>OW387136.1:11938787-13160097 GCA_936440205.1 Lepidonotus clava | reverse complement strand
TTGCATAGCCCTATCCTTATCTATCTGCCCAGTGCTTCTGTGAAAGAAATGTGATACTATCGGAATAATATGAGCATGGTATTGACCATTCATTTCTGTCACAATCCAGACACGCGAGACGTTTTGAAATGTCAGCTATAAGCGATTCTTCCTTTAAAAAACAACATTATGAACTTCAGTTGACAGTCCATTTACAATAAATACTGTATGCCTCTCTAAAAGAAACGAACCCTCTCTGCGGAAAAAAGGCTAAGTCAGTTACAGTGGAGTAAAAAGGATTATGATGATGATGCTGCAGTTCTTCAAGGTAGAAACGTGATATTCTTATTGATGGCACGTGGGAATCGTCCAACTGACAGCCGTGACTGACAGGCTTTGCCTTCTGGAAAATGAGAAGCACTTCACATGAGTTTTGATACAGCACTGAATGATTTTCATATTGATAAGAAGTCCCAGCTGACTCAGAAATATAAGTTTACGAGAATAATCAAAATGGTCACATTCTATCGATCTATCCCGAAAGGATTTTGTTCTGACCAGTATGATAAATTTTGAATAAAGTGAGTTTTCAAGATTCTTAGAAGGCAGGCTAAAAGTACCAGGTAAGGTGTCTATAAGAGAGACTGCACAGATTCTCATAAAAGGGTGTGATGTATTGCATGAAAAACCATCTTTTTGAAATATAAAAACTAAAAGGCACTCACCCAAAAAGGTCTAATATATTCAATAGAACGTGTAGAATTTATACCAAGTGGCAATTTGGTGTTCATCACTATTACATAAAGTATATTCTTGTGCTCATTTCGAACGGTACATAGGTGAAATGAAATACGAATGAAACTTCAGTGAGCTATTATTCTTTTTTTTACGAAAATACAATGTATATCATTGGTCTTTTCGATTCAGTTGGCCTAGTTATTGCAGTTCATTTCAATGTGGGTTAGCCCCAGGGGTTTAACATAGTTAGATCATTATTACGCCACGTTAATGTATTTGTTCTGTTAAACAAACCGATTACATCTCTATCATTGCGTTATCTGTACAGTGGGAAACCTTTTAGCAGTTATCTGGCGGCTGTGCATCTGGGCAAAGGGAGATAGGAAGGGTCCTTTTGAACCAGAGCTGGCAGAGATTATTAATTCATCACAAAATTCAATTTTCTAACTGCCAAAGTCATCAGCAGATCACTCGGATTCACACTAACCCATGCTGTTTTAGGTTAAGGCAATGACTGTTTACTATTTACAGATATAGAAGCTTCTTCAGGAATGTAATTAACATACATGCATCTCTCAAGACCTGTTATTCCTGTTTGAATCAAGGCCACAAAAGAACTGTTATGTTTCTATCTATGTCTTGGGCATTGTTGTTTCACCCTTTAGTTAAGAGCACAGGATTCTCCAGGGACATTGTAAATTATTTTTTATTAAATTCAAACTCATACAACAACACTTTGGCTAACGAGTAGGAGCCGCTCCTCCAGTGGCTGCCAGTCTCGTTCTTACAATTTGCTCACTTAAAACACATCTCTCAGGACCTGTTATTTGCCGTTTAAGCAGGGGCACAGAAGAACTGTGAAGTTTCTGCCCTGATGTCAAGGACATTGTTGTTTTACCCTGTTTTCAATTTAAGCGCACTAAAGGGAGTGCTGTTGTCAGTGGCACTATGTGAATGGTCTTCCCCTGTTATTAAGGGCACCAAGGGCATCGTAGTTTTACCCTGTTTTCAAGTGTACTATAGGGGTTGCTGTGCTCCCCCTGTTGTCAGTGATACTATGCGAATTGAAGTTTTCCTGTTATCAAGGACACCAGGGGATCGATGTTTTTCCCTGTTGGCACCTAGGGGATTCATGTTTCCCCCTGCTATCAAGGGCACCAAAGGGGTTGTTGTTTGAGCCTGTTGTCAAGGGAACGAAGGGGACTGCTGTTTTACCCTGGGCTTGTTTTCAAGTGCGCCAAAGGGATTGCTGTGCTCCCCCTGTTGTCAGTGACACTATGGAAATGAAGTTTCCCTTTTATCAAGGGCACCAAGGGGATAGTTACCCTGTTGTCAAGGGCACAAAATGGATTCTGTAATACACTGTTCTCAAGGGCAACAAAGCCATTGCTGTTTTACCCGGTTGTCAAGGGCAACATGGGGATTGCTCTGTTCCCCCTATTGTCAAGGGTACCAGGGGATCTGTGTTTTTCCCTGTTGGTACCTAGGAGTTTGATGTTTCCCCCTGCTATCAAGGGCACCAAAGGGATTGCCGTTTTAACCTGTTGTCAAGGGCCCAAGGGGATCTGTGTTTTTCCCTGTTGACACCAAGGGGATTAATATTACTCCAAGGAAATTGTTTTGTTTGCCTCTGTTATCGGTTGCCAAATTGATTAGAGAAGTAATAATTCTCTATCAAAAAGATCACATGGTCTGTGTGGCCTCATCAATTGTAGATCAACAGGTACCTTTGAACGTAATTTCTCTGAAATAAACTATGTATACATCAAATACCAAAAATATTACTTTTCATATGAATTTATAATTTCTCTCTTTGAATTCATTCAAGTTTTATACATGGTAAATAACATTTTAGATGTTTCATTCTGAAAGTCTACCTTTTCTAGTTACTCATCAAACCTGTTCCCAAGTCCTGAATGGTATCTAAAGCAGCTTTTCTTTGATCTTTAGTCTCTTACTACCCTTTACAGCCACAATCTTCATCAGTCTAAGCTCAAACCCAAGACGGCTTGCATTAAGGCTTGTACCTTTCAGCCTGGAGATTACCTAAATACAGCCATTCTAGCTCCAAGAAGTCAAAATACAGGGCACTGCTAGGCAGAAAGGCTTTTGCTTTCATGTCAAGAGAACCAGATAGTGTATTCATGAGCGCATATTTAAAGGGCACCCTGGTAGGCCTCGGCTATTGGCGCTGTCCGCGTAATGTCATTAGGAATATGATAGATGAGACAAACAGGGCAGGAGCAGGGCTGTTTGATGTTCAGGGCAGCCTCCTTGGGAGCAGGACCGTTCTTTTAGGCCTACAAGTGCAGGAGTAGTGAGTTAAGCCCCATACGCACTAGACTGAATCGGTGCATAAATCGGACAATTACTACCAAAAGAGTCAGGCGAAGTGTATGCCAATTCAGATGACCAGTCAGTAAACTATATTGAAATGTAAAATGTTTGATGTGAATCAGTGCTAAAACCAGCTGGTTATTCTGGTAGAATTGACCGATTTCAGTGCTGATTAGTCGTCCGACTTTGTGAGATTTGCGTAGTGGGTGTGGGGCCTTACTGGAGGAGAGTTACGGCGCCAAGCCCTGGAGGAGTTGGGGAGTGAGGGCATATTGCTCTGTACGGCTTATTATTCCGAACCCGCCCGATTCAATCTCCATTCGCATTTTTTATGCTTTTATCTTCAAGCCGTGAAAGGCTAGCTGACTATCTAGAAAATTGGTGCAGTTTTCCAGCACGTTTCTGGGGTGAGAAAATAAACATAATCATTTCAAGGTTTATAATCTTACCAAAATTAGATCTATGGCTGCCGAGAATTGTGATTTGGGGATATCTAAAAAAATTAACATCTTTTGTAGTTTGACCAGAATAGAACTATTTTTTTATCTCCATGTGGTGAAACAGGCTGGTCAGAAAACTGGGACATGTTTTCAATTATGTGTCTGATTTTAGAAAGTAAATCTGGGCACTGTCACGTGACAGAATCGTGTATGTGATCATTTCAGGATTTATGGTAAAATTATCGGAAGGCACTTTGTATCTCAAGAAACAAAGTCAAGTTCCTTGCACTCTAAATATAACCATAATATTTTTCATGCAAATAGCTTTGGCAAATGTGATCTAATCAAATAACCGTGGCTGCAAGGTCCTTAAACTTTTTTCTTGGGTACTATTATCGCAACTGCTGGTACTATTCATTTTTTAAACTGTGACTGTCTAAAACTCTATTTGGATGCTCACTAACCAGATGAAGACGTGTTTACGTGAAAGCTCCTTATATTGCCAAGTAAGTTAATTTGCACTATAAGTATTGACTTATCTAATAAGGCTTTCAGTTTCTTCTTTAAATCAACAGAACGAACAGGGCTGCGTTCCTGACTGCATATTTTTAACCCTGTTTTGGCTAACTTATATTTTTAGACCCTATTTTTGAGGGTTGTGTTCTTGAGTGTGCAGTCAGCTGGCCTCTCTTAGTTAGCTGCTAAAAATAACCCACTAAATGGCATTTAAAACCGTTCTCAAGTCAGCCAAAAATAAGTCTAAGCTAGCCAAGAACAGGCTATTTTTGACTCAATTGTAAAACTCCTTTCAGGCAACAATAAGTGTCTATGGATGTGTACATAAATGTGAAACTACTAAAGAATGTGTTAAAACATTACAAAGATGGCACTATATTCTGAAGGCTGAGATATTATGGTAGAATTACATGTAAAAAGAATACAAAAATCTCAACTTAAAACCTAATAATAGTGTTTAGAAAACCTCTGTCCCATTTTCAGTGAAGATAGAGTCTGTATGCTAAGATACCTTTGTTATGCCCAACTTACTGGTGACCCTGAAACAATTATGTAACACTGGTGCCAGTGGTCGTTGAGACCGGTGCCAGTAATTATAGCCCCTCAGTAGTCAATGAGCCTTCACCTGTCAATCACAATTACCTGTCTGCCTACTGTCTGGGTGCACCAGAAGGGCCCTGACAATGGTCATGCTCCATTGCACACACTTCAATTTTTTCCTGACACATTTTGGTATCTAAATCATTATAAAATGGGTGAAATCATACACCAATGGAAAGCCACAGGAGTAAGCTAATTTTTGACATAGCTTATACATAAAATAATCTAATATTTCATGAGAAAATATGTGAAATAATAATAGAAATACATGTGTTTTCAATGTGCTAAGGGAGGAGAAGGTCCCCCAGGAAATATTAGCCCTGTGTGTGTATTGCACCAATTGCCCTTAACCCAATCAGGCCTGACTTATTTTTGGCTCTTGGCAACACCCCCAGATAACTTGGCCAGTTAAAAATAAGTCAGCTAAGCCAGCAATGGGGTTTAGTCAGGAACGCAGCCCAGGTGTCTTTCGATTGGAGATTCCAAGTGATTCCCTTGGGGTTAATTTCAAGGGATTCTAACCTCATTTCTTGACGACAGAAACTAAATTTGGAGTCCCTTAGCCGTTGAAAACAATCGAGGTAGGCCGTAAGCTAACTTGACATGATACATTAATCACGACATTAAATGCGCTGCAATTAATCAGGAGAAAATCTGGATAAAAGAGATATATATGCCTATTAGGCAAGCCACAGGAGTAAAACTAAGAAGTAATATTGCACAGTTTTAAACTGTCAATTTGTGTCAGTGATAATGGACTGTTTTCATGATACCTAAACTTATGAGTATTCTCTGAATACTTGAGTTGGAGGTCATAAAAATGTCGTAAATTTCTTCGAATGTGAAGGTAGAATTCGCGGAACAAATATTTCCTAAAGTGTAGAAAAAATCAACATTAGCATCCCGATAAACCAGTAGATAAGTGTGACCTTATTGATCATGTATTCCGTGCGACAAACATGAATTTCGAAAGCCATATTCTTCTTTTTTCTCTCTCTCATTCTTCTCACATTTCCATAGAAAGGTGTCGTGAGAGAGCAACGTGTTTGGTTTAGTAGAGATCACGTGGCAGTAGTGAATAGATCTGCTTGGAGAGTGTCTCTCTGTTTGCACCGCCCGTTGTGCGCGTGCGCAAACAAGCCGGCAGACGCTGAGGAGCCAATCAGGAACGCCGCTAGACGTCTGCCCGGGGCACGCATGCCCGGAACCGGAAATAGAAGCGGATTGCTGGTGTGGGATTGTGGGCCTGCAGTCGATTCTTGTATAGAGTAATCCAAGTTTGAAAGAGATGAATTAGGCTTGGTCTGCTAGCTGTTTTGATAAGATTTATATGAGTTGTTTGTATAAGCCAAAATGACAATAATTGCGTTTTCCAGTCGGGTAAGGTTTCTGGTATCTATAGACGTTGGCATGGAAGCTTATTGCACCAGGAGAAGGTGGGCAGATTATGGAAATTTCTGAAAATCAAAACGTGCAAGCTTTTGGTAAAGAAGGTATATTTCCCTATACAAATTCCTGGTTTTATATACTACTTACATCCAAGTTTCTTTTAGTCTGAAGTCTCAAGGTCTCAGTCATTTTTTTCGGGCAATTCAACGTTATCCCACTCCATATTAGTCCTATATTGCTCATCACAGTTATGATTGCAGAGGTACATGTATAATAAGCCTAGAAAGAAGAAAAAGAAAAAGCTCGAGTAATTTTAACATGAATAGGGGCCTATCTCAAGAACTGCAAAGGATAGAAGATGACAACGTGACTAGGTTCTCCTACGATAATATTTGGAAGTAAATAAATTATATCAATGTTGAAAAAAAAAGAAAAAGAATTTGAATTAACAAACAAACAAACAAACAAACAAACAACGGTTCTATTCCAAAGCTTAAGATAATATTATGTGCTTTAATGGCCCAACCCTCTTGTCATCTTTTAACACACCTGTGAAATGTCTTCCTTTCATATACAGCCACAAGGTCTATAAGCCTTAAGTTACACAAATTACACACCAAGCAAAAAAAACAAATGTCCAGACTCACCTATGTAATAGAGTTCTCAACTTCAGGAAGCTCGCCGTAGACAACAAAAAACACAATTTCATGAAAGCAATTACATCCACGGGATAGCATATTAGGCCTGCCACTTCCAGGCGTGGGGACATCTTTTTAAAAAAGCGAAGTTGAATTAGGAAAAGCTGACACCCAATCCTGCTACAGGTGGAGTAAGCTGGCTGCGTCAGTGGGGGGGGGGCAGTCCAATGGGCCAGCTGAGGGGGCCAGCTGAAGGGGCCAGCTGAATGGGCCAGCTGAGGAGTGGGTAGGTTGGGGCTGTCAACGTACGTGAGTAGCTCGGTCCAGAGGGGGGGGGGAGGGGTAGCTTCGGTAGTAAGGGGCCAAAGGTAACCCACTTTATTTTAAGTTTGAAAAAGAAAGTGTTAGTTAGACAGTTGGAATGATAAAGGGGAAACATTCTATTAAAAGAAATTAGGAGCAATTGGAATAGAGTTTGTATTGCCATGGCAGAAACCCATCATAATTATGGGGAAATTAGATTACTTATTTGATAATGACACATTCTAGCATAATTAGGTAATCTTCGAAAAGTTCAGTTCATTTATACAACATTCATAACCTTCCCGCTGTTTCGGCATGCAGTTTAATAGGCCTATGCTTCCTTTGCGTCAAATATATCCTGATCGATAATATTCATACATAAGCCATTACCATTGTGTAAAATGCATCACTAATTGTAACATTTAAGAAAGGAACAGTCTCCTCGGAGTGTAACAACTTACTGTTACTTATAGTCCTTCTGTACAGGCGACATAGACAAAATGCATAGGTTCAAACTGAGGAGAAATAGTTTCCTGACCTTGGATTTTCTTGAACATCTTTCCCAAATTAAGCCTATTTCCAGTCGGCCGTGCTCGTCAATATTATTCCATATACTAAACCGTAGGCAATCTGTGAATTGCAAGGACTTCAACACATCAAAGATTTTATATGAAACCTTTGCGATAAAATTCAGGCAGCCTTTAGGGGCAAAAAGGCTGTCTTCCGCTAGCCAATTTTACTCACGATTTTAGGAATTGCCAGTTCTGACGTATGATTAGAAAGAACCTTACGCTCCCTTTCAAATGAGAGATATAGTATGAATGATTTCCTACCGTATTCCTACTAAACATTTTAAATATTGCCAAATGTCTGGTATACTCTAAATTCCCTCGTGGAATATAGGACTTACTTTTAGCCTGGTACAATCTCAATTGCCTTCCCCTACCCCGGCGCAGCGGGCCTTGGGTGACAGGGGCCTCTGGTGACAGGGGCCTCTGGTGACATGCTCCTCTGGTGACACGGGCTTCAGGTGACAGGGGCCTCGGGTGACAGGGCCTCCAGTAACAGGGTCCTAAGGTCCTTGAGAGTCCGCTTGCACTGACAGGTCCAAATGGCGCCGGAGTAAGGGGGTGCAAAGAGAGTATGCTGGATATACCGACTAGGCGGGTTCCACCAACTTGTTTGTTAAAAATGTTCAATCTTGATTTAAGCTCAAAGTTCACTTTAACAACTTGTTTTCTGATCCAGCTTGTATATACAGTAGTAGTAGTTTTATTGACAGCGAAGAGTCATAGATATTGATCTCATGTGTCATCATACAATAATGGCGGGTGTTCTCCTTCCATTTTTGTATTTCTATACAGTTTAAAAGTGTTTTATTCTCAGATACTTACGAAAGAGTTTGTTTTCTTTATCTCTACATATTGAACAGACCAGAGTTACACCACCTACAACTTTTAGAATCTAAATGTAATTTCTCTCTGAACTCGTGCATGTTAAAAGATTTCCATGATGATTGTTACTGATCATGTCGTCAAAGTGAAATATAAAGTTTATAACATATACGAATACCCTTCCATGTAGTGCGTGTCAGAATTGTATAATTCAGGACAGTATAGTTAGTGTCCAATCCTTTGAAACTGGAGAATATACATGTATTAGAATTCTAAAGTGTAAGTTGAGTACGCATACAATGAGAGGGTAGTATTATACCATGGTCAGTACTCCCTCCTCACGTTACCCCCTGTGGGGTACGTACAGTAAGGTGGTCATCTGTATTACTGATGGTCACTTTACTCCCATTGACCGCCCCCACTGACCGCTCAGGTAGGTGAGTGTGGTGTCTAGTGGCAACCAAACGCTGGGGTCGAAATAGAACAAGTTGCTAGAAAATCTCTCAGCCCCCCAGATTGTATTCTTATGAGACTCGACTGGCCCCCAGAAAATTAAAAATTATAAAAGTAAAAGCTTTTCAGGGCTTGTTAAAATTCCCCCCATGGGGACCCAGTGGGGGTTCCCCCAGGAACCTCCCGGAAAGAATAGGTACCTAGCAGCCCCTTGCTGATCCTAAAAGGCGACAAATGTGAAGACCAGACTAGGTAGTTCATTTGGTAGAGTGGCCGCTTTGAATCTGGGGTCTAACCCTGGCCGAGTCACACCAAAGACTTAAACAATGGTAGTAGCTACTGCTTGTCTGGCACTTGATATAAAGTAAGAACCACGAAACATAACTGGTTGGCCTGGTGTCAGTATAATGTGACTGGGTAAGGTACAATGTGGGCCTGCATGTGACATGATATCTCAGTGAGGCAGCACTATAAAGAGGTCATTGGGTCCCACTGCTACAAATAGGCACCTCATCTAATAGATTCTGTGACCTCCCATGTGTTGTAAAACTAGCTGAAAAGATTACCTTGTGCAGACTGGTAAAAGAACCCTGAAGGTTTGGCCAAATGTTAAACTAATCCAACAAACAAACAAATTGTTAAAATTCAGTTAACACCCCCAGGCTTTTAATTGAAGTGGCCCGATTGGCCCCTGATTACTTTGACCTTAATTATTTCAACATCTGGAAACTTGTTTTTTTTTTTGCTGGCATTACAGGACCAATAATATATTAAATTATTTTAGGGGTCATATGACGACTAACTGGTTAATGGTAAAGGACGACATTATGCTTGAGATAATGTTAATGTAAAAAGAAATATAGAAAAGAGGTATATATCCCTTTGAGTTGAACTGTGCTAATGCTATGGATTCAACACGTATGTTCGCTGACTATACTCATATTTCAAGACCTGTGGTAAACGAATGCTCCTTCCTCCTCAGGCAGTATATTTCAAGACCAAATGAATGTAAACACAATATTAAGTCAACGGGGGTTCAAAATTGATGACGTAGATATCCTACATGTAACATAATCTCAGACTTCCATTCGATTTACCTGTAATCAGGAAGCGATCCCACTGAAAATGGCTTTGCCTGGGAATTCGGAGCTATTCCAGCAGAAATAAACGTCTTTCCATGCACTTTTCATGGGTTTTTTCCTGCCCCTAATTGGGGTCTTTCACGGAAAGCCGGACCTTGAACGCCCAATGAGCAAAACATGAGTATTAATTTGTCCCTGTTCGATTTATCATCCCCGCCGAGCGCCACTTGGAAGATCCTTGCCGATCTCGCAGTAGCCAGTTTATCATTCTTAGAACTTGATGACTGCATGAAGAGAAAAACGATTTATTCTGACATGGCTAAACAAAAAGGTCCTTTCAATAATACATGTTCTCATTCATCTGAATAACATATAATCCTGACGCGGTAGTGTGGTTTTGTTAATAACTCGCTTGTGGGTAAATGGTGTAGGAATAACGTCAGATTCTTTTGAGGAGTTTTCTTGAGTAAATGATCAAACACTGGAATATGTTTTTTTCAAGTTCATGACGTTATCATTGTAAGAAATTTCTAAGAATTTTCATAATAATCCAGTAAGACTACATAAACAGCAGATGACAAACTATAATTATTCAACGAATAATCTATGGCGTTTTATATAATTATGTCATTTGCCAAACAAGTCTTAAAATCTCTTAGTAACTGTCTTAGATTGATTGTCCTTAAAACTCAGATGTTCAGTTTGACTTATTTCCCTAGTAAGGACTATAAAAGTTGTTCAGGGATGTTATTTTTCAGGTTTTTAACAGATTTCAGGGTTTAAAGTGTCACCTCTAATAGTAATTTTCTAAATGAATTACTTCCATCAACCTGTAGGTGATTTAACATAATAATTTTAAATTCATTTTCTGGAGTTTCAGATTATTTTTAAAACTAACGTTGACTTGCATTCCTAGTTATTAACCTAACATATAAATCATGGGAACCCTTACATGACTTTATTGTACCCGAGAAGTAGATAAATGACACATTAAATATATAGATCGTTTTGATGCGCTGGCATGGCTTCAAAGTATTGAACTGGTTTATCTCATATTTATAGCAGGTATGGCATGCTGTTTAAACAATTTCACCATCAATCAAAACTTCCACTTCACGAGGATCGCGTGCTATCCCAGCCAGAGCTGCCAGGCTCATGATAAGGAAATCTACTATTAATGAGCTTGCGGATTTAACTCATACGTTGCTATGGACATATGGCATTGATAGATTTATGATATGGGTCTATAGACCCCCAAAAGTCGACACGGTGACCCAGACATTTTTCTAAATTTGACATTGTGACATGGGGGTTTAAGTCTGCGATATTATCGCGCACGTAGATTTTGCTGCTGATCTAAAAAAAAAAAATTGGCTGGGAAAATACAGGTTAGGCATAGACATGATATATAGGCCTATGATTAGAAAGCTTTGTAATTCTGTTTCAAATGTTGTATATGATGTATAATTTCATGCAGTATTTGGAGGGGGGGGGGGGGGAGTCAACAGCATCAAAATCTACCCCCTGGAATAAAGTCTTAGTAACATAAGAACAGGTTCGAAATCACAGTGACATGCGATATGGACCCTTCTTAAAACTGACAAGTGACATGGTGAAAAATAAGCATTACGGATGTGCGACAAGAGCATTTTCTTAAATCTTACAAGCAGCGTGGGACTTCCTCTCCTCAACACACACACCCATCGAGTGTCCAAGCTGCTATGAATTGATGTAGGTGTTTTGATGTGCATTTTCAAGAATATAGGTAAAGAGCTTAGCATATTGCACTGGGAAATATGTCAAAATATTCGCATGAAAGAAACATAAATACGTGGAAAATGTTCATTGGATATCATGCCCAAGTCCCTACAAACAGCAATTCGGTCACCGACATTAGGATGACAGGTGCATAGGGAATCGTTATGAATTCCCTCCCCTTCAGGAGAAATAAGAAATAATTAATCCCTGGAGGAATAACAGGTAAAACGGTAGCCCCAAACGGCCTCTTAAAGTACTCATCTCTTAAGTACTTAAGTTAATCACTCTTGACGTGGGAACGTTATAATCCTGATCAGGAGATCCGAGAAGTAACTTGTCCTTATGAATTTCCAAATTGTTCTGCTTTTCAGTTAAGGTTGAACATTTTGTATTTGTGACAATGTCAAGCCGGTTCGGTAATTCATATTCATGAACCAGTTTGGTAATTTCATGTTCGATTTGTTAAGAGAAAATGAAAAGTTTCATTTCATAGTTCAAGTCATGCCCACTCATGGCACTTATCCCATGTCACTATACTTGTAAAATGTATCTATTTTACATATAAAACTTGAAAAGTCATGAAATCAAGCTTATTGTGAACATTTTGGTTTTGAATTTCAATGTACAAAGTCGGTCGTGTTCAGACATACAAGTGACAGCTAACGCACCTGTGAATTAATCAAAATGAAAGCAGTAAGGAAGATTTCCTGGAGAAATTAGAGACAAGTCGGGAATAGGTAACAGGTTAGACTAGAGTCCTAAAGGCCAGAAGTCCTAAACTGCTGGAGTCCCATTACCACATTAGGTAAGCTACTTTAATGATGAGGAGTGCCGTTCCGTCCTGGAGTTACCGGAAGTGTTGGTCCGTCGGCGCCATTCTCTAACGACCGGTGGATTAGGGGAGGAAGGTGGTTGCTATGGCAACGGCAGGAAGATATAGGATGACACTGGAGGAGGACAGGTAGCAGTAGGACAGGTCCACCTGAGCACGATGACGTCATCGTGACGTCATGTCTAGTACCATCCGGGGCAGGGGGGGGGGGGGGTGTCGCCACTCTAGGGTCAACTTAAAGGAGACACCTTAAACTATATTTTTTTTTTTCACCTAATATGTCTATTCCAGTAGCCTAATTGGTATGTTGAATATGTATATCTCCCAGTCAAATATGCGTGCAAAGCTTGTGACATCATGTGGGGCATTGGTTTAGTATCAATAGCAAGGGCATAAAACAGTTCTTGCTGGAGAACACGTGAGGCATTAGTTTAGTATCATTAGCAAGGGCATGAAAACAGTTCTTGCTGGAGAACTTCTAGACTCTTAAGCTATCAGTTTGAATTCTCACCATGACATTTTACTTAATTCTGCAAGTTACAGTAAGAGATTCATGAATTCCCGCTAGAGAGGCGTGAGGCTGGCCTCACACTAACAATGATAAACCTTACACTTATGTTATGGATACTGTGGCCATTTCGCACCATGATGTACATTGAAATGGACATTACTGATATAGTTTACAAGGGTATCTGTGTTTAGAACTTTTCTTTTCACGTCAGCTCAAACGTGTACGGGCAATGTGAGCAAGTTATTGTGGCTCCCCAATATTAATTAGGCTTATGATATATAGGCTAGCTATCACATGCAGGTTTAAAGGGATTTATTTTGAAAAGTCCTTTGTTAACCATAATTCCATTTGATTAATCGTTTAATGTGATGTACAAGTTATAATTCTAGCCATTTCACGGCAAAGAATAGATTTGTAGATTTGTGTTAAAGCAAGATACGTCTACAATGTTAAACAATATCCTCGTGCCCAAATATCAGTTTCCCTTTACCAAGTCAATATGAGGCACTTGACAAGACGAAATATGCCATACACAAATATTGTGAACAAGCTTAAATAACATATTACAATGCTTGATATTGACTTTGTCAACTGCATTAACTAGATTGCTTGGATAGTGTTTAAAACACACAAAAAATGTGTTTAAAATGAGCCTATCCTCTCAAAAGGTCAGAAAAGAATTTATCACTCAATAGTGTCATTTGTGCCCAACCTAAAGAGACAAAGATTCCTACCTATGATGAAAACATTATTTTTTTTCAGGCAATAGTCTTTATAATATAATAAAAAAAATAATAGAACATACATCGCTCCTGTTAATATAAGCCAATGACTACAGGAAATGCCCCCTCATAGAATTTTCATAAAGCCAGGCATCAGAATAAAGAAACAGTAATGTCAGAGGAATGGTGGTTGTAATACCTGCAGTAGATAACTACAAGTATAATGACGTTAATGTCGCAGAAGTAATTGCTTTAGCCGCTTATGGGCGATCGTGATTACGACTTGAGCTCACAAAGAAAGTTGGCGAAGTGGGATTCAGGCTTTATCACCGTGCTATTGTCAGTAATTATGTGACGCTGAGCCACCGGGGACAGCAAGTCCTATTTGTGAGCAAAATAACGGCATTTGGAATCATGCATTCACCTGTAATATTCCCCATAGGAGGCAGGCTGGGCATTTATGAAGGGCCAAGTGTAGGCATAATCATTCAGTAGGCCAAAATCAATTTTTGATGAAGATTTTTCTGCCTATTTTCAAAAAGGGAAAATGCTGATTAGAGACATGATAATTATTTATCATAAAAAAAGTTTTATCATTCTCTTTCTTATAAGTTATAAAGAATTGATGATTCAATGCAGTGCTTTAGGAAGCAATCAAACAAATACAAATTCAGCAGCACCAAAACGCCCAGGATATACAGGCTTAAGTTCTAATGGGGCTGCCTTCCATGGATCATTCCAACACCAATATTTTCTTAGATAAATACATTTGTTATCAACATTCCAACAGATTTAGAATAATAATTGTTGTTGATATAATTGTGTACTTATATGCTTACACAGAAAAGATAATCAAAAGCGTCTTCGTAGATTTCCTGAGGTACCCCAAGTGTTTGACCACTAAAATCTAATGTGACCCTTTAGCTTTTGGCGGAAGCTTATTCTATCATCATTAACTTGACCAGAAATGCGTTTTCCTACTCGTTTTTTTTTTTTTTTTAGGATTTCCAACTTTTCAGTGATTTAGGAATTACACAATCGAATTTTCCTATAATATGTCCTTTAAATGCCTGTTTCTGAGTATTTCTGTTTTAGTTTATTTAAAATGTAAAGAATCCTAGTTTTTCTAGAGAGCACTGTTCAGGGTTACCATGCAGGTCTTAAAAGGTCTTAAAAGGTCTTAAATTGATTTTCTCAAATTTAAGGCCTTAAAAAGGTCTTATATTTGACTGTTTTGAAGCTAGATGTCAATTTTTTGAGAAGTTAAAATGAAGTAATTATGAAAATTCCGAATCCCACTTTTAAATGGGTACACATACTTGAAATTTAGATCATATGATATATTCTGAAATTGTTCTGTGTATGCGGTCGATAGGTCTTAATTTTTCAAATATTGGTCTTAAATTGGTCTTAAAAAGGTCTTAAATTGATTTTCCAAAATGTGTGGGAACCCTGACTGTTTCCTACTTTCCCTCTTCTCCGTCAGTCGGGAGTGGCATCTGTGTTTAATATACTTACACCCAGCACTGTATAGACATGGCTTTTCTGCCTGTGGCATTTTCCTCGCTCGTAAAAAGATATAACGATCATCCTACCAGGCAGGAAATCAGCACCGGCTCAGAAAGTCAGCGAGCTCTTCATTAATATCCCCGACGGTTTTCTACCCCCTCCGATCACTACAGCTTCACAAATAACTCAGATGATGAGACACTTCTTCTGAATATCAACAGGTTCTTTTGTTGCAGGGCTAAACTTCTGAACTATTTTTTATATAGATATTGAGGTCCTGTGGCATTTTATCAACACCTCCGATCAAGTTGTATTACTCGAGTGTAGTTTTTCGGTGTTAATATTCAAATAAATAGTCCGGAATTTTGATTGATATTTTGAAAGCTGTGCACGAGATTGGATCTAAGAAACTGTAATACTTGGGGTGTGTGATGCTTTTGCTCATGAATCTATAGCTTTTTCAGATAGGCATACGATTTGACACAATTGACTGTAGAGATCGATGAGAACAGAAAATTACAAGGAATCAAAAACCAAATAATGGGAAGACGCAGTTACATTTAATACTCTAAAAGCTAGTAGGGCACAACATTATACAAAATATTTGATAACATGCTACATCTTTCCTCAAAGAAGCAACAAAACAATACACGGTTGCATCTTCCTGATGAAACCAGGCTACTCATGGACGAGTCTATCAAGGTGTATTACCGATATAAAGGCGAAGAAGCTGCCGCGCTATAATGGAGCACTGGCTTCTTCTACGGCCTCTGGTGCTTTTATGTGGAGGACGTACGTGTTTATGAGCGTGTCGTTAAGGCTCGTTGGCCGCCCAGGGAGGGCATTAATGCCTATCCTACGTGGGGTGTGTCATCACACCTGTTTCACGTACAGACTGGGATTATACAGCTATAGACGTTTTGTAGGTGACATCACAATAGTCAGAAAGGGCTAAGCTGCCATTTTGATAATCAATTTAAAATCAATACTATTCCAGGGTTCCTACGCAGGTCTTAAAATGTCTTAAATTGATTTTCTCACATTAAAGGCCTTAAAAAGGTCCTAAATTTGACAGTTTTGAAGCTAGAGGTCTTAAAAAGGTCTTAAATTGAATTTTTTGAGAAGTTTAAATGAACTAACCATGAAAATTCAAATTCCCACTTTCAAATGAGTACACTTACTTGAAATTTAAATCATATGATATATTCTGAAATTGTTCTTTACATGCAGTCAATAGCAGTCGATAGGTCTTAATTTTTCCGAATCTTGGTCTTAAAAGGTCTTAAATTGATTTTCAAAAATGCGTGGGAACCCAGTATACACTATTGGGATACTATTAGAAAAGAGCTAGCACACATACTTAGCCTATCTCTGCTAGACTGATCTCAAATGATCTCAAAGTCGTTATTATCAATTTTTATTCCATTGGATTAAAATAGTTTCGATTTATATGATAGAATAATGACCACATGGTGAGCGCACAAAGCGGTCACCATGTCTGCACAAGGTCTATACTTAACATCAGCAGTCTCGGTAGTGTATAGAGCTGCTCTTCCCATTAACTCAGGTCATCGATATGTATGGACACACCCGTTGCATCAGATGCTCACACTAGATGGCAGTACTGTACATAGGCCTTTGATCCACCAAAACCTGATTATAGTAACTAGTTTTGCCTCTACTGAATCAGATGTTGTTGTTGAAAGAAAATGGTTGTGAGTATTTGTATGACGTAGCTTTCCTTCGTATTTTATCAAAAATCAACATTTTGCTCCCATTCATGATTGAGGGTGAAGAATCTGGAAAATATCAGGCGCGGATTTAAGGGGGGGGGGCACGCCTGGCATTTTTTTGGTCCAAATTTATTTTTTATTTAATGTAAAATTCCTGCACCCAAAGCGTGCGGGCGAAAATTTTACTATAGCACGCCCCCCCCCCCCCCCCCCATCCTTTTTTTTCTTCTAAATCCTGGATCCGCCCCTGAATATAATGCCACATTGACATTGCATCAATAGATATTCTGCTCAATTTTCTTCCTGCCGGCTGTTTTTACATTTCTGCTCGTATATGCATGGAAAAGCTACTGTAGTTTGTAGCATCTAGGCTTATAGCTTGTGGGTCTTGACCAAGATGCAAGAAAAACAGGGAGCACAATAAACTTAATCTGTCAGCTAAATCACAGAAAATTTGACAAACACATACTGTATTACCACAGTCTGATTCGTGACACTAACATTCAGAGTATTGCATTTTCTGTTGAGGAGTATTACTCTTTTTGCTTCATAAATCTGTCAGAAGTTAGCCTTCCAATCAAAAGATCACAATAGAATGTAGTGTCTTGCATAACAACCATTCTAATGAAGTATTCTGGTCTGGCCAGTTCTATATTTTGATATAATATTCATTATTGCCAATATCATCCATCAGTTATTTCTAAAAGAGTTATTGGGCTACCAGTATTTGTAATACCTATAAAACTTTTGATTGTCATGTTTTTTGAAACGTAAATTGAAGGTATAGGTAGGGAAATTAAACTCTGCTCATGGAACACATCCAAGGACAGCCTTAATGCATTTCTGTGTGGACGGCATTTCCCAATTGTTATGGTAAGCCTCTCAAATCATCCATCATCAGCAAGCCAATAAAGTCATCTGTCTTCAGTAACAATTGAATGAATTAATTCAGTCCTTATTTGATTCCTCGTGAGCATTGATTCTTGAGCAGTTTGAAGAGCCCAGCTCATGGTAATTTTGAGAGATCAGACTACCGGTTATGAGTTCTTCTAGGATTGGAAATGGTAAAACCGAATTTCATTGGGGAAACTGTAATACCAATTTGATTGCCCGTGAACTTAAGGTCCATCTAATAACTTGAAATTGGTATCTAATGTAAGCAGTCAACTTAGTCTTCTTAGTTCTGTTTGGGTATGATTATGTTATGGATTAGGATTCTTTGGTTATTAGTTATATTGGCAATAAATTTTACAACTTTTAGATTATCATTCGATTTGATTTTAGGATTTAAACCAACTTGGAAGTGCACTTGAAATTGGTTTTGAACAATGTTTTGTCCATAAATAATTGGTTTGATGTTAATAATAGTCTCAGAATCTCAGAGAAATTAAGATCATGTAACAATAATTTCAAGTTAGTATTAACGTGAACTCGGAATTTCATATAAAGAGAAAACGCTATTCTTAGTATCAAACAAATCAATAATCTGGTCTTTCTGAGATTTGAGAAGCAGAAAGACTTACTCTATTAGGTCTTTCAGCTACATGGTCAGTACATAGTAATTTTTACCGTGAAATTAAACTCCATTGTAGACAGATAACCAAGTATTTCGTTCCAGTCCACCCATAGTATTTAAACCTGTTGTTACTTGGTGTCCAGATGTAGCCTTCTTTCGCATTTAGGGTTAGCTTCTCTACTTCAGTTGCGAATAGGCCTAGCCTCTCTACTTTAGACTTTTCTTTTTGTAAACACTGGCCATATACAAATATATTATACATCTTATGATACACGGAGTTCTTGTAGGCAAGCCTCAGAACCATGCTGCCCTCTACCGTAATGTATAGTATCAAATGCGCGGTATACTATTTTTTAATAAATGTTTTTTTCTCTCGCTGTTATTCATTGCATAGTTAAAGCTCCATTACACATACCAATAGTATGAGCGGCCGATAGGGAGGTTGCATTGAAAGGTCTTTTTCGAAACTATTGTGGATGAGTTTTGAAAATTGTCACCTACTGTAAAATCCCTAATTTAAGTCGCTGCTTAAATAAGGGTTAGTTTCAGGAAAACGAGTCATTTAACCCTCAACTTTAAGTGTGCGGCTTAAGTTAGGGTTTTACACAAGCTTGAATAATTTAGATAACCGTAGAAAATGTGAACCAATTCAGGAAACATCGTATCGTGTATACATGCACTAACGCAATTGTTTTACAGTTTTTTCTTCCCGGCATACAAATGAGCTTTAAGGTCAATAGCGCTCCGAATGTACCAATAATCAATCAAATAGAAACTTTATTGAATACCTAAGTATTTTGAAGGTGTGCATCTAAGTATAAACATTTCTGATTCAAAGCCAGTACCTTATATCCAATCCCTAAGTGATCCAGAGTGTCAACGTGATCCATGATTATCCAGGTTGTTTTTTTTCAAAGTGATTTATGTAGAGACATTAAATTCTCCAAGGAAATCTATGGGCGTTGCATTTTTCTTTTCTCAATTAATTTGCGTAAAAGCCGGAGCTTGTAACAGTATTTAGTGCCATTTATGATAAAGATGACAACCGAATCGATCAGAAACTGTGACACGTTCCCTGTTCCAAGGCTTTTAACTGATTGTCATTAAGGTGTATCTACTTTAATGCCTCTTTCAGGTAAATGAAACCTCAAAATGAAACCCATCAAATGACTAAGGCTGGTTTCTGAAATAAAACGATTTCCCGTGGGTTTGTTTCCAATCAGGAGACTTTAAAATCAATCCAAAATTATCAAAAATGTCGGTGACTTTTTAGTTAGCCCTTCGTCTTGCTTGAAATATTCAATCCCATTTTTCAAACTTATTTACTGACTGTTGAAACGTCACCTGAATATTTGCTTATGGCCGTGCTATGAGTAACTGCTCTTCAGATAAAATATTCAGATTTTTGTCCACCTATCGCCATATTTTATATTGACTTTTTGTTGTTGTAACCGACTTGTTGTTGTTGTAACCAGTTAGAACATGTGCATTGTACAGTTTAACATCTTACATTGATGAATAGTGCTTTCTTGGTTATTCGCTTGTGTTCAGATCTGCAGTATCTTAGATCTGCGGTATTATAATAATTACAGTGTCGCTTCTTCGGGCTTCTTTTTATGAAGTAGCTCTCCTCATTGAATAGTTCCAACGATACATATGGATACCACATAGTTTGATTATTTATCATTTGTTTATGTGGAGTTAAATTATTTCTCAATTTTTATGTAGAGTGGTAACTCAACACCCCTGTTCCAGTGGTGATATGGGGATTATTTAAATGCTACTGAATAAACTGTTTTTATATTGCAACGTGTTTCTGTAAGGAAAATGGTTGTATCATATTTGTTTACAGAAGTTAGGTATACGTGACAGATGACATTATTTGTTTTAACAAGTTACAACGCCTTTCTATTAGGACATCAACACGGAAATCAAATTGACACATGACACGGATGTACATGAGACTTTAATGACTTAATGACTCCCTCTGGTCCCTGTAATAATAAGTAGAGGTTGGCAGAGCTAAACCATATTGTGTTTCTGTGCCAGTGCACTAGTTTGTCATTAGACACTTTTCCTCGTATACCGTGATCATTCGCGATAAACAATCTATGCACAGTGGACTGAGGAGTTTCAAAACCACAACGCATCTCGATAATTATGTTGACGTATCTCTAATCTTTCCAGTCATACTTGAGAAAAATAATGCAAAATCTGTGAAACATTTTGAAGTGTTTATTTATAGTATAAGGATAGTTTTAAAACCACAAAAAAATATTCATGAAATGTTTTATGAAAGCTGAGATGAAGGATATACACAGTGGACTTTGGTCCCTGAGACTCCCTTAAATCTGGGCGTTGGTGTATGAAAATACACCCATAAACCATCAAGACAAAATCCCTCCTTCTTCCAAGGATCCATCAAATGGTGTGTTTTTCAGATGGTGTGTTTTTCAAATCTTCGAGGAAAAACGGGTGTAATAATTGCCAATAACATAGTTATCACAATCGCTTCCCTGGAGCTTTTAACGTGACTTCCTTGTAGTATTCTCAGAAGTGTGCCTCAGTAGGCCTATTTTGACAAAGCATTGTCCTATACCCTGGCCTAGCTGGTTGATACATATTCACTCCTGATTGACTGAGGCCGGACCCCAGAAGGCCCTATTACACTACACGACATGCGCTGCGATATGACAAAGTCGCAGAGAAACCACACATATTAGAGACAAAGTTCTTCATCAGCCAAGTGTAAAATACTTGAAATTGGCAATTTCAAACAATTATATCACTCCTGTTTGAGAATTATTTTTCTGTAATAATATTGATCATGTCACGCCGATATCGCAGCTCAAAGTCGTGTAGTGTAATAGGGCCTTCACATTAAGTGCAGATCTATATACCAGCAACACATATGTTTTACTTGGGAACCTGCCAGGCCATTAGCAAAGTGACTTTCCCTCAGGAGGGATTGTCTCCCGATCACGCCAGGCAATGTGGCCTTAATCAACGTTAAGCAATGCCTGAGTGTGCGTCTCTGGCGTCTAATAGAACTGGTGGTAGGGTACTGGAGGAGGACACCCAGGAGGACAGCAAGTGCAGCCATTATTGTAGTCTTACCAATGTGACTCTGAGTGCTTAGAAGATGTGCATCCCATAACCTTTTGGATCATACAAAGGAAATTCAAGGGATAATTACAACAACAAAATCTACAGCTCTGCCGTTTGTGCTATTTCCATGCACTGTACTTTGACATAAATATCTCATGCAGATATAACCGGGATTATTCGATTGCCACCAGATGCATGCCTGAACACTAACGATCTCTAGATTCATTCTTTACAATTTGTTTCTAAAGAACTAATGTCAACAAAAGGAAAATGCAAGGGCAATATAATGATCAGATATTCTTCAATTGAAAATTCAATTGAATGACCCTGAGCATCCGTACCCAGTAACAGTTTGTTCCAAACTGTTTGGACCGGAAATTTGATTTAGCCTACTGGTCCATTTTTCGATGTACATTGTTTGCAGTTAATTTAAAGAAGGAAACCTGCCAGGGGGCAAAGATCAAGCATTTGCATAAGAGAAGTCATGCGCAAGCATTCCTTCGCAACATGTGTTTCGTTAACTGCAGCAGTGTTTTTTGGCCAACCTGTATGCCTGCTTCTCAGCGAGAGCAGGATAATCTCGGTGTTTGCACCCGGGATACCTCGGTTCAGCGACCGACCGAAACAAGTGTATACATCCAGCGCAGAGTGCTTACTTAACTCCTCAGATGGTCTAATCCACTCTAATCTTTGTGTACATTACACAAGTGAACGCCTGAAGGCTGACCAGCTTAGCATAAGATAATCAGCCAGCGTTGGTCAAGGCTAAATCTTAGCCCTTTGACACACTAGACCACTCCAACAGTCGTCATTTTTGTTTCCTGTACATAAATATATCCTGTAGGACTATTGACTAGTGAGCCATTGATGTGCCCTAAAACATCTGGTTGGTTGCACTATTAATAAACCAATTAGTCCTCCAAATGTTGGACTAGTGGCCGTACTGAACATTGCTAAAACTATTGGAAACAGATTGTTACCCTGGAGGAAAAAGGCCTCCCCCTGGAGGAAACCTTTTACCATGGAGAAGGGTTCAGAGGAGGACATGGCAGGAATTGCTAGGGAAACATTTCCTCCTTCTGGTCTTAATCAGAGGATGTGTGTGGACGATTGGGACCATGCTAACCAAAACTGGGACCAAACTCACATAAAATCGGACCAAAATGAGAAAAATTGGGTCCAAGCTAACAAGCACTGGGACCAAGCTGACAAGAAATTGGACCACTTTATCAAGAATTCAGAGAGATCCGCCAAGGATAAATACCCTTTTGATAAAGACTTTATCCCACTGCAAAACAGTCTCTCCGAGGACAGTCTCTACTCCCAGGAAAGCTTCTATGAATACGATCTCACTAACTGGTATCAGGTAAAGGTTATAGTTTCTGGGTCATTAAGAAGTAGAGAAACAGTACCAGATAAGTAGAAAAAAGTATTCGTGCTGTATTTCCAATAGAACAACGATGTATGTAATGGTGGTAAATCAGCATCAATTGTCTGGGGTGTTTCTTTCTAAATGTCTTTTAACAGATTTCAACTGTAGCAAAAAGCTTTGCAGTAATGGTTTTTTTTCAATCATTTTATTCATCCTGAATAAACCTTGGCACACGCCAGTTTTCTTTGTCTATCCAGCTGAAAGGCTTTTCTCGAAATTATATGAGAATTTGCTTTGTTTTATAATATAACCTGTCAGGTACATTTACACACATTTACACTGTCACAGGTTCGGTCCTAGAATGTTAGGATTCATTTGCAAGTAGCGCATACATGGGCGACTATAAGCATACATACACCAGTGGCACATACTGAATATGATCCTTCTAAAATGTTTCCTGAATTTTCTCGCAAGACACATTTTGGATCTGATATCTCAAAACGCCAACTCACTCCCAACATCATATTACATGCATTCTGATATCATAGGTCAAATTGCAATGTCGCAATATGTGTCATATATCCATAAATCCGTTATGTAATTACAATACCGCACCCTAAGCGAAAATTGCGTCGTTCTACCCATATGACTCCTACTCTATCTGTCCCACTCACTGTTAATACATCGTGGGGGTTTGGCCTACCCGCCAATAGGCAATGATGTACCCATTGTTTGCCCATTAATGAAGCTATTGTTTCTGCGTGGTCCCACTTAGATTACACAGTAGGCTGTAATAGGCCGAGGCCTGACAGGCAATGAGCTTTGGTTGGCTTGAGAATATGTGGGGGGGGGGGGGGGGGGGGCATATGATGTGAAAGGGCCTGTGGTGTTTTATGATTATAAACATACTGTACCATGCTACCATGGTTATCTTCATGCCTTTTTGGCCCTAGCATATACAGTTTAAAGTGCCGTTGTATTATGATGATTACTTTTTTTTTTTTTTTTTTGACAAGTCACTATAAATATCCGGTCCCCCCATGGCACCGGCCACTTTCGCGGTAGCATCACAACCTTGAGCTCTACAGCCACGTTCAACCCATATTATGATGATTACTCTGAGGATAATCCCCCTGTCTTTAATTCTTTTGGTTAGTGCGTATGCTCAACTCCAGATGGTTTAAAGGGAAGAACGGGTGACGTCAGATGATTATGAAGGCCGATCCTAGCACCATTTGGTGTCATTAATTCTTTGTTAATTGCTTTCTCGCTACATAATTATAAACTAGTTAAAATTGAGGACGTTAGAATGGATACAGTGGTGTCTTAGTTGTGACAGAAAGTTAATAATCCCTAGTATTTTAGCCAGGACATATATATTGCGACAATTGATGTTTATAATAGGTCAATTTTCATAGGTCTCTATTCATAGGTAACTATTCACAGGTTACTATTTTATACGTCACTATTCAAAGGTTACTAAATCGGTATCTACAATCCTGGTCTTGGTTAATTAGTCTGCAATTAATTCACTTACTTTTTGTGGCAGATGGAATTACTAATGACAGGAGCTGAATCGTACCTCTACTAGTTTCCAATTAGTCTACTTTAAGTTACAACAACAAAGTTCCAGACTGAATAACCTTGAATGAAAGTATCAAGTTCCTATCCTCTTTCAATTTTCACTGCATAATATTTTTGGGGCGAAGTACTCCCTTCACCTTTTCCGTGAACAAACTGCTCTTGCTGAGTACGCCGAACCAGAGCACCTGATTGGTTTATGAGCTTTTGTTTTATTATGGGCCCTGGGTGGTAGGAGGTGATCTATCGCCCAGGCTGTGAAGTGAAAGGGAAGAAAAGGAAGTTAAAAATGTAGATGGGGCTGAACTGAAAGCTAGGGCAGACATAAGGGGAGTATACATCCAGCTTATTCACTAGTTCTAAATTTACTCATGTTCCTAGGGTAGTATACTTCCAGTTTATTCACTAGTTCTACATTGACTCATGTTCCTAGGGTAGTATACTTCCAGTTTATTCACTAGTTCTACATTGACTCATGTTCCTAGGGTAGTATACTTCCAGTTTATTCACTAGTTCTACATTGACTCATGTTCCTAGGGTAGTATACTTCCAGTTTATTCACTAGTTCTACATTGACTCATGTTCCTAGGGTAGTATACTTCCAGTTCATTCACTAGTTCTACATTTACTCATGTTCCCAGGGTAGTATACATCCAGTTCATTCACTACATCTACATTTACTAATGTTTCTAGGGTACCGGTAGTATACTTTCAGCTTATTCACCATTGTTTGCACAGGTCTCGTTTCTTCTAAACATTAAAGAAAAAATTAGGTTTTCATCATTATTCTACAATTCAGTAAAGAATGAGTAAAACCATATTTCCGTGGTGTAGGAAGTGCGTCACCGTACATATACAACTAAAAAGTAGTACATAATCAAGAAATATGAATATTAGTGAAAAATACTTTCACCTAATATAGATTGACTTATCATAATTTTATTTCAACTAAATATGTGCAAAAACCATTACTTAAATGAGAAAGACTATCACAAATAGAGGCAAAAATTCAAAATGCGTCACCGTACATATACTGCTCTAAAATTACAATAATCACTCAATAATTCTTTTTGGAAATAACATATAAAATAGAATTAAATACATTCATGTATGCCATCTATCTGTGCAGCCATTATAATGTTTTATAATACTCAGAATGAATAATTTTGCACACAAAAAAAGGATTTTAGCCTAAAATAACTGCGTCACCGTACATATACGGCCGTAGTCGTCAAGTATAATGGGGCACTAAACACATATTTGTGAAATTGAAAAAAAAGCGCACCTTAATTTATGCATTTTTTCCCATAACAAACACAAAATACATGACCACACTGTGGCGCAGCTAATGGGCTTCTTTATATCTGTATATTTTGAAATGGATTTGGATTTATTGCTTTTTTTTGTAGAAATAAGTGTGTCACCGTACATATACTGCGTCACCGTACATATACGTTTTTAAAAAACGTAATATCTCAATTAATTGTAAATATTAGTGTTCCCAATTTTGAGAATCAATTCCGATGTATTGGCTTATTTATCAATATAATTTATTTCAGTATATTTCTAAATTGAAATTTTTACTCTGTTTTGTCCCGTTTGGCACCCTTTCAGGAGAACTGACCATATATGTCTTTGAATATTTTATACACTGTTGTTGCCGTTGCTGAATTGTGAACGTACCACTCATGGGTTAAAATACATGAACAAAAAACCCAGGTCATTTCACAATTAATGATCCGAACATTAGCACTGCTAATCTTACTCCCTAATAGCAATATGGCGTGATATTTTCTTATGTTTCGATCACATGCAAACTCATCAAGGCAGCAGCAGTCTTCTGATTAAGCATCATTTGGCAAGATTTTCTCTCGGGAGCCATGCAACATGCAATACAGTTCGAACTCAAATAATCTAACATGACTACGAATGCATGAACCAGTTTATGGCCCTTAGAAAAGGTAACCAGTAAGTGTATGAATAAGATGCATTTAAGATTGAGAGAGAAAAGGGAGATACAGCTTTCTCATTATTTACAACAGTGTAATACACGGATGCAATTGCGTTTTCAGATTTCTGTTTGATATTTTGTTTTTGCACACAACACCTCTAGTAGTACTAGTCAAAATTAATTTCCCGTTGCACAACATTTTAAGATAATTTTGAATTTTCTTTTAGAAGTTTCAGATATTATTTTCATTATTTGCATCATTGACATATAGACATTAATTCACCGTCAAGCCGTAGTGAAGACGTGAAACAGACATTATCGCCAGTATTCTTATTTCTAATAGGAATAGAGTATCGACCTAGTAAATCAGCCAAATGAGTTGTAGTCGAGGCCATCCGTCACGAAGCTTTTTTCTATGAGGCAGCATGGCGCAGATTTCTTATAACCTGACAAATTAACCTAGATTAAGGAGGCAATTAAGAGTGACGACTGCCAGGTATTTTACTGCCCGTCTACACTAATACAGAGCCACGCCTTTAATAGGGCCTGGGAGGTCGACCAAAAAAGCTTCTCGGTTTTTGGTCGTCCAGGATGTCAAAAATCGACCCAGAATCGGGGATTATGCACAAAGAATCGCAAGAAATCATATACAATTATTTTTATAATGTAGAAATATCTTATATACAATTGTTTCTTATGATATATATGAGAGGAATATTACAATGTTATGAAAGAGTGTAAAAGGGGCATGGGGAATTCACGAACCTTCCACGATTTTACATGTCATACGATTTTACTTTTTTTAAAATTGTTTTTATTTGGGTTAATCAAGCACGGCATCCGCCTGCTCCCACTTATTAACATACATTTACTAGGTTGTGGGGCAGGACAGTCGGAACAAGAATACATTTTCCATTTTACCTAATTGGTGATTTATGGGATGTTCATCATGACTAAGGTGATGCATTTCCTTTGGAATAATCAATGCCGGTAACAAATTGGGTTGTTGTTGTAACACTTACCTGTCGATCTTAATTTGCCCTGGGGAAAATAAAGTAGCAAATTATCATAAAATGAGCCATTCAGCAAAATCCTGTATAAGCAGGTTATTAAAAAATATATCAAAAAACTGTCTGCCCTTTATTCGCATTTAGATTACATACGTAAAAATGTACCAGAACTATAATATAGGCAATCGTTTGGAACAAATTAATACACCAAAAACGTAATTTACTTCAATTTTGAGTAGAAAGAATAGGGAGGAAATATAAAATTAATCGTAATGGTAACGTTGCTGTGACAAAAATAAACGTTTTTATCTGTCATTGGTATCCGTCATCGCAGACGTGCATTGAATACATGACTGTGATTGAGTCAGCTCATTGGCATGGCTCCAAAACCCGGAGGGTCCACACTATCTGATGTTCTGAAATCACAGTATAAGTACACTGTTTACATTCATAGTCGATGGGAAAAGACTCAGAGTAGCTAATGTAATTATTTATTACGAACTTGATTTGCATTTGGGATAGGGCATGATGCAGTTCAATAATGTTGAAGTGCAATTGTGTCAATGATAAAGGTTGATCATACTTTGTTCTCAGTGCTTATTGAGCCCATATCAGCATCAAATAGTAATCTGTAGTTGATTGACTACATGTTGATTGTATGCGCATGAATCAACATTACCAGTGTCCGGATTACTATGTCTTTAGTACCACCACTATAATTTGTTACGAGGCTCAGAGAATGCCTGACACATTTGTTACCCTTGATTCCCTTGGGGAAGGCGATTCCAAGCTGTTCTTGCGTTAGCTTGAATACGTTTGAGCGATCCCCTCCATTTGTGTCTTTTAGATGGTTTGAAATAACCTTTAGTTTCCTCAAAATCCAAATTACTATGCTATGTTCTTTCCATTTAATTAATCTTAGTTAATTCAAGATTGAGTAGCTTGAATATTAAATTGACAATATAAGTAAGCTAACCCAAGCAAATCGGACATAGTCTTGAATTAAGTTGAACGTTCAAGAATATACAGGATACGAAAAGCGTGTAATTTCAAAGGTTTTCAACCTCTATTTCCCCCCAGCTTTAATCACTCTATTTTATATTTATATATCATCTTTTTTCTATGTGATATTTAGAATTGAACATGAATATGATCAAGACATTTAATTCTTTTTACATATTCAGTCTTCACCAGGGGCTCCTGTCTGAACTACATGTAATTCAGAAATCATTAAACCTAAAGAAGAGACCGTATATTATAGTACAATGAATGTTTTTATGCAAAATTGCTATGTATATATGAAATGAAACTTAATGTCCTTTTCCATTTCTATTATTCAGAACTCTACGGTGAGTTACGAGGGTGCGATCATCAGCGAAGCGCATGGCCTGATCACCGACATGCTGGCCGACTCGAATCTCCCGCCGCACGTGGTGGGCGGGTTACGGACAGTCAGTAACCTGCTCAAGCCCCCTGACACCCACGTCCCCATGCACAAACCCAAAGTCAGCCCCTTAGTGTCCCTCACCGAGACGGCCAACTACGGCTCGGACACCGAGGACCTGCCGTATACCGGGGAGCGCCCCACATCACTGCCCAAGGTGGGTGTTTGGGAAAAATGTCTAGAATATTTAGATCATCAAAATAAGCTTTGATTAGTGCAAAATGGTCGTTCATCAGTGTGAAAAGAAAATTGGATAAGCATTATTATTTCAAAAAGGGATAAACATGTTTGTTGATAATTCATAGTATAAACGTAGATACTTTTATATGGATTGATTCTCACACAAGCAACAAAATAGTAAGAGGTTATACCATATAGACGTCAGTATTTTCCAGTACAACTCAGGAGGTGATTTTACACATTTTGATTCGCGGAACGCGAAATAAAGTAGTCACAGTAATATTGATTGATTGTTTACTCATAAATAATGAAACCCCTTTCTCTTTGTTGAATATTTCCATGAATTAAGGCATTCTGTGTTGATTAGAAACTAGAACTGGACACGTAAGTGTGAGGGGTTAGTTACCTGTACTGTACTATACTGGTGTACCAGATCCAATGCTAGAAACTTAATATTATGTTATGTTGGATCTCCAGATCCCTATATGCAGGGTTATGAGATTCTCGGAAAGCCAGAAAATAGTCAGCGGAAATTTGGGGTAATTAAAAAAGTTTTACCACGACATTATAGATCGCATCGTAATCCTTCTTATTGGATGTTAAATAACAAATAAGTGAAGAGCACAGTAAATATAGTGCAAGACCGCCTGAGAGATTAGTCATTAGGTGAAGGACACTTAGTGTAATAGTGCCATTGGCTGAGGTAAGGAAGGCTTCTCATGATACACATAATGTAGTCTGGCGATTGAAACTACTCATGAGGACAGGGACAGGGGCGTAATTGAAAGAACGGTTATACTGAGACAAAAGTTCATTTTTAAGGGAAGTTTCAAAAGAATTCTTGTGGTTTAAGATGAGCATTTAAAAATTGACATGAAGTGACATAATTAGTAGGAAGTGATTTCAATAATTGGTATGGATTGAGATGATTGAAATGATGGTGGTGTTTGAGATTCACGTTTTTCTAGTAATTAGGCGGATTAGTTTTCTTCCCATATTGGTTATATGATAGCTCACTTAAAGAGCCAGTAGTAGAAATAAAGCCCCCGGTAATGTATCAGTTACAAAAAGATCATCAAATCGTTTTTCTGTGGTTCACAATAAATGATAAAAAGCTTTAGCCAGTTTCACGCCATCTCATCTTTACTGAAAGTGAACATTGAAGATGAAGAAGGGAAATGTTATGTCTAATGATGAGAGAAGTATTGGAAAGAGTTGGAGCGAAATAGATACTTTTTTCACATTAGGCACATAAAATGTTAAAGAGTTTTAGCATTGCTCAGGTCGGAATGCGTAATGGAACTCGCATGTCCGCTACAGTAATATCTGACTTGAGTTAAAGTTAAAAGTACTCGTGAGGGTTTTTTCCCTGAATCTTTTGTACGCTAGCCCATCGGGCTAGCCTCTAAATAAAAGCAGTAGCCCAAATCAAAGTTTACTAATCCAGACTGACTGCTTATGGATCTTTAAATACAAAGTAGTCAGAAAAAGAACTCGTGAACTATAAATTTGCACTAGCCCACCACGCTAGCCACAGAGATAGAGCACTAGCCCAGGATGGGTTTTCCTGGTCCTCAGGAGTAGTAACTCTACGTTAAGATCAAACCCTGACTTCTGATGGGGTGACGACCAAATTAATTTCACACATCAATTTTGTCCTCCAAACTCCTCCAGAAAACAGTCATTTTAGATGCGTGAAAGTGTAAAAAAGATTCGTGGCGGATTCGTGAAGGAAAATTTCCAAATAAAATCACGTATAAAGTATAAATACCTATATAAAATGCTTCAGTATTACCATTAGGAACGAATTGCAATTTAATTAGAGCGTTTTTAATAACAAAAAAATGTCACGAATCTAAAGTTTTGTGTATTTTCATGAATCCAATTTTTGGAATCGTGGTCATAAGATTCGTGAATTTTGTTTGGTCGTCATACATGTACACTCGGAATTAATACTATTCTTGATTATTGACCGTATTTTTCTCTACTTCTTTCAGCGGTTACGGCGAAGCTTGCCTCCCAGTCTCATTCGGCGCATGTCCACCTCTACGTGGACCACAACCACCTCAGCCACGGGCATGCCCACCCTGGAGCCCGAGCCCTGCCGTACCCGCAGCTCAAGTTTCCGACACTCGCGGGACAACACCCCCGGTTCTAGCCCCGTCAACAGCCGGAGCAACTCGCCGTCCCCTTCATCTCCAACAACCATCTCACTCACGATCCCGAAGAGTCGCTCCTTCTCCCTCGTGTCGCCCGGCTTGGCGTCACCTGGCGCGATGGGGTTAAAACGTGGGCTGCCGCGAGATCGGCGCAGTCTGCAACACCCCATGGGTAGCTCGGGAGGGAGCTGCTCGGACCTGCTCAGCCCAGTCAAAGCTGAGCCAACTCTACAAGTTGCAGCATCTCCGGATGAGGCAACTTCCAGAAACACCCCACCCCTGCCAGCATCCCCACACAGCGCCAAGAACAGTACCTCCACCTCCAGCGCTACTTCTAGTTTTACCCCCGCCACTTCCACATCTGCTGCAGTTGCTACAGCACCATCACTTCTATCGCGCCGTCTCAATATTACTTCTGATTATGAAAGTAGCGATTCGCCAGGGAACAGTGACCACAGCGATAATATTACAGCTGGCGATGAGTCAACGACTACTTTCGGGGCCGGTCCGATCAGTCCGGTCACCCGACGAAAGGGGTCGCCGGCATTGGCGTCCGGACTTGTGGTCAGCAGTCAGCCTGCAGCATCTTGCGGCGTAAGTTTACATGGTTTTATTCAGTATTCCTGGACCGACACACATTCTAATCGATCAATAGCCTTGGGGAAAGGAAGATCTAACCTGCAAAGGTCCTTGATCTGCTTTTTTGAAAATTTATTTATTTATTTATTTCTTATTGGGGGGGGGGGGGTACTGATAACGCCTAATTCCTAAAATTGACAGTGGCCCTTCACAGCTATTTTTACCTATCGTTGTCAAGTCTAAATTTCTTTTCTGAGAAGTTAACAAGTCAGTTAGTTTAATCATTCAATCCCCCCATGGGACTGGCCCTTTTCGAGCTCTTGAGCTACGACTCTAACATAAAATCTAAAAATAACCTCTCATTCATTTTTAATAATGATTGAAATATACTATGTTTCTTTTTTCATTTGCAGGCCATAAATGTATCTTCGGAGCAAGGGTCGTCGACGGAAACCTCCGACTCGACGAGCCTGGGCTCAGATAACACAGTAGACTCAGTATCTCCAGTATCAGTAACAGACCAACAACAACAATTACAACAACAACAATCACAACAACAACAACAACAACAATCACAACAACCTTGTAAGAGACCCACCTTTACCCTAATAACCCAGGACTCGGTGGGCACCAGAACAGAACCCAGTGATAATGTAGATAGTAGTAACCTTATCAGTGATGAGGCACTCACCCTGCCATATGACATTGACCTTGTCGAGAACAACCCTTTGTTAAACGTCAGTATTTTAAACCAATGGGATTACCCGATCTTCGACATGGCTGACCAGTACCAAGACACAATTCTAAGTCAGGTGAGTGAATACTTTGATTAATTTATTTAAATCAATGTTATATTTTTTAGTTCTCTTTTGAATTGGCTTATGAATGTATTGATTTGAGAATGTTTTCATTTTTAGTTATTTAATGTTTACCATTTTTCTCGATATCCCCAACTTCCTTGGCATAATTATGTAGATAAGATATGGGTGTTTTTAAAGGTCGGGTTTATCATTATCCTATGATAATCAAATTCTAATTGGTGATTTTTGGTATTCTGTATTTGTTGTTTAACACACTGCCAAGGCTATTGTGTTATGATGATTGCAAAGAAAAAGTTGACATATCTAGGTAGGTAATAAGTCATGCACTTAAGCATTACGTTTTATTTCAGCATTGAATATTTTGTATCTGACATCACCACAGTGCGTTCTATTGACCTGCTTTGAGGGATATTCTTTTCCTGAAATCAGTCAGCGCCACTAACTACTCTTCCTTAGTGGTGTATACAAAAGTATAAGTGTTTTTCTTTCAAAATTTAGGTGGACTGATGACAGCTACTATAAAAAAAGAATACAAAAGTAATGATAAAATGTCTTGGGTAACGGATAACAATACTACTCAAAACATATTGGATGATTTAAGAAGAACTGGGTTGGTATGGGTACTTTTTATCTTTTACCTGCATAAACAAGTTGTTAATGTTTCTACTCATACGTGATAAAAAGGACAACAAAAACTAACTTTGGTTGCTGGTGCAAAGAGGGGTTGAACCTCTGCCAAAACTGAGTGACTGGGTTAGATTGTAGTCACGTACATGTAATTGTTATAGTCCTCGGTAGTTAGGTGCAGAATATGATGGTGCTAGAGCCCAAAACTCGATACCGCGATTGAGGCAATTGTACGGTTTTAACGTGGAGGTATGGACATAATAGCGCAATCGACATAAATATTGAAAATATAGTAACATGAGCCTGGAATTTGCCTTGCGATATCAAGGACAATTGGCACAAACACCCTGCAAAATTGTTATTTTCGAAATTTGACATTCGGAATGCGACGTCAATACTCACATAAAGGGCCCCAGTATGGTGCTACATATGGTTTTGTGTGTGGCGAATGGTATGTACCAATTACGATCACATGTTGGTGCCAATAGTCAATCCATGCACTTGTTTACAATACTGGGACCAGTTGAGCACCATAGCCACACACTTCGATTGTTACGTTAGACTTGTTGATTGTTCGGGATAATAATTTGCACGTACCAGGAAGTTAGGGGTACATTTGTTTCCGATTTTCTCGATGTTTGATGCATCAGCAGAAAAAAGAATTCATCCCTGATAAACGCTTAGGACAGTTTTTCAATGTTCATAAATAACCAAGTGTTTATAGACTCTCCAGTAACATATTCAGATCCACCGGGTGTCGTTAAAGCCCCATACCCACTAGGCGATTTTCCCAGCAACTAGCAATGGGCAACTGGCAGAATCGCCAGTAAAATCGTCACCAATTTAGAACACACGTCAGTATGTAATATCGAAATATACATGTTTGATATGAGTCTGCTCTAAGATCGGCCGACTCTACTAGAAGAGTTGGCCGATTTTAGCACCTGTAAATCGGTCGACTCTGGTCAAAATTGCCTAGTGGGTATGGGGCTTAACTCTGACTCCCCATGCCAACGAGTCTCCTTTTAGAAATCAAAATTATTCATTTTTATCATATTGAGTGTTGTAGTTTAGTTATATACCATACACCTACAAAAATTAATATCAGTGATGTTGGTGGTTAGTCACTTATTTACTAAATTTGTTGCGTTGACAAAAAAGACGTTATTTCTCAAACCTTACTTGACTTGTTTAGATGTATTACTTTAACAGCAGGGTGTCACGATACATAATGTTTATGTTTTCAGTCCAAGGTTCAATTCCAGCTTTAAATTGAAAAGGGAAGTGAAGAAAGAGCGTCAATCTGTTATCAGTGGTTATAGATACAAAGTCATATGTAAAAGGTCCTATCACAAATGCTTACAGACATCGTTATATAATACATTTATTGTCACTTTAAGTATGATTTAAAAAGTGAAAAAGGGAAGACGGGGTGGTTGCACGAAAAAGAAAATTCACCACGACGAATACAATTGGAAGAAAAAGAGTTGTAGGCTGTTTCAGCAAATTGCCATTAATCCCTGGAAATTGCTAATTTGTCTTGGCAAATTACCTGACTAATTGGCCGTGGCGAGTCTTCACTTTTTCGACGACTCACCTTTCATAGTTCGGAAAAAACTGAATTAGCCTTGTAAAAGGAAGAAGTTTCTCCATCAAAAGACTGCCAAAATACACTATGTAATCTTATTGAAGGTTTATTTTACACTGGTGAACTGGCGTCCGACTCTGATTCCAATTAATTGTCTGGTAAGCAGGTTAATATTTTCTCAACTTCCAAGTCATTTCGTATCAAATTCTTTGTGCCACAGATAGCTGATTTTCAGTATTTAAGGCACCTGCAGGTTGATTTGGACTGATTTTGTCGAAAAAACAACGAATAGGAAATATATAAATATCTGCTCTGTATCCATCTGTAATGAATGGGTTCAAAAGTAATAAACGCATATCTCAGGATGTGTGTGTGTGGTTCCCGTTCCTCCACCCCATCACCCTGACCACAACCACGTGCACTATGGATACAACATGAAAATGTACCGGTAGTCAATATTGATCTCTATCATTTTTAACCACAAATAATGCCATGATTTATGAAAATTTCTATACTTAAGCCTTGTGATTTAACGACATATTACCCATCATGCACCTTGATCTAGGCTAGCCTGCAGGTAAATCACAGGAAACAAGCTATCCGTGGTAGGGAGAATTTGATGGAAAATGTTGCTTCTTTATAAGGATGTAAACTTTCAGAGTTTAGTCTGATTTCTATTTTCTTGTTACTACATATGTATACTACTAACTTTCAGATTAATTAATCATGTAACTTATTACTTCTGGGTACATTGGTTAAATATTTTGATTGAAAACAACATAAAGGGGCTTTGACTACTTCCTTCCTTTCGTTTCAAGTGTGTGACGAATTATTTTATATCCACCAGCAGGTCATAGGAAATCCCGACAAGAAGCTCAAACAAGGGTCAAAAAAGTAAAATGATAATCTGTATTAGATGCTTAAATCACACTTTTGATTGCTATGTGAGTTGCTTTTTGTGTCGACTGAGGACCTGTTCCATAGCTACGGAGGTTTTACTTCGTCTCCTCAGTACAAAAAGGGTGGCTTTTACTTTTGTTTAAAGTGTTGATTATATAAACTTTTAGCACTCACTTGACTAAGGGGACGATTTGTATTTACGGAAATGGTATGCGAATTGCTGTTGCATAACGAATACCCGTAAAGCTATCTTCAACTCCTGCATGTGCCCCCTTTACATCCGTGACTCAAAACTTCTGGATCTCGAACTAAACGTTCCATAGCTAAGAGGGACGAAGGTGATCGAAAGTTGTGAAACGCAAGCTCCTTTCCCCTTTCATTATGAAACTGGCCGCAGACCCGGTTTGTATCTGATTGTGTTTGAATAGGAACTTTAGGTGCATGTATGATATGGAACACTGAACGAATGAAAAAAAGTACTATGGTTAAAATCTCAACCAAAGAAAATTCCAATGGCAATACTCTTTTCAGGTGCTGGTGAACATAGTTTGATATAAACCAACGTCTTGGTGTTTATTTGTTATTTTACATGGCTTTTTCTCTGTTTTCATAGGTTTCGTACAAAATATTTTTGGAGACCGGGCTCTTCGAAACATTCCGTATCCCCCTACCAGAATTCCTTAACTATTTTCACGCCCTGGAGCTTGGCTATCGGGAAAAACCATGTAAGTATAACTCCCAATGTCTTGTACAGTGAATATTAGGGAAACTTAAATTTTTTCTTCTATTTTTTAACTTGTACTATTTTCTCAACACTCCCCACAGATCTCCATGGTCCAAAATAAATAGCATTTCTGTACTTGTATTCAGTTCTTAAAAAAAAGCTTTCGCAGATATTCAGATTTACCTGGCGCTTGTCTTTCAATGTCTAAGGTCAGAAACTTAAAGGTCTTACATTTTGCTACTTTTTTCATATTAATCGAATGCTGTAGTTAGTTCTATCCAACTCAGATAGGAATGTAAAACCAGTGTAAATACTTGATTCTTGCCTGAATAAATAAAAGAATTTTTTTAAATTGATAATTTTTAATGATTCGTCCGTACAAAGATATATGTATACATACATTTGTCTATGGTCTATCTCTATAGTCTGAGTTACATGACAGGAACAAATCCCCTGAACTTATCTAAAACTCCACAAAAGTAAATCCTCTATTTCGCAAAGTTTTAAAAATCCACTTATACACCCATCAATGTTTCCTCCAGATCATAACCGTGTGCACGCTACGGACGTGCTTCACGGTGTGTACTACCTGACCACCCAACCCATCCCGGGCTTTGACCAGGTCAACCCTGACGTCTCCGACCTGCTCTCCAAGCACCAGACCTCCTCCAGCGAGTCAGGTAAGCCTAGAGACATGTATACACTCTCCAAGCAGATAGTCTGTCCATAATCTGCACAGATGCCATTTTGAGTATTAATTTTGTTTAGTAGGGTTTCATACATTTAAGTGATTTTGGACTGTATGGATGATTTTTCTCCGGGCTCGCTGTCTCGATCCCTTCAGGATCGGTCAGACCCGGAGTGTTAACTTGGTCATTTAGGCTGATGTCCCCATAGACATACAGTGGAAATCTCAGGTACCAGATTCAGATTTTGGACCTGTTGGCAGAGCCAAACCAAATATACGGTGAAGATTGTAGGTTTAACATAGGCTTTCTATGATATCTAGGTCACCAAGTCATCAGCTAGGAGATTGATGCATGTCCATATTTGGTCATACCATACTCAGATTAGAAACTAGGTCAGGGGTACATCAGCCTAAGTACCAGCACCCAAGCACCTGTAATGGGCCCAGTCACCTGTTGTTTTTAGGCCTATAACACTGGTTTAGGCCGATTTTACACAGGCTGGCTGTTGCCGCCTGGGTCTGCTTATCTTTGATCAATTATTTCTGTGTCTGATTTACAATTTTGACTACTAGTACACATTCTAGGTTCTTGACAACTTTTAGGAATTTATTAGGCCTAGATATCAGTCTATATGGTTATCAACTGAGCTAGGCCTGGATACGTTTGCAATTTGAATATTTTCAGAGACTATGTTTTACAGGTTTAAGATAAAAAATGATTGAGATATCAAATGATTTGTGAATTTGTCAATATAGTGTCAGTTCTGGAGACCTACCATCAAAATATTCCAACTGTTTTAAGATTTAATATATCTAGGCCCAAGTAGCTGTCAGTGGCTGAATTATTACCTCCCCAATGTTGAAAGATAGACGACACCCTGTTAACAAATTCTCTGCTGTTGTCATTGTCCAGGCTTGCCAGTTAAAATATTTTTAAGATCGCCACTATAGTGCCAGTTCGGACCCCTCACATCTGTAAAAATCACTTTTTTTTAGCTACATATTTATATGTTAGAGATATTTTTAGATTAGATTAGTAAAACATTAAATAAAGGCTGTGCTCCATAGGTTGGGCTGCCACATAAAGATTAATTACCTTTTAAGCTAAAGTGTATTAACTTTTCTATAAAGGCAATCACATAGGTCTTCGATCGATAATTTGCCCGATAATTTGTATTCCTTAGTTCATATTTGATCAATCTATCTACTATCATATATAGAAAATAAAGACGAATAACCCGGAGTTTTTCGGTTTTCAAACCGACCCGAATCTCATAAGATCCACCTGGGACCTTGTTCCTAAATTATTTAAATATATATTTTGGGGTATTATTAGTTTTAAGATATTAGAATACGAATTCAATGTCAAACCATTTATATAGTTCATTTTCCTCCTAGTTGCTTCTAGAAAAATACAAATGTAGTTGAAAACTCAGGAGTGGTAGCTTTGAATGTGGCCGTGTAGTATGGAGTAGTCAAGTGATTTTTCTATCATAAAAAAGAGCAGTGATTTTTTTATCATAAAAAAAAGAGAGCAGTGATTTTTCTATCATAAAAAAAAAGAGCAGTGCTCTCTTTTATTACTAAGATAAGAACAGCAGTTTGGTATACATAGATTCTTCCGCCTTAATGTTAACGCAAATAAAATGAAAAAAAAGGATGATTACATATAAAGATAAGATGATTGGCTTTGGTATAAAAGGACTTGTTCAAACTGAACAGGCCATTCAAGCGGTAGCTCTGATATACAACTACTTATGCCTCACCCTAAAAAATCGCACTTTTTAAACTACCAAAGACAAAATATTCAATGCCTGTAAGACATCCAGCACCTCTGTGAACCAGGGCCCATATCTTCGTAACTAATTTGGCTGATCAGGGAAAATTTGATCATGATCAGAAATTCTGTCTATCATGAATAATAGTCTGGCGGCCAAGTTCAAGAAAGTAGCTTATTTTTGGAGTTGGTATGCCATAAAAGGTTTATACCTGAAACCATTCTAGGGTTGTAGTGGGGTCCTCTGGGAACCATGTATAACAGGTAGTCACTCTGTAGAGGTGTGCATGACAGTGACAACTGCCATTTTGTTTTGCGGCATTCACGGAAAATTAACATGAAAAAAAAAGACTAATCTCGAACTGACGCATTCAATTTTGTACTGATTTATTTCATATTGCATATTCTAATATTTATTAGAACAGGTAATTTCCATGTCAAATGACTTTGACCTTCATGGAGGTCAAGGTCACTAAATTTGACCTCAAAATCTGAAAAATATGACAAAATCAAAATTGAACTTGAAGCAAACAGTGCTACTCTTTATATTGTCCTTTAATTTAAGTGAACATGTCTCAATCTGGCTCTTGTGATATTCAGAAAAGCAGAAAAATTGGTTAGATGAAGAAATTTGGTCACCAAATTACACATTATGTGACAGAAATTGAAAAAAATCTTAATTTCCAAAGATTGAGGAAAATGAATTTTCTTTCAATTCCTATCTCAATATGGCAGGTATTTGTTCTATACTAAGTACATACATAGCTATTATTAGGTCAAGTATATTAGCTGTTTAGTTTGTCCCTAAAAAGGTCAAGGTCATCAAATTTAAAGGTTTACACATTTTTACACATTATGTATAAACAATTGTTAATTAACCTTATAAAGTACGTTTCTCATGCTCAAATTGTGGGAAAGACTAATACTCAATTCTTTGACTCAAAAGCAGTGATTAGCCTTATCAAAGAGCTACTAGTTAAGTGAATAACTGCAAAGGACACCAAATGTGTAATTGGAATGAGCAAAATGTCTGTAAAACAATGGGAATATAACTTCAAACAAACTGCCCTGCCCTTGAAATTATGCTTTGATATAAAAGTGTATATTCATATTTTACTCTGTCAATACCAATATAAAAAAACAACAACAGACACCTACTTTAATGTAGAATTGTGGCTGTAAAAGTTACATATTTGGTGACAGATATAATAATATTATTATTTCTAAATTTGATCTCAAGGTTTGACGAAAGTTACTCTAATCATAATAGATATCAGTCTCTAATCAATCTGCTTTTTTCACTTTTGGCAATGTGTGTGTTTAGTCCTTAAAGGTGAAACGCAAAGGAAAAAACGAAAATCCCAAATATAGTAGAAACCAGATAGTTGTTATATATGTTAAAAAAATACTTGACTTAAATCAACATATATAGATAATACAATAGTATAAATAAGCTTTTGTTAGGAGAGTGAATACACTCTCACAGCTTATCTCACAGGGCTGTGATGTCATCTAGGCTATCTGTCACAGGGGTCTGTGTGTGCAGTCAACCATAGCATGGGCCTTGTCAGCTTGCCCTACACTGTGAAAGAGCCTAGATGACGTCACATGCACTCAGTAGAAGCCACTGTGCAACCTAATTTTTAAATATGAATTTCTGCTAAATTTATTATATATTTGCAGTATTTTTTGCAGATATATTTAAAGAAATACATATTCAATATAATATGAAAATTTAAGTTGCCTTTGCGGTTCTCCTTTAAGTGAGTGTATTTTCATATTCTAATAATTTTGGGGGGATCTTGACAGAGGGATGGATGAGGGATTATATAATGACAGGGAAGACATTATTAAAGTCTTTAGTGTTAGCCTGAACTAAGGTTATATGCATAGATTCAGTCAATTTACCTGGCTTGAACTAGGCTATAGCACTGTGTTTAGGAGCCCTATCAATTTTAGCAGTATTTCATTGTGATAATTGTTTTAGATTTGTACAATGTATACTTGAGGGACATCATAGTCAAAAAATACCTTACCAAGCAAATATTTGGTACATTTATTATATCTGATCATCTATATTACCAAACTTAGGGTATAGCACATCATATTGAAGTGTTAGAAGATGGAAGATAGTCACAAGAGGCATCTCCAAAACAGAACATCAGTGAAGGACATGTTTAACAACACCAAAAGTGAAAAGATCCTGCATTTCTGTCAAGAATGCCAACTGATAGATAAAATCTAAGAAAGGATTCAAGAGTCTGGGGTCCATGGGCTACCCTTTGCTCCCAACAGGGTCATCAAAGGCTGTGTGTGTGGTGTCCTTTTTATGGGACATTGCACATAAAAGACCCCTTGCCTCTCTTTGAAAGGAGTAGGGTATTGCACCCTGTGGTGGGTTTCTCCTAAATCAAATCATATCATAGATACAATCACCAAAAGCAACTCATTGGCATAGATGATATGATTCTGGAAATTAGATAGAACTTCAGGAGTAATTTGTTTTCATTGCACATTCTTTTCCAAAACTTGCTGTCAATTCTCTTTTTATTTGATGTCTCTTCATGGTAACAATTACATTTAATCCAGTTAGTTCATGAAATGAGAAATACAGCTAAATACTTAAAAGTAGTTCATAAACAGTCCTTGATTTCTAATTCTTGATGATTTTGGTAACAAAATGTAGTAGGTAAATACAGTTTGGATATTGTTCCCCTAGCATCAACAACAATACAGACAAATGTTCTTGATCTACCTAGTGTCTAACAGCATTTGTCTACTAGTGTACACCATGAGATAGCATCTAGACATTTACCCATTTACTCAAGTAAATCTTTAAAAATAATCTTAATGACATTTAGGAAGGAATCTGAAAAAACATGCAATAATTGGAAGGTTATAGTAGGGTAGAAGTGTATCATGAATGCCTGAAGATGCACTTTCCCTGTAGGGGCATACACTCACATCCAATAATATCTTATATCCCAGTAATCTTTCTCTTATAGTTCATCCCAACTGAAGCATACAGATATACCTTGGAAGATCCCCTTGGACATTGTTTTACAGACATTTTGCTCATTCCAATTACACATTTGGTGTCCTTTGCAGTTATTCACTTAACTAGTAGCTCTTTGATAAGGCTAATCACTGCTTTTGAATCGAGTCAAAGAATTGAGTATTAGTTTATTAAGGTTAATTAACAATTGTTTATACATAATGTGTAAAAATGTGTAAACCTTTAAATTTGATTACCTTGACCTTTTTAGGGACAAACTAAACAGCTAATATACTTGACCTAATAATAGCTATGTATGTACTTAGTATAGAACAAATACCTGCCATATTGAGATAGGAATTGAAAGAAAATTCATTTCCCTCAATCTTTGGAAATTAAGAATTTCTTTTCGATTTCTGTCACATAATGTGTAATTTGGTGACCAAATTTCTTCATCTAACCAATTTTTCTGCTTTTCTGAATATCACAAGAGCCAGATTGAGACATGTTCACTTAAATTAAAGGACAATATAAAGAGTAGCACTGTTTGCTTCAAGTTCAATTTTGATTTTGTCATATTTTTCAGATTTTGAGGTCAAATTTAATTACCTTGACCTCCATGAAGGTCAAAGTCATTTGACATAGAAATTACCTGTTCTAATAACTATTAGAATATACAATATGAAATAGATTGGCACAAAATTGAATGTGTCAGTTCGAGATTAGTCTTTTTTTTCATGTTAAATTTCCCTGGATACCGCAAAACAAAATGGCGGTTGTCACAGTCATGCACACCTCTACAGAGTGACTACCGGTTATACATGGTTCCCACAGGACCCCACTACAACCCTAGAATGGTTTCAGGTATAAACCTTTCATGGCAAACACAAGTGTAAATTTCATGCTTTGGCCGCCAGACTATAACTAATAATTCCTCTTTGACACTATTTTGCAATAACACAAAAAATCTTGGTAAAAGGCAAAATCACTGATCATAGGACTCTGATCCAAAAGATCAGCCAAAATCAGTTACCAATATATGGGTCCAGGCGTTACCAGGGCGAACCTGGCGCCGTTGTGCAGTGTGACAAACAACCAGAAAAACGCTGCCGAGGCCACACTTATTTTATCACAATTAGACTTCAGGTTTGGCCCGGTCAAAATGTCAACCATCATAATAGAATCCGGCCGCCCAGCAGCGGACGACTGTCTCCCATTTCTTGCATGGATTCCAGACAGGATTCGATTTACTAATGATCACTGATCTTTTTCTTCCTGAAGGTGATCAAGTGTTCTTTTTGAGTGGGAAATAGTTTTGTTTTCTGGGAGGGATTCCTTACATTATTTGTTTTTTTATTAGTGTTACATGTTGGACTGTCCACCTTTTGTGGATGTTATTATTCACTGTTTGTTTTTTGTGGTGTTTGTTTGAAAGGAACATCTTAAAAACATTTAGATAATGAAGTTCAGGTTTTGAAATACAACGTATGTGACCACCCAGACCTGAGGAATGCCTTCCTGGTTCCCGTTGTAAAATGAACATGTTTTCAGATGACGTATTACATTGATGCATTGACACATGCTATTTAGATGTGTTAGAATATTTTTTGAACATCACTTTATATTTGTATGTTGTCTTAATTTAAGTTGTGCGAAATTTGAGGTCATTTTCCAATGTTGAAAAGTCATTTCCCTCAGTTGCTTCTAAAATGAAAAAACAGAAGGGGAAAAAGGGGGGGGAGGGGGCTACGGAAAGTATCTCTTCTACTTTTCCTAGTCTATTCTTGAGTTGTATCTTTCTATTCTTTCATTAGTTTTGAATTATATTTTCCCTTTTTTATCAGTCTTTAGTGGTAACTTTTTTTCTTAATCAGTTCTAAGTAGTATCTTAAATCCTACTTTTTTAATCAGTTTTAAATGGTATTTTCCTACTTTTTAATCAGTCCTAAGTGGTATCTTCCTACTTTTTTCAACCAACATTAAGTAGTATCTCTATTTTATCTGCAGACTCAGAGATGAGTGAGAAGGCCCCATGTACGTACCGGGCCGGCTTCACGGCTGAAGACACCTACGGGATCATGGGCGGTAACTTCCCTGCGCTCGAGCTGATGGCGCTCTACACAGCAGCCGCCATGCATGATTACGACCACCCGGGCCGGACCAACGCCTTCCTCGTCGCCACTCACTCCAAACTGGTATGTTACTTGCATATTTAATCACTTGCTAATAAATTTGTAACAATTAATTTTGATTTCGTTATCTTCTGTTAAAAAATATAAAGGAAATGTGTCTTGGGTTGCCGTAGTGTCGTCTATGATAGGTAACTACTCATATAAAGGAGGAGTGCTTTTCTTGTCCGCTGCGTTGCGATCATATAGTTTATCAGTTACCTCGCTAATCAGGGAAATTTTGATTAGGGCCTCAAGATCAGCAATTTTGTCTTTTACCAAAATTGATGGTATTATTACAAAAAAGTATCAAAGAGGGATACTCAGATGTAAAGTTTATTCATGATAGACAGAATCTCTAATCATGAGACACTGATCAAAATTTCCCTGATCACCCAAATTAGTTACGAATACATGGGCCCTGGTGTGGAACACTGATAAATTATGGCTGGTACCCAGCTTCTCAGAAATGTGCTACTCCTCATTTACATTTCATTTAATTCATTGCCTCTAAAATAGCATTATGATTACCTATGAAATACTGACTTATTTCCGATAAATATTATGAAACCGGAATGTGTTATTTTACCATGAAACAAGTAAGTAGATCTAATAATTAAAATCATATTCAAGCATTTTTTTATTTTATGATAGCTTCTTCAATAACAAGAAGCCTCGCGGAAAAGGTTACGTGTATGTCCCTTAATATAGTTAGAAGAGAGGCATTATGTTCACATGATGTTTCTGGTTAGTGCCCTGAGAACAACATAGTGCTTTCTTCACTAAATCACAGGCACACAAGAACAGTAACTGAAGAGTGCGAATGTTCACTTAAATGTCAAATATTTCCTCTCACTGAGACCCAATCATCAAGGTAGTTTGAAACAAACACTTTTGTCTACAGCCCACTATGACTTTGCAGTCTAAATTCTCCGTCAGAATGTTCTCAGAGCAACATCAATGTTATATGTATATACTATGAACTGCACTATAAACTGTTTTTTGTAATTTAAAACTATAAATTGCCAAAAATTTCTATATTTATAATCAAAGGCTGCATACGTCTAGTGGGTTTCAGACACGAGTTCATCCATATCACTTATGTTGCATGATGAATATTAGATAAACAAAAATATCCATAACAAAAAGGTGCAATAATTAGTGTGATAAAGAAGAAAAACACTACTAAAATCGAGAATCTGCAACATTACGCAGTTCTTGTACAACAGTTCTAAAGCATTTAAATGTTCTATGCTATATAATCAGCATGTTAATAACTGCAGTATGGGTATGTTAATGCACTGAAGTGCTATGCATTAGTTTATTCGATTAGAATAAAACGGTCGTTTTATGTCGTTAGGGGCTTCAGCTATATTTCTTTAAGAACAAATAATAATGCCACCTCTGTTTAAATAATACTTAGCCTTAATACCTGGCCAAACTGAGAACTGTACCGTTAACACATACAGTAGGTTCGTTTTATAGGTACTGCATCATATTCTGATACATTTTTCACACTTGCCTATACACGTACTATGGGAAACCATCAACGTGAGAATGTATTTTAAAATCTACGGTGTTTTACGTACTTTGATGAATGAAATATAAAAATGTCCAAATACACTGACTTAAATTTAAGAAGTGGACTCCTCCGGTATCCCTCACACCGAAAAAATGGAACGTAATTATAAATCGAAAGTCAGAGTGACTTAAATCAATAACGGATATTAAGTCAAAATAAGTTTGAAACAATAATTTCTGACATGTGATATTCAGTGGGCTCCCCTGCACATACATTCACTTAGGCGGGGCCGTACAACAACCGGTCAATGCTCGAATGTAACGCATATTGTTTTGATATAAATTCTTACGTGCTGTACAACGACCAGTCGGTGCTATAGTTGACCATGCCGTGTTGGACTGGGAGCTGCTCCTCGAAAAATTCCAAGGAGTTAATGACCTGAAGTTGCGCCCCTCCCCGTTTCCCGGCAAATTTACTGTTTCAAATACTGAATTCGGCCTTAATACCATAAAGAAAATAAATTTCTCCTTTAAAATTTTTTTTTTAATGATTTTCTTTTTAATTTATCTTAATTTTTTACTTTTTTTTTCTTCTTTCTTTCTTTCTTTTTTTTTTTTTTTTTTTTTTTTTTTTTTTTTTTTACAAAGTCCTCAACACAACACTCCTATTTATGAATATCCACATATACATTATAGGCGGTTCTGTACAACGACCGGTCGGTGCTTGAGTCGCACCACGCCGCCTCGGCTTGGGAGCTGCTGCTCGCCAACCCCCGCTACAACTGGCTCTGTCAGCTGGAGAAGGGCGAGTTCAAACGCTTCAGGTTCCTCGTCATCGAGGCCGTGCTGGCCACCGACCTCAAACAACACTTCCAGATGGTGGCCGAGTTCAACGCTAAGGTGAGAGTCGCTTGTTTGTTTTTTGTAATTTTCTGTTGAAATTTGAAAATATGTTTCATAGTTACCCCCTAATTTTCTAAACAATATTCTGGAAACAGTACATAGAAAAATGCATTTTGATATATTTTTAATATTTTTAAGTCGTTTTATAAATAGAAGTTACCAAAATGTTGGTTAGTTCTATCGGGGATATTTCCACAATTAGAACATCATATTCAAAAGCTAAAATCCGGAGCTGGTAGTAATGACAATTGTCACATTTTTGCAATAGGACAGAATCTGTATTTGGAATAGGCTTTTTTCATAATAATATAAAGAACCGTAATGAACAGTGTCTTTATTTTAGAACATTAATTTACTTGTGTATTTAACATGGTATCGGACATGGCGTTTTGTCTGAAAACCGCCCATCCAATTATACATAATACCTTAACAAACACACTTCCATAATGTATGTCGTATGATTACGTCCATTATTTTTTCATGATAGAGTAGTGGTTGCAAGGAGCAGGTGGTGAATAATTTGCATACTAAATCATTTTATTTCTAATTTTCCCAATTATGAGGCCCATATCTTCTGTGTGATTTTGTACCTCGGTGATATGTGGTTCGGCCGAATCAGCAAGGTACCAAAATTGGCCACGATATAATATTATGGCCTATTTTTATAAAATTATGTTTCACGTGAATACTTTCCGGCTGATTGTAGGCAATGGTTAATACGACAATCGGTACAATGTTTCATATATGAAGTGACATTGAAAATGCATATCTTTTCAATTCATATATTTTTAGGACTGGGCAATATGCCTTATCATAATTCTTTTCATACAAAATAGTGTTTGATACTACGCATTAAAACATGATTCTATTCAAGTCTTGAATTACCTTGACATGTTTTAATGTGCATTCTATTTCATTTTTCCTATAGAATACTGAAAGGTTTTTAATCTGTTGAAACTATTTAATTTTTGGTTACACAGAACATGAATATGCTGTTTATCACAAATTACTTGTTTTAGTTACTCCTATGTACAAGGTTAACCACATACCCTATGGAGTACTAGCATTGTCTTAACATATTTTCAAATAACCGATGGTGGCTCATCGGATAATATAATAGATTAGGAAAATATGAATATAATTTCGTGTAAAAAAATGGGGGGGGGGGACCTTACATAAACCATTACCAATAGCCATACTGCCCCATCATTAAACATTTGTATGATAACTCACGTTCTATCTTCTTGATACACTTACCTACTTTATGTGGTCCCTTATGATTGTAGGCGAGTGATGACGACGCCCCTGGTATTGACTGGTCGAACGAGACTGACCGCCTGCTGTGTGCCAACATGGTGATCAAACTGGCCGACATTAACGGACCCACCAAGCGGAAGGACCTACATGTCGCCTGGACTGACCGAATCACCGAGGAGTTCTACGAACAGGTCAGTTCGCGTTCCTAGAAGGTCAAGAAAAAGTGGTGCTCTCCACCAAATGTTTCCTGGAAGATGCAAATAATAAAGAAGTCTGAACTGGTTCATTTTTTCCTAGGCTTTTTCTGTGCTGTAATTTAGTGTAAAGCTTTCGTTTTTTCCCTTATTCCTCATCATATGAAATTGGACTAGCATTATCTGGTGATATAGATTATTCCTATAGATTCACTGGATACTTGGGGAGGTCCGGTTTTCGTGTTTGTATCTCTTTCTCATGGACCTTTGACTTTATCACAATATTGGAAAGAATAGATTAATCTCATTCATCAATCTGACTGACTTAATGTGGTGACAAAGAGGTCTTCCAACTTATGCCCATCTAACTCTGCACAGTCCCTGACTAACTAACATTACATATACCTATTTACAGAGTGACGAGGAGGCCCGTATGGGGATGCTCATCTCACCCTACACCGTCCCTGACTAACTAACGACACATTTACCTATTTACAGGGTGACGAGGAGGCCCGTATGGGGATGCCCATCTCACCCTACACTGTCCCTGACTAACTAACGACACATTTACCTATTTACAGGGTGACGAGGAGGCCCGTATGGGGATGCCCATCTCACCGTATACCAACCCTGACTAACTAACGACACATTTACCTATTTACATGGTGACGAGGAGGCCCATATGGGGATGCCCATCTCACCCTATACCAACCCTGACTAACTAACGACACATTTATCTATTTACAGGGTGACGAGGAGGCCCGTATGGGGATGCTCATCTCACCCTACACCGTCCCTGACTAACTAACGACACATTTACCTATTTACAGGGTGACGAGGAGGCCCGTATGGGGATGCTCATCTCACCCTACACCGTCCCTGACTAACTAACGACACATTTACCTATTTACAGGGTGACGAGGAGGCCCGTATGGGGATGCCCATCTCACCCTATACCAACCCTGACTAACTAACGACACATTTACCTATTTACAGGGTGACGAGGAGGCCCGTATGGGGATGCCCATCTCGCCCTACATGGACCGTGAAAACCCTCAGCTGGCCAAGCTCCAGGAGTCCTTCATCAACCACTTGGTGGCACCACTGTGTAACGCCGTCGGGGCCGCCGGACTGCTCCCAGGCACCTGGGTTGAGGATGAATCGGCAGAAGGTGAGATTTATTTGTTAATTTACCATTTTACTTAGGTTAAAAATTAAATTTAAGATTACATCGTCAGTTTTCCATTTGATGCAAACTTTGTACCAAATTATAAAGATGAACATTCTAGCTGACTCTTTGGTTTGAACACAGATTTATCTGCCTCAACTTAAATTTTTTTCTCGAATTCGGGACTCCTCCGTTGCCAGGTCCTAGGCCTTGCCTCCGCCATTTTCTCTGGTGCAAACAATACCATAGATACCACTGATAAAGATAGGGGCATGGAAGTGAAAAGATATACTTAAACCATTCATTGAATTATAAAAATTTCACGATATATCCTTGGATATGAAATAAAGGACAAATATCTTTACAAGAAGGTGCTAGCATTCTTAGGTTATCCAAAATATGGTAAAGATTATTCCTAAAGATTGACCATTGAGTCTATGTTGAGCCAACGTTCACACCTTACTGCAGCGCCACCTACAGCAAATGCCCAGATTACCGAATCTGAGAATCTGTCATGAGCAGGTGTGTGGTCCTTAATGCAGGGTCAGGCTATACAAGGAAAACAACGAAAATGGCATACACAAAATCCCTTGGGGGCCTTCTATTAAGTACGTATGCAGCAAGGGGGGGGGGGGGTCCGAAATTTTTTTAAATGTGCGTACGTTCTTGTACAAATCCAATGTGTATTTTAAACCAAGGGGGGGGGGGGGGGGGGTCTAAAATTTGGGGAAATTTACGTACGTACTAAATGTAAGGCCCCTTATCAGGGAAAACAAATGAGTGGAAACCCATGGTTTCCATATTTGTTCCCTATCTCTAACCATTCTCCATACCTTCCCCCTTCCAGAAGGAGACGAAGACTCCGATAAAGGGGACAGTTCTGCGTACAAGGACACAGAGGACGAGGAGACAGAGTCAGAAAGGGGTAAGTGGCGAGCAAGGAAAATGACATTGAAACTTTTGCCAAAAACTTGAGACTATCGCTTAGAAATGACAAGGAAAAACTTGGTATTTTTGCAGATTACAGGGATGTAAGTTTTTAATCTGATTTCAGATTTTTTTCACCTCATCACTTCAAATAATAATTGTCAAACTGAATTCCTTACATGAAGTTTTGTAGCATTTTAAGATTATTCTAACTTTTCTACCTGGGGTTTCAGATCTTTTCATTAACCCTGACTTACAAGTTACATCCCTGAGATTACATCACAACCCCACAAATTGAGCTGTAAGCAATATTGGTGATCACACGAGCTCAAAAAAGAAGAGTCTGAAATCATAGTCAATGGAATCTTTATTGTATTATGATGATGCTCTAATAGTTTTGCAAATGAATGTCATTTCATTCTTGATCGGTAAATGCATTCCAGTTTAGTTCCCTATTGGCATTAGCATAGATATAGGAAACTAACATTGTTATCAGACGTCGGCCCGTTGATATAGTCATCAAAGGGGGCTCACTATGTTACAGGCAAATTCAATGGTAAGCAGTAGAATACATTGATCCATTATTGAAAATTCTTTTTAGACTATAATTTATGTTTGAAAATGTTTTACAAAAGTGTTAGTGGTAATCAGATATGGTAATGCCAGTTACAAGAAAAAAGGACAAAAGTTTTAAAGTATTTTAGCAACATTAAATTTTGTCAACGTGTAAGCTATTTCTTATTAAAAGGAGCCAAGACTAGTAAATTCAACAAAATTTGCCAAACTCAAATAAACATGGAAAGCCATTCCTTGAGTCATTGTCTGGCCGATGTTAAAAACTAAACCATGAAATAATATTATGGTAGAAAATTATTTAAAAACACTTTTTCATTGCTCAACTCAATTAATGTGGATCCACAAAAATGGGGTTTGTTTACAAATGGAAATATTAGCATCTCTTGTGGAATTCTACTTCAGTTTGAGCTAGTTCTCACACCACTGACCTTTAAACGACTTTTTAAATATTTTTTTTAAACTACTCATCAAACATATTTCTATACTTAAATGAGTTTTGAAAAAAAAAGTCAATTATTCTGGTTTTGGGTCCCTTTAAATGAAACCACATAGGAAAAAAATCAAAAAAATGATCAAAACAATCTCGTTTAATTTTCTTAGAAATGGCTCGAAATTAATAAAAAAATAAACATCTTTTAATTTTGTCAATTAAAAAAAAAGAATTGATAACATATTTGATAATTATATTTCCACCTCTTCCGCAGTGGGCTCTCCTAACGGCGCCAAGAAGAACCGTAAGAAGCGGATCCAGTGCGCGCTGACCCAGAACCTGGAGGACAACCACGCCATGTGGGTGGTGGTCATTAAACGGGAGACGGCCGCCAAGGAGCGGGAGGCGGCCAACACTGGAGGAGGATGCCCTGGAGGAGGAGGCGGCGGACCCCCCAGGTCGCCTAAGGATACCGAGAACCACTCCCACCTGGAGCCCATACAGTTACCTGTAAGTAACCCATTAACTCGTTTTAAACTCTCTCTGAACGTGGTGAATCTAAACCACGTTTGTTTCTGTAAGGAACCAATAAAGCTATGGTCATTAGGTATACTAGGACATGTGGTTTTAGTTTTGTATAGATAGAGTGGAAGAGTAGGGCATTTTGTGATCTATTGATTCTTTTTTGTTTGTACAGTTGAAGAGCACAAATCGATTTGATTAGGTAACTACGTTGTTTATTTGTCCAGGTGTATAGTGTTAAACTTAAGAGCAGGGTTATGGATTTCCAGTACTATTTTGAGAGATTTTTATGTAATTTTAGTAAATTTAAGGGGCCTTACATTAATTACGTACACATATTTTCCCAAAATGTCTTACCCTCCCCTCAAGTCCTACCGACCCCTTGATGCGGACGTAATTAATGAACTGCCCTAAAACCTAACATCCCTGTACCTCATTTAACACATTATTGGACTGATCCTTTCATCGTTTCCCCCTTTGTCCAGCAGCGTTCAATGAGTGTGGGGGACAAGGAGATGGAGTCGATTAAAGAAGAAGACACGCCGCCGAACAGCGCTAACAGTCTGAAGGAGGAGGATCAGCGCCGGGCCTCGGTGCCAGTCCTCCGCCCTCCGACCACCGCCCCGCTGTCCGTGACTTTCGCTCAGCCCGCGGTCACCCCGCCCCACCACGAGTCAAGATCGCCCGGCGGAAGCACTACCGGCCAACCGCTCGTGTCGTGCTTAGCGCCCGCCTCGAAGAAACAAGACGCGAGCAGATCGCAGGGTCGCCCGGCGAAACGCGAGCAGCTCGCGTTCAAGGAGCCATTCACAAGCACAGAGAAATCAGAGGATGTTGAAACAACACAAAGGTTCGGGAGTTTACAGCAACCGTTTGCCAACACGGAGCAGAAGGATGTCAATAGAGAGCAGCTCGCCCGAAGAGAGCTGCTCGCGAGCAGTAGAGAGCAGGTGCCAAGTGGCTCGCAATCACAGACGTTGCTACATCAAAGTGAAAGTGATATTAAACAGTCTCAAGACGCAGCTAGTCAATCTGTCTCCACCTCCAGTCAACACACAGAAGTATCAAAAGTACCAACAACAAGTAGATCGAGTGGTAGTTGTAGTAGTAGCAGTGCTGGGGAGGTACAGCGCCAATGAAAGCAAGGGGAGGGGGAAGTGGCAGGGAAAGGCTGCAGATAAAGGGACATCTTTTTGTGTGTCTTTATCCAAAGCAATACAGACACTCCCGTGACTGTTTCAATGTGCTTGTTGAATTATTATCATCACTATTATTATAACTATTATTTCATTATTATGAATAATAATGACGCTGTGATTAGAATACAAATATGTTGTATAGAGTATCTATAGTGTGATATATTATAGGACTTCTATTAAATTATTTATATACAGTATTGAGGGGGAATAAAGGGTGAAAGACGTTGTACAGAACTCATGACGGAAAGTCAACAGTGCGAGACAGTTAATGATTTATTATGATGGTGTTTATACGAATGTGTTTCTTAGAATTTTTTCAGTATTGGCAATTACCAAGGTGGTCAGGAGAATAAGGGCACAGTCAGTGTCATCAGTGGTTGTCAAAAATGAAGAATGTTATGTAAGTAATAGCTAAAGACACGAGTGATGAAATACTGGGGAATTTGTTCTCGCCAAAATATAAAACGAAAACGCTATGTTAAAAAATAATCAATCTCTGTCGTTACATTGAAGCAGTGTTTCCAGCCAGGTGCGTTTCCCAGAGCTTTAGTCGTGTCAACTTTTCAAAATATCTCTGGTTTCATGTCAAGTACTGCCAAACTTTTCCCGAAAACTGCTGCTTGTTCCATGTGATGTAGTCGTTTGCATTCTATGTGTCTATCAAGCAAACTGGCAGAATGTATATATAATAACATATTAATGGCATCTATTAATATAAACTAAAACGAAGACAGATCAGAGTCTGGCCTCATATCGGAGTTGGAAAGAAGAACGAGTCACATCGATGACAGCCATATATATATTTTTATCACTAACTTACACCATAGGTATGGCTTGAGAAATATAGATAATGTAATATTGGAAAAAGATTCATATGGTTGATAGCAAGTGCGGTTAAGTATCCATAATGCAGGGAGACAAAATCAAAATGAACAAGTCTAGTCTGCTTGCTGACAGTACAACGAGGGTTATATATTGAAACATGGACCCTGCTAATAATTGGATGTATTTTTGTAAAACAAGTTTGAATTATATTCATGTATTGCCTTCTCCCCGCTCACCCCCCCACCCGCCCCCAAACTTCTGATCTGAAGGAAAGACTTGTTTTAAACCTGTATTCCACTAGATGATTTCAACTACCGAGCATTTAGTAATTTTTTTATTTTCCTAAATATTATAGTTACCCATGCACCTACATATAAGATCTATTTGAAAGATTATTTAAAGTAATTTCTAATGATAAGTAACAACAACTTCCACTTGCGATTTCTGAAATCGTAAGTAAAATCTTTTATGTTTCACTCCTGCTCAAACACTTTGCATTTTTTCTTCAACGCCACGGACAATGTTAACAAATGAAATATCCGAAATTACCTGATAATGAGCGGTAAATGCAGTTCAATTTGTATGGCAAAACAGATCATTGGTATTGATTGTTATCATATTTGAATCATATATATACATGAAAATAACTAGAGGAAAATGAAAACGTAAAGGTGAAAGGGTAATCATCCCACCTTACTACGATTTTTGCAGTTCTATTTTTCGTAGTCTTTTTTTTTCCTCATGGAAACGGTAGCTAACTACATTTTGTTCATACGGAAACGGTCACTGAACTTTATTTGTGCTTACCTAAAACTTGCAACATTGTTTACCAGTTGTCCATTGGCTGTTTAACAGATGAATACGCTATGTTGACAAATTGACGTTCAAATGAGTGACGTTCAAAATGTAGATTTTAAAGAAGCAAGCAAGAGACTTACAGACTTTGGCGCCCTCATTTGATGTCATAATTTTCCGCATTCAGTTGCATACTTTGAGTAGAATAACTAGGTTCCAGTTTTCGCGAAGTTTAAGTCACCTTCTTTAAGATCTCCAAATTTGACTTTCTGCTACCAATACTACTATGTATATTGGAATCATTTGAAAACAGTACAGATCTCATTAGATAGTATCAGAGTCTCGAGTCTTGTAAAGTTCGTGGGAATAACGTTTCATGTGCCCGCATGTATTTTCCAGTTCACATTGACAAGACAACCACACCCAGTTAATGTATATGTATCTATTAAACGTCTCTTAAGAACTATGTATGTGCCGTTCGTGAAGTTCTCTGAAATCTTCACGGATTCTCATGGAGTATGAAGCTTACAAAATTGAATTCTCTCATTGTGCCAGATCTTCGTCAGCCATTGGTGTTGTCTTCTTACAAAACCTATCAATGCACATGACCATCAGAATAAAACCTGTCGTCAACAAAACCTAACATGTTGCCATATTATAGGTTTGGGCATTTTTATTGCGGAGTTTCTAGAATGATAGAAACCATGCGCCACTTATAACTCAATTACTTTAATGGTAATTTCTGACCTATTTCCTCCCCCAAAACCTAAATTTACTGCCGCACTACTTTCTATGATATATTGTTAGTTGGATATTATGTTCTATCAAGCCTGGCCTCTATGTTATGGATGTCAAAAAATGTTGACAGACAACGGTATTGTAGATGAAAAAGATGTTAGCTTAACAATGTGTTAATTACTTATCAATTAATGAAATGCTTTTACTTGCTAGATAGTACTTACTGTTGCCAATCTATTCCGCTATAGCCGACCAAGTATTCCTTATTTATTATTATCATTATTATTGTTATTGAGTCAGTATTCAATCACTGTTACTTCCTTGCCAATCGATGTAATTTTATGATTTATTACTTCACAGTTCTGGTAATAAAGGTAATTATTTAGCGGTTGAGGCGGATGAGATGCAAACTGATTTAGTTATGCAGGGCATTTAGCTGTAATTCCTTGTGCATATTATATTCAGTATTAGTATACTACCAATACCCTCCTTGGTTTAGCTGATTTAAGTTAGTTTTAAATGATTTTCTAGAGTGAGAAAAGTTTTATTCATACTCAGGTTTTATGGGGGAAATTCATTATATTTTACACATGCTATGTATAGTATTATTAAGTGCGTGTTGAAGGAAATCCATCAATTGTTTCCTTTAAAACTTCGGATATGTTCAGTATACGGGCACACCTTAAAACTTTTAACTTTCGTTATGGCAGCTATTTATTTCTTCAAAGTCCAACACATCTTTGCTGAAGAATAAGTCGTAAAACCTAAAAAGGCTCACTAGTACGAGACTATACATGTGCATGTCTGATACTTCAAGACCATTGTTTTTAATATCTTCATTGTAGCATAAAAGGCCAAATGCTATTCTCATTGACCAATGGAAAATCAATTGATAACAAAATAATGTTCCAGAAAAGTATTTTTGATAATACTATGCCAGATTGCTCAGAGTGATGTTCAAGAACTTTGGCGGTATGTGATTTGGCAATATTCTCTGAATTTATTAAAATAATCGCTCACACGTTTTAAGGTTATGTACCACTGAGCATAGGTTTCAATATTACAGCATATCTTAATCCATCATAAACAATATTTTTGACAGAAACTATTTGTACAAAACAAGTTAAAATGATCACTTGAAGCTGAAGCTGTGACTTAAAAAGTAGATGGTCAATTACGTGAAAATCCATGAATTTGAAGGGCAAGAAGATTCGTCGGAGAGTCATTGAGTCCACTCCACCAAAATAACATTGGAAACAGATTTCCTTTAGAAAACGTTGTATGAAGATGAGGGACCTTTTCTTATTAAGGTGAATGATATCAATAAAATATTATCAGGATTATATAACTGGTATTCCTGTTAGGTTCACTTGTAAATGCAGTTTTCTTACCGCATTGAGGTTTACCCATATTCTCACTATGTATCCAAGATTGTGAACCTTATCATAGATGTTCAGTCTGTTCGGAGTCCCTCAGTCGTGTACATGTACATACATTACTTCTTCGGTCGTTGAAGATGTGCCATAGTATATTTGAACGTTCAAATCGCAGACACTATTCGCTCTAAATGTACTCTGTCTTAAATAAAGCAAACATTACTATATTGACGTTGATGTCCAAGAAATAAGTAACTGCACATGCAAGCTGAATTTGTCTTTAACTATCCAGAAAACTGAATAAGAATGGCTGTACACGTTAGACGACTAGTTGAATTATTTCTTTACGAGAGAGGGTTTTTCATGTCCGCGCTAGGCCAAGGGGAAAAAACTTGCGTTTCAGTAACATCTGTCCAAAACAAAATAAATGAGTGGAATAATATCGCCACTGACGTGATATTAAAAACAATCTTTCACCGTCTTAGTCTTAGGGTCGGTGCAAAAAAAAAGTAGGGTTACCATAACATAATTTGCTTTTCATTGGCCTTATGATGCCTGACCAGATGGTTAAAGACTTACTGTACATGCGAGGCACTGACTAAGCAGTGGAGATATTCTTCAGTTGGTGATACGAATTTGCTATGGTTAATAATTGTTGTTGTGTCGTGCACGTCTCGACAATCTAAACGTTGTGTTGTGCAACTCTCACTCCACGACTGGACCTGGCTGCATACTGTTTGTGATGACACATCTCGTACATTGATAGAATTATCAATAAACAGTGGTTATTTAAGCTATTTCGAATTATTCTTTGTTGTCTTTACAAGTTTGATTTTATCTTTGAAAATGGCAGCTTTGGCAAAAAAGGTTATGGAAAATGTATGTGTATTGAAAGAGGATTAAAGAAAAAAAGAGATTGGAGAATGGCCTAGTGAAATACCATTTGCATTGTTTTTAGAAGACTTGATCAGTTTATAGTACAAAGGGAAAGTGACCTAGTTTGGCAATACAATTTAACACTTATTTAAAGGTATTTGGAAAAGTCAAAAAACTTCCTCTTTTTTTTTGTCCAAAAAACAACGAGGACCCCTACCCTCAGAGGGCTCAAAAAGCAGGGAAAAAACAAAATTCCGAACGTAAAACTCCCACACGAATCCTAATCGACTGGCTACTGTGACTATACATAATTTACGTATCTGAGGTAACGAGAAAATATGCACCTACCTGTACTCCACCTATGAAAAATATACATGTATACACTCTGGAGGCAAAATCCAGACCCACAGGTCAATCATGGATACATTATTTCAAAGAAGGGCCAAACTAATGCCTGATGACCCGCAGTCGAAACTACAAGTTGTGAACTAAGGAAATATAATTATTGCAATTGGAAAACAATAACAGTTGAATCAATATAATATCTCACCACGGTGAGAGCACTGAGTGTCCCGGGGGGATTTACTATAGGATTTGGTTATTAACGATATTATCTTTTTTGAGCATCAACTAATGAGAAGTTTGTCAATAATGTACTATATCTACTTGAAATAATTGCCATGAGGCCAAAAAAAAGTTTTAAAGGTCCTGCTTAGAGGCCTGAAGTTTAAAATATAATTTGCTCACCTATGCTTGTAGATCACAGAAGGAAGAAATATAAGACATTATTACTAAATTTGCTTCAAATAAGGCTATCTGGTAAAGAAAGCAATTGTCTCGGGAAAACTGGAAATCCAGGAAAAACTGGAGAACTTTCATCCCTGAAAATTTACAAGTCGGCCGATCGACGTGATTGATGAGATTGATCATTTGAGAAAATGAGAATTTCGCCCGATTGGAATTAACGTAGGACGCTAAGGAGAGATATTAATGAATGAAATATTTTGATGGTAGGTAAGAAAAAGTGACACTATAGTGACAGTTTCACAAATAATTTAAACTTTGAATCATTTTGATCAGCCAGCCTCTAGGCCTAAGACTGCACCATCTGTAAAATATTATTGCAAACGTATCTGGGCCTAAAATAATCAAAGCATATAATATTTAGGACTCAGTGATACAGGAGAACATAGATATATACATGGATTTCATTTTGATAGGCCTAATAAGGTCTAAATAATTATTTTTCAGATTGCCAGTGTCCGACAGCCGAATGCAAACGCCTAAGAGCTTCGAAGCCTCTAACCCCTCTAGGCCTAATCGTATTTCAAATGCTGGAAAAAAGATATCAACCTACCTGTACAGCCTGAGTCCTGAATGCTTGTGAATGGGTATATCCTCCACAATTGATCACAATTAGATATTTTGTTTACTAACAACCAGGTTTTCTGAGTTCAATGTATCGGTGCAGGCATGCGGGGAGAGGACCCGGCCAGGATGATGCCATGACAGTGTCTGACAGTGTCAACCCTCCTCGTGTCCGATCGATCCAATGTTTTCCCTTCGATACGAACGCATGGTTCCCGCATGAGTTTTCAATGCGTTGTATGCGTTTAAGGGGATCCAGACGTCCAAAATATATATATTGAAAGCATCAGATACCGGCGTAATCCAGGTATCCAGGCGGCGAAAGAGGAGCCTCCCGCCGAAACGTCCGACCGAGACACTTGCACCCGGCCGGTGTGACTGTGAGTGGGGCGGTCTGGGCCTTGTCACCAGGGGAGGCGAATGAATTGCAAGAAAATAGCGCGATGCATTTGCGAGTTTAGACACGTTATTTCGCAAAATATGTCCTCCTGGACTTTGACATGATCATCTATGTATCCAAATCTACCCCTGTATATATATTTGGGCAGAAAGAACGATTGATTTCATGGTGAAATAGGCCTGCAAATTTGATGAATATTCAGAGATTGACCCATATCCCTTCTTCACGGTAACGACCGCATTGAAAGCGAGGCTGGTGGGCGTAACTTGACCCGGTTAACACGGCGTCGGGTGACGATCGGATTTCTGGTCTTATTTGCTAAAATATCGATATAAATGATCAAGTTATGGTGTTATAGGACCACAAACATCATGTACGATCCATATCAGATAGGAAATCGATCAATTCTATCGGATTCTGTGTTTTCTGAGATGAGTACGGCCATTACCTGTCACGTGACGAGCGGTCTCAGCGGTTATGCCGGGTTTTGCACTCGGATTTTGCCAATGGCGGGTCTGACCACGACCATTTTACCGGAAGAATCGGTAAACAAGCTATGGAGAGCTGGTTCCCGCAATCATAGATATATAGAGAAACTTGTATGGAAGGTAGGCTGGCACCAGTATTATGCGAATTTTTTTAATGTTGCTGGTGAGGCTGAAAAAAACCATCCATTCTAGTTTACTGATGGTCGTCGTACGCAAAAGTCCGAGAGCTGCCCTTTAGAGAATTTCGCCTGATACGCTTTGGTTTGCTTTCATACTCCATTGATCCCTTTGGTTTTGCCTTGGCGAAAAATAAAGTACCTTATGTGTGTTAAAACACTGCGACTATGTGGCTCCCTGTCAGTCGATGGCTGACCACTTGATGTCCCCAACTGTCAAAGCCCAATGAAACCAACTTCAGAATTGTGAAATTTGTTTTTCTTTCATATACATTCTATTCGGAACACTTTGTTTATAGCCACTTTTTAAAGTACCTAATGACGTCTTGTCCTGATCAGGCCTTAAAAACTACCTAATGAAAATCCAAAACAAGGTCACAGGTGGAATTATGGAAGAAAAGAATCGGTTAGAACCGAAAGAGTTCCGGCTTATTCGTCTTCTTTTTCTATATATGAAAGTAATTGTTGATGAGATATCTGGATAGGAATACGAATTATCAATCGAATTAAACAAAAAGATGCACATGTCAGGGTTAGCTCGCCGCCATCTTCCTCTATTATCGTTCACCTACACGCTGAGCTTACTAACCTTTTGGCCGATGCCGATCAAAGATATCGACATAATTCTTCATGATGTATCGACCCAGACCAGCTCACGATATTAATAATCCATAACAGGTACTCCATATTGCTGGAAGATGCCGATTTAAGGCGTAAAAGGCGGTTACCCGCAGAGAACAGCTACACGTGTCCTGACTGGAGCGCGCCATCTTGGGCGTCTGATGCAAGGCGCTGTGGTTTGACAGTGTGACAACGCGAGATGTGCTTCGGCCGGAAGGGAATACGCATGAAAACTAGTTTGTGAAGAAACGCAATTTTCTGGGTTTATATCGATATATAGCTTCCCAACACATCGGCATCAATAAAAGATCGACATAAACCTATATGGCGCGTTAAGTCGACTGAAACGCACACGTATAGGCAAGCATTCCCGGCTGACTTTCCAATCAGAGACCGGGGTCCTCCTTGCTCGCCGTCATCACCCTCATTAACATAATCACACTACACGACACATCCCGAACGCTATAGGCCTTTGAATGCTGAGGCGTCGATGTTATACAGTTTGACCGCTGTCACTCTCCTACCCGATCTCGGCTAATGCTTTGTCAATGGTCAATTTCTGGTATAGGCATTACATAGGGAATGTATTGCCAACCGGAAGCAGGTCGAAATTTGGGATCTTGTTTCCGCTTGTGCTGGTATCCCTCAATGGCGTTTCTCGCCTAAATGACCAACACAACACTCCGGGTTTGACCGGAGATGACGGCAGCGACCGCGATGCCGGAGAATTAGCACCAAGTACTGTCATCCTCCTTCAGTGTACAAAAAATGCGAGGTGAACCTAGCTCCTCTTTTTTTAACATTGTTCTTTGTTGCTAGAAACATTCGGAGCCGGTTTGTTAAGCCTGTTATGGTCTTTAGGGTTTTGGGTCAAACAGTCTAGTAACAAATTAACATAATACATAAGGAAAGAATACAAGGCAATTATATTTTCTATACTATATTTTAATCGTACACAAAGATGGTTCATAATGGGCCTCATGGATCTTCGCTAAATATGGGGATATGAACAAATGTAACTAACGGCACGTGTTAAATCATGGTTTGTAAGCATGTAAACCAAGTCTTTGAGCAGTATTTCCATTTATACCTTTATAAATACTACCATCTATTCTACAAGGAACACTGGCCCAGTTATCATAACAAGTTTGGGAATACGAATTTCATAATCCGATGTTCAATTTCAAATCAAATTCAGATAGAATTCTAAATATTCGACGGATTTCCAGAATCCCCGCTCTTTTTTCATGATCTTTTCCCAACATAATTTTTTAAGGTGCTGCCGAGACTGTTGAAAAATAATCGATGACGTTTCTGCTGGGGACGAGTATGAAAAAGAAAACAAACATTCCTCATACGGACAAGGCAGTGTTTTGTTATATTTCACAGCTGCCCTTCTCATAAATTAAATGGCTTGTGCAACGTCGATATATATCATTACAAGTGGTGGGATAAATACTTTTTGACACCAAATTATACAAAACTAACATCCTGGCGATTACACACATCTTATGCTGTATTCTGATTGCCTCGCTTAATTTCTTATACGACGAGTTAGTATTTCGACCCTGAACACGTCCTAGACTATTCACTTTACAGATATAAGAACAGCCATAATGTACAAGTAATTAATGAACTGACCGAAAACAGTAGTCTTTATCATAATTTTCAGATTTCATACTCCTAATTTAGCTTTTTTTGAAAGAGTTAACTGCTTGGAAATTGAAGCAGTTTCAGTAGATTTCCCCCATCTAATTTCTATCATTCGAACAAAAATACATTGAGAAAGTATGACAAAATGATGAAATTTGTGGTGAAATCTCAACCCGCGTAACTCTCTGTGATCGCGATTAAGTCCTGATTGAAACAGATAACATAGGGTGCGTATTCACGTACAAGTTATTTGTCTGTTATCAAATCTATGTATGTATATATATATATAAATCAAGATGGAGTTTGATACACATAACTGTCGAGAAGCTTATACAAAACTTATTACGAGGGCAGGGGAAATAAGTAAGAAACATGTTTATATATGTACAAAATGAGTATTCAACGAAAAACCTATACAATTTATTTAGGGTTAATAGCAATCTATCACTGAGGCATATCAAGATCTCTCCAGAGAAATTCTAGATTCTAACAACAGTTGAATGCACACCCTGTAGAGGTTGTTGCTAAACAGTAATTTTACAATTACATGATTTTGGTCATGAACTCTAAAACCGTCCAGTTCAACCAATAGTAATGAACTCTTTTGTTGTACATACATTAAACTAAGGTAAACATATTTTTATGGCCATTCAAATAACACATTTAAAACAGTTTTGTTGAAAGTAGACCATTTCCTAAAGTATTAAGGGGAATGTGGCTATAAAGATTGAATTTTACATGAGTTAGTGCACTCTATAGCAAAATATAAAAATAGGATGGACAATATATTCACTGAACATAGCTAAGACTGGTATCGTGTACAGATAGCGAAATTTGACTGTTCCTTTTTGGCCAATCCCTAAAGCTTCAATTCGAGCACTTGTCGATGAATAACAGTCAGGGCAATAAATGCAATTGAAATATGTTATAGACGCAAGCGGCAAATACTGTGATGAACCATTCATACAATGAAACCCCAAGCATACGTTGAAGTTTTCTGGATAGACAAAGTTTTGATTAATGAGCCCTATTTACAATAATGACTCTTATTTCCAATCTGTCTGAAAAAATACATGCATCTGGTGCGAAGTTAGCAATACAGCAACTACCTGAATTTATGTCAAAATGTCCATTGCTACCGTTGAACAAGATAAAACATCAATGTCATTTCGTATATGGAAGTGTGTCTATATTCATATAATTACATTTCTATCAAGGCTTGTTTTTTTTATATACGTGTTTTTCCCACACATGGTGCTAGATACATTTCTTTTGACATGAAGGTGATGGTATGAAGGGTTGAGGGTGGTGGCAGATTATATAAATTATGATGGAAAATGACGCGTCTGCTGCCGAACCGAAAGTAGATGAATGACAACAGTCCACTGCTGGATTTATGACAGTTATAAGTATGTAAATCAGTTCCCATTTCACAATGGACTGGCCGGTTCTTTCTCCTCCCCTTCTTCTTCGGACACCTCCTCTTCTTCCACTTTTTCTTTTTCTTGCTCCGTTTCCATGTCTTCTTCCTTTTCCCCTTCCTGTTCTTCTTTTGATTCTTCCTTAATTTCTTCCTTGGTTTCTTCCTTGGTTTCTTCCTTTTCTTCTTCCTTCATTTCTTTAATCTCGTCTTTGACCTCTTCCTTCACTTCATCTTCTGTCACTTCATCCTTTACGCCGTTTACATCTTCCTTCACTTCATCTTTCTCCTCTTCTTTCTCACCTTCTTTTTCTCCATCCTTCTGTTCTTCCTTCTCTTCATCCTTCTGTGCTTCTTTCAAATCTTTGTCTTCCTCCTCCTTTGCCTTTTCTATTTCTTTTTCCTTTTCTTTTTCTCTTTCTAATTCCTCCCTTTCTCTCTCCTTCTCCTTCTCTCTTTCCCTTTCTCTTTCCTTTTCTCGTTCCCTTTCACGCTCTCTTTCTCGTTCCCTTTCCCTCTCCTTTTCTCTTTCACGTTCTCTTTCTCTCTCCCTTTCCTTTTCTCTTTCTTTGTTACTAGCAACACGGTCCTTCTCTTTCTTACTTGCTGCTTTGGTCAGGGTTGCCACTTGCTTCTGCAGATCGCGAACCTTGGTCTAGAAACAAAGTGTAAATGTTTTTAATTTTAGGTACCCTCGAGCAAATTAATAAGAGTCGAGTAGGATTAAAACAGATATCAAGCAACGATATGAACAACGATATAACACTATATAAATATATGTGACATGCAATGCAAACGGCACATTTATTCCAGGAGACAAAAAGTCGGCTTTTTACAAAGCACGTCACATATTTCAGAATCTAAAGTTATTAAAACGTAGAGGCAAATGGTTTTATATTAATGTTCCGTGGCCATCAAAAACAAATAAAAATACCATACATTATATATGTTTGAAAATGATTATGGCAAAATAAGAACCCCCTCCCAAATTGGATACTTAATCACTGTATACATCATTTTTATTTAGGTAGCGCCTTCCTGGTGGTTCAAAACTGAAACAACTTTTTAGGGATTTTCTAGAGGAAACTTATATGAAGTGAAGTGACCTAGTTACCAAAAGCCCCAAAAGTTGGCAGACTGGTACTGCGCAAGTTCGTGGGAAAGGTATATAATACCGAGGGATGTGCACTCACCTGCAGGGTGTCTGCTGAATCTGTGTGCTGTTTACTTAGGCTGGACAACTTGTTCCTCAGCTCTTTCTCCTGCTCATAGTGATTAGCCTTCAGCTCCGTGATCTAGAGGAAGGTAATGACGACAAGTAAAACCAATGTTATTATCAACAGTTCAAAAGTTACAAAAACATCAAGAATTTTGGATCGGTATTATTTTGTCTTAATACTTATAAATATATACCATTTAGTTACAAAATGTAGGATGAATCATAAGTTTATAACAAGTTCCAGGCCAGTCCACTAACCATACTCGTCGGTGGTGGAAATGAAATTTAGTGCGAGTAATTAGATTTAGTTTGGAAATAAAAATTTAGAGAAAAAAATAATGTTCCAACTTGTCGGTCATCCTGGCTTATCTAGTGATATTTTTCTTTCAAACTATCAACTAAGATCTTACTCCGGCTATCTCAGCAAATACTAATGTGAGTAATTTAATGTATTCCAGGGCTTTTAGCTTCTTTTTTTTTATTTATTTAATTTATCTTTTTTATATTTCTGAAGTGTTTTCTTTCCTCGATTTTCCCCCATATTTCGATCGTATCCTAATTTAATTCATTCCTTCTAGACAGTCATTCAAAAATGTTACCTTCTTATCGCGGTCTAAGATCTGCACTTCTTTCATGGACAGTTGTTTTTTGAGAGCTTCCACCTCCTCTTTCAGTTGGGTGATGGCAATCATATTGTCGGTGTTGGACAGGTCCATGAAGGAATTATCACTGAAAAAAGTGAAGGTATTTATTGAAAATGCACAGCGTAAACTCTCACACATCCTTTTCACCAGCGTAAATTAATTTGTTAAGAAGTCATCAATAAGCAGAGATAGCATGTTAGAGTATCTCTACTCAGTTAAAATGCCCAAGACAAACTCTCAAACATCTGTTTAAATTTAATCAAGACGATCAATTTTTATATCCAGTCATTTTTAACTCATTGCGCAAGATATCATTATGGTATCATTCATTTCGATAAGCATATGAACATTTCTGACATACATGATGCATTAATCCACAGAGAGAAATAAGGGATTTTTTAAAAATGAAATTTACTAAATATCGCGACAATCTTCCACTTCTTCAAATTCTGTGACTTTCCAAGCTCTATTGAAACCCTGTTATATATTCCCATCTCTCTACAAACACTGCATATTCTTACCTTGCTACCTTTGACGGGGTTAGAGCCATCCCATTTGATGGAGTCTTTTCCAGACGTGGCTTCTTCGCTGCACTTGCGCCATCGGCATCCTTCTTTTCCTTAGACCTATCAAACAAAGGAAGCTTTTTCAAAGGAGTTCTTTGAAAAATGGTAGACTAGATATGAGTATTTTGACAAATCTATTTCAAATATATTAGTTGCAAAGAATTATGATATTTGTCGGTTTTTTAAGAACTTTTAATGTACAATTTTTCTGTAATTATTTTTTCCCATAAGGTAAAAACCAAATAATCTTAAAGTGTTTCCAATGTTGTATTAAAGAGTGTTTACCTTCTTAATGACATTCTCTGTATATTTGTTTTTTTCAGACGGTTGTACGAGATAAAACGTCAAGAAATACTTCAATGTAACTAACCGGTCAGGCTTATCTCCTCCACCTCCTCCGCCCTTGTGTTCCGCCTTGTGTTCTTTGTGTGACTTGGCGGACTCTTTGCTGCTGTGCTCCCCTTTACTTTTGTGATGCGAGTGTGATCGGTGACCATCCTTCGACTTACTACCGTGTTCCTTGCTGTGGTGCCGCCCGCTTCCGTGCCGGTGGTTCCCGTGGTGGTGACTCTTCTTGTGGTGGCTCTCCTTTGTACTACTACTTGATTGGCTCGGTAAGGCAGAGGCGATAGTGTTATTGTTATTACTTGATGATAAGGGTGTGTTTTGGAGACTTCCATCTCCCCGCTTTTTTGTCTTCGCAAGGACTCGACGGTATGCCATTGTACAGAGCCAACATAGCAGCTTACCATCCACCTAAAAGGAAGAAGAGAAATCTGTGGTAAATACCTGTTACTTTGTCTGCACATAACTCCAAAAGTTTTAATATACAATAAAACATTTGTCAAGAAGAACAAAAGGAAAACCAATGGTCAAGAAAACTCTAGACTTCTGAAGTGTGCTTTAAAATCTTTCGACCTGCAGTCTAGCTGGCAATTCTTGAAATAAAAGCATCAACTCCTGACACTAGTAGCGCAATCACTTAATTTTTGTTCAAACAAAATGGTTAACACTTAGTGTTATTAACAGTAACCTGAAACTTTGCCTTCTTTCCTATCTTAAGCCGTTTTCAATTCTAGTTTTTCCCAACATGGCTACACCGTTAAGCCTATATGATTTAAAGATACTGTAACTGTACTTCTAGTTTGCGACCACTTTATAATTTTACCTTTCGTCTTGCCTCTTCACTTCGGTCAAACGCACATTGCTGTTTGCACTGTTCACATGTTTGTGGGAGTCCCCATTTCTTCTCTGAATTTGCACATCGTTGGCATTTGTTTCCTATGAAAGCAGCTATGATGCTGCAGTAATCACAAGCTGTTGGCTGCAAGGACAATAAAAACAACATGTAGTAAATGTTTAAACTTCATCTGAATCATAATCTTATGTAAAGAAGACGGAAACAATTATTCATATAAGCCTTTCCTTTTCAATGATTCGAATATAAAAGATACCTGGTAATATTTCGCTTTTTCCGAGTCTTGAAATGCATATTATATTTGTTTGCATTGAAAAATATTACTAACAGTGTAATAGAAAACTTACCTTCCCAAAGGCCTTAACGTTTGCTGCACACTTTTTGCAGATACTGCTTGTGCTGCCTTTCCTGAAAGATGAAGAGTTTAAATTTAAATCTCAGAGTTGTGATTTTTTTGTCTTCATAAAATCGGTCGGCTGGTTGATTGATTTTTTTTGGGATTTAATGAGAGCTTCATTTAAGGTCATATCAAGGCTTTGAGCTTCTGCAAACTTTGGATTCAATACTGATTGATACAATCTTTGAGAGGGTTGATACTCGGCCCCCACATATCTATATACTGAGCCATGCGCTATAATGAGCCAAATACTATAGGTAGAGTACACGTCTTTAGGCCTTTGACACAATGCTTACGATATATCTCTAGTCATAGTAGTACCATAGCTTGCTATATCATGGCCAGATGAAGTAAAAAGGTGACTAGAATAATTCTTGTATTTAGGCCTACTTACTCTCCCTGTTGAAATTCCACTCTGCAGTATGTACATTTTACGACCGGAAAATTATTCCGACATTCCTGAAAAGAAAACAGAATACGCATTAAGCATATGGATTATTTGGGTGTGCACATTTCACTGGTAGTAACATTGGATCAAAAACAGTTGTGTCCTTTTCAATTTACATAGGCCTATGTTTCAGAAATAGGGACGACAGATTCAGGTTTTCGTAAGTGAATCGAAAAATCTCTTTATTGTATACCTCGTGGAAACATGTCGTCTTACCGTGCAGCTCCTGAGAACATAATATTTTGAATGAACAAGTACTGGAGGCAGACGAGTGATCCATTATGCAGATAGACATGGGCCATTGAATTTATAATTCCAATAGAGCTAAACTTGGTATTCGCAAAGGGAGGTAGGTAGACCAAGACAGTCAGAATATCACTGACACTTTAGATTAAGATAGTAAGGTACTTGGAAAGTAATTGAATGACTCAATAATCAACTCAACTGTCTTAGAAAAGAATCTAGAAAAGAATCTCTTACACTTAATTTACAGTTTCAGTTATCATGATTAGCCTTAGGCTTAGGCCTAGCTGGAATATCCCGTAATATACCAGAATGATAATGAACTCTTGTCCGGGGTAGAAAAACCCACACAAACATCTCACAAATGTTGTCACAGTGGTAGATCAGGAAAAGGATTGGGCCAACAAAATGAATCACTTTCTGATGACAGATTCTCAAATCAGGCTTAGCCAAGTTAGCGGCACCATTTCTGTCACAGCTTAACTTCAAATCTTTCAACAACCAAAGCACTGTATAATTTACAGATCTATTTTGTGGGTCAGTGGACATGGCTTATATGAAACCGTATAATTAAACCCTTAACAGGCATGATATTTTTTCTAGAATCTAGTTTGATTATCAGTGAAAACTGTGATTCTTTGCGGACGGGGGACCGTTGTCTCGATTGGCATTGAAATGAATGTAAAGGAAATCTGACTCACTTTACACAACTGTTCTCCCGAAGAGAGTTCCTCAAATGGGTGTCTACTATGGCACCTTGTACACGCAAACAAGGCCGCCATCTCATTTAATGAAGCGATCTTGTCAAAGTTTACTAACACAGGAAAACTTAGTAGATTTTTGACTGTTTGTAGTTTTCGGAAGTAGCTTCATATGCAAATAGCCGGATGTAGGTCATGCGCATGCGTCATAAAACCTAACGGCCTTTCGGGAAATTTAGACTAAAATTATTTTTTAACTATTTCAAATTTCTATAATAATCCGCATGTCAATGTTTTATAAGTATATAGAAAATATTTTGTTCATAACATAGATTAATATGGGCTCTTTCATTTACGAAAATACGCGCCGAGTTCAAACTCGTTCGTCCCCGGGAAAGCCCGGATGTGATGTGTTGACATGTTCAGTTCTCTCAATTTTCGTTCACCTTCTTCGTAGAAAATCTCTCATGTGACAGTTCTATGCAACAGGAAAAGTCGCCTACCCTAGCAAATTGGATTCATGGATACTCGCTTTAGATCGGTATGTTGATTTTTACGCTGATATATTTGTTGATTTTGACCAGACAGTAAAGAAATTACGGTGTCCAAGCCGCCCAGGGCCGCCGTACCGCCAAGAGGCCGAGACAAGCCCTGGCAAGTCGGGGGAAAGTGAATATCTAAGCCAAGTAGATCTACTGATGCGTAGGCTAGCTAACACCAAAGTGACAGATGGATGTGTTGTTTAACCGTCTGTTAGAATACTTTAGCTTATATAACTTGAACGCATCAATTTACCCCCTGCGCACCTACGCTTATTTAGAGTAGTCTAACCAGTCTATGTCAGTCAGGAAAGTCAAAGTGGCTGAGTGAGTACAGTAGATCTAGAGCTACTGAGTGAGAACTGGTGGTGGAGGTAGTAAGGGTGACTCCCTTGGGGGCCTAATCGACTGTCTACCTAGACGACTACTGTACGTTGTACTGTCTAGGCTTACTGAGTAGGTCTAATTTGAATTAATAAATCATTGACTTGAACTAATTCATGTATTAAATGTGATCTATGAGGTTTTACTTTAATGTTAGTCTAGTAAGTTTTATTCTTTCAACTCATTTCCATTAACATTAGTTTAGCTAGTCCAAGTCCCAGTCCTCTGGGGCCGTCCATAAATGACGTCATGCGCCCGGGGGGGGGGGGTCATAACGTTCCTGTATTTTCCTATATTTCTTATATTTTCCTATATTTTGAAAAAAAATTACTATATATCTTTTTTTTCCAGAAAAGTCGGATTTACCGTACATAATTGCAATATTTTGAGAAGTCAATCAGAATAATATCACAAATTTTTATTGGAGGTCTCTGAAGGTCATAGTGAAGTGCCTCAGAACGCTTCGGATTGCATGAATTAAATTTTCAATTTTTTTTTTCTATATAGAATATGATATCATCTCTGAAGGTCACATATGTGCCTCAGAATTCTTCAGATTGCATGAATGAGAGGTTGAATTTAAAAAAAGATTTATGGGGGTGGCCCCCCCACCCCTATTCTTTCACTCATATCCGGTCACATGACCAGAAAACGACGCGACGTAACTACGTTTACGTCGCGTCCGCCATATTGAACCGGGTAAAATTGCATAACTTTAAGAGTTTGTTTACATCAGGGGTTCATATATTTAGAAGAGGTCTACAGCTTAATCCTTTTACGAGGTAAAACCTAATGATGTAATTATGGAATAAACCAAAAATGAGAATTTTGTCTCGTCTAGATTAAGCACAGGTGGATCTTGAACTTTACAGTTCTTGGAACATCACTACCCGGTTCATTATGGTGGCTCTCGCGAGAACGCAGTGCCCCCTACGTGACTTTACATGAGTTGAGTGAAAGAATACTGAATATGAGGGTCGCAAAAATGTGAATCGAGCACCCACATTTCAGGGAAATAGCAATTGGCAATGTTGGGTATAGGAAGGAAGCCTTTAGCACTGGTGTCTATGGGAGTTTCCTGCGAAAATTCAGTGATTTTGTTGTATCTTTTTAAATATTGGTCCAATCTTCATACAGTTAGCAAGAAAAAGTTTGGTATTGATCCCAGGAATCCCATGCAGGCATCAAAATCACCATGGAAAGCCTAGTTACATCAGAATTATTGAAGAATCCCTGTTAGATGCTCTCCCAGCATAGGTTCTGCCTCTGTAATCTCGTACATTGTATGAAGGAGCTGCTTGGAAGTTTGAGAGAACCCCAGTATTTCCTGTCACTACATACACCGCGCAATATCAAATGGCTGGGAATTCCCCTGAACCTGTCAGACTCTCCTGATCAGTACAGGACGGGGTACACCTTCCCTTGCATTACACTCCCACTTCCCCTCTCATTCCCTGGAAGAATGGCTATGAACATAAAAATGATAGAAAAAATATCACCTCTGAAGGTCACATAAGTACCTCAGAATGCTTCAGATTACATGACAGAGGTTAAATTTTCATTTTTTTTCTGGGGGTGGCCCCCAATACCCTCCCCCCCCCCCCCCTATGAGAGGGGAGTACCCCTCCCATACCTTCCCCTTCGAATACACTCCGACATCCCCTCTCATTCCCTGGAAGAATAGATATGAAAATGAAAATTATTGATAAAAAAAAATCATCTCTGAAGGTCACATGTTGTTGTTGTTTTTTTATTTTTTTATATTTTTTTTTTATATTTATTTCGACACAATTCTAACACATTTAGTTCTTCCATTGTACAAACGGTAACGCAAAATCAACAACTTATTACTAATGTGTTGATTTTGTGTTACCATCTGTACCATGGAAGAACTAACTGCGTTACATTTCAACGGTCACTCTTACGGCATAAAACTGAAATCTATATTAGCCACCCTTAGCTAGGAAAATCTGTGTGTCCTCGACAACCAGAAAATGGAAGTGGACAACCAGAAAATTATTTCAGGTCGTCCCCCTGAAGACCATGTATTTGACTTTTTGATTTATATATTTTTTTTTTTCTTTCTTTTTTTTGGTAAGGTTTTAAGTACAACTTTTGTTTAGAAAAAAAAAATCCGAAATCTGAAATAAAAAACAAAGGCTCTAGTCGGCCCTCATAAAGTCAGTCGAGTGCTGAACAGGAAACAAATATTTTTTAAAGGGTGGCCCAACTTTTTCTTTTTTGCCTAAGCCACTTCTTAGGTCTAGGTTTTTTTTCTGGGCCCGGAGTGGCCATGATGATTAATTTTGTAAATGTTATGAATAGGACCAGATAGGAACTGGGTTTGGATTCGCTGGTGACAGCATGTTTTGGCCCCAGGGCATTGCAGTAGTGGAAACACCAGATACAAGATTTAGGAACATTTCTACTTCCGCTTCCTGTTCCTGTCAAATAACAAAAGAAAATTGCATTATTGTAGTCCCGGTGTAGTCTGGGATATGGTGAAGACAGCGGCCATGTTGGATTTTACTGAATCAAGGAAGTTTTGTCGGTTAGGAAAAGGAATGGAGAAGAAATATATAAAATGTGGATAGTGGTTTATGAAAGAAATGTCCATATAGACATTATAGTACAGATTATTATTATTTTTAAGATTATGAATGCCCCAATGCATGCTGGGTATTCAGGTCTAATCAACATAATGAATATATCAATGCCACAATGCATGCTAGGTATTCGGGTCTCACTCAACCCTTTTATTTTTATATGGGGATAAGGGGGTGAAGGGAGTGAAGGGCTAAAGAGGTAAAGGGCTAGAGGGATAAAGGGGCAAAAGGGTTAAGGGCTCAATGGGGTAACGGGCTGAAAGGGTAAAGGGCTAAAGGGGCAAGGGCTAAAAGGGCAAAGGGGCGAAGGGCTAGAGGGGCAAAGGGCCAAAAGGGCAAAGGGGTAAAGGGGTGAAGGGCGACCATGGTAACCACCATGGTTACCACTATAGTAACCACCATGGTTACCACTATAGTAACCACCATGACTACCACCATTGTTACCACCATGGTGGTTACCACCATGGATACCACCATGGTGGTTACCACCATAGTAACCACTGTGGTTGCCACCATAGTAACCACTGGTTACCATTATGGTAACCACCATGATAACCACCATTACCACCATGGTAACCACCATTACCATCATGGTAACCACCATGATAAACATCATAGTCACCACCAGGGTTACCACCATGGTTACCATCATGGTAAACACCATGGCTATCATCATGGTTACCACCATAGTAACCATCATGGTTATCACCATGGTAACTACCATTACCACCATGTTAACCATCATGGTAACGACCTTGGCAACCACCATGGAAACCATCATAGCAACCACCATGGCAACCATGGTATCCACCATGATAACCATCAAGGCAACCACCATGGTAACCATCATAGCAACCACCATGGCAACCACCATGGTAACCATTACCACCATGGCAACCAACATGGCAACCACCATGGCAACCACCATGGTAACCACCATTACAATCATGGTAACCACCATGGTTACCATCATGGTAATTACCATTGCTATCATCATGGTTACCAACATAGTAACCATCATGGTTATCACCATGGTAACCATTACCACCATGTTAAGCACCATGGTAACTATCTTGGCAACCACCATGGCAACCATCATAGCAACTACCATGGCAAGCATGGTATCCACCATGGTAACCATTACCACCATGGTAGCCGCCATGGTAACCACCATGGCAACCACCATGGAAACCACCATGGCAACCACCATGGTTACCACTATGATTACCGCCACGGTAACCACCACGGTAACCATTACCACCATGATAACCACCATGATAACTTTGTTTACCACCATGGTTACCACCATGGTTACCACCATGGCAATCACCATGGCAACCCCCATGGCAACCATCATGGCAACTACCATGACTACCACCATGGTAACCACCATGATAACTATGTTTACCACCATGGTTACCACCATGGCAATCACCATGGCAACCATCATGGCAACTATCATGACGACCACCATGGTAACCATTACCACCATGATAAGCACCATGGTTACCACCATGGTAACCACCATGGTTACCATCATAGTTATTACAATAGTTACCACCATTGTTACCGCCATGGTTACCACCATGGTAACCACCTTGGTTATCACCATGGTAACCACCATGGTTATCACAGTGTTCGAAATTAAGGGCGCACCCTGCACCCGGTGTGCATGATTTTACTGCAGGGTGCACTGTTTTGTAGAGCTGTGCACCCGGTGAGTGCACACATTTTTGAGAAAATAAAGAGTCTTATACTGCTGAGGGTGCAGGGAAGGGTTGCCGGGTGCACGATTTTCAGAGCTGTGCACCCGATGAGTGCACAGAATTAAACCTTAATTTCGAACACTGTTATCACTATGGTTATCTCCATGGTAACAACCATGGTAACCACCATGGTTACCATCATGGTTACCAACAAAGTTACTAACATGGTCACACAGGGACTAGGTCACAAAACGTTACTAAATCACAAAAGGTAATGAGTTGATAATTGAAAGAACACTGACATAATTGAAAAGTAATAAACAGAAATAATTAACAATAAAAGAAATAAAGAAATAATCAATTGAAAAATGAATAAGTGAAACTAAAAAGTTAATGAATAAATGAAAAATAATTTATAGAAATAAATGACGAATAAATAATAAAACAAAATGTGGTTACATAGACTTTTTTAGACACCTTGTGCAGCTAGCATGGTCCAGTGGAGGTAGAACAGACAAATCAACAGGGATGTTGAAGCTTAATGTCAGTGCATCGTCATGGCAATATTCAGGGCAATGTAACTTCATATTGTTATTCATAGATAGCAAGACACAGATATGAGTTCAACATTTTAAAATTCAGATTTTTCTAAAGCTTCTACTCTCAAAGGTATTATTCTCATTTATGATTAGGTAGGCGTCCAGAAATTAGTCCAGAATTTCAAATTTTTAAACTTTGCAGAAATTTGTACTCATTTCTATTCAGTCAACTGAAAACTGAAATTTCTTTGAAAATTTCTATACTTCATCAGGGCCGAGGCTTTAATTATGACAATAATTAACCTATTTACTAAGTTTGTATTTATAGCCTTTTTTACTTGTTTTTTTTTTTTTTAATTTTTATTTTTCTTAAAAAAGATTTTAAATATTTATTTCGACCAATTCTAACACATTTAGTCCTTCCATGGTACAAATGGTAACGCAAAATCAACAACTTATTAGTAATGTGTTGATTTTGTGTTACCATCTGTACCAAGGAAGAACTAACTGTGTTACATTTCAACGGTCACTCTTACGGCAGAAAGCTGAAATCTATATTAGCCACCCTTAGCCAAAATCGTTATTCATACTTTTTTAAAATTAATTATAAGCATTTGAAACGACTTGAAGTTACTATATCTTAATTTATTTTGAATATATGTGTTATTATGTAAGTATTGGGTATAACACTGAGTTATTATTCACCCTTAGATAATGTTCACGTTTATAAGTTGCATTCTAGCTTTTGTAATAGAAATATAACCCTTATTCCAATCATTAGCTGCGGCTTGTACTCAGGGTTTTACGGTATGTAATTAATGAGAAGATACAAAGGAGGCCAGGTAGCAGATAGACTGTACTACTAAAGTATAACGGTGTTGCCAAGGTACCGAGCGTACCAAACAGACCCATGGGTTTACTGGTGAATAAATAATGCATACGTGGTTGAGAAAAGTCCATTCCTAATTCATTACTTGTGATCTAGTGCGACCCAAAAATGCAGATCTGCCAAGATCGAAGAATGCATATGTTGACCTGGCTTCCCCCTACCTGGCTTCCCATCCCTGAACACACATCCCTGGTTTACCTACTCATCCTTGCATTGGGAATGGAGTTCGTTTACATTAAGGACATTGATTTAGGCCCTCTGCTGTAATGCGTTTATATGTGTACTGAAACGGAGTCTGGAATGAAGTGCCTTACATTATAGGATCAAGATTATAATTTTGTATATAACATATTTTTATCACATTATATCAGTGGCATAATTCGAAGAGTTCCCAGTGTTAATATTGGGTGCATGTCATGTACACTATATTAGGATGCTAAATTGACACTGAGACAAGGCAGGGTGCACATTAACACATAATATATCTTGTAACAGGGTGCACCTTAATTTGCATAAATTTACATGTTAATATTACATTTACTTTATGATCCTGAAAGAACAAGTTCAGATATCACTATTATGATCTCATGGGGACCACTGCTTCTACCACGGATAGATTATTGACTGTATTCTAGGCACCTGCAGGTTAATTTTGACTGATTTTGTAGACAGAAACATCTGAACGAGTTCAGAAATCCCTATTATGATCTCATGGGGACCACTGCTTCTCCTTCAAAAAGACGCGAGTCGTCAGCCGTGGCTGGTGGCCATGACTCTGTTTGACCGCGTCTACTGGCGGGTGCCGAGCGACATACGGCACAAGTATGACCACGTCGTGCTGGATGGTCAGGTAGGAAACGCTGAAATTCATAAAATGAAATCACAGAATCACAAGAATGAGCACTTATTCACTGAGAAGTACTATTTCAGCAGCATGATCATAGCCTTCATTTGGAAAATGGGATTCACATATAGTTATACCCTTCACAGGCTCACAAGAATCATCACCTTTTGTAGAAGTACTATTTCTGACAGCAGCATGATCACGGGCCTACAATGGGATTATGGGAATCACATATGCTAATACTCCTCACAGGCTCACAAGAATGATCACATTTTCACTGAAAAGTACTTTTTCAGCAGCACGATCACTGGCGCTATGTGGGGGATAGGTATATTAAATGTCTGAATACCTCACAGCCTCATAGAATTCATCAATTTCCCAATTTCCAGAGCATGATCCAGGCCCAATCGCAGTATAGAAATCACATATGCAGAATCGCTCAATCAGTATGGAAGCAACATATTTAATATTCTTCACGGTACAAAGTAATACATTGGACTTAAGAATACATTGTTTGAAATTAAGGTTTTAGTTTGTGTGCCACGCAAGAGTACGTCTCCTAAAGTAAAACTGTGGGCTCATGAGATTGCCAAAGCGCCCAACGATATAGACTAAGAGGTAATACTAAAAATCTGCATGTTACGGGAACATACATTTATTTGTGAAAATCGTGAGCCCAATGAAACGTGTGCCTCATGCACATGGTACACAGTTTATGAATGAAATTCAAACCCTGGAATATTTAAAAGCACGCCCATCGTGTGGGTACCTTGATTATTGTAGAATTCTGAGCACCATACAGATTATTAATGTGCTACTGAATGTGCTATGGAGGGATAACCTTATTAAGGTCCTAAGAACCACCACCAGTTTACGGTTTACTCTGACTGTACTTGACTCATCCTGCTTTACTTACTGTTTTGTTACAATCATGTGTGTATTTCAGAGATCTTACTTGTGGTTTGCCGTCACAATTCCTAAGGAATAACGTGTATACTTTCCGGTGTAAGGTTATACTTAGAGGTTTATGTTAATCAATATGCTAATGGTGGTAGTACATATCGGTAAGGAAACAAGGACAATTAGGTACTACTTACAAAAGTGGCATTCTCATTAACAATGGCATTACAGGAGATCCCCTGTTACCGAACCACAACAATCACATCCCCAAATCAATATGTTTACGGTAATATCAGCTTCTATATCGCAGTGAATCCGTCCAGGCTTGTCAAGGCGCTAGCAGGCCCGGGCGCCTAAGTCTGCCATTCTCCCAGGCCCTGGTATAATCCATAATAAGTTTAGGAGCCAATCAACCGGGCAACATGAGGTAATCGGGGATTGGTCATAGGCGGCAGGTGTAGGGTCTGGGCCTATCTATAGGCCCTTAACTAGTTGTGAAGTACGATTACTAACCTGTAGTTTAGTGTGTGTTATGGAGCGGCAGGTTGGGGGGAGTTCTCACCTTAACCCAGGTAGCCCGGAGTACTGACGTCTTTACCTATGGAGTCCCTGGAGTTTCTTGGTCTGGTAAGGTCACATTTTCCCTGGAGATCATCCACATTTTTCCTGGAGATAGTCCAAACGTTTGCTTGGATAGGAACAACTTTTCCTAGTAGGAGCAGCCCACATATTACCTAGGGCTAGCCCAAATTGTTTATACCGAAGCTTATGCATCATGACCTCCTTCATGATGATGAAGAAATGCAATTTTTTTCCCTCCGATTGATACAAGGTTCAGAATCAAGGTAATGGTTGCCCACTTGTCCAGGACGGGTTAAAACCTGAAATGAGGTAAAATAAGGTGTCTATGTGAACCGTTGATTGCGTTTTCGGAATTTTTAAGTCTAAAATTAGTTTTATGTTTTTTGATAGTTTTTTTTATTTCTGGCAATCTACTCCTGAGATCAATTAATCAATTACAAATTGATTCATATAAACGGTTATGACTGTATATAAAATATAAAGAAAACGAATATAATAGAAAAAGGTCCATTCAACCAAAAATGTTGAAATCCCATTACCTTATTCAGTAGTTCTGCGTGTATGACAACAATCTATGCCTTTAAAGCTTTACTCTTTATCAGTAACATTTTTCTGATGCTGCGGATCTGCCATAATATATGCGGTGTTACTATTACTAGCCCAACGCCGCAATAGGTTAAAGTCGATCCCTTTGATAACACTAATGCTCGTATTTAGGCTTATGCTAAAGACATATATACGAACAGTGTCCGAAATTAAGGGTGCACCCTGCACCCGATGTGCATGATTTGACCCCCATATGCATGGATTACAAAATTTAATACTCTGCACTCTGATTTTCCTACCATCACACACTGTACGTAAGAGATTATGGATAAATAGAGGCGGGGCACACACTTTTTAGAACCATGCATCCCATCCCGCAGGTGCACATATTTTTACCTTAATTTTGGACACAGATGAAGCTTAGTGTAAATACTGACTGTAAAACATGCTATGTCAGGCTTACCTTCGTTTGTTAAATATGAGCCATAATTATATAATTATAACAACGCATAAAGCCCTAAAAGACAAACGAGGAAAAGGAATTATTGTAGAGAAAATTAACAGGACATAAGGCCAAGGTAAAAAAAAAAAAAGTTGCGTCCCAGTAATATCAGTCAAAAAAACTGGATAGGTAGGTCGGGATTTTTTTGTGTTTTTCTATAGATATTTTTTTAATGTCTTATAGTGAAACATATGTCCCCAATTCTGTCATATTTTATAATATTCTAATATTTTTCTCTAAAAGCCTTATAAAAACTTTAGGGTCAGGGCGAAAAAATAGGGTAGGTCGGGTTACCGGAACACAACTCTTTTTTTTCTTAGGCCTAATTTATGTTGACAAGATTTGTATAATCACTATTGAATCCAAGTCACTTTCCACAAAAATCACTGGCTCTCTCCCATGAACACATGGAAAATTGCTGAATAGACCTTAAACTCCAACACATCATCACCACATCGTCATAAAACATTTAGAGAATAGATTTTTTTTTCATTCTGCGTTTATATAAACTTTGCGACTGCGTGTAACATGAAGTTTCGTTTTCCCCGAGATTTTAGAGTATAACTTTATACATGTAATCAATAGTACTGTCTAAAAGAATAACATTATCCAAATTCTTGCTGAGAAGGGTTTCCATTCTTATCTGCGTTGGCATCTTTGTAGTTATAATGTAACGAAAAGAAATAATTTAGCAGTTTCCTATATACTTGTATGACCTGGCGAGGGGAAAAAACTTAAGTTTCCAATATATTTGGGATGTTGCCCGTATTGAGTGCGCCAGTATTTTTTGGTATGATATTAAGTGTGCCATTTTTCATTCTAATGTGCTCAGGCCAAAAGAAAAAATAGTTGTGTTTTGAAACCTGAACACAACTATTTATATTTTTTGGCCTTAGTGCGCTTTCCTAAGCCCTTTCAGTGATTATGATCTCAACTACAATTTGCTTTGATCTGTCCGTTTCAGCCACCCCGAACAGGCACCATGTCGCGTGTTGGTGGGCGGTCGGGGGACCTGGAGACTGGGCGTGCATCTCACTACACTTCGACCATGGAGGACATGGCCGACCCCCAACACAGCATGTCTACCTACCACGACTACCCGTCCACCCAGCCCTTCATCAACGACCCGTACCGCCGGCCGGCTGAGAAGCCCATCCATGCCTACCCAGAGAGCAACCGGCAAGGTAAGAACAATTTTTTTTTCTTTTCACTATCTGTTCTGTGAAAGGTAAGACTTATTTCATATTGTTATAACAAAAGGGTCTTGGGAAAGAAACTTTTGAAATAATTATATATATATGCAAATTCAAGTGTCTTTTACAGCCTATGACATAGTCCTGTTAGAGTCATAGCTAAAGTAGTTTTTGGACGGTAGATCAACTCTAGAAATTTGTCTCTAATCTGCTACAAATAGGACCAATTATTTGAACATCAGTATCAATTTCCACCATCTGTTTCAGCCGTGATGTCAGCCTTGAAAGGTTTACAAGACAAGATCCGTAGACTCGAGCTGGAGCGGTCGCATGCGGAAGACAACCTGAAAATGTTGGCGACCGAGACGTCGCGTTACCAGGACATCCTGCAATCGGGCAACGACACGGGCCCCGCCCCGCCCCACACCACTGTGTCCCAGGACACTCAGGGTAATCACCCCACTCCCCCAACACCACCACAGCCCACAGACCCCTCCCAGCAGCACCCAGGTTATTGGAGCATTTTATAAACTAGAACTGCCCTAGAAGAAGACCCTAGAGTCAAGTTATTAAGCCACTGGGAGACGTTATTCTCATTGTTAGTATGATTAACAGGTGAAGGTGTGGTTTGGTTTTAGTAGGAGTAGTGGTAAGTAGAGAAACTTTGATTTTACGTTTCTTTTAAAGTAGACCTTGACTCTTTTTGAGATTAGCATATCTTTGTCATCTGCAACTGATTATGGAAAAATGATTAGATTAGAAGCGGAGATTCCTTTCCAACCACGGAACGTCTAACAAAGTGGGGTCATGATTACACAATTCTGGCGATGTGAATTATGATTAAGAAAAATGTTTACAGTAATATCAAACACATTTTCTTATATTTGGTTAAACAAAATTCTTATAGTTTAAATGTTTTTCGATTTTGCTATTCGATTATTAGCCTTAAAGGTACATTGTCGGTCCAATTACTACTTCTGTTAAAGTAGGGAAAACACTGGTAGATTGATTAAGCAGTTTGGTATATTTCAAAATTTTAACTTAGACGCTGGACTGACTAGATAAGATGGGTGACGTAGACCATGTATTGGCCTGAAATAACGTTCTGGTTTAACGTTAGAATATAGGTGGGTTGGTCACATGATATTATTTATCCAGCACCTACACTTATTTGATAAGACAATTTTGTATTACATAGAAACATTCCCTAAGCCTTTAATCACCACCTAGCACTAAGCGATAGTAACATCCTTTAGACACCCCTCCTTTCCTTACATCACTTAAGATTAGTTAAGCAAATTCATACTGCCTAATGAATAAGGAAAATAGGAATAAGGAAAGTACGCCATGTAGTTTATGAACATAATCTACCAATACATTTGAAAAACTTAACAGTGAAATGCTCACTTTTGTATCTATTTAGAAGTAAGAATTTAGATCTTCCCTTCAAGTTCAAGTTGATGCTGTCTTTTCAGTTCTGTAAATGACCGATGCCACCATTTCGAATTTTCACTTCTACATGCATGACAAAAGTTTTAGATTCCATTTTTAAATTTAAATGTATTAAACGATTTAATTCACCCTATTCTTCCCACCTTTCGAAGAGTCATTGTAAACTTTTTAATCGTGTTCGCTGTTGATAGCTGCTGAGAGTAAATCCAGTGAACACGAGCTCATGATAAGTCATATGATACAACACCACAATACAAATCGAAACAAGTACAAAAAAAAACTAAAATACCTATTTAACCTGTTTCAAATGTGTTCCCTCAGAGTTGGAGTCGCACCTCCAGGCGGCTGAGAACCGCAGTAACCTACTGGAGAAACAGCTGGAGTACATGCGGCGGATGGTGCACACGGCAGAGGCCGACCGGTCCGAGGCCATCCGCCGTTCTCAGTTGCTGGAGGCGCAGCGCTCCCGCAACCACCAGTATGACTTTACCGAGTCACAACGCAAGGAGAAACTCAATGACCTAGAGAGGGAACATGTGAGGTTGACAGCCTCACAGCAACTGGCTGAGGTGAGGGTCTTCAGAGTTCTAGTTAATAAAGTTTCAGATGTTTCAGGTTTAGAATGTCTAAATGTCAGGTATCGTTGGGTAAACCAAGCATAAAAGTTCATATTCGCCATTTAACACTCTTTTTATAGTAAAGATATATTGATGTTGAGAGCATGGGTATATGTTATAAAGGTTCTAAATTGATACTTTACTTAAAAAATAAATAGATAAAACAACTTTGGAAATGTATTCACTATGTTAATCTCGGTTTTAACGTTTGCTTTCCTGGATGTGAGACAAAGATCAAAGATTCATAAGGTTTGTCCGTGTTATCAATAGGTTTCCTCACAGCTAGTTGTCAACGGCTCAAACTTCACAAATAGTTAGTACGGATGGCTTCATGAATCATAGTTAACAGCCCCCGATTTACAGACATTTTTAAACGAAAAAGAAAAACAGCATGGTTTTTAAGCCAATAATTTCTTGACTGCAATACCTAACTGTCTTGTCATATTTCCACAGACTAAAATCCGTGAACTTGAAGACAAACTACGAGAAGAGAGACACCACAGAAAGGTGATGCAAGAAAAAGCCGCAAATGTAAGAGCTTAAGCTAAATTCTTTTGAATATTTCTAGGTAATTACTGAAGATAACGGTAAAGCACGCGTTTACAAGTTATAGTCTTTTGCTAGATAGATTCATTGCTAATATAACCGAATGGCGTGTAGCTTAGTTTTTGTTTTTTTTCTCATTTCATTTTAATCCTCCTTTGGACTGAGATATACACATCGATATACATAGCAATATTGTATTCTCATGCGGATTATGAAAACCAATTTTGTTAAAACTAATAACTGTCCCTTTTATGCCTGAATAAAGATTGATTTAAAAAAAAAAAAAAAAAAAAACATTTCTCAATGTTCTCTATTTTCCAACCTACAGGTTTCATCTGCAAAAGAAACCAACCGTATTCTTCTGAAAACCGGAAATATTGAAAAGAAACCTAAAAAGAAAAAGGTGGTCGTTCAGAAAGCAAACCGGAAGGCTCCAACTGGAGTCAAAGATGATGCATGCGAGCACTACCGACTCAACCTGGCAGACATGCCGTTTGTAGCGGGAAAGGTAAGTAAAACCGTAGCATAAAACATGATTTCCAGCAAGGCACCCCTTAAATGATGAAATGTCAGTGGTTTCTAGGTCCGGATAATAATATGGAGGAATTAAAGGTTATTTGCTGTCATATGTGTATGTTAGAGTGCCTTAGCTCTTGTACGGGACTTATTTAAAAAAAAAAAAAAAAACTAAGATCGTTGCATTATAAGTATATGTTAAACGAAAATTAACGACAGGTCCAATACTGCTCATCTCTTCCTGTATGTATACCTGTATATCCAGGAAAACTCCCAATACATGTGAAAAAAGGGGGAAATTCAATTGAAACTTTTTTTCTGGGAAGTCAGTGTACAAGAAGGACATGACGTATATATTTTGAAAATATTTTGTCAGATGAGGCATCGCCTTATAAAATCGACGTTTTGTTTCTAGTCCACGACCCCGAGTCACTCCGTCCCAGCAAACGTCCAGAAGGTGCTGTCTATGATGAAGACCCACAACAGTCAGTTGTGTCCATGTAGCCCACGGAGCGCACGAGCGGCTGAACAACGGACCGAACAACGGGCCGTTGACCACTGGTCAAACGGGCACCGGTCGGACGATCACCACACCGCGTGGGCACCGCCCCGAACCACCAATGCTACCACAATGACAAATGGTTTTACTCGGGATGGCCACAACTTGGCAGACCTACTGCTCCAACTACAGGATGAGTTTGGACACCTTAGTTAGTGAGTACTAACTTAGATTATCCTTTTACTATAGACGAGGCGTTAGGGCACCGCCCCTGTGGCATAAAACGAGCTGCAAAGCTTTCCCTAGAGTAGTCTGGTAAAAGAACCCTAGAGGGTTGGCCGGACGTTAAACTAACCCAACAAACAAACAAACAAACAAACTCACTCGACGGATGCTACCTTGAGAGTGACAGAAACGTCCTGTCAACCGCCTAGTGACGTAGATCCCATCATGTGACTTCAATAATCTCCCGGGGGTCAGTCGAAAAAGTCACTGTTTCCAGGCCAAAAAGGAAAAAAGAATGATCTTTTTCAACATTTTTTACATGATTTTTTTTCTTTAATGTGAAGTTTGCATTCCTACATTGTTGTTCCTTAGCTCCTGTTTCCAGGGCATAAAAGGCAGTTTAAGCGAACTCTAATAATTTCTGAGATAATGACACCACATAATCTTTCGGGTGGGACAGCAAGATAGGTAGAGTGCAACAGATACGACAGGCAATCTAGAATGTTGAGCTTTAGAAAGTGAAAATCATTGGCAGTCCAAACTTACTGAAACAGGATACAAATCTCCTAACTGATGTCGTTCGAGATAAAAAGATTGAACACTCTTCATCCTTAAGCGTATATAACAGAATTATTATAAATCGAAAGTTGTGTTCTTTTTTCACTAAAGACATTCGTTATTTCCACGTAATTTTTCAGCGAGCACCAAGAGTTGAGTGCTCAAATTCACGAAGTAGACGACCCACGACTACGTGATGACCTGGAGCGAGAGTTAGATTACATTGTGGCCAAAATGGAAACGAAAGGCAATCAAATATCCATGCTTCGGAAACATCAACAGACGGTAAGCTAGTCTTTCTTGCGATTTTCTGTTTTTTGTTGTTGTTTTTTTTTCAATTATCTATTCCATACAAAAGTTGTTTTCAATATTATGATGGAAAAATTATTCTTGATTGATGAATTCATACTTTAAAAATGTAGGTTCATTTGTAATTTATTTTGCACATGTGTTTGTTTGGTATTGGATTACTAGGTTTAGATTTTTTTTTAATAGAAAAACACTGTCGCCTTAGAGTTTCTTTAAATATAAAATGGAGCCATTGGTTGAAAGATTTACTGGTGGATTGCAATTACAATACAAATGTTATCCGCTCTGATGATATCAATCCTTTTCCACATTTCGTTCACTGCTTTCATAACTACAATATCTTCAGATTCAAAAGAAAAAGAAAAAGGCCAAAGCAGCCAGAGTGAGACCGGCGTCTGCCTCAGCGACCATTCCGTCTACGACGAATGGGGAGGTGGAGGTACGGACGACAATACGCACCAAGGGTACTAAAGCCGACACGTATGCCCGGCCCACAGTTTCCTCAGCCAGCAAGGCCAGCCTCAAGTTCTTACAGGATCTAAAGAAAATACAGTCCACTCTGAGGAAAGATGACCTCAGCTGGGACTGTTGACAAATTTAGTTGGGACTGTTGGCAGCGTCAGCTGGGACTGTTGACAACTTTAGTTGGGACTGTTGACAACCTCAGGAGGAAACGTTGACAACCTCAACTGGAACCATTAAACAATTCAGCAAATAGAGGCTATTCACGGTGCCCTGATAAGTAATGTAATTTATATTTTTAGTTCTGAAGTCTAATAAGGTAGACACACACACAAAAAAGACAAAAAAAATCCTCGAGGAGCTGCAGGAAGTTTGATTTTGCACATGACCAAGTATTTCACTTAGATTCCGATATCTGGGTAAGTTTTGGTCAAACGCTTTTGGGCTGGTGTTAATTTAGAAGGGTCTTAATCGTTTGAATGTCCTTGACACAATTCGTTAATGAGTGGCTGGCTGGTACTATTTATTTTTTACGTGGGATTAATTAATGTACCCTTACATGTGTCACTTACAATTTATTATTAGCCCTAAATACTGTTCATCTTTTTCTTAATTGAGCCATGTCGTTATGCTGTTTTATTAACGCACTTGAACGTTATTAACGGTATATATGGAGGGGACTGGAAAGTGAGGTTTCTATTTACTTACATTTAACATGGAAATATATTACTTATTTCTCAGATTCACATCAAGATCTACTTCTTCGAGAGTGAATATGGAAAAAGGAAATCGGTTTCCTCAAATGTTACCAGAACCATCACATATTGATAATATGAACGTGGTAACATTAAAAAAAAGAAAATACAAAGAGGAACATGTCAGATTGAGATAATCTTGTGTATATTTTTGAAAAAGAGCATGCTATCTTATGTACATTTCTGATGCCCAAATCAGCTATACCCAAATGATTGTGCGCCACACTAATTTATTGTCACGTGTAAAAAGGTCAGAATTTTAAAGGGTTGTAATTACGGTCACTTTTTAACACATTGCTATTTTGTATTTCGTTCTGCCACCTTTTATTGTATGTGAGGTTTTACTTTACGAATTCCATATTTGATCAGCTGTCTCAGGTTGTACTTACCAAGAGTTTACTTGGTAATAAATTTTCGTCAGAGATTCAATTCGAGGCCATCCGTCCACTTATAAAATGGTGCCATAAGCTATATTCAGACGTCTTTACTTGTTACAAGTCCTTCTATCCTAAGGTTTTGCTCTTAGAATATTGCTATGAAACTATGACGCTACTTTAAATATGTCCTTCTATTCCAAGCCTTACTATTGCTATACGGAAAGAGTAGTTTCCTGATAAAATGTATTTGTGCTTTGATAAGAGTCTTGAAACATCACCTTAGCTGTGACAACTTTAATTTCCCACAATTTGTAGAAGTTGTGAAGTCTTCTCGATGTAATCGTTATTGATGCATTCGACATTATTTAACGCACTGTCTCACTAGAGGTACGACATCGCTGTCTGTAAAAGAAGCCAGGTCTTACACCTTTAAGTCAACTGCTATTCACTAGAATGATTTAAATTGTTGAAATCAGTTATTAATTAAACGTTTAACCGAGGAAGACAGACTGACATTTCCATATTACCAAAACTACCACTCGGCCCTTGTTCTACGTTTCATCTGTGTTTGATATAATGCGATACGTTGATATTTAAAGCCGTTCCCAGATTTACTCTTGCGACGTTAGCACACTCTATATTCTCAAACGGTTCACACTGAATCACATTGCCTTAAAACTTTGTGCCGTGAGGGCCAAAAGAGCTCATGGTACTACGTGCAGATCGCCATTTAGATTAAGTTGAATAGAATTTCGTCCTCTGAGATTGTACAGATTCAGGTGCCTTGAAAATGAAATCCATAATTCATGTAAAGAAATTGGATGAGTGGAAATATTGTCACGACATTTGTGAATTCGTGCCTTTTTCGAAAAGATTGAAGGTTGAGAATGACTCTTTTCATCTGTTACTTTTATTTATGTATTAACTTATGCACTCTGTAACCTCATGCAAAACGGAAATGTTCGATGGCTAAAGGAAATAATTTCGGATGTATATTATAATTTCTAAAGTATTTGTAACATTGACAATGTGCACACCTTGTATAAATGGCGTGAACTGTATATATGTACATCATTGTGAATTGTGTAGATATGGAATGAAATAAAGATATTGATATTCTGAGTTATACCTCTTGGATTCATAATGACGCGACGAGGCATAATCTGACGGACATGATTTACTTTTCGGATTCATGTTAAAGTCATGAAATAATTTTATCCAAAGCCTAATCTCTGTTCAACGGGGTTTGCCCTACCCAACAATTTTAAGAATTATCTGGGAAATTCAAAATTATCAGGAGTGATCACTGTCTATAAAATGTTTTTATCTTATCTCAAGGTTACTAACTTAGAATTGTGTAAACAAATTTCTTGCTGGTTATCCAAAGCAGTGATATAGAACACACAAGTCGTCAGTGATCGATCAATCAGAATTTTATTTTTGCTATAAGTCTGCAAAAACAAGAACTAATAAACCTTAAACCCTCTGGCAAGACTAGCACCAGATCATTGGAATGATCAAGAATGTAAATGTGTTGGTATTATGCCACATCTTTATATCGAAGATGATTAGTTACAACTGAAAATTTCACTTTTTCCTGGTTCTTGACAATACTTTCCTGTGTCATTTCCATAATTTGTCTCAGCCTGAAAGCGTTCAAATGTATAAATTTGGAAAATATTTTGAAAAAAGTAATATGTCTTTGATGTTGAGAATTTGAAATTCCATCACCTGGTGAAGCAAAATTCCCTGTATTTTTCCCGTGTTTTAGTCAAGTTGTCACTTTCCCTGTTTTCCCTGTGTAATGACCGCCCCTACAAAAGAATCGTGAATGGCTCTCAACAAAACATAAATACTTTTCTACACATATGTCAATCAAGAGCTCTTGTAAAACTTGCACATCAATACTAGACTATTAAAAAAACATCAAAATAATTGAACAAGCTATTATTCAACAGATCATCTGGGGCTTTCAAACAATGCCTAGTAACCTGAAACAATTCAACATCATGTGACCATTTTGTATGTTAACTTACCCTACACACATACAATATCCATATTCTTAAATCTTAACATGAAACCTTAACGTAATAGTATTGATGTCCCTTCGATTCCACTTCCGACAGTCATAATTATGACGTACATTAACTAATTGCAAATCAACGATCGAGCTTACAGACAGGTTATTCTGAGTTCGAAGTGTCAATTGTTGATGCCCAAAAGTCTGGATGTGACTAATAATACAAACATTAATGAGACAGGTGATGTTTTATGTAGACAATCTCTAATTATAGTTTAAAAAAGAGAACTAAATATTAAATAAAAATCTGATTTGGCACATTTACATTCACTTATCACATGTGAGGATGACATGCATACTACACTTTATAAAAATAAAAAAATCTACGTTTGTTTATAATTTGCCCCACTTCTTTGGAATCAAATGTTATCACATATATAAACGTACTTGAACCCATATTTTCGCAACTGATTAACCAAATCAGTCATCAGTTTTTTATGATTAATCAAGATGCCCATGCTTTTTGGAAAACAGGTTTCACGACCATTTGATAAGGAGAAAATTCAAACATATGGCGATTTTCCAATCCTTTTTAAAGCCTTTAATTTCATAACTCAATTAAAGACCTTTTTAGACTTCCATGGGCACCATTTTCATATTTTTCAAAATAATCACACCAAATAATCCCTCTCTGAAGGTTATTTCGCAATATAATTTTTTCTTTTCTGTGAAAGATAGGATCACCAAACACAAAATATACTGATTAACGACCAATTATCAGTTATGAAGATATAGGCCTTGTTTGCAAAACCTGAAAACTTCTTGCTCTGGTTGATAAAAGTAAAATTACATAACAAGGGTTTTGAGTGGACAAGAGTCCTTGTACTCAAAACAAAACATACAGAATATAGAGAAAAACGAAAATCCAACAAAAATGTAAAGAAAAAATAATTATGCCATTCTTGCAAAGAATGCACAATGCCACACCCTTAATGTAGCAAATATATTTCTTTTGGTTTACATGATAAACAGATTTGTACAAATATAAAAAAGCAAAATTGGCACCTTCTATGTTATGGGAAATATTTTCCTGGACCTGTGCAAGGTACTTCTTTCTGAGGAAATATCTCATATATGATATTCATAAGAAATGCCTCATACAAAAAAAAACTTAGATAATTTTCAAGTATCCTTTTCAACCGTCCCTCATAGAATTTACGCTACAGAAATATGTAATTCCTTGTGCAAGTTATGTTATGGAATACAGTTCACTAAGATGTAGAACATAGGACCAGATTCACCTAGGTTCAATGATCTAGGTAATGGCCATCCATTTTCTCACCCCCAGTGGTATAGGTGGCTACCATTTCAATCAATATAAGCAGCAGGCAGCCCTTGGAATCTCGGAATTAATTTTGATCTTATACATGGTAGTAGTGCCAAAGTAACTTTCTGTGCCCATACGTTTTTTTTTAAGTAACTGGAATAATCAGTCACTTATCAGTGCGTTATGATCATTGCTTTATCAAAGATAAAGCCCATCTGTCACACACAAAAAAGGGACGTTGTTTGCCATGTATCATGAAAGAGGGATTATTAAATTACATACTGTTCATGACAGGCGCTATGACTAATCAAAATAACGTACTGATAAATGAGGGACGAGCCTGATCAGTTACACAAATATGGGCCTGGTGAAAATACAATATAATGTTGTCTGAAGATTGTGTCATTGTACATAAAACATTTTGATGACAAAAAAAAGCATCCTCTTCTCAAAGTTGTCAGGCCATTCCGTAGCCTTGGCTCCCACACTGGAGAGCGACCGACAGCCGGTTGGCGAGCTCCTCCTTGGTCGGGTACTCGGGTAACTTGAGCAAGTTAATACTGAAAGTGAAGAAACAGATACATGTAGAAATTTTTTGTTTTTATTTTGAAAATTATTTTCATCCTGGTTTTCAGTGAAAACTGAGCGTTGTTTTTCACAATTCATTATTCATGATTTAACATTTTACAGACTAGGCCTCTTCTGGTCGCTTCAGTCAACATAATATTCTGATAATTATTCTGATCATAGGCCTTACACTGAGTATTGAAGGATTCATACTTTCTTATTATCAACCCTCAGAAAACGTTTTCTTTGTACATGTATATGGAAAACTTATCAAATACATAACAGAAGCCGTGTTAATCGATAGAAACGTAAGCTCATTCAGCTTCGGAAGTTTACCCTGTAATGAGATATTTTATTACCCTACTTCTTCTAAAATGATGTCCTTTCGCATGTTGCTGCCTACATACTGAACTTTCTTCAGGTCTTACCAAGAACCAGCAAAATGGGCCATAACAAACCTGTCTATCTGGTTGCTGTTTTGTTAAACTGCTTTCAAAAGGACCTGTGGGAACCAGCGAATTGGGTCATGACCCCATTCCTTAGTTCCAGCCTCATCCTCCATGGTGTAGTGGTGAAGACCCTCACCTCCAAACTCAAAGGTTGTGGATTTGAATCATGGCAAAGCCACTTGTTCACTACAAAAATTTCGTTTCTGGTAAATACTGACTAAAAAAGAAACTCTCAATAAAACCTTAACCATCTTACCAAGTGCTGGCCGTTGGGAGCATCCTGGGTGTGTAGACGACATGGGAGATGGTGAACCGCTGAGGCCCGCCCCCACCGTTCAACTTGGCGAACCCACCGTGGGGCACGCGGGAACTGAAAAAGAAACAAATAAGATCATATCAGCGTGACCACTCAAGGTTTGCTCTCAAATCCTCTGCGTTTTCCCTGTCGTCTAGTCAATTTTTCTCATTTTAATTTTGTTGATAGTTTTCGTGTACTAGGAAATGTATTTCAAAGACAATATTCAAAAGATAAAAAAAATTCCTATTGCCTGACTGACATTCATTGTCATGTATCACCCACTAGACAAGAAACAATGTATCCTTTAAGGTTGGCCTTTTTTTTTTTTTTAAGGTTGGCCTAACTCACCTTCCTGTGACAAACTGTAGCAGCATGACTCGTTCCTGCTGAGTCATCTCCTCCACCGCATCCCAGAACCACTGAAACGAAACCACAGAGAACATAAGGCTTTTACCTTAAAAGATGAAAAAATCTTCGAAATCTTCAAACCCTCCTGTACTTTCATACTTTCTTCATTATTCATGTGTTTCTGACACTCAACTCTATCATGAAGTTTCCACTTTTTCTTGAAAAAGCTTGAGAAAAATTACGTAAAATTGTAGCTTTTAGATGACATAATATTATGGCCTACACATATGAAAGACCAACAATCATTCCTACATGCCACTGAAAAGAGAAGCTGCAGAAATCAGGTTGGCCACTGCAATTTCATTTCTCGTTTTTCCTTTCTAATAACATATTTGTGTTTCTTATTTATTCAGAGAAAAACATTTCACAGAGTAAAGAATGTCGATTCCTTCATACCTTGACTGGTTCGTCTTCAATGGAGTAACCATTGTATTCTGTGTTCTCAGCCCAGTCTGCCATGTCCAGTTCTGGCATACCGGACAACATCAACTCCTGAAAGAGATACAAATTGTAAATAAGCATGACAAGTAGAGTGACAATAAACAAAACTATGTAGAGCATTTATGTAAGTTAAATTGCCTCCCCTTCTCAGGGATGTATGACAAGGCTAATGTGAAAAGTATGAAGTTGCTGATCACTGGTACAGCACAACTCATTCTATTGATTTTCATTTCTCCCTACCACGGATAGCTAAATTCCAGTATTGTTGGCACCTGCGGGTTAATTTTGGCTTATTTTGTCGACAAAAACACATGAAAATCTATAGAAAATTTATGAATATTTGCCATATTTCTATATGCAATGAATGAATTTTCAAACCAACTCCAAAAATGATAAACATATACAAATAATTATGATAACATAGTTGATATTGATGGCAACCATTTAAAAACACAAATAATGCCATGATTAGTGAAAATTCTTATACTTAAGCATTGTGAGTTGTCGACATATTACCCAGCATGCACCTTGATCTAGGATAGCCTGCAGGTAACATACAGAAAATTGGCTATCCGTGGTAGGGAGAAACCATGTTTTGTCGACAAAACTTGCCAAAGTAAACGTGAAGGCACACACAATATGGAAAATCAACTATGTGTGGCAGGGTGAAGTGCAAAATCTTTCCAAGGGATAAAATGTATGTATGGCTGACCTACCAGTTCGTACTCATCAAACATCTGCACTAAAGACTGTGGGATAAAGTCGTGGAACCCAGAGAGAAAACTCTCTATCTGTGGCTGGATGGCACGAGTCATACGAAGTTCGGTCACTAGCTGGACGTATTCTTGCTGCAAAATAAATAAATCATAGCAAAGTGGTTACTAATTTGTTACACATTCTACACATTCTAATTTGTTACACATGACTAATTTGTTACACATTTGTTACATATTCTAAGCTTTAGATAATCGCACAGAGAAAACTAATTTATGAAGTCAAAGCAATCAATAGTAGCAAAGTTGTGATTAATTTGTTATAGATTTTAGGTTTAAGAAGCATATTCCTATGTAAAATACATTTCAGGGAAAACAATTAGAAATGTTCGGAGTTATATATCTAACTACCGGTATTCGCGATTTGTAATACATTACGTTGCAAGATTTTGTTTTGATAAGTTTAACACCTTCACTCAACTCTATTCTCCCCTGGGACGTCTATAATAATTACTAACCGATCCTCCCTTCTCCCCAACGCATCTTAGGGCATATTTCACCTTTCCATGACAACAGAGTTCATAGAAATGTACTCTACCAATGCTCCTTTGCTGTCACTTGACAAAAGAAAATTCAGGACACATTTTTTTATTTATCTTTATCGTTTCCTTCTTCTTCTTCTCCAGATTTCAGATAATTGTTGTAGGTACCTTGTTGTTTTCCGTCACCAGTATCTTGTCCCCGCCCGGTTTGAGGGCCACCTCCTGCATGACTCCGAAGACGTCCGTCTCCACTGAGAAGGTCAGGTCCAGGCCCAGCTCACTGATGTTATGGTCCAGGATCCACTGGGAAAATACACATGATTTATCACCCAAATGGCCAACAGGTATAATAATAAGAACCGCGGGGGGCGTCCGAGGGTGGCTATACGACCCATAGGGGATCGTCACATACCGAGGGCGAAGCCCGAGGTTTCTACGATCCGCATGGGTTGTACAGCCACCCGAGGACGACCCCTAAGGTTCTTCTTTATTTTATCACCCAAGCAATATTCAAAATATATCAAAATAACTGACAGCTAGCTGTGTACAGAGAGCGGGGAATATGGCTTGGCAATACGCCCTCCCCACAATACGCACCGCTTGTCGGCCGCGTGGGTGATAATGGTGCATATTGCGGGCAGTGCGTATGTAACATAGCATTACATTTACACAGCCTAATAGAGGCATGGTCTTAAAGTACACCCTCCTCCCACTCCTGTGTCACGGGACACAGCAGTGGAATGTGGTGACATATATATGAGCAGCTCACCATCGGGGAGCGGTAAGAGTCAGGCTGGGGCATCTGCCAGTAACAGCTGAATGTAACAACGAAAAGTACTAAGGAATGAGGACTGGAATAAACATCAAACATCGAAAAGAAACCTGAACTCATTATTATTATACCACTATATGACACGTTTTGACAGGCTGTATGTACCGCTCCTCATTCTCACTAGTTTAAACATAGCATGAATAGTGCTTGGGTGATTAAATATAGAAGAACCTTTGGGATCAGCATTGGCTGGCTGTACAAGCCATACCAGGGAGTGTATGAGCCTCAGGCTTCATCCTCAGTACATGATGATCCCTTATGGGTTGTAGAGCCATCCTCAGACGCCCCCCCCCCCCTTCCCCCCCCCCGCGGTTCTTCTTCTTATTTTAATTTTATGAATGTTAACGTTAGGAATCAAGTGGTGTCTCGTTCATTGATAAACACGGCTTAGGCCAGGGTCTCATTTATACGAGGAGTACAAAACAAACACAGCATATTTTAATGTAAAGCAGTCCTACCTGCAGGTTTTTGGCATACTCCGGATCGATGGAGGCAACGTCTTTGTAGTTTACCGGGATTCCTGTAAAATAGTGCAATTTCCATAGTGGGTAAGTATCATTGGTTATTGGTGGGAAAATCTAAGAATATATTATCTAAGACCATTCAAAGGGCAGGGTCTTAGGTATGAAAGGATTGAAGGCAGGCCAACTTTTTATGCAGAATCTAATTGCGCCATATAACTAACACATCACTATCCGAGACTGCAGTATTTCACCCAACCACGGATAGCCAATTTCCTTACTTTTACCTGCAGGTTAGCCTTGATCAGGGAGCATGCTGGGTAATATGTCGACAACTCACATGGCTTTAGCATAGGAATTTTAGTTAATCATGTCACTACTGCTGGTTTGAACCTAGAGATCATTATTTCTTAGATCTGTATCAATATAAATTAAATATTTTCCAAGTCGTTTTAAAATTAATTCATCATAGGTGGAATTATCACAAATATTCATTAATTTTCTATAGTTTTTCATGTGATTTTGTCGACAAAATTGACCAAAATTAGCCTGCAGGTGCTTAACATACTATAAATCAGCTATCCGTTGTAGGGTTATACTATACATGTCTCTTTTCTCCTCTTCAGTAAGTTACTGAATGTTCTCTACAAATTTATTCCTCATGTGAAGTAGAAAAGCAGCAACTTAATATTCTTTAAAACTGTATGACCCACCCAGTATGTGTTTGTAGAAGGACCGTGTGAAGTATACACTCAGTAGCTGCTGGTGATACAGCGCCAGTCCCATGGCCTGACCCGCAAACCGAAAGTAGTTCAGGTGGTCCGGGTTCACGGATGAGTTACTGTTTGGTTGGAATGTGGTGCCTTGAAATGAGAAAAGATTGGGTCAAAAGAAAGGGATTATGATGTACAGATAACTTTGAATCGATGCTCCGTCTTATCTAATCTGCATTTGATTACACTGTAATAGGGTGATTTGTGAAGGTTAAGAACGAAATAAAAAGATCAATATAAATGTTACTGGCACTTTTAATTTTCCTATTTATACTGTTTTCCTGGTGTTAAATCTCGTGCATTTTTATTTGTATAGATTGCACAAATCAGCATTGTCCCTTTCAAGTTTCACGCGTTTTATAATTTGAATTGATGCATATACCAATAATTTACCAATGAACTTACCATCAGGGGACTGGGTGAAGAGTGCGTAGTCTGGATTGAGGATCTCCCGAGACAAGACGTCAAACCACTCTCTCACCACGCCTTGACCCTGCAGAATATATATCATCTACCTAAATATTTTTTTCTTTGCCTAATCTCAATGTATTTGCGTATAATCAAATTGAGCAGTTTTAATAGCAAAATTACGTAAAATTCTTATTCTAATTGCAATAATTGATGACTGGTTGTTAGGGCCTTCTATTATGTAGGTGCAGTTTGAATGCACAAATATGAAACTACCCGGTACAAATAAGCATAGTAAAATTTGGTCTTGCTGGTCTCACATACCATTCCTTCCTCGCCTTGAAACTTTACTGCGATGCCCTTTTTAAGCTTTGTGGGTTCGGTTTTCAAAACCTCTTGGCAACTGGTATGGAAAAGATTTTCTGAAAGACAAACACACATAGGATTCCTACCACGTTCCATGAAAACACATTTACGTATATTTTCGAAATTCACATAATTCTACAGGCAAGGTTTCGCCTGCTAAACCGGTATAAACATTACATTTCTTTTCTGTCCCTTGAGATTACATTGCATACAATAAACCCTTAGGTACAAAACAACTCTGGTCGTACATCTCAAACTTGACATTTTCTTTTGAAAAGTTTACAAGCTCTTGACATTTCAATTGAAAATGATCTATCTTTTGCTAAGGAAAGTGCAACACAAAACTTGATATCCAAGAAATAATGCGGCATTTCTAGTCATATAGTCTGTACCTCTGCGGATAAAAAGCATGTCCTCTTCGTTTGTCGGTATGTGTAGCATCTCGGTCGAGTACTCCGCGTGATCGAGCAGGTTCTCGTAAAACCACTGTTTGCGCTCCTCGAACGGCTGAGACCGAATAATGTGCATAAAGCGGGACATCAGTTCGGGGCACTCCAGCAAGAAGTGGAAGTGGTGGAATATCACTTTAGGATTCCTGAAAGAAAAGTAGAGACATGGGTGGTTATGAATTAAATGGGAGTAAATTTACGATACTGATTTTCAGATATGCTACCGCGTGAAAGGGCTGTTGACAAAGGGTTAAAACAAAAGGATGAATTTGTAAGCTTATAATACTAATGGCTTTCTAAATCTTTAGTACTTTTGTATCATGTACGTGTGTTAAATTGATCGTCCTTATGAAACAGTCAATAATGATACTAAACAAAATTATCTCTTAAAGAAGTCTGAAGAAAAATATATGGTTGAGGATCTGAAAACTGTCATTAACAAATTCTTCCGTTATTTCTTTTCTAGGAATCAATCATTCGACTGTGTAGAACATAAAGTAAGCTTTCGGTTGATTCATTTAAGATTAATGAAAACTTTGCTTATACCTAGCTACGAGGAACTTTAAAACGGCGTCATGCCTCACAACGAATTCAATAAACTTCGGTGACGTCATTCTGAAAACAAATATAACATTTTACAAGTCTTTCAACTATTGATGAATTGACTATAAATATAATGCCTAGACAATGATTCAACGATATGTATTCATTTTCTATTTCTCAATTGTATATTTCGTGATTATTTTTTAGGATTTCCCCCTCTAAATACCATAAATCGTTCTAAATATTTTCGCAGTAAGGTATATGATTCTGCGTTTGAAGAGTAACCTCAGTACACTAAAAGTGGATCGGTACATTTCAGCTCAATTGTAATATTGATTACTCAGCAATTAATATCAAAAATAGGACGTATATAGCACTCGGAGTCTTTAAGGAATGATAGCATATGGAAAAAAAGTAACCATTCAGACTTACTTTTGTTGATTCTGACAAGCACAGCACATATAAAAAGCTTGTATCACAGCACAAATTCTTGGAGCAATGGCACTTATCACATCGTCATTATCACCATTACTGCCACAACCCCAGCTCAGGCGTTCGTTGGTCACGCGTCGAACAGACTCCCCGGGACTCTGCGGGCTCTGGTCAAAATCGACCGAAGCCGCTCCAGTTCGTAAACTTTGGGGACGCAGTGGATTTTCTCCTAAGGAAGTACTCTGAACAGTTTCTGCAAGTGTTTGTACTGATGTTTCAATGGTAGCTTCACTCTTATATGCACTAGTCCTTTGTTGCTCATCCTCTGTGGAGGTCCTAGAAGGAAGTTGTTTGACAAGGCAGTCTTGTCGCTGTGGTTTTTCGGAGTCCAGTGCGCCACCGACTGCACCAGGGAGATCATCACTGGTGGATGCGCTTATAGGGAGTAGGCCGGCTCCTGCAAATTTTGTCGGGGAGAGCATTTTCCTGATGGGAGAGTCCGAAGTGCCTTCACCATCATTTTTACCATCTATTTCTGTTCTGAGGATATTTAGCCATTCTTCTAGAGAGTTCCAAAGCAGTTCCATTGGCTGAAATAAATTTGAAAAATAAATCAGGAGTTAAATTCTCATAGCATGACTTTCATAATAGAATGTTCGGTCGATAGAAATACCCCAAATAAATACGGTAAATTCATATGTCTGAGGTAGGCCTAAACTAGTACATGTAATTGTTTTTTCTAATTAACATCCATTTCTCTCAGAAGGTGTTTCATAATCCACTACCGTTTTTTTTATAACAGATATCATAATGTTATACTTCCTAACGGATGTTGATTTTCAAATTCTAAACTCAATCAGTGATACTTCTCGGCTTCTGGGCTGGACTATCAGTCTAAATTTCGCACTGGGCTAACCAAAACGGGCCATTTCTCATACACTCTGCCCATATAATTATCATACTCGGAATAAGAGACTACAATCTTAGTTGACAACCCCAATATACTTCACGCCTTTTGATACGTGACATTGTTTGATAGAAACACCACTAGATCAAATATTCAAAATCGGGTTGAAGAATTTCCGAAACATATAGCCCTGATCCCTCAATTAGACGTTTAGGCCACAACACACTGGCAGCTAAGGGATCAAAGAAGTTACCATTTTTTCCCACCACATTTTGTTATGCTTTTCTTGTAGTATAGATGTTGCTCTTTCAGAAAATCCAATGTTCTTGTAAAAATATTTGAGCTGCTGGGAGAAATGGCTGGTTACCATGGCAACCAATGCAAAAATCAGGCAATTCTAAAATGAGCAGTCTTTGGGTCATATCTCTCTTAATATTCAAGATAGAAGCCCCACTGACATGTCAAAACGAAGCACTCCTAGAGTTCTATAGGATAAAAGAATAAAACTGGTTGTCATGGTAACGATGTTGCCATGGTAACCAAAAACAAGCTCAAAATTGACCATAATTTCAGTTTCTCTTCTATTTCTGTTGCCATAGCAACCACAAATATAAGCATAACAAAGCAAGACCTATTTCACCTGAAGAGTATATATCCCTACTTTATAAAATCAGGTGGTTTACCTAAAGAACATATACTTGGAATGTAGAAAATAACGTGTTTCCATGGAAACAACTCAAAATTCATGTTTTTCAAATTTGACAGTATTTGGCTGATATCTTTCTTAATATATAAGTTAGAAATAGAAGTGAGATGTCAAAATAATGCCCTTTACAAGTTCTATGGATTAGAAGCTTGAAATGGGTTGTTTTAGATACACCGTTGCCATGGTAACCAAAAAGAACCCTAAAAATGGATCATTATTTCATTTTCCCTTCAATCTCTGTTTCCATGGCAACCATGAATATAGGTTTTCAAGTAAATCATGGTGCAACCTGCTTTTCCTGTAGTATAGGTGTTCCTCTTTCAGAAAATCCAATGTTCTTGTAAAAATATTCAAGTAACCAGGAGAAATGGCTGGTTTCCATAGCAACCAATGCCAAACAAATAGGTTATTCGAAAAATGAACATTCTTTGGGTCATATCTCTCTTGATATCCAAGATAAAAGCAGCACTGACATGTCAAATTGAAGCATTCCTAGAGTTCTATAGGATAAAAGAATAAAATTAGTTGTCATGGTAACATGGTTGCCATGGTAACCCCAAACAAGCTCAAAATTGACCATAATTTCAGTTTCTCTTCTATTCCTGTTGCCATAGCAACCGCAAATTTAGGCATATCAAAGCAAGACCTATTTCACCTGAAGATTACATATCCATACTTTCTAAAAATCACATTTTTTACCTCAAAACAAATATATGGAATGTAGATAATGACGTGTTTCCATGGAAACAACTCAAAATTCATGGTTTTCAAATTTAACAGTATTTGGCTGATGTCTTTCTTAATATATAAGTTAGAAATAAATGTAAGATGTCATAATAATGCCCTGTTAGAGTCCTATGGATTAGAACATTGAAATGAGTTGTCCCAGTTATACAGTTGCTATGGCAACCAAAAAAAACACTAAGAATTGACCGTTATTTCAGTTTCCCTTCAATCTCTGTTTCCTTAGCAACCATGAATATAGGTTTTCAAGTAAACCATGGTGCAACCTGCTTTTCCTGTTGTATCTAGGTGTTCTTCTGTCAGAAAATCTAAAGTTCTTGAAAGAATATTTCGAATTGCCTAGAGAAATGGCTGGTTTCCATGGTAACCAACACAACAAATTAGGCTATTTTAAAAATGAGCGGTATTTGGGTCATATCTCTCTTAATATAACTGATAGAAGGAGCATTGAGATGTCAAATTGAAACATTCCTAAAGTTCGATGGGATAAAGGAAGAAAATTGGTCGTCTTGGTTATTTGGTTGCCATGGTAACCCAATACAGGCTCAAAATTGACCATAATTTCAGCTTCTCTTTTATTTCTAAAGCCATTGGTACCAAAAATATAGGTATAACCAAGCAAGACCTTTTCAATTTTCAGAGTAAATATCCCTACTTAATAAAATTATATGCGTCTATCAAATCAAAGTACATGATTTACTTGAAAACCTATATTCATGGTTGCCATGGAAACAGAGATTGAAGGGAAAATGAAATAATGATCCATTTTTAGGGTTCTTTTTGGTTACCATGGCAACGGTGTATCTAAAACAACCCATTTCAAGCTTCTAATCCATAGAACTTGTAAAGGGCATTATTTTGACATCTCACTTTTATTTCTAACTTATATATTAAGAAAGATATCAGCCAAATACTGTCAAATTTGAAAAACATGAATTTTGAGTTGTTTCCATGGAAACACGTTATTTTCTACATTCCAAGTATATGTTCTTTAGGTAAACCACCTGATTTTATAAAGTAGGGATATATACTCTTCAGGTGAAATAGGTCTTGCTTTGTTATGCTTATATTTGTGGTTGCTATGGCAACAGAAATAGAAGAGAAACTGAAATTATGGTCAATTTTGAGCTTGTTTTTGGTTACCATGGCAACATCGTTACCATGACAACCAGTTTTATTCTTTTATCCTATAGACCTCTAGGAGTGCTTCGTTTTGACATGTCAGTGGGGCTTCTATCTTGAATATTAAGAGAGATATGACCCAAAGACTGCTCATTTTAGAATTGCCTGATTTTTACATTGGTTGCCATGGTAACCAGCCATTTCTCCAAGCAGCTCAAATATTTTTACAAGAACATTGGATTTTCTGAAAGAGCAACATCTATACTACAAGAAAAGCATAACAAAATGTGGTGGGAAAAAATGGTAACTTCTTCTCTGTTTCTAGGCCTTTTATATGAAGGTGCATTGTGGTCTAGTTGTGCACATGACGTCACAACTGACAAAATTACCTGGCTGCCATATTGGTGATCACCGTATTATCATCATTATTTGGAATTTTGAAGGATTTAGAATGTATTATATTATCAAATATCATTAGAATAATTTCACTGAGTCATAATAAACAATCTCTGTGCTTTAGAATTGTTAAATTTTAGATATGTTCGACCATGTGGTCAAGATCACAACATGGTGATCACCAAAAAGTGGTCACGTGACCACGTGTGCACAAGGTCTATAGTCAGTTACAACTAGTATTATACATATACATATCATGTACCTCTATGTATTATATCAGAGTAAAGACCCACCTGGAAGACGGCGACGGCCTTGGAGTTGACGTGGGCGGTGCCGTTGAGGGCGTAGGTGTCAAAGCCGGGTGCAGGCATCGGGGTGCTCTGCTTGAAGAGGCGGCACAGGAACCGCACGCAGCGCAGCAACGTCTTCACCTGGTTTTCAAAGTCACTAGAAACACTGTAAGGAAAAAAAAGACAGGATTAGGCATCAGAGGCGGATGCACTATTACAGGCGAAAGTTTGTATTATTAGTACTCTGATTACTTTCTTTTTGATTGAGCTCTGGGGAAATGTATATCACGTGTGTGTGTGTGTGTGGGGGGGGGGGGGGGGTTCTGAAGTGTAAACTTGATTGTTGTTGCAAGGCAGAATTAAGCAGCTACACAGGAAACCGACTGTAGTTATCACCGAATTTCTATTTGAACTATTGCAAATTAAAGACATTTAAACTAGAATTACCAATGCCTATGTAGTGAGCGTGGTAGCGTACTAAGTACATTGTACCTATGTACTATCATGTACTAGCACACTGCCTACCTAAGTAGTTATAATATAGGCTCACGGCATTTTAAAATGATAAGAAGTCCTGCGGACCCTGACTGTGCAAAGTGGGTTTCATACACACAAATCTGGGGGTCCAGTTGCCTCAACCTAAGGTATGATTTCTAGGGTGTCCACAGGACACCCTGAGGATCCTGTCAGGGTTCTGAGCCTTAAAGGGTGGACAGGACACCCAGGATGCTGGATTTGGTGAGGCCTGATATGCATTCCATAAAAATTTGGCGATAATTATCGCGAGTCAAAGCACGTCCATAAAAATTTCATGATACTCGAAAAATTATCGCCAAGGCCTCAAATCAGTATTGTGACGATGACAAAATATCCCGGTTTTAAACATATATATTTTCACAAATATTAATCTATCAAAATATGTATATGCGACTAAGGAAGAAGGCTGAATAGTTTAAGTTTGATTAAAAAGAATTGAACAAAAATAAGAAAAACAAAAATTTCATGTGGTGATAATATTTGTTGGTATTGTGGTATCTCTTCAAACTGGATTATCGCGAAATTTTTATGGAATGCACCCCTGGCCTATTTTATGTAGTTTTAGACTAGCATATTGCCTACCTAAGTAGTTATATACCACTACTTACCTAAGTAGTTTGTGTCCTATGTGCGAGGCCTGCTCGCTGAGGCCGTGAAGTACCTGTTCACCGAAACGGACATCCTCCTTCAGGCAGAAGTGACACAGCACCCGGTACAGCTAAAGGGGAAATGTATACAAGATATTGAACATCTTGAATCAACAATCGGACAAGTTTTTCTAGACATCTCAAGGATGATTTTTAAGACTGTCTCCTTTAACCCTTTAATGACGGCCCCATAGGGTTAACAAATGACATCATATAGAACAATTTAGGAAGTATATATACACGATACTTTAAATATTTTTTATTAAAGTACTATACTTTAAAGGAAATCTAGGCCTGATTGTTTATCAAATATGATATAAACCAGGTTAACTAGATGAAATCTTTGAGTTTATAGCTTGTCGTAGTAGCAGTCGTCACTGAGGATAATTCAAAGACAACTATTGACACTCTTGAACAATAATGGGTTACTTGGAAAATGCTTAACTCTGAAGCAGGAACAAAGATCATTCACAGAGTGAGTTTGTAGGAACTTTTAAACTTAATTAGTAGTCACTCAAACAGAATATAGAATAAGCAATCACGCGGAAGAAAGAGTTATGAACAACTACAGGGCTACCACTCAAATTTCGCTTTCAGTTTCATGTGATTCCCTCTATTTTTCAAGTTGTTTGAAAATTCATTCATTATGGGTGGAAATATCATAATTATTCATCAATTTTCTACAGTTTTTCAAGGGGTTTTGTCGACAAAATTGGTCAAACTTAACCTGCAGGTGCTTAAAATACCAAAAATCAGTTATCCGTGGTAGGGAGAATTAGGAATTCCTGTAACTAGTGAGACAAATTTTTTTATGTTTGATTACATTTTCCAAATTGATGTGTTTTCCCATAATTTGGCTGTTGCCATTTTCCCTGTTTTCCTTGTGCACTAGCCACCCTAAACTAAAAGAATGCATACAAATTTTAACTAAACCTTAAACTCAAACCCTAATCCTACATATTATAAAAAGACGTACGTATTGACCCACCATGGGCTCCTTGATGTGCTCTTTCTGCACCATCCGCACGAGCTGCTCAAACAACTTGGGCATCTGGTCGATGAGGATCTCACACGTCTCGCTGTAACCGCCCTATAAGCAGAAAATAAGTTTAGGGTGGCATCATAGACGTTATGTGCATATGTTATTGTTTATCTTTCAGTACAGTATGATAGATGAACTGCTTGATAATAGGGATATACCTACACGTCGACATGGTGGTAGACTGTTTTTGATTCCTAAGGTTAATCATTACAAGTTTAGGTCAGACCCTTGGTACAGAGCAATAGTTAGATGGAACGAACTATCAGTTGATTTGAGATGTATAGAATCACGAAGTATTTTCAAATCAAGACTTGTGAAAAGTATAGAAAACCCATTTATGAAGCAGTAATTAAGGGATAAGGTCTTAAGCAAACATCATTATTCATCTCATCTCATATTATCACCAATGGGTTTTCACCCAATTGTCTTAGGATTAACCTAGATTTATCTATTAGTTACTCCCAGATAATTATGTATAAGAAAAATTAAAGTGGGAGCTAACGGAAGAACGGACTTGTACCGAGTTTGTAAACCCAAATGATTGAAACCAATAAAAAAAATTAAAAAAATAACAGAATCTGTGACAAATTAATATGGAAAATATTATGGAAAATTCCCTTAAAAAAGAAAAGATTTTGCTCGTTCATTAGAAATGCTTCAGATTAAAGCTAGTATACTGAAAGAAATTACATATTGGAAAGGATTTTTCACAATTCTCTATTCAGTTTTGTTTTTTTTAAATTCCTATCAATTTTCGTTTAAGCATGGTTTGAGACACTTTAAACCAGAATAATATAGAATGTTCAGTCAAGAATTTATCAAACTGTGAAACATACATCGTATAAGCAACAACACGAAAACAGTGACGTTATACATTTCAAGGATTTTGTTGTTGTTGTTGTTGTTAAGGCACCAATCGCAGCCTGTCCCTTGATCCAGGCACTCACAGCGGTAGCAACGATCTTACTATCAACACAGTCTGCCACGTTTCCTCGATATCTCTACATTTCAAGGATATGATTATTTTCTAAAACTTACATTGACACAGAGGTCGAGCGGGGTGTTGTTGTTGGAGTCGGTGAGAAACTTGCAGCCCCTGTCCAGCAGGATCTGAGCGGTGTCACGTTGTCCGTGACTAAAAGGGCAGGTACGGGAATGTGAATGCAGAGTAGTGACATACATGTTCAGATCCAATAACTTATTATAAGCCAAAGTAGGATCGATTAATCCTTTTTTTTAAATCTTTTTTATCATTGTTCCTATTTATTCAACAAGAATCGGATGTAGAGTACAATATGAAGTACATTGCAAAACTTTAAAGTTTTGTATTAGTTTGTAATTGGACCAAAATCTTTTTTCTTCACTCAAATACTTCCAAATTCATTGTGAACACATCATGTCAGACATGAACAGATGTATGTCTGACGTAAAGAAACATAGTATGTAGAACTGACACAAACTACTAGGCACACATTTGCGGTCAGTGATCCTCTACCATTTCAAGGCAGGAATTCCTGCCTCTATCCCAGCACGCTTAGCCACCATGCCCATAACCAGCCTAGGGGTTCCCCTATTTAAAATTAGATAGCCAATTAGAATATTCCTGCCATAATATGTCAATTTTGGGCTAACCAGTAGGAGCCATCCACACAGCAGGGGTGTATGGACCTATCCTGTGGAACAAGACATTGGTGCATTTGATGGATTAAAAGAAATATTGATATTCTGACATTTAGAGACTACTACTATGAGAGACAGGTGGCGCTACCTGCAGGCGAAGTGGAGAGGTGAGGATCGCTGGTGGTTCATTCGGTTGATGTCGGCTCCGTTGTCCAGAAGGCAGAGTACTGTCTGTGAAATGGTCAATGGGCGGGGTAACTACGGTTCGATAGGTCCAACCATTTGTAACGTAGAGACTAATTTTTACCTTTTTTTTTACTAAGTATTTTGTTAACTGATAAACACAGATCAATGTATCATGGATCAATTTATCCATGGATTTTCTTAATCAAAAGACCTGGGGAATTTCAAGAGTTTCATGAAAAGTGGAGACGTGCCCATACGATTTTCCTTTACTTGCGACCTTGTCTCTTCAGTTGATTAAAGTGCATCTTTAAATACCTTATTTCTCAGATGTAGATTAAAGTAACGACTTTTGTTTTCAACATTATGCAAAATACTATTGATTTAGTATACTACCGGTATCTATATCCATAAACATTGGTATATATCATTAAAACTGAATATCTTATTACTTTGTTAAAGATGCATAAATAAAAATTCCTTTTCAAAATGAACCCTCCTGATCCAGATCAAACATGCTTTGTAATGGAACTTACCGATTTGTGGCCGTTTTGACACGCTACGTGAAGCGCTGTTTGTCCCTGAGAATCCTACAAAAAAAACAAAACATTTTATTTAAGCGAATGTTATAATACTTTTGTACTAATTCAAACAACTAAGAATTGTTGTAAATGCTTTCACAAAAGTACTTTAATTTTATTCACTTTTGCACGGTGATTACATGTACAAGAGCACACATTTTCTATACAGTTTAGTTTTCAGTAAAGCCCCATACCCACTAGGCGATTTTACCGTCGCCGGACAACCACACACACATCAAAATTAATGGCAGAGCGACTGAATTCAGTAGGCGATTATGTTGGACGAATTCCCGCGGGTATGGTGTGCATTCTGGGCGACGGGCGACGGGGAACACTGGTAAAATCGCCGGTGAATTATCAAACTTGCTTGATATGACAGTCGCCCAACGACGCCCGCTGATGGTTAAATAGCTTAGTGGGTATGGCCCTTAAGAGTCTAAAGATATCTCCTTACCTCTACGTCGACGTTACTGACGTGCTGCAGGAGGTCGTGTAACATCTCTGTGCGACCATTCACAGCCAGCCAGTGGATCTGAAAGGGAACGAGCTACTCATTTAACAGACTGCTGTTACTACTGGACCTTAGCATTTAAATTAAAACCTGTTTAACCATGACCTCATTTAACAATAATTTAACAGACTGCTGCTACTACTGGATCTTATAATTAAAGATTATGAGCTACTCATTTAACAGACTGCTGCTACTGTTGGATCTTATAATTAAAGATTATGAGCTACTCATTTAACAGACTGCTGCTACTACTGGATCTTAGCATTTAAAACAATGACCTACTCATTTAACAGACTGCTTTACTACTGGATTGTAGCATTTAAAACAATGACCTACTCATTTACCAGCTTGCCGCCACTGCTATATCTTAGCATTCACAACTACGAGCTACTCATTCAAGGTTACGTCGTAATATAAATTTTGCCGACTGAATGAGAAAATATATTTCAAAGAAACAATTAGTAAAGATTCAGACAAAAATGAGTAGAAATCCGAAGCGAAACTCACAGTGGTAAGGCCTTCATTGTTACGGATATTGACATCGGCGTTGAACTCTAGTAATTTGTTAAGGCATTTCTTCTGTCTGAAAGAAAAGCAGCCACAAAATGGTCATAAACGATACAAATACTGTGCTTAGAGCGGTACTTAATGTTCTCCGAGAAATTTTGAAATATTACAGTAGGATTTTCCACTTCTGAGCCCCATGAGCTGAAAATTGTACGAGGAGAAAATTGGTTACATCCCAAATAAATTCAAACTGAAATGATTTTATAGCCTACAGACTTGGTATTTCCTTAAAAAATCCCATCGGTAATTCGAGAGAAAAGGATTTTTATATCAAATTAGTTTTTCTTATAATTTTCTTATCTCTTCAAGCTTTCACGATATCATTAAAACCCCTAATTTAAAACCGCACCCTTTATGAGGCCACACCCTAAGTTGGGGCCTGATAATGGCCCTGTCATTTCTGATATATCAACCCTTATTCAAGCTGCGGTTTATACCAGGGACCATATCTTCGTAACTGATTTGGCTGATCAGGAAAAATTTGATTAGGGTCCCATGATCAGTGATTTTGCCTTTTACCAAAATGTATAGTGTTATCGAAAAATAGTGTCAAAGAGGAATTATTAGGTGTAAAATTTATTCACGAAAGGCAGAATTTCTGATCATGAGACACTTATCAAATTTTCCCTGATCAGCCAAATCAGTAACGAAGATATGGTTTTACGGAAGTTTCTATAGGCAAACCCAACTCACCCATTCCTGGCTGCTAGGTGGAGGGCCGTACAGCCGGACATGTCCTGGTAGTTGACGTCGGTACCCTTCTTCAGCAGCAGGCTCAGACACTCGTACGCCCCGCAACTAGAGAAAAAGAACGTTTTTTTTAGTGTTTTTTTTAATTATTTATATTAGATAAAATTCATTGTTATGGTAATCTTCCATGTGAATGACAGGATTATAGGTTTTTTCTATATTATCCCTCTAAATATTTTTTTCATTTTTTTCCCCTTATATATAAATATACAAGCCACATATTCATCAGGAATATTTCCTTGTAATTGAGGTTAACTATTTCGTAACTGATTGAAATACCATTAGTTAGACATTATTATTATGTCGTGGGTAAGAAAATGAGGCACTGTTGAACATAACATCGTTGAGGGTATTTCTCTTAAATAACGCGTAAGTTACCACAGACTGCGTCACAGTGTATAGTAGAGAATAACTCCCGTCAAGTATCCCAATGTTCAGCTCGAAAAACTTCCTGATAGTGACTTTTGACAGGCTCTACATGCGAATATATAATTAAATTCCTCAAACACTAAGGAATAAAGATGGAAATATTTATGGCCTTTACGTCTTATAGTTAGATACGGTCAAGACTTTCAAGAGAAATCTTGAAAAGAACATTGCCGAAACCCAGTCAAGATACCATCAGAGAAATTAGAGAACTGGCAAGATATGATAAAATAATATGCTACGATACACTTCTTTTTGCGGCGTGACAAACTTCTCATTAGGCTAGCCTAATTAGCATTTCAATATGTCAACGGCCTCAAACAGCTCCTTGGCAGAACTGTCACTTCATTGTGCAAACGTTAGGATCAAACGATCACAGAAACACGCTTAATTTTGATATCTTACAAACACTCTTTGAGTCCAAATTACTTGTCACAGTCGCTCACTTCCTGAATCACGTCTAGATGCCACCACTCGCACCTCCCCCGACGAACAATTAACTAATAGCCTGACATCTGGCGGTTCTTTTTATATGTTCTACTTAGCAGAATGTCGGCTGCGGCAGAAGCTGCAAAACTCGAATTGTGTTAAATTTAAGTAGAAAAATTAGCTTCGAAGAAATGTAGGTACGGGTACTATTACTATGAAGATTGCTTGAAAGTTGAAGAACTTTCAGTTTCAAGCATGCCTCTTAAGTATTACTTTCCCAACCAAAGTCAAACAAGATTATCGGGTACTGCCGTACCGAAGGAGGCGGGCGAAAATAGAAGGATTGCGAATAGCATAAGAACTGTGCATGATTGCACACTACCATTTCCATACTAAACATCTGCCTGGAGATTGTGAGAAGTTAGAGAGTGGAACCTTCTTTGTCAATCTCCATGTATCTCTATGGGAAAAAGATTTGCTGTGCTTGGAGAGTGATGACCTACTTTCTTAACTATAGAATTTCCTATTTCAATTTTGTGACAAAAAAATTATGGATTCTCTCTAAAATTACAACAAAACAACCAAATATTTCACAATTTTGGAACCAAACCACCATATACTAGAAACAGAACTACCGAAATACATATAGTTTGAAGATTATAATGCTGGCATTATTGAGGAAAGTGGAACGAAAAATTGGTCAGAAAATTGTAATGACTTTTCTGATCCCCATTGAAATGCATTGAATCAACCTGGTCAAAAAAGAGTGTAGAGAAGGTCGGTGGCCTAAGGCCCGCCTCCCAATAATTCAGCTTAGTCAGCTGATCCAGAATAAAAATGTTTTTAATTTTGTTGAGATAAAAACGCCCTGAATTTAAACCGAAAATGGCCTGCAACTTTTCAGGGTAGGAGATAGTGTGGCAATCTATTTCATACCATGATATATCAAAGACACGAAACTGAACCTGAACTCATTTTTAAGACACAGGTCAAATGTTTTCAGCTTTAATCGTTTCTCCATGGTTCATCGATTTACTATCAGTAGACAAGTTGCAAGTTTAAATTCTTGACCAACTTCTTTTCAATCTAAATTTTTCTTTCATCAAATGGCGTAGCTACCTGTTTACAAGAAATCTCTCGATTTCCCGGATCCCCTCCGCTCCCTTCCCATTCACATACCTCAACTCAACTACACCAGCTGGGGCCATATTTTCGTAACTAATCAGGCCCATCAGGTGAATTTTGATTAGTGTTTTATCATTAGTATTTTTGTCTAGGACAAAAAGCATTAATTTTACATTTATTAATTTCCCTTATGGGTTATTTTGCAGTGACATTGCTATTTTTGATGAAGTATAGAATCTCAATATATGAGACCCTAATCAAATTTTACGTGATTAGCCTAATCAGCCTGATCAAGGCCAGCCAGCTGTGACGGAATGCATCCATAAGGCTGCACAGCACTAAACGTTACAGATTGGAAATGAGTACAACCATCAACCAAAAAAGAAATCACATATCCATGTTAATGCCTTTTTGAATTAATACAACGCAGAACATACAATGGTATAGCTCTGGTGGGCCTGCTCTTCATTTCCTTACAACATAATATGCAAACGCAGCAAAAATCAATTACAACAAGGCAAACCGCTCGAACAAGGACTATGAACTGCTTCGCTTAGAAAATACACTCATGAAGGTGAAACGTGGCTATTGTGCTTGCATGATCGGGAAAAAAAAAAAAAACACTTATGAGTAGACAAAGACAGAAGACAAACTCCGGGCCCCAGACACATTGACAACACCAATGAATTACGAATGTCAGGGAGAGGTTTCATCGGGGAATAGTTCTGGCCTGTTTTTGATCACCAAGAACCCCTGCTGTTTATTAGCCTAGCACTAAATATTCCATCTAATCGTTCTATTATCACATCGCTGGGAGAGCGAGAGAGTGATGGATGTTTTATGCTGTACCGACAGCCAGGGTCATTTTCATGGCGAAAACAAGTTAGAACAAATTCTGACTTTTTATACATGTGTCTTGACTTGGTTAGTCTTTGGTATCTATGAGATGAGGGTGTCAGGGCGGGCAAACTGCAGGGGATCAAAACCTGGAAATCATTTTTGCTGTACCTCATTCCCTAGTGAATCCAGACACTAACCGGTAATCAAACCCAATGGTCAGTGGTCAGTGCTGCCCCCCCCCCACCCTATCATCGCCTTTTACAATCAGCAGGGGCTACTGGGGGCCTATATTCTTCCCACGAGCAGAAGCCCCATCCCGGTACCCCCACGGGGGTATCGTTCAGAGATGTTTAATTGTCAAAGCTGCTGTGAGGAAATGCAATTGAGGTAGAAAGAATAGACATTGTTTGTTTACAAATCTGCATGTTTTTTTTTGTTTTCAATTTTGCTTACCGTTACATTTTATTCATTAAGATGGAAATGTCTTAGGTGCTAGAAATTAAACAGTTAATTTCTGAGCAGTCAGCACTTTCTTACAACATAGATTTATGCATAACCTTTCATTTATTGTTTGAAAAAACAATTTTTGATTATCTAGAACAGTGAACTCGAAAGTGGTGATATCTAGTTAAAACGACCCAGAAAAAAAGCGAGATTTTTTAAATTTTTTTTAGCTGTAAACATAACAAAAACACGTCAAAGCCGATGGACAATGGTCAAGGCTGGCCTCTTAAACCTGCCCCAGCAGCGACCACCTAGCCCAAGTCATCATTTTGACCGGGGCCCAGATCCATCATGTTTTAGACAGGGGCGTCATGGTGAATCAGTACTCCACGTCTGGTTTCCAACCCATTGATACTGACTCGCATTATGGACAGTGACAAGAGTTCAGCTTATATTGAAAAGGATGATGGAGGGTTTCTTTTTTTTTAAATTGTAGGGCAGTTTTGAGAGGGTGACTCAGGGTTTTGAGAGGGTGTCAAGTAATATGCAAAATATAGCGTCCCTGGTCAACCAGCCTGTCTCCAATAGACTATACATAGCATAGCGATCAGCAGAACGCATCCCTTACGGTCAGTGACTGCTAGAACAGCCTTCCCTCTGGTCGGCTATTATTAATAGTTACTGAGTTTTTTTTTAGCATAGCTACCAATACTTTTGATTTACTTAAATATGTCACCCATGACCTCGGCCACAGACATATTGACTGTTGTTTTTAAAATATTTTTCGAGTGAGAGTTGTGGAGTTAAATAGAAAATGAAGGAGATTATTGCTGATTTTAATTGGTTTCTGTTGTTTTTTCTTTATTTAGATAGTTGATCATTGTAATATAACGCATCTGACAAAATAACAATATTCTTTTGAATGTAGATGTACTTGATTTTGGTGATGTAAAAGCTGAAAGGAAGAACTTGTGTAAACAGGATTTTGGCTCAATGAAAAAAAAAATGTACGTTAGATTTTAAAACAATGCTAAAAGATGCAGGGGCTTACTTGGCCGCTATGTGTAGAAGGTTCCGTTGTGCTCGCCCAAAAGCAAAGTTGACATCAAAGGAGGAATTAGCAAGAAGTTCAGCAACCGATCTGCAAGGAACAATTACTTTTCTATGTATATTCATAGTTGGTACTACTATAGCCATATAATTGATTATACACAAATAAATAAAATAATTTGTATTTCGGTCATATCAGTTGTAAATTTAGTATCCGAGATATATTTTGAATAGGAGATTTCCATTAAGTACGTACAGCCCTATGGGATGGGGTAGGTGGTATTTCTGGAAAATATGTGTATGACAATCCATTGCTTTACTTTCTACCAATGGGGAGGGGAAAATGCCTTTATATCATACTATACCAAAACGTGTAAGAGAGACGATAACCTTACCTATGTTGGTTGGCAATCACCATTGGCATCAGAACATAGGATGCCGATGTAGAGTCTGTTAAGGAAAAAAACAACATATTTATTTAGAAACGAGTAATCTTTTTTGTTCCTCTACATTTTTCACTCGTTGTCCTTTTTTTTCTAAAAGAATTTGAATAGAATTACTACAGAATCAAGTCATCTAACTAACTCCTAGTTATTCCTCTATAAATATTCTATTCGGTTTTCTCTAGTTTTTTAAGAGAATAATTTGATTATTACATTGTTATTATGAAGGATTAAATAAAGTGAAAAAAATATATATTCAATTGGTGATTTGTTTAGGGAGTACAAACCTGCTGGAAGCTGAACTGTTCTGGCGCTTCTCAAAGAGCGCGCAAGGTGTTGAATGAATTCCATGTTGTAACTTTTAAATAATCTGAAAATGTAAGCAGAGGGAAAATAAAATATGGGATAGATAGGGCCACAGACCGTCCTAGTTGAAGTTCTATGTGAACCCGTAGGCCTACTGACCAAAATTACAGATCTAAATCTACAGAGTTAGAGATCTATGGTAGACCTATAGTCCTACAACTAATCGACTCTATTGACTATTATTTGGAAAATGTCTGAGCATATGAAATAACATCATATTATGAAACATGGCCACTGTTCCCAATTCTCAATAAAAAGGCATCGCCCCCGTTTTCCTATACTACTAACATCACCTCGTGTTGAGAACATTTTTATTTTGAGTTTGACGGTCTTATAAACCCCCTAACTAAGGGCTAAGAAACAAGATCTAATCATTCAAGCCAAATAAGCCCATCCCACTTTGGGTACTGGGTACTGACATAGCCACAGGTGCCATCCCTGTCTACAAGACTTGGGATTACTTAAATAAGCAAGAATTGAGTTTTTCTATATCCCAAAGTACTGCTAAAACATAAATCATTTCTTACATTTTATCAATTGACAGATTTGCAGGTTTGCCAGCCAATCAAAATATTGTAGGCATATTTCAGGGAATAATAGGGTTGGACATTATAGGTTTGACTGACAGGCTCTATCATTGGTTCCTATGGGGAAAAGTCCAAAATGTAATGTCACGTTCTATGAATTTTAGGAGCAATCTATCAACCAAATTGCTTTGGTTAATTTTGTAAGCACATAAACTATTTTGATAATATTTCATGGTAAACTTTATTTTTGGTATAAACTGGGATGGGCTTATTAATAATAGGGGCTGTGCACATTGACACTGTAGCTCAATTGTTCTTTTACCGGTAACTCAGTCAATATATGTGAGCTGAAAACAAATGAAAATCTAATGATAAACAGTTTGAAACTTCTCACGGGTGTAGATGTACTATAGACTATGCTCAATGTTACAAATCCATAGATCTACCACAGATGTGCTCTTGCTCAGTTTAGGCTTAGCTCCGACAACCGAGACTGGAATCGAGGACGATCCCGGAGAATAACTAGATTTTCGGGCACTGCTGTACCGAAGGAGGCGGGCGGTGGATTGCCAATCATTATAACAAGTTAGCATTTTAGTACTAAATATGTGGCTGGAGAGTGTAAGGAATTTGAGAGTGAAACATCCTTTGTCAGTCTCCACGATCCCTATGGGAAAAAAGAGTTGCTGCGTCTGGAGAGTGATGACCTACTTTCTTTACTATAGGAAATTCCTATCTCCATTTTGTGACAAAAAAATTATGGATTGTCTTCCAAATTATAAGAAAACAACCAAATATTTAAGAATTTTAGAACCAAACCACCATATACTAGAAACAAAAGTGGAAAAATACATATAGTTTGAAGATTCTTATGCTGGCATTACTGAGAAAAGTGGAACGAAAAATTGGTCACAAAATTGTAACAACTGTTTTCACCTCCATTGAAATGCATAGACACAACCTGGTGTAGAAGGAGTCTAGAGAAGGTTGGCGGCCTAAGGCCCGCCTCCCAATAAGAAGACACTATAAGTATTATAATTATGGATTATGAGGTTGAATATATTTACCTGTATCAATCGGCCTGCTCCCGTTAGGGCAAGGGCCAAAATTGACATACAGGTAAATATACCAGTCCAAATGCAACATAAATGTGTCTTCTTTATTTTATGTGTGAACCTCAAATTCAAAAAGCAAGTATTTCCTGGAGTGAGGCTAGATCTAGGGCATATCAAAAATCCCCCGACCATCCTTTCCCTGTGTTGAGTCACATATAGAATATACTGATATTCATCATGACCTGAGCAAGAATTCACGACGGCAATCCTGGCAGTGCGGTCATTGAAGTTTGACAGCTTCAGCCTTCAGACAGTGCTTGCATGGTCACGGACGTCACACACCGGACCCCCTAATATCGCTCACAAGAATTATGCGATTTCTCTCAAATATCGATGGGATACTAAAATTCAATGTTTAAATACAATGAATGAATCAATGACCTTATACTTGTCACAACATACAATATAAATTACCCTGTAAATCCTGTAGAAAGCAGCTACAAACTCTAGATCTACCGCTCCACAGACATTGTTTACGTTCGTTTCCTTCTTCCTGTTCAACAAGGTAAGGGAGCGGTTATCATTTATTTTGAGTCATCGGTATGATACGGTGTTTTCCAGAAGTTTTGGTGTTTAACACGACTATTTGATTGTATTATTCTGGTCATATATTGTTTGCATTGAAATACATGCAGATAATTTTGTATATCTGATAAATAGCAATCAATACCGATATTATTTAATATCCGCTCCCTTTGAGAAAATCACAAGATGGCGCTCAAGTGCCAAGTCGTCTACAAAGCAGAAAGCGTTTTGGCCTGAGAAACCGCGTTACGGTGTATTTTATAACAATCCAAGAAGAATATAATAAGATAACCACAATGCTGATCTTGTATTATGATGGCAAGGTATCTAGCAACAGAAAATGCCGCCAGAATTGTTGGTGGGTGGCCTGAAAGAGTTCATTCGAGTATCTCCCTCGTCAACGACCGAGGAAGAGTGACGCCGACGGGGGTGGTCGACACTGGGGGTGGAGGTGACAACCGGCATGTTTCTCAAGTTCCTGCTGGATCTTCAGGGAAAAGTAAAATTCCTGGAGAGGTTCATGGTATGAATTGTCATCAAGAATGACTAATATTTATCCATAGCACAGTGTTTGAAATTTACGTCAGCCCGTCAGTCCCAGGCTGACTAGGCTTTTCCATTGTATGTGACCAGATACTTTTCTTTAATATATTATCCTAACCCTGCTTCTGAAGGTACTTAGTTTTAAATCTAATGGTCATATTTTCAAGTTTTTCATCATACAAAATCAGGGCTGACAACTTGTGAGAGTTGATAAGGGCAGGGGGAGTGCTAACTGAATGTAGAACCTTATTTACATATATTTCATATATCTTTTGATTATTATTTAGGGAATTATGATATTAATATATTTGATATAATAAATCTAGTAAATAGTCTACTTAAGCTTGTAATTATAAGAGGAAGGATATGCCATGCCTAAACTTAAGTAAGGTATGACATAATCTTTGTCAGGACTGACACTTTTTCATTAATGTCACCCTGATGGCCGAATTCAAAATAAGATAAATTTCAAACACTGTAGTCTATTCAATGCTTAGGCCTTAGCTCAAACAGTTGAAACTAACATTAAGGCAGAGACGGATTCCCCCCAGGCCCTTTTGAAATCTCTGGAACCATTTCATTTTCATGACTTCCAGAGGTCATGACATTTGTCAAAACGGATGTGTGCAAAGAGACATGACAGAAAGGTGGATCTGACCATAAAAAATTGCCCAAATCAGGCATAGATCTGAGGGGATTTTTCCAAATTAAATGTAAATGTTAGATCTTCATTAGCACCCCCCCCCCCCCCGAAAATACCTGGATCCGTCCCTGAGCAGGATTCCGCATTTTTTAGTTTGTTTGCCATCTTTCTCTGAAAAAAAAGAAAATTATTCCAATGAATATCTGACGGTTTCATCAGTCAGGGCTGCCCCTCTCGGTATAAAGGATCACAAAATAGTCTAGGTCCAGCATTAGATCTAGATAGTAATAAAAACTTATCAACACATGGTGTGCCTTCATTTTGATCCCTGGATTAGTCATGACTTTATAAAAGTTAAAAATGCTATTCATTTTTTCTTATTTTGCATAAGGACCTATCGGAGATAGTCAAATATGTAGATCTAGATATGTTGTTGTATTTGTAAATTTTGATAACTTATAGGTCTGCTTGTTAAAAAAGGGCTGATTTTGTTTATGTTACTTTATTTCATAAAAATCAAATGGATCTGATTATAAAACTATGAGCACTTAAAGGGACGTTCTCGCCGCTGACGACGTCGCCGCTGGCTACGTTATACCCATCTAATAAGGGCGCCAAATTCGTTGTGTGACCAATGACATTGCGTTATTACGTTCTGAAAGGGCAAAAAACGTCACCAGTGACGGCGTCGTTAGGCTATGTTAGCCTAAGAACCACAGGACGAGACAGCCTCTTTAAAAAATACCAGCAGGACAAAATGTCACGGGGAAAATATGTTTGAAAATTATCAGATATAGATCAGACATTCCCAGAAACATATTATGACATGGCAATCAGCTTTTATTATTGGGCATAACACATTTTTAAGTTTTGAGTTTTTCAGTCCTTTCTTAGTAAAGAATTGACAGATGTCAAATCAGGGCAGGCCTTAGTTTGCACTTTTTGCACCAGGGGACACCACTGATCTTGTTTCATACTAATAATCTTACCGGCCACAACCTATATTGCTGATTGGTAGATTCACACTAAAAAGTATGATGGTGTTGTTTAAATTACCATATGTCACATTGTCAGGTAACCTCAGGCATGAAGCGGCAAAATAGTGAATGTTATTGTTAGTTACGCTGCTTTTCAGCAGAGGACACAAGCAAAGGATCTGTTAGGAGTTTCCACCCATTGATATTTGGGATTATCGGACCAGTTGATTTGTATGGCGAAAGTTGTACTCTTCAGTTACCATGAATTAAATGCACAATAAACAACAATGTACCTCTGCAAGCGAGTGTCTTCATTTAGTAAAATTTTGACTTGAAGCACGTAGATGAGAACTCTACCTATTGTCTATTAACTAACATAATATAGAAAGTTGGATAAAGCACTTTCACAAAACTAACAATATAACCATGAACTCATGGAAATACTGTTAATTTAGTTCTACTATACCATAACTTTACGTAAAACAATCTCATTGTTCAGTTATCTTAATATAAATTCATGATGTCCTAATAAATCAAACTCAATATTGCCTCAGCAAAACGGTATCCACAACACAGTACAGGTTCTAATCTCACTGTTACTCTTAATCCCCACTAAGGTAACGGGAACATCTTGATTTGGATACCTACAGCGTACTGTTCCCTAAAGGGATGCTGTTTCTTTATTCTAAAGCCATAGGGGTTTGGTGTACTGATCAGGGGGGTCTTAGGGTAAAAGATCTAAAGTCACTAATCCCTTTGTGGTCAGAAGACGTAGATAAGTCCTATAGAAACCGTCTAGGGTTAACAAACGATACTTTCATTGGCGTGTCCATTGTGAGGAAAGTGAGATCAAAAGATGTGCGTAAAGAGTCTAACCTCGGGTCTATTGTACACCTTCGAATATCAATTTTTCTGGAGGTGATACTCTTTAACAAGTTCTTCTTTTCTTTTCTTTTTTTCATAAAACAGGGGCACAAGTTCCAGAAGAGTGGTATTGGCTTTGTTTCTACGCAGAAAACTTTTTTTTTATGAATCCATCTCTAGATTTCTTCTTTAACACGTAGATTTGTATCAGTGCTAAAGGCAGCTATGACACATAGATCTATCTAAAGACTTTCAAAGGCCATCCACCCTATACTCTTTTTATTTAGGGCATTTAGTATATGAATGATAGCATAATAAACCGACTCTGATCTACTTCTAGCTACCCCACCAGTATGAGTCTCTTTGCCCTTTCTGAAACACAAATTCATTGTTGAACATCCATAAGATTTATAATATACTTTGGTATATTTTCATATTTTTCTCCATCTTTATATTTTTTATTCCCTATAGCCTCCCCACACCATTCATATGTGCGAATCGCTAAGATAGCAGTAGCCTTAGCCATCATCCGCTCGACCCCGGCCGGCATCACTGCGGAGGAGCACGCCCTGAATCTCTGCGGCCGGTTCCAGGAGGCTCAGCTCAGGTGGAAAGAGAGCAGCTCGCGGCTGAAGCATGAGCTGCTCGCGTTGAGGCAGCAGCTGCTCCGCGCGCGACTGGGACCTGAATGGGATCAGCACAATGAGGCGAGCAGCTCAGCCTGCTCCCAGCAGGATGGTAGGTGCTCACTGCAGGGAAAATGAATCAAGCCTTGCTGGATTTTATGGCTCATATTGGCAGTTTGAGTATTGATTCTAGCTTTCATGCCTCAGTTTACACTGAAAAATCCTTATCCTTATCAAGGGTTTCGTTGGTTTTCTCGTTTAGATTAGCGATTCAGGCATTTGCTCAACGTTTTATATGTTAGATTATAGTCAGAGTTAAAAATCTAATGAAAATTAAGTCTGCTTTTGTGAATATTCGCCTTCTAGGAAAGATAAGAGAAATGAATTCCGCGATATTGAAAGAATGTATATTTAAACTAATTAAAGAAGAAAATAGATTGAAAACCAAAACCAGAAATATGTTAGAGGGAAAGAGGCTGATATGTGACCGGGCAATGAAAAACAGAATGTTATATATCCACCAGGCTTCCCTTTAAACTGCATTTTGTGTGTGTCCAACCCACATACTGTTTTCGTTCTTCAGTTCCAAGTATGAGAAGTCATACGTCGTTTCCTTTCTCAAATTAATTTCATGTTTATATCTGTCAGTGTCATTGATTTTCCTCATTAATGTTTTTTAAAACTTTTTACTATTGATCATACATTTAACTAAATTGTCATTTACAAGATATTTCATTAATATATCAAACCACACCGGTTCTGTATTTTGACTAGTAATATTGTATTCATGAAAAATACCAGCGCCTGTATATATGACTGTCATGTACTTAATTCTAAAATTCATTAAAAAAAATAGGGCCTTTATATAAATTTGTTTTGTACATGTCCGTTTTAGGTCAGCCGCTCTTCACCCAGGAGGACGACGACCCACTGTTCCCCACCCCTCGGTGTTCGTCGGAGAACCCCGAGCCACCCACCACCACCACCACCACCCTCACCCACCACGTCACCTTCCTCCATACCTTCCTCCAGCTGCGGACGCTGGACACCACCCCCGGGAGGACGGACATTAAGGAGTGGGAAACACAGACTAAGGAGACGGTCTTTAAGGTAACAGGTTTAGTCTGCCATTGGGATTTCTTTTCATGGGGATGCTTTTTGTTGATTATCTAAGGGGATGGTGGTCGTGTTTGGGGTTTTTGTTTTTGTTGATTGGATAATGCCTTTCAGGAATTATCTCTTTTTATTTTGAGATTTGTATCCAAATATTGTAGGATTAGACAATATTTTGCATTTGTCTCTATATATGTTGTTATATTTTCATTCATGTCAGTATTATCATTTTCAATTGTTAATTGTTAATTAGGGGAGTTTGGTTGTTTTTTTAGCATTGAATATTCCTTATTTTTCGACCAGGAGATTATGGTAAGGGGTAAGGTAGTTCTTGTACAAAATAAACTATTTTCATACCTTTCCCATCGACACCTTATTTAGGCTGGTCGACCGGCTGGGTTTGACAACAACCGGCCGGTAGGGAGTTCAAGGTCAAGGTCGGCGTAACCAACATAACACCGGTCCACCATTAATTTTTCCTAACTTTTTAGGGTTTGTTTACATTTGGAGTTCACATATTCAGAAGAATCCTACAGGCTATTCCTTTTACGAGGTCATACAATATGATATAACTAAGAAATAAGCCAAAAAGTAGAATTTTATCTTGTCTAGATTCAGTATAAATAGTCCTTAAAGTTCAGAAATCCATTTCGCCAGAAAAGAGGGCCCTGTAACCAATGTGACAATGCCAGAGAAAATAGTCCCAAACTTAGGGCACTGCAAACACTTTCAAATGCAATAGATGTGCAACAAAAACACACTGATTCCCTAAAATAACTTATTTGTGATTCAATTAGTAAACAATAACTTGTTTACTGAGAAAAAAATATCTTTGCCCAAGGATTGAGCAGAATTGCAACATTTTCAAGTACTTCCGGTTGGGACCTAATACTTGGCCTGTGTCGCCGACCTGGCCAAGCGGCGCTAGGTTACACCTTATTGGGAAATCCAAATATATTGCCATAGTATAATCCAAATATATTGCCATAATCAGTATCGCATTTGTTTCCCGCCCCCCCCCCCCCCGTTTTTCCAATTTCAAACACTGAGTCTTTTTCCCTTTCACTCGTTTACCAACTAGTTGCTGCAACTAAGTCGGTTAGTGTACTTTAGTTATTCTGAGAATGATGGGAGGCGGTGATGGGAAATACAAGAAAAGGAAACAAACTTGTACTTTACATTACCTTTGCATGGGGTTTCTCCCTCTAATCCGCTCGTCCTAACGGCACTTTTCCTGACCAGCTTCCTTTCCCGCCGACCAGTGGTAACTAAGACCTTTAGTCGTGTATAGAACTTGGCGTCTAATAGTGGACTTTCCGGACAACGCCACCTGTTGAGGAAAAAAGTGCAAAGTGATATCGTTAACGGGATGTCAGACAAACTGTTGGTCCTTGAGATCGCTAGAAGATACCTAGTTATTTTTCCTATCAAACAAGATTTTAGGGTGACGAATAATTATGCTACGGGATTTAAGATATAACCTGTTATAATTAATTAGCATTCAGAATTGGCTTCCCTCAACCTTCTTCTGAGATAATATCTATTTCCGGATGGTTAAAACTATGATCATATGAAAATGTACACTCAAAAACAAGACTAGACATTAAGCATTGCCCGCCTGCCCAAGGAAGGTAAAACTTGAGGTGGGGCAGGTAAACTTTGACCTTCACCTGCCTGAAAGGCAGGTAACGTTTCTTCCTAATTATAATAATCAAGGATAGATGGGCAGGTGAATGGACCGGGCAGGTAAAATTCCACCTACACCTGCCCGACGGGCAGCAAAGTTGAAAAATTAATGCTGAGCCCTGCAAAAATCAGTGTGAAGGGTCGCCTCGATTGAATTAGATAATACGTCATTTGGAGTTGATTAGACAGGGATAGACAAATCTCTTTGAGATATATTTTATATATATATGCAAAAATCTCGTTCAGATATATATGTGGTTGACCACTGGATACCCACAAAATCACCCTGGTACCCCAGATCCAAAATTATGCACAATGATTCTAACTTCCTTTTCTCCTACACATCAGTATCATTCAGTTTACCAATGGACAACTACGTTTTCACTTTCATTGCCTAGCAGTAATTCTGGTTGTTTCGGGTAACTGAACTCCCGTTACATCCATCCCAGTGCTTGAAAAATATTCCCAAGCTTTAATTATTATTTTGGGAAAAATATATATCAACTAACAGTTTTAACCAACATAAGGATTAGAGAATCCATGAGATGATCAACCACAAAATGATAGATAACTGACCAGAAACACGTGCGTTTGTTTGTATGACTCACCCTCGAGTGAAGCGCTCTAACCGACCGTCAGGAAATAGTTTATCGGTGCACCGGTCATTAAAGGGCTCGTAAGTAGACGGCTGAAGGTAGGCATTTATTACCAGTGGTCAGCACATAAAGTTTGATTGACCACAGAGTGACCTTTCCAGGCTGTAATAGGAGCATGATAAAAGATACTGCCGAAGGACAGTGCACTGAGGCACCACACCAAACTTTGGCTTGCGGATGATCTCCCAAATCAGAAATATTCTTCGATAATGTGCAGTCATTGGGTTCTATACTGTTTTCTTGGACGTTATGATTAGCAGACCTTTTGATTTTTTTTCTTAAGGATCCGGCAAAACCTACTTGCCGGTAGAAATCTCATCCTTTCACATCCCCCAGAAATGAAAAGAAAATCTCTACTCATCTCTATTGTAATTACTTACTGCTACATTCTCCAATTAGGAAACATAATAAAAACCTTACTCAGAACAAAATATACCTAAGCAAGGAATAAAAAAAGCACAGGTGAAAGAAGTAGTATAAAAGCCAAATAATTGTGGTCTTCATTTAGAACATGTTTCGCATATCTTATGACATCACAGAAATTGCATATCCCAATACAGCTATGGGTGCCCATATGCGAATAAATGGGTGGGGGTACAAAACGAGGGAAGAAACAGTGACCATGTGCCAAAAGCACAGTTTTAGTACTTAGCCTCTCTAAGGACAGTCATGAGAAGACCCTTAAGGGCCATACCCACTGGGCGATTATCCCTGAGTCGGCCGACAGATCAGCACTAAAATCGGCCTATTCTGCCCTTTAAATCGGCCTATTTTATTGGCGATTTATATTAAACATGCACATTTCAATATACTGTACTAACAGGGGATCATAGGAATCAGCCGAATCTGTCCTTTTCCCGTCGTCAGTCGCCGGTAAAATCGCCTAGTTGGTATGGGCCTTTAATGATGAGTCCTGCCATCAACCTCCCCTATATCAATGCATTAAGACTAGATGACCTTTGGAGGAGAACCCTCCTCCGTTAACTTCATGGCTATATCATTAACATGACCGGGATATCATTAGGCAAATTGTTTTCCCAAGGTTAGCGTTCACTAATAATTGTGGTAAGGGGTAAGGTAGTTCTTATACGAAATGAACTATTTTCATACCTTTCCCACTGATTATTCCGTAGAACCTTCTGTAAATATTATACATGTGCTGCATATCGTCTGCATTATAAACCTATTTTGGAGTTAACACAAGTGAAAGGTGAAGGAGAAACACCTACAAACTTTATATGTTGTTTGAGGTACGTGAGAATGCATGAACTATTTGTAATTAGAATTGTGGGAGTAAAGGGGCCAATAGCTAAGCTTTCAACTAGAATTTAACTCTTTTTCTCTGAAAAGGTACTGTGAATAAAGTAGTGTATATATTGTAATGACACTCAGAAATTGCAGCTGGTTAGCTTAGGTGAAAATCTTGGTTGAACAGTGGGCAACTACACTATACTCGGTGGCAGGAACCAGTTACTAGTCCTGAGTTTTGTTTATAGACATTTACATTTAAGACGATGGTTGCTCAATGGCACTGGAGAACATACTCTTAAATCAATTAAATATATACCTTATTTTTCAAGATTTTCTGCAAAAATACCATCAGACTTATCAGGCTTTCTGGAATGAATAATCTCAGTTGCTATCACAACATATGTATCAATGATAAATAAACATGTGACATAAATTCCTTGTCGACAGGCAATAGATGAACTCCGCACAGCGCTCCGGCCGGACTCCCCGTTCCTGTGCTCTCCCGAAGTCCTCCAACGTGCTGCCCACACGCTGGTCAGGTATGCCGAGAGCGGTGCCGCGCGCTTCTTCTGGCCCCAGCTGTCCGAGGCCATCGGTCACCTCCTCCAGGGCGTCCTCTTGACCATTCTGACCGCGGTGGACATTAACCAGGTGAGCGCAGCCAACAGCACACACTAATGGCACTGAGAAGCGGCCCCGGCTATCTTTGTGGACAGCCTAGACTGCCAACCGCATATATAATCGGGCCGAAGACTTTGCTCATCGGTCTTTTTTTCTGTCACGGAAGCATTTATGGAGGATATTTTCTGGGTCTTTTTACATATGTTTTTACTTTGACCTGTTTGTTGGACACATATATAGTTTGCCATGTTATCCTGTGGCGCCATGCACTAAAAAAAATGTTTAGATTTAGATCATTTTGGTGATGGTCACTTATCAGATGACTTCCCAACCCCCAAAAAAGGTGTACACCATATTGGTGATCAGTTAAGCACAATCGAATATGATTAATTTGAAATAAGAATTTCAACAAAATTACCATGGTTTAATGTTAATTCTACGTATGATCTACCATCTAGACGATATTATGATAAACACTAGTGTATAAATTCCTGATTCAACTCTTGTTGGCCATAGACCATGGCAGATAACATCACAGAGTGAAGACCTAAGCCTTGTCACGTTACCTACTCTACGCAACTCTTTTGTTATATATACAAAGCTTAGGCATTTTGAAGAAGCTGGCACCTAAAGTGTTGTCCCACAATTCCTTTCCATTAAAGGCTCTTGGATTTCCTAACACAGTCCACGTATATCATCCCTAAAGAGCCGTCCATATGAACAAATTTACATACTGTAAAAGTATTTATTTTCGGGTTGTACCAATTTTCATGCATTGTCCTTAGTGCGGGAAAATATGATGCCAATGTAAAAAAGATAATGATTATTATGGATATAGAAATAATCATAAAATGTGCCAAACCATGATAGCGTATACATGTCCTTATATAGTAGAAGATAAGCAGCGCGAACATACACACGTTTGTAGCATCTTTTATTGGGAGGCGGGCCTTAGGCCGCCGACCTTCTCTACACTCTTTTTTGACCAGGTTGATTCAATGCATTTCAATGGGGATCAGAAAAGTAGTTACAATTTTGTGAGCAATTTTTCGTTCCACTTTTCTCAGTAATGCCAGCATTATAATCTTCAAACTATATGTATTTCAGTAGTTCTGTTTCTAGTATATGGTGGTTTGGTTCCAAAATTGTGAAATATTTGGTTGTTTTGTTGTAATTTTAGAGAGAATCCATAATTTTTTTGTCACAAAATTGAAATAGGAAATTGCTATAGTTAAGCAAGTAGGTCATCACTCTCCAAGCACAGCAAATGTTTTTCCCATAGGGATGCATGGAGATTGACAAAGAAGGTTTCAGTGTCAAATTCCTCACACTCTCCAGGCACATGTTTAGTACTAAAATGGTAGAGACCCTGGGGAACTGGGTCACACAGACCCAGATACATTTTAAACCAGAAATATTAGTTCCTAGATATAACTGCCACTTGGGGTCTCCACCTTACAGCACTACACTGACAAGTACCGGGAAACTACCAGAACTCTCAGAGAATTTCTCCAAATTATCACTAAACTACTGGATTTCTAGCATCTATAACCATGCATACAGGTATTTATTAAGACTACCAGGAACACATCTAGATCATTGTTTTCACAAATCCAATAGCTTTTGCTCCGATAATTGCCTTGATTGCTCCGCGAATTCACAATTACTTGTAATTTCGCCCACCGCCCGCCTCCTTCGGTATGTCAGTACCCGACAATCTAGTATATCATCGTTTTGCGGTGTATCTCTCATTGTAGACCGTAAATACCAGTATATCGAAGTAAATTCAAATAGAAGGAGATAATCTATAATATTGTCTCACTTCGATAAATTTGTAACATTTCTTTCACATCTCTGAAAATAAACTGTAGGCCTACCAGCCACACAAAACCTGATATATTTTTTAGAAAGATCCAGTATCGCTTACTTTTCAGATCTGTCATGTACTTTCGGATATAAGATTCGGGAAAGAAAATATGCTTTAGCAAATCAATAAAAACTAGATTCATTTCAATCAGTACCTTATCACTACACACCACTCAAATCCTTTCCCTCTTTTCACGGAGTCCCACTTTAAGCACAAAAATAAATCTCCCATTAAAAATCGGTAGGTAACACCCATGGTAACCTTAACGGCACACTTCCAGACTAAAACTTTCCCAGCATATCCTCCTTACACAGTCTCAAGACACGCAACCCTAGACTGAGAGGGCTACGTTTAAAAGGTGTAGGGCGCTGTGGCATGAGAAAGAAAATGAATGGAGCGCCCTTGTAGGGGCGAAATCCGTGCCGTTTAAATGCGGCGCCGCCACTCTCTTTTCCCCATCTAGAAAATCCCCACTCACAAAATAGCCGGTGTCATGCCCCTATGGGGTGCCAAGTGTAATCCTTTTTTTTGGGGGGGGGGGGGGGGTTAAAAACAGAATCCATCACCAGAATATGAAGTTATCCTAAATGTTTATGCCTACTTCACTGTTCTGGCAGTCATAGTAACTAAGACGCAGAGAAAAAAAGGCAGAAACGGCTGCAATCTACATACATTTAGCATTGATCTTTATATACTTGTATTCCTGTAAAATATAGTTAATAAATGTTATAAAAGATGACATGAAGTGAATATCAAAAAAGTCTGTGTAAATTAGTACATTGTCGCACCTTTTCATGTACATGTACTATCAAAAACCTATATTTTGGACAAATAATTCTACCAGTGTACATAAATCATATCACAATCGAAACTACATAATTTGTATTGCACTTAGCTCAACATAAACCTCCCTCCTCTTACCCTACCACCTCGCTGTGGGGATTATGTGGGGAGGAGAACACGAGTGGTCTTCAACAAAACACTGCTTATCGTGTGGTCCCCATTCACCACGACCCGCCGTCTTGGCCCTGCCCTAAGTAGTGGTAGTAGGAGTAGTATATAGAATCGGGGGGTTGTACCTGGACGCGTCTGGATTCTATGGACATGTGCTGGGTTCTCACTGCTCAATACACCATTTTCACGAACCTACACAGTGAACCCTCTATAAATAGAAGGACTTGTTCCCAATTGTTTAAATCTGGACTCATGGTAAACCATATCCCAATCGCTTGGATCAGGCTTATTCCAACAGTAGGGCGCCACCCCTTTGAAAAAGATGTATATATTACCTCAAAGATGTTTATTTGTACCCTATTAATGGGGCATTAACTTCTTCTTTTTATATATATATTTTTCTAAATTTATTTTATGTTTCAAGGGGTGGTGGGGGATAACCATGCCTGACAATTTAGTGTGAGGACTGTAAATATTGATCAAAGGATAGTCTAAAATTAGTGTTAGGAAGCTGTAATAAGGAAAGCACCCTACAACATTTTCCTGCACCAATATCATGTGATGAGGACCCAGCATAGGCAGCAGTGAGGAGGGAAGGACCTATTAGGGGTACAAATTCTCCCAAAGAGGGCTATAGGAGGCAGAATGAAGCGCACCAATACAATAGCCAGCATGAAATTCTGCCATTAGCGAACCAAGTAGGCTCTATTGACCATGACCTGGGTGCGGTCGGGGCGGCGGTGATGGAATAAGGCCGGCCGGAGCCCGCGGGTCACAACCACCGCTCGGGGTACTTACCTGGACTCGCTGGCCAAAGACGGACTGACCGGACCCACCAATAGCCCGCGTGTCATGTAATTATGTGAGCGTGACCGGACAAATGGACCGACGGTGATTGTCTTAGCGGGCAAAATGCTACAAGTCAATCTGAAGGGCTGCGGTCTAGTGTGTGGTCAAAATGGCGTGAAGATGTGGATGTGCGGTGCAATATGGTGGTTTTTTTTATTCTTTGTTCCTGGAAGTAGTTTTTTGCACCCTGCTGATATTACAGCTTTTCCTACCAACAATACCCCCACATTCCAATTATCCAGTCTGGATATATCACAACTACATTTTTGTACAACACTGTGGGCTGACAAAAAGTACACTAGCCTCATGTGTTGCTACGTGTTATTACAGAAAGCTCTGAGGTGTTACAGCTTCATTCATAAATCATGAGTGGTAATTTTTTCATCATTGCAGGGAATAAGCCCATCCCAGTATACACCAACATCAAATTTTACCATGTAATTACATAGATATTCCTTCCTGTTTTAATGTGTAAATATAGTATCGTAAAACAAAACGAATCATGCTGATTTGGTTGACAAATTGCTCCTAAAATTTTTGAAAGGCAGCTTTATATATTTGCCTTTTTCCCATAGGAACCAATGTTAGAGCCTGTCAGCCCAACCTATGATGTCCAACCCTATTTTGACCTAAAATGCAGCATTTTGATTGGCTGGCAAACCAACAAATCTGTCAATGGGTAAAATTTAAGAAATCATAATCTTTTATCTGTACTTGGGGATATAGAAAAACATAAGTTTTGGTTATTTCGTAATCCCAACTCTAGGAGACAAGGATGACATAAATGGTTATTTTGTCCAACCCTTGTCCAACCCTGAGATATACCCAAGTTGGGATGGGCTTATTGGATTCCAGGATATCAATATGTAAATCAATGTGTCCAACAGTATCAAGCAATATATTTATGTGTCTCTTTTCGATCAGTCCCTTTCTCAAACATAATTTACCTTTCTCAGTCTAGAGTGATTGTTAAGAGGGTATACAGTTCTCTAATCTGAAAAGGAGATTGGAGGGGAAGAACGAAAACTGGCCTTCTTTGGCTAAATTGTATTACCCAGTATAAAGAAAATATTTAAGAATTTTTTTTTTAGCTTCAATTCATAATCATCACCCTTATTTTCATTACCTACATGTATGAACTGTGAACTATTTGACAAATCAAACAGATCTGGATTAAATTTAAATGTTTTAATGAAATAAAAAAGAATGTCTAAAAAAAATTAAACTTTTTATTTCAGACAAAGCGACATGAAGACTTGCGCCGATTCATCTTAGTCTTCGGAACCTGCACGTGTCTACGTGCGAGTGTCCTCCAGCTACTAGTCCACTACATCACAGAGTACGGCCACTTCCTCAGACGCGTCACGCGCGGGAAGTGCACGCTAGAGCCAGCCGCCTTCGAGGGCATGCAGCACGTGTTGTGGTGTGCGGAGAGGGTGCTCCTCCAGGGTAGGGAGACTCAGGAGGAGGCTGTGGGTGGGAAGGGGTTAGGCTGGGTAGATGGGACTGACTTGAGAGCCAAGTTAGAGGACTGCCTTCTTCATATATCTGAAGAGTTCCCTCTATTTGCTTTGTATGTGTGGCAGATTATTGGTCTATTGTAGAAGGGTATATTGCCTATGTTAAATTGTCTATCCTTTTAATGACATGTCTTATATAAGAGAACCCAATTGATTGAATGACCTCCTCTAATTGGGGTATTATAGCTCAAGACCCACCTATGTCTCAGGTTCAAGAACTCTCCACTCAATATTCAGAATGAATTTTCCACCTTTTATCTTCCACTTGTACGTATTAGTAGTTTGTCCCACTAATAGGGGGTGATCATTGACTCTGTAACACGTATTTTCAAAACTGATGAGAACGTGATACGATAAGAGGTTGATATATATTCTAAATGGTCCTTTAAATCCATCACTCCCGTGTAATTGAGTTAAAAGCCCCAATAGAGCCCTGGATCTAATTGGTATTTCAGGATTTGATTACGACAATTTATTATAGGAATCAGATGTATATTTCGACTTTCATTTTGTTGATTGTGTTATCTATATATTTTGTGTACCGAAACATTTTACTTTCCTATGATGTGCAAGTTCATCTGTATAAAACAATTAATTTGTAATGACCAAGTACTGTATCACTTTTTCAACGAATAGTTGAAAACAACTTGTTTTTGAATAAAAGAAATCCACCAAATAAAAGTTAGTCTGGTAACGAAAGTTCAGTATTTTTCACTTAACCAAAGGTAGAGCATTTTCGTCATAAGATACTTTTTTTATTTGCACTTGTTTTAACAGTAGAAATAACTGTCACAATCCTTTGGTCTCATATTCTCAGTTGAATTTCTAATTAGGAATCGTCCAATTTCCAACGTTCAAATTTCTGCTTTAAAGGTAGAATTCTGAAAGACAGACGTTGGGGTTTCTTTTTGCAGTGCATGGGTCTCTCACAGAAACAAGGATTGGGGTGTGTCCGGATAAAAATTCTTTCGATTTCAGAAAGAGAGGTTCGGGCACAAGCAGTATCTAGTCCTCTGCAACTACCATAACTATGAGAGTTTTTTTTTCTGCAATGTGTTTACTAAGAACATTGTTAGAAATTTCCGGCAATTTCTATTCGCAGCCATGTAATACTAGGATTTTCCTTATTGATAGCGACGTATCAGATAATTCTCAAATTCGTATATATTGTTCTGTGAACAAGGGTAATACATTTCGTTATTGAAAAAAAGGGCATGGGTTCTTTTATTTGTATAGATTTTGTCGGGCTTTGGTACTCGTACACTCATACAGATGAACGAATAGAGTGAAATTTTTAAAAAGGTAGTCTAGTTTAATACTCGGGTCTGGTATTTCAAACCAAAAAAGTTTTGAAGCCTATTCATCATGTAATTTGAACAATCATTTTCAGCAGATTTCTCAGCATGCATCACTTTCATTACTAACTGTAACATTCTACGCTGTTCCTTTTTCTTTTTTTTTTATCGGTGTAGCGATAAAACTTATGATTGATTTGGGATAATTGTCCCTGGAAGAAGGCAAAACGGACGTAATGAGCATTAGACTCTACATACTTCTGACTGCTACTAATAAGCGTACACTTATAAATATTTTTGTCAAAACTGTTTGCAGTTTGCTTCAAGATATCTCTAACAGACTTCACATTTATTAATTTACTGTCTGTTTTCTGTCGGTATTCCTAGTATTCGTCAGTGGCCTTTGGAGCAACCAAATGAATATACAATTTTTAACAAAAGGTGGCTAGAATTCTATTAAGCGGTCGTTGACTTTACCTGTTTACTGGTCTTGGTTAATCAACAACAATATAGAGACATGAAATGCCACTAAATCGCGATAAATGGACCGTGTATTTTGAAGGCCAATTTCAGATTTTTAGGAAAAAATGAAGTTCTCATCTATCATCTCGTACATGTCTTCTTTTAATCCGTAGATTGATAGTTTACGTACTAAACATTTAATAGCCCTAGCTATTTGGGTTAATACAGTCATAATTACATCACAAAAATCAGGTCAATATGATTAACAGACCTAGGAATATTTTGCATGAAAAGTGCAGCCTCAAAACAACCGACTAACCATCAGCAAAACTGTTCGCCAACTGCAATGATATAAATCAGTTTGAAATGAATAGAAATGATCGTTAGTTCATAGTATAGATTATGTTTTCAACAAGACGGTTTGGAAGCCGTGTGTTGATTAAAACCATGGTCTGATACTTTCCTACACTACTAAACAACACATATTATAACACTCTAACCACCAGCCATCTTTGCACTATTCAATCTATCCGAGGATTATATCACAATTATGGGGCCATGCCAATTCACCCATAGAAGTACCACTAAGGCCCTTTTGTCTCCTATACTAAAGCTGGACCTCAGAATAAGCAGTTCTCTGATTGACCTTGTCAGGGCATTGTTTGCCCACAATACCTCGTAGGCTGACGCCAGCCATCAGTATTCATTAGGGATAGTTACTATGTAATTAGTCTTAATTAAAATGGAGGCCGCGGCAGGAACCAGCCTCCCCTAGAGGGGGTGGCAACTATGGCAAGCCGAATTGGCAAAAATTAGAAAATATTGTTTTATTCTTTGTTTTAAGATTATCCTCTTTATCTAAAAATGAGGCAATAAAAATAGATAATTGTTATGAAATTACAATATTTATCCACAATGCTAATTGAATATATTATATTTGTACCGAAAAAAGTAGCCTGCCCCTGTTCTGCTTGTCATAATCTAAAATTTGAATAACAATTTCATATGGTAACAACTATGGCAACATCATTAATAGATATCACTGATTTTTTTCTCAGAAATAACTTCTTGCTTTTTATTCTTAAACTAATTGACATAGTACGTTAGCTTAGTTGTAATGTTCCTCACCCTCAAAACCCTCAATACTATATTCTTGGCAGGAACATCTAATCAGCTAATCTAATAACAGCTGATATCAGCAATTATCTAGCCGCAGGCTTCCGATTGTATATAACTGTTATAGTTATATGAATGGGTATCCGACTGCATACACATCTTTGTGATAATGTCCAACTCATTTTGAACAAGGCCACGCGAGGGCTGGCTATTGCTGAGGTCATTATGGTGTAGGCTACTAGGTCAGGCAGACTTACTGCTGTTGAAATTTGACCAACGACGACCTAAGAAATTACCTCAATTGTCAGTATGCCAAAACGAAATAACGTGTCTTCTTCTGTTCTAACTATTTAGGTTAGTGAGACCACCGTTTGAACAGTCGTATTTACATTACAATAACGCTAAGCAATTCTCCGAATTTCATCCTAAACAACTTAGTAATTGCTTACCGTGTACGCCTCTAGCCATACCATAAGCCGTGGGTTTTCTCCATATAGATCCTGAGCCCATACCTTTTTCATAATTATTGAGTGTTATGACATAAGTCTAAATCTACATCTAAAACCTACCTTTATGGCCCTTTATGCTCATCTTCAAAATATCAAAATGTGTTTTGGTCTGAGAGCTACAATACATGCTTATATTACTGACCTAAACATTCATTTCGGGTGTTATATTTGCAAGCAATGGCAACGGCATATCGTGCAGTCGGCTTGGGGTTTGAGAAGTGGATATCAACCACTGACAGGATTATAGGACAAAATCCTATAAACTAGGTACAATACAAGTAGGCCGTTAATACACCCTGGAGGAGTGTGTAGAGGGTGGACGCTGGTACCTGTTGGCGTCAACTGGTTGTGACAGCGCTAATTGAGCAAAGCTTTGTAGGTAATAGTCAATGCAAAAGCCTATGGGGCTCTAGACGGGGAGATCTGCATTTGAATTTTACCCAGATTTAATGGCCTTGCCGCCAGTTGTTGGTGCTAGACAGTTGATTGGCACATAATGCATTATAGGGCCTAGACTTTGTGCCGATGACGTCATAGTATCCAGAAAGGGGCTGGCAGCCATATTGGTAATCATTTTATTATTCAACTTTTAAAAGGATATAGGTTATATTTTCTTACTTGAATGATAAATTTGTATTTTCCAGGCACCAGTTACTAACATATTTCAGATTTGCGCTTCCCGACTAAAGTCTTGTTTTCTAAGGACCACATGGTTATGGATATCACATGGTGATCACCAAGATCTGGTTACGTGACCATGTCTGCAGAGGGTGTATACTGTACAGGGGCGGATCCAGAAATTACTGGGGGGGGGGGGGGGCGTGAACATGAATCTACAGGGGGAGGGGGGCCGTCAAACATGATTTAACATCGAACATGTTTTAACATCGACCCGCCCCTGCTGTAACTGACTTTATGGGTTATCTTAAGTGTACATCTTTACATGTGCTTTGTGGTTACCTCCCATATTCTTTCGCAGAAAATCATTATTGAAGTGAGTGCTTCAATGAAGGAAAATAAAGTAAATTGCCATGTCCTATGTTAAGCTTTATGTCCGCCAGTTGCTTTTTTAACATCTAATGTCACATGTAATTAAGCCCATTGGCCCATCGCATTAGCTCAACATATTAAGTACTAAGGATAAATATCCACGCACAGCACTGACATAGATGGTCATTTTGTCAATACAATGAATGAAACTTTATAATCAAGTACTTTTTCTAAGCTGGAACCTTCAACAAAAGCAGATGTCTTCTTTTTACAACCATTTATGAATAGGGAATGGCTGTAATCTAACGTTACGTGACAAGGAAACTTATTCTTATCATAGATATCGGTCTGGACACACATTGATAATTTTGTCCCACTTACAAAAGGATCCTTAAATGCGACGGGTCACATAATTATGCTAGGTCAACGTAAAGAAATGACTGATTACCATAGAAAATGTATGCTTATCATTCATTTTTAATAAGATGTATTAACTATGGCATATATAACGAATTTTTGAGCTGCAACTTGATGCGACAAACCTCTATTCATAGATTATTATAAAAGATATATGATATGGTTGTTTTAATTTTAAATAATTGCCAAACACTTGAAATTTCTAAATTTCTGTATATTTGCTGTTATCTTATTGAACTATAGAGGTTTAATTATCCGTTTAAAGTTAATGCGTGTTTATGTTGTTATGTTGTATAGATAATAACTAGCTCCATTTGCAGTCTCCCTCCTCGTCGACTGCGGTCGTCCAATACATAATTATGGTTCCCTTATCATGTAAGACGTGAACCCTCGTTGTGAAAGGATTTGTTGTTTATTATCCAATGTCTAGTCGTTCCGTGACAAGAACTCGATTGACCATGATCAGTCCCGAGGTTAGAATTCCCTCAAACACATTCAGTCAACGCTCCGCGCTCTAACACAATTTCTATATGCCTCTCTCCAGAACCTAGACTGCAGATTAAAGGTCCAACCTTCACAGGATGTTTACTCACACAGTGCTTGCAGCTACTCTGGCTAGCTAAGAGCGGAACACATTATTATGTGGTGGTACGTCACACCTTAACTCCTCCCCCATTTCACTTACTGTCAAAGTGAAACATTGGCTTACACGTGGGCTTCTAAGCTCACGTCATGCTGCCCAAACATGGACTGGCCACCCGCGTCAGTACATTATCTAATCCACTTATAACAGAAAACATTCACAGTGAATAATGTGAAGTGTAGGTGAACATCCAACTCGACGACAGTATAATTTAAAATGTTGACTTTTATTTAGTAGATAGTAGGCTGAAGAAGTATGGTTTACTGAGAAAATCCTCAGGCTGTTGTCTCTGAGGGTCTGGGGCCATGCCACTGACAGCCCTTCATTGGTTGAGTCAGCCAATTGTGGCCAGCTGGTAATGAGGAGGTACAGTCAGCATTTGTTAGATTGATTATCTCTCAGGTTCCTTTTTAATACGTTGTCTCGTCAACGTTTTTTTACCGCCGTTCATGTCAGGTAAAGTTCCCAGGTAAAGCTACTGATGCTGAGTTGCGATATTTGGTCATAATTAGGAATTCAAGCGTGGTATTAGAACTATACATTTTGTTTCATAAATACATGGTAATTATTGAGTGAAGACACTGGAAATATTGCTGTGTAATGGCCTGACACTCATATATAATCGACATTCATATTATAAATTATAAGAACTTCGGTTAGCATAATCAGTCTAAGAACGAACTTGTAATGTAAGATTGTAATTAGATAACAACAAAATTTACAGTATCTTTTGAGTCAGGCCAGCAACTTCATCTGTTTATGTAAAAAGAAAACAATGTCTTCACAATATGAATAGACCAAAATTGTAACGTTGTTTCCTTAGCTTTTATGCAAAAAAGCACAAGCCCGGATGAAAGTTTACTCTCCCAGGACAATGTTTTATGGATTTTCTGAGAGAATTGTTACATGTGAATGTTATTAAGAGCAATGGTTTTTATTTCTGGCAAGAGTATTTTCCGATTAGGTAAAATAGCTGTTTTTCAATAGCCACATGAAACGAATCTATAATGTAAATGGGATACTCAAAGAACACATTTTAAACTCTATCTGTTGCTACCAAATCTAGGATGACTTTTGATTTAGTTTCTGCTATCTCAAATCAACTTGGTCAAAGTTTCTTTTACTAGAACACAATTGGTATTGTTAATCAAATGTTATCCCCTACAAGAGGAGCCACCGTCATGACAAAACCCACTGGAATGTAACCTTAGTAGTGTTATTAACTGCTTTTCTCACTTTACACACTTTTATGAGGCGCCAAGTTTAAAATGCTACATTAACCCTACAGACCCAAACTGTCATAGGCTATATATCATAGAGAGGAGACCAAAACATGATTTATGAACGTCAAGGAATGGAAAATAATTACTTTGGACAATAAATGAATAGACAATAATTATAGAATTGTTCCTAGTAAATATCAACTCTATAAATGTAAAATCAGTCGAAGTGACCAAGGCGGTGGTTAAATTATCCCTACCACGATGAGCTGATTTACAGTTTTCTTAGTGCCTGCAGGCTAATTTTGACTAATTTTGTCGATAAAACAAATCTATAGAAAATAATCAAATGATTGTTGTATATCCATTTATAACTAATGAATTTTCAAACCACTTAGACAATTTGAATTGAGTAGTTTTTCATTATATTTGAGAACAGAAGATGATACTACATATTACCCACCATGTTACCTGATCTAGGCTAACCTGAAGGTACAGATCTAGAAATTGGCTGTCCGTGGTTGGTTGAATTGCAACTGATCCAACAGATCTGCTCATGAGTTTAGATAGTGGGATGACAACAAAATTAATTGGTATAGACGTTGTGCAGATGACGTCGCAACAACCAAGAATGGGCTGGTCGCCATATTGGTGATCAATTTATTACTGTTCTTATTTAAAATTCTGTAGTATCTTAAGTAAAGTCTTATGCTATGCTGTTAAGAATAGCCTCACTGATTAACACTTTTAAAACAGTCATCATAGTTAAGAATTCATTTATTATCATTTATATAAAAGCCAGGTGGTCTTGATCACCACATGGTGATCACCAAAATCTGGTCACGTGACCCTGTCTGTACAAGGTCCATGGTTACAGAACGGTCACGTCCTGCTGCTAATACATAATTCTATGCTGCAATGCTCTACTTGTTGTCTTTCGATCATGCCTGGAGAACCTACCACACGGGTAGCTGTAGAGATGTGGGGGTACTGTGGTGTACTCATGCTTGTCTAATATCAATTTAACTAGATTCTCGTAATTTGGCAGCTCATTATACTCCACAAACTGCATTAATAGCCTGTTACCCTCTCTGAATAACAGTGATGTTTTGATTCATCTCACATATTCCTGAGAAATACCTGAGGTCATTCAAGAAAACTGGTTGGGTCCTGAGTTTTCACTTGTTTTTAAATGGGGCTAAATCATTTCCCAATTTCTTGTTTTTTTTTTAATAAGTAAGTTTTCACATTATTATGAGACGTTTGTGAAAATCTTCCCTATCGATAGGATATTATCAGAACATTCTTAAGAATATCGACAGGACTATGTTTAATATTCTTTGATTTACATTAGCTCTTCCTGCAAGAAGCCATTGGCTCTGCGATTTCCATGGAGATTCACTGATAACTTTCATACCTAAAATTAGTATGAAATCATTCCAGCTTCACACTGTCTGAACAGCTGTAATTCATTCATGTTAGGTTCCATTCTTACCATGAATAAGGTGCCATGAATTAGGTCGGGGTCGAATAGCCTTGGGAAAATTCTCATATAAATAACTGTACAGGAAGGATAAACCACTCTACATAATTGAAGTTTATGGTGCTTTGAACAACCAATATAGAGCCCATCCTTAGGCAGATTTTTTTCTTAAATCATCTCTCATTTATACTCTCATACGCCACCTAGTTAATCCTAAGTCGAGCTGTTGTATAATATACCCATCAATTTACCTCTTTCTCCACAGGCACTAATGATATGATCTCGAAGATACAAATCATTGGGATCATCCATTCTGACTTACAATGACGCTATTGTTGCCACGTCCTTCGGCCGGTAGATGCAGAAGCCACCGGACTGGATACTAACTTTGGCCATAGCATTATGGCAACCATTTGTCTGCTCTGGACAGTGGCTGCTGATTTATCATAAAATCCTAATATATAAATGTATATAATAGACATATATTTTAGTTATGTACATATATATAATGTAATGGAAACACACTCTCTACCAATGTATTTTACCGTTATATCACACATGGGACCATATCTCCAAAACCGATAAGGCTAATCAGTGGAATTTTGATTTGTGTCTTATGACTAGTGATTTCATGTTATCAAAAGTATTCATACCTTACAACATCTTTAGCAAAGACATTTCCTATTCAGCTTTTGTGACAGAGGGAATTGCTCGCCACGAGACATTGGCCACAACATTCATGATTAGCCTAATTAGTTACCAAAATACGGCCCCTGATGATCTCTTATGTCATACCTCTGGATTTAAGTTTTGAAAAACCAATAATACACAGTGCTAAACTGAAAACAATCTCTTCTACAAAATATCAAATATCAAGGATTTCCTCTGAATTCCTGTTAAACTGATGGGTTTCTAGCGACAGCAATTGAACGATAAATCACAGGCTTTAACATGATAAAACCCAGGCTGTCAATTTTATTACCAGAACCCCTTGTAAGCCCACTTCTTATTTCAAACCATAAATGTCATATCACATTCATGGAGTGTACAGAAAAACTAGATCCCCGTGGTCTCCTTGAATTACCCTGGTCAGGCGGGATTATGCACAGTCCTTGAGCACCATCCCCGTGAAACAAATTTCAATGTTCGCTTGTCCGTGAAGGAGTCTTCATTAATCATTCATGGCCCTTCAGCAGCGGATCCAGGGTGACTTAAAGAGGGTTCCAGGACATAGGCTACGTACTGGAATGTCCATAAGCTTACCCAGGATTTCTAAAAGGGGACTGTGCATGGGCTTAAGCCCATGATCCACGATGCAACAAAACACCAACTGATTTTCTTCTCATGAATCTTTCGCATATTTGGAATGATATTTCCCTGTGAAATACCATTTCTCCGATATAAAACCCTTTGATCCACTGTGCAGCATTTCAAAAAGGGGATCCCTACATAGGTTACGTGATTTCTAAAAGGGGACCATGCACATTTTTTACGTGTCACACATGGCATAGATAACGAGGAATAAGCTGTATCAAACCCAACTCCGGTCGATGGTCTCAGTGTTGTTTTATTGTTCGATAATTAGGTAAGAATCAGCTTGTTTCGGTTGGCAAAGACGTTCATCAGGATGACATAGGTAAGTTTACTGAAATGTCATGTGATGGATCGAATATTTCTTAAAGGAGGATCTGCACATACGATAAAATTACTGAAACATTGTGAAGATGATGCAGGGTTTCTTAAAAGGGGGGGCACACATAAAGTTTAGTACTGAACTGTTGCACACCTGCATGTATCTATAGGCCAAGAAGCTTACTGCTAAGTACAAAAAAGTTGGAAGGTATTTCCCTTGTTTCTGTAGTTCGTGGGGGACTCGGACCCCAAAGATCCGTGATTGCCTTACATTCAGAGTATGCAATTATTCTCCTAATATAAACCAATAATCGTTATTTTCTGAGGAACCATGCAAGGGTGAACACTATATTCTATTAACATCATATCTATGTGAACAGCTCCCTTCCAAAAGACTGTTCTCCGTGTCTTCATGTCTTGTCATAATACTCCCCAGAAGAAGAGGTGGTGGTAGGAATGAGTGGTGACCCCATCTGGCAGGGTCAGCGATCATCTGACCCTGTCTGCTTGGGTCACCGATTATCTGACCCTTACTGATCCTGGGTGCTGATTGAAATTGGGCAAGGTGCCAACATTGTCCATCTAAAACAAGTGACACGTTGGGGCCCTTGAAGAGTTATGGTTCTTTTATCTTTTAGTATTGATTCTATCGCCACCTCCTAGATGATGGAATATAATTCTCGGTTTGTATGGGTATTATAAGGGTATAGTTTGTACATACATGAGAGATAACAGTCGCACCTTTTAACTGCATTTTCAGAACATCACTAAAATCTGAATTCCAATAGCATACAACTAACAATGTGCGCAATTTGAAATATTGAATGGTTTCATACATGATTATATGCTTATTATAAGATTATATATATAAATATTGCTTTGAAATCCTCTTATGATTATACTCTAGATAGTCTCTCCAGTATGTGCTTCCCGTATATTTATATTCCATCTATATGTTATAGGGGTCTAGACTCCAAAATTTGACATGGCGACACAGCTAATTCTAAGCTTAGTGACATGCAACATGGGCAGTTCTTGAATTCGACACAATGACAGGGATATTTCCTAAAATCGACCAGAGTAACAAATGAAAGTAGTTTTAATGATACAGTGACATGCGACGAGCCCATTTCTTAAATTAGACAAGTGACATGGGGACCCCCCATCGTGACCCTCTATGTTTGCAATCGCCCCATTTGCCCCTGCCCCTGGATCCGCCACTGCGAGTCATTTATGTGGCCGGTTCAAGTGTTGTTATATCTTCAATTGCACCCTAAAATCCCATCAATTTACGATTTTAGTTTATGATAGACCACGAGACAAAATCAACCACCGTCAATCCGCAGTTGCTATTGGGGGCTGAGTAGTATATGGAAATTGACGCTGAACACAGGGATTAATAGTATGCAGGTTTATGTGAAGTTTGTCCTTTATGTGAGTAAACATTCCGAAGCTCCTTGAATATCATAGGGTAAATAGTATCAATGCTCTCCTTCCATCACCCTAGATCCTTCAATTTGCTTTTGTATGTTAAAGGCATATTCCCCATGGCAAAATTGGTTGTAGGTCTAGTGACTTCATTCTGACATTGAAGTCTGAAGTTGAAAAAGACTTTGCATTTGAAAAGATTCATGATGTAGTATTTTGGTTGAAATCCTGACCTCCTCTGATTTTAGTCATACACTTACAAACAGTATTTAGATGTTATTGTTATTACTGTTTGACTTCAAATATCAAAAATAAAACTTTTACACCAATAGGCCTGGACCTTACGCCAATTTCTGAATAGGGGGAATCCACATGGTGGCAGTACGCCTATGTGTCAGTGAAGAAGAGGCATAGCCAGGTGTAACAAGTTCATGCAATAAAGTATGCAAATAACCAATATGTGAGAATCCTATCAGCAGTAGGCTAACAACAAATCAGACATCCAGAATGGGCAGTGTCATTAGTGATCACCAGTGTCTCCATGAACATATTACGAGTCAGGTATCAAATAGAATAGACATGAAACCAAATCACGGATAGGCCTATATCTTTCAGCCTTAAAGCTTAATATTCCCAGTCTACCTGCAGGGGGTCATCCTGGGATAAAACACAGGCAGTGCTAGGCTTGGCTATATAGATAGAGCTCAGCGGAAGGCGGGCGGGCGGTGGGGCCGTGCCTACAAACAAATGAGCAGTCATTAATATCCTCACGTAGGAAGCGCTCTCCTCAATGGCGCTCTGCGCGTGCGGGCGCGCCTGCGCATTGTTTGATACCGACACTAGCGCCCCCAGACGAGTTAGATAAAGGTCTCCGAAGATGAATGGTCGGCAGAGGCAACTCCGGCTCGGGGAGGAGATAAATCACGCTGAAAAGGTTGACAACGGGGGTTACAATCTCCCCCCGGATGCTAGCCCATCTCGGGGGCTGGGTTGGAGGCCTCTTTAAGCTCGACCAGGGTCTCTCTGGTCTGTTAAATATCTACTAAAAAAACACCGTGCTTTACTTATCCTCATCCTCAGGAGGCTGAATCAGGTACGCCTTTGAAAGTGAAAAACATGGAATCGCCAGGATATTATTTTTTTGGGTGCTGGCCCTGGTAGGCCCTAATTAATGTTTTCGAGTAGAAAAAGGTTGAAGACGTCATGGATTGCTAAAAACAAACATCTAAGAGATAATTAGACGGAAAGGCTATGTAAAAAAGGACGTTTACTTCCCCAAGTCGATGACTCTTATATAGTTAGAAATTTGATGACAAAAAGCCCATAGATACAATAAATTAAAAGCATGGGTAATCATGGCTATATGTATGCTATGACGTAGTTTGGTGGATTATTGAAATGGGTTACAATTGTTTATTATATCATTTAAAGATACTACTAAAACGCAAATGACACGGTAACATAGACTCTTTTCTTCTTCCCATAGAACGATCAACATAATTATCCCCAGATTTCTGTTAGGACTTAAACAAACCGAAACATATAATCACACATTATTATTTAGAATCCATTCACGTACATTCCTTTATGGTCGTGCTTGTTAAATGTGCATAGGACCCTTTAAGCTTTGTGAGATGTCTCAAAACAGACAAAAGCAAATAGGCCATATAGACAATTGACGTCAGACCATATTTGAAAATGGCAAATGAAATAAAGATATATGGGGCGTATCCCCAAGCGGTTCACTCCGATGTAAATGCCTATCACACTTTCAAATGTGACTTAAGAAATAAGCCGGGTCCCCACTGAGAAAGCCCTCGCCTCGGCGACGTATTTGGAACCGACAAACAGGTCTGGCGCCGTTTTGGCTGGCGACAAAGTGCGTTTTTAGAGGGTTTGTCGGCCGAAAAACCCCCAAACATATCAGACATTTTTGATTTGGGAATGACATTTTACAATTTGGGAACGAAGTTTTACCTTTGGCGGCCGACCAAGTCACTTTTAGACCTCATTGGGGAAACGACTTTAGGATATCAATTGCCTTTTGCCATAATTCATTTCTACCAGTGTTGAACAGTGGGGACCCCTTAAAGCAGGGATATTCACAGGAATCACTAGGTCCAAGGGTGCCCAAACACCCTTAACTTTACAAAAGTTTAGTAAACGCTCAAAATAGGGGAAATTTGTTAATAATGTCAGTTGGAACCCCCATCAGATATTTCCCAGAACCCTTCACAATATGGAACTGGGTTAAACAAGTCCATATCCATAAGTCCCCCAATCTCTGGTAAACCGCTCCCTGGTTCCCATAAGAAGAAAAGAGAGGAGGTGACGCCAGGAACCAGGGGAAACCAGCAGAAGGAGGACGCGCCTTCCGGTCCGCTGGTCACCTGAGGGATGGCGCCTGGGAAACAAGTTTACGGATAAATCAGTGGGGCTGGTGGGGGCTGCGAGCAGATGTGAGCAGATGTCTGCGGCCACCATATTACACCCATTGCCGGCACGAGCTGCTCACGGGCAGGCCGTGTGTTTGGGGCACGCAGGCTGTAGATCCTCAATCAAAGCCTTCATTCAGGATTCCAAACCCTATACCTTCACTATTGTCATTCCCTTTGAAAATCGGATAAAGAACTGTACTACCCCAGAGGACAATATTGCTTGTCAATACAATGTCATGCTTACAGCAATTTTGGCGTTGTTACTAACGATTTTCAACATTCTCGGGGTACTCGCTATATAAATCAAGTACAGTTGATAGGTGCACCCAGCAATTGTTATTGTTCCAGTTTGCACACACTTATGCCTCGGGTGTGAAAATCAGGGCAACAGCGATTGCTTCATGCCCCCATTGGTCTGTTCTAAGTTGGTCTGTACTATGTCCAATTTAATGCATACATCCTATAAACCATTAAGAAGAGATTTGGAACATGTTTCTGTCGACATATGATAATGGCAATACGTAAACCTAATTCCCGCTGCCAGTTTTCAATGCGGGCATATAATTATTGCCCCTGGGCTACATCCCATATGAGCATACCCTGTTTCAAGAGCAAGCGAAATTTTGAAACACCTCATAACCTTCGACTGTCTTTAAGATAGATATTGTGAAATTGCAGGTGATGTGGACTGTCTACAGCATTGTCATTTTAAACTCCGTGAAATGAAAATAATAAACTAAAAATCCTAATCTTAAGAACAATACGGATCCTTTAACAGGAGAGGCATATACCACTATTTATTTCTTTTTCATTCCTTGTTTTATACAGAAACAAAATAAGATCACAATTATAACCATTTGAAATAAATTTGCTCCACCATCAGCATGTTTTCATACTATGTCATACTTTCGCTGGTTTACAGCTTGCCCACTTTACCCCTCACAAACCATCCCTCACACCCACCATGGGAAGTGAGGCCTGCCGAATACCAGCGGTCACGGCGCCTGAGCTGCTCGCTGGAATTGAAAACAAACTCCAAATTTAGACAACCAATATCAGCAGGAAGTGGGGGTACTGATAGGTTTCTCTGGCTAGAAGAAAGAGTGCGTGGATTTAAAGGGGATTGTATTCGCCCACACATCTTTTGTTATTTTCATTTTGTACAATTTGTTTGTATTCTTACGTTATATAGTTTACAATTTTTTCCTCTCAAATTGGAATCCACTGCCGGTTACGGCGCCTGAGCGGTTCACTGGAATTGAAAACAAACTCCAAATTTAGACAACCAATATCAGCAGGAAGTGGGGGTACTGATAGGTTTCTTTGGCTAGAATGATTGGATTGGTCTAAAAGGGATTCTATTCTATTTACCTATGCCTCTTGCATTTTTCACTTTTTGTGCAATGCATATATCATTCTTACGTCTTATGATATACATATAACCAACCAAAAGGGGAGTATGAGGGCGGTTATCACCCTAAGCCAGGACCCCGATATCAGCCTGAGGCCAGGGCCCGAAGGGCCGGCCAAAGGCTGATATTGGGGTCCCGGCGAGGGGTGATAACCACCCGAGTAGGCCTACTCCCTTCTAGGTTGGTTATGGATTTATTATACCATTTCTGTTAGATCTGAGCTCCCAAGGAAGGATGCAGAGCAATCAGTGATGGGGGGGCTGTGATGCTGCACATTTTTTCATGTTTTTTCATATAACTCTTTTGATATCCATCAAATCCACAAACAGGGAGCAAGTAAAATGTAGCTAGGAACGTTGTGCAGATAATGCATATGTTAGATTTTTTATTTCTTAATGATTTCATTTTTTTATTATGAATTTTAGAAACATAAAAAGTTTCTGTATCACCCTGCAGGGCTGGTTATCACCCAGGTTTTTTTTTTTTTTTTTTTTTTTTTTAAATTCTTTATTGCTTCTCAATGTGACATCGAGATCTTCCAGCCAATGTGAGGATATATGTGAGAAAAAATTAGTGCAAGGTAATATAGTGGTGAATAGAATATAATGAAGTAATGATGATGAACATGAGTGGAACCATTTGCGACACACTAGAACAAAGTAAGCATACAATATTACATATTGATACAAAACATCTTGGCTAATCAGGCCGCGAGGTTAAACATTACAAACTTCTAGTCAAAAAAGGTAACAGAATATAATCCCACTAGACACAGGTGATACCATTTGCGATGGACTAGTATACTATGTGACATGTTCAAGGTACTATCTGAGTATGGTAGATTCCGGTACACTACTAATCAGATCCTCAGGTTGATCCTTGCAGAATTCTGATCAATCGCAGTGTGTTTTAGTAAACACAAAATTTTAATTTTCCTTTTAAAGCTCTCTATGGAGTCTGATGTTTGTATCTCACTTGGAATATCATTCCACAGTTCTAAACCTCTATAGTATGGACTCTTCAGGATTTTTGTCTTACGAGTAGTTTTGTGTTTTAATTTTACCATACTACTACTACGTAATACAATGTTAGTGGTTTTACAAGCAAGATTCTTATTACTCAAACTCAATGTATACATAAAGGACAATAAATGAATATCTCTCCTCATTTTCAATGGTTGTATGTTATACAATTTCATTAATATGCGTGTTTTAACACGTTTACTTCGATCTGATTCAAACTCTATAATACGCAAAGCTCTTTTTTGTAATTTTTCAAGTTGACTAGTAGCTCTCAGTGTAGCACTCTCAATCACAAAATCACAATAATCCATGTAAGGCAATATAGACTGCTTATAAAAGATTTTCGCTGCAAATAAGGTAAGTGATTTCCGTAGTTTCGATAACAAATAGACCTTATAATTTACCTTTTTATATATGCTATTAACATATATATCAGCGGACAGATCATGTGCAATATCGACACCGAGGTATCTGTAGCTAGAAACAGATTCCAAAGGCTCACCTTTACAGTAGACAACTTGTAATGCTTCTGAAGGAATAGGAGGTATTATCATTAATTTAGTCTTCTTTTTATTAATAGTTAAATGATTTTTATCACACCAATCAGTTATTTCATTAAGTTGTAATTGAGCAGCTGCAACAGAACTACCAACATTCAAACAACTACAGGAAATCACAGTATCATCAGCATACATTAAGACACTATCAGCCTGAACATTAGTCAAATAAGAGAAAAGATCATTAACATATAATATAAATAGGGTCGGTCCTAAGGTAGATCCTTGGGGAACTCCATATTTAATTTGCTTAAAAGATGATACATAATTATTTACTTTAGTACACTGACTCCTACTTTCTAAGTAAGTACTAAACCATTTAACAGAGTTATCATCAAAACCATAAAGTTTCAATTTTTGTAATAAAAAGGCGTGGCTGATAGTGTCGAAAGCCTTCTTGTAATCAACAAAAATTGAACTAGTAATATCATTGACGTCCATATTTCTATATAATGAATGTAGGTAACTGAATACAGCAGATCCTGTACTCTTTCCCTTACGGAAACCATGCTGGTTCGGATGTAGGATATCAGCACAGTTTAAATAATAGCTTAATTGCATATGTATAGCCTTTTCTAATAGTTTACCAATCAAAGGCATCTGTGAAATTGGACGCCAGTTACTGGCATCCAACAGGTCACCTTCTTTCGGAATAGGTGTCACTATTGTTTTACCCCATGTAACTGGAAATTCTGCATTGCTTAATGCATCATTCAATAAACAACATAATTCAAAATTTATAACTTCAAATGCATCCTTCAGATAACATGTCCGCAGTTCAGGTACAGATGAGGATTTGTTAACGTTTATGCCTTTTACCAAGACTGCTGTCTCCTTTTCAGTTATCATCCTAAAAGAAAATTTTGAATATTTTACATCTGGAAAAGTTGCATGAGGTTTCCAAATTTTGGAGTCAAAATTACAAGCCAGAGATTCCCCAATACTAGCATAATAGTCATTCATATACTCAGCAGCTTGCAAGTCTGATAATATAGAGCCATCGGCACCTATCACAGACTTAATTCCTTCTGAGTTCACTGATTTTTGTCCCATAATGCAATTCAAAATACGCCAAAATTTTCCCGGTTCATTCTTATGATCATGTAAGCTTGTCTTAATTACATCCGCCTTACTATATTTTAATTTCCTATTTACTGCATGCTTAAGTTTCCGGAAATCATCCCGTAACTGTGCATTATTTATATCCTGTTTCAACTTAATAAAAGCTGTATTTTTGGCAATTATTAACTGCAAAATTTCTTTACTAAACCATGGGACATTATTGGCCCTAACTCTTTTCTTAGCCTTTGGTAGGATATAATCCAAAGCTTCTAATATAATATTGTACATAACATTCCAACGATCAGTAGCTGTTGTACAATCCCAGAATTTAGACCATTTCCAGCTACCAAGTATATGGGTTATAAAAGAATTTTTATCGTACTTAGAGTGAGATCTTCCCTCACTATAAGCATATTCTTTCCTCTCTCGACCCTTTTTCTTTACCATATATACTGGTAGATGGTCACTTATCACAATATAATGCACTCCCGATCCCCATACAAAATTACAATTAGTGAAAATCAGATCAAGGACACTACTTTTCAGCTCCCCAATTCGTGTTGGACTATTAATTAATTGAACACAGTTAATCAGTGCTCCAAAATCGTCTAGTAATTTCACATCCTTTCGTGTACCATGCACAACGTCCATATTAAAATCTCCCATTACTTTAATTTCATATTTATTAAAATTTTTAAAGGATTTGAAGGTATCTATCAACTCATTCATTGAGTCTTTAACATTGGCCCCAGGGGGCCTATAAACATTTACTACTAATTGTTTCCTATGGTTAGGTATCAAAATCTCGATCCAAAGTTGCTCCAAAAGTCTGGTAGTTTTAGATACTTCAGGTACCAATCTTGAGTAACTGCTATATTTGTTCGAAATATATGTTACTAAACCACCACCACGCTTATTCGGTAGATCATGCAATTCACGATCAAGTCTGAACAAAGTATAATTTGCATGGTCGATCAATGGTGTAGGGATCTTTTGATTTAGCCAAGTTTCTCCAATACAAATCACATCGTATCCGTCATAATTTATGAATAACTCATCATAATTTTTTAACAGACTTCTAATGTTTAAATACACAAAGGATTGTCCTTTTGGGCGTTTATCCATTTAAATGATGATAACCAATGAGATATGTGATAGATGATGATCGAGTGATGAAGGTTTGTATCACTCTGTGTTGAACTCTTAACTACTAAACTTGTATCACCCTAAGGTATAATAAATACCGTTATTTTTCTCGTTACTCAGATATACCTGCTTGTTATTCATATTGAATGCAGTGCACTCTGCTTTGATTCTTTCTTCATTTTGAAACAAATTAAGGCATAGATTCACTAACATGAGGGATAATATTTATGATAATACTGATTAAGCGAATCAGTGGCTTATCAGTGAGTTAAGACAAATATCTCATGATTATTGATTCATCTGATCAACAACTAAAGTGTCGGCCCATATTGAATAGACATTATAAACATATTCATTATGCTCTGGAAATCAAAGGATAGACACATCACTTACTATAGACAATTGTTTGATATGAAGTATAACAATAAGGATTTATTCTTTGTAGTAAACCAATAGTCCGCCATAGCTGTTTACAAAATAGCTACTTCTCTACACTACCTACATGCAATACTATTGTATTAGCATTTTATTGTCTGAGCATCTAGGCATGACATGCCTTACCTCTGCGCCTACCCAATGCCTGCATGGGACATACGTGACACCTTCATTGTCATGTCACCTCAGTCTGCTCAGCAGTGATTAATCAGTGTGATGATTAGTGTGATTATGTATTCTGTCCATTGAGAAGAGTTTCTATATCTTAGAATCCCTCCTATAAGTATTTACAATGGAGCTGGTAATTTTTGTGAGAAACAGAATTAGTAGTCATGAAACACTAATCATGAGATAGTGATTAATGATTAATAAACCTAAACAGTTACAAAACATAAGCCCATCTTTGCATGTAGAATATTGGTGCTCCTGATTTACCTTAATCGATTTCTATACTAGTTGCAATTTCCGGAACTGTAATTGTCAAAGACAACCTAAGAATGAGCATAGTATGCATACTAAAAGGAAGTGAGTAACATTCCCGATCATATTACATTCCATGTAGTATTCATAGCATTCAGCCAAAAAAAATAATGTTGATGTCAATTGGTCAGCAAATTATAAACTGCGCTTTCTCCAGCTGCATTTCACTAGCCGATTTTACTGCTGATTTCATTATTTGTCATTACAGTAGCAAAACGGCTGAAGTCTTATCACTAGAAAGGTATCAGAATTCTCTTTAATATGAAATGGATGCATGGTCTTATTCCAATATTAACGGAGAAAAGCCATTAATTACCCAAATTCCGTGAGAACGCGTTTGCAATGTGAACAGTTCCCAAACCCCCTATCACTTTCCCCTGTCATTACCAGAAGCAAGACAAGCCTGTAACCACTACTCGATACATAATACTCATTGACAGCTCAATTAGTTCAATACGGCATGGGGTGGACCGACGGGGCCCTCTCCTATGGACAGGAGGGCAATTTGCATGGTAAACAGAGATGGGGACAGAAAACACATGGGTCAGGCCAGGAGGTAGGGGATGGTTGATGGGGTACAGGTTACCTATTAGGGACTGGAGTATCCCTAAAGGCCTATTCGCTGTAGTGTATACAATATTCTTTTTAAAGTATTTTCGCAAGCAGCTGGGAGAATTTAATTTGATTCATTGAGGAGAAATTAATCTCATGTAGTAGAAAATCATGACAGGATTGTGGAATTGGAAAACTAATGTCGATTAATGTTAAGCCATGAGATATACTATGAAGAGAAGTGATTATTATTGCTGACATTCCATGAGATTTTGGGGCTTAATGACATAGATGATGAATGTAGAAGAAGGCTCAAACTTTCTATTGATGAAAACAGCTTTTGAATATTCCAAGTAGATGCTGAGATATTGGTTTCTAAATATGATAGGGCTGGACACCATAAATCCATGGAAAATAGATAACAAAGAGTACCAAGCGAGATACAAAAGGTTAGATATAGAGCAAAATGCAAGTAGTATGACGCATAACTACAACAAAACGCTATATTTTCTTTTCTAATTAAGATATCTTTAAGCTGTTTTTTGCTCAAAGTAGCTTGAAATCCTTCTTTTCTGTTTTCCTAATTTTAGAATGTTTGTCAAATGACCTAGTTTCCATGGCAACTAATTACCTCATCTTAGCACCATATGTACATATTGATGTTCTTTCAACATTCCGGCAACCATGGCAACAATATGCAATCCAATAAAACTACAGAAAACTTCAATTTTAGCTAATTTTACTATTTTTGGTAATTTTCTATGTAAGTATTGACTGTATACCTATCAAAGTGTAGGTCAATAAGCTAGGAACGTGCATGGAACGTGTACAGAAATCTCTCCTTTATCTAATGGATGAGGAACAATCAGACCAAACACCTTGGATATTTGATAACCTGCTATTTCTTTGATATTTTCATAGTTTGTTCATACACTCTTCGTCCAGGATAAACATGACATATGAATGCATTCTGACACTAAGTATTGATCCATTAAGATTATAGGCAAGATATCTAGAGAAACACAAAAAGAGAAGATACGTGATACCCCCACCTTTCCATCATGTAAATCAACGATAACATTTATTTACTTCATGGCTAGAATAAATATATGTAGAGTGCTTGGAAATAACAAGGAATAACAGGTGATTGGTTTGGACATTAATAAATAGGACTATTTATTCTATCCTCCTAGTTACATTGACTCTAAAAGTTCAAATCTGCTGCAAAGTGTTGTTGATGGTGGTTGGAATGCAAATGACCAACGGTTATATGACGTGGACTTATATAGTGGAGCATCAACAAATCTGCAAAACCACAGAGACGAGCCAGTGGCATCATCACCACTCCCCAAATAATAATTTTGCTCTAGGTATCACTAAACAAAATAATACTAAATGCATGATAAATCTAGTTTTAATCAATGTTTACTTACAACGGTATCCTGGAAAAGATATCATTATAATAATTGTTACAACACAATGCATTTACAACTATTCCAGTGCATCGATTTTGGGTTTTGTAAATGGACACACAATATGGAAGATAATAATACAATGCTCTAGGAATCTCAGTCTAAAAGTAAGCCTATATATATTGGCTATTGTTGTTGGTAGATCTTGGCACTTTGATCTCAGATTATAAAAGGATACTTTTTCCTCGTCAATTTCATCACAATAATATTTTGATAGTCAATGGCTCAAGCCAGATAGAAGTGCAAAATCCTTGTTGTAATGCCGAAAGACAAAGTTGGTGACTAGCTGTTGCCTCCTATGTGCATTCACCTAAAAGGTGTACGTTAATGTAGCAAATAATTGATTTGCCTTTTATACAGCGTGCAGTTCTATTTTATAACAATAATTTATCTACTCTGAAGGCCTGTTTTGCTCCTTGTTTGTGTAATAAGCCCTCTGGTATTCCCTACACAGTTTCAGCTTTTGTTGACAGAAATCAAAATCTGTTTTAGTGTCTTCTAATGTACGACATCTTAGGGGCTTTCACATAATAATGGTTCTTGGATGAAAAAACTGCTAGCTTGCCTACTTGGTGAAGAAAATAAGAATTAATGTTTAAAAACTTTATTATGATTGAGTGGGCCAACACTCTTACCTAGAAACTAAAACAGTTACACATATTTTGCATGATTCAGTGACTATATATATTAGAGCGAAAGTACAATATAGCATAATAAAATTGTTAACATTATTTGAGAAATTTTCTCAAATCCATTACAAAATACAGCTTTGATAATACTTCTTAGAAGCCATTTTCTAGCTTCATACTAGATAGAGAATAAAGCATAGCGGTTTTAAGGCAACGAGCAAGCTTCGGTTCTTTTTTTATTACCCCAGAACACTAGAAGAAAGAAAATCTAGTAGAGACGCATAGGAAGTAGTCCCTACGGATAGCATTTACCGCCTCTACAAATGATCTTAGCTCAGAGATAATCACCCAAAAATACATTCCCCACATCCCCCAGCCTCACTTGTCGCTGCCAGTGTTACATGATCTGGAGAGAGATTAGAATGGTGTTTCTAGGCGGCTCAATTTTCAGCCTGATAACACATATTCCCAGTCAATTTCTCGACTCATATTGCTTGGCTGATTGTTCATGAATTTGCCATTATGGCATGGTGAGTTTTTACTAGACATGTCTTCTCTATTGTTACACTGCATACATTTCTTATTGTAATGACTGATGTATGCCTTGTGCCCCTCTAAAATGTCCTTTTACAAAGGCTTACCTTTTAGCATTTCTAATTTATGACATTTATGTTTGGCATGGGATCGTCAGCCACGTTATGGTGGCAACTTGTTTAGAAATGGCATGTATCATACACATAGTTCCGTGAACATAATGTTTCCTTTGTAATGATATCCCAAAAATAACTTTTCTTACATGTCGATAATAATGGGAACTTTAAACACACTTTTAAAATATAAATCATATAGGTGGCCACACGTCATAGGAAAAATATAAGATAAGACATATTCTATTGATTATGTCCGTGTGTGCATGTGCAAACCTGTCAGCAATTTGAATATAATCAATCAAACTAAGTGTTGCAGTATCAGATGATATGCAGGGCTGTTTATAGAATCAATCCAACAACTCTGAAAGGTGTGGGTAAGTCCAATTCTCTACAATACACCATACTCGTTATTCATCTTCCAACCTATGCCCCCCCTTGGGACAGCATGCCTTCTTTTGTCTGACATTCCTTCAAATCTACATGAAAATCATGCGTAATCTTTACTTATTATCACACTCTACTTTATATATTTCCCCTAGTATTTTTCTTTTCCATATTTCTTTTCTTACATGGACACTGCTTTAAATCTCCTTTCTGTCTATCTGTTTCTATTCCTTTTCCTCATATAACATAGTCAAATGAGGCTGGAAAAAATAGACATCTCTTTTAGCCTCCATCTTCTTGTCCCTCCCTTTTTTCCTGCGAACCCAAGACAAATAAGATGGGGTGCTGACCCCCGCGGACCTCACTGTATCCAGCTCAGTGTAGGTGGTAATTGATAGGGCTGACAGCTCTGTTTATACAGTCCATATGATAATACAGCCCACCAACAAGACTCACCATTCAGCATTGATGTCTCGGACCGGACCTGGTCAGATGGCCAGTTCCACCAGTTCTAATCTAATCTTGTCCCTCAACGTCTCTCAGCTGGCAGCTGTCAAACCTTGTTCACATCTTGTGATTGTGTACCAATATTTCAGTGTGATTTCATTTTATTGTATTTGGTTCTGATTGACATAAAATTTGATCACATATTTTGTGTTGTTATGATTCTAATTTCAGTTTTCATTTGGTTGTATTATGAACCTAATTTAGCTCTGATTTGGGACCATGACCAAATTGGAACTGACAACCATGTCAAGCATTTTGCACCACGTTTGGTTCAAATTCAGGTCTCGACGGCAAAGGTGATGTTTTTGGGGGCTCAAAAGTATCAATTGATTAAACTATTTTGGTTCTGGCCCTTTCAGATGGCTTATTCTAAATTGTGTTGAGAAATAATGGTGTACATTTTCAATGTCTCTTGCGTACTTTTGTGGCAATCTTACCATAATTTTGTGCAAGCCAATGAAAATTAATGATACTTTAAAACATAAAACACATGGGATATAATTATGAGATTTCAAAATATCAAAATCAAAATGAAATCAGGATCTATCACTCCGCGAAATTAGACCTTTAATGACCTTTGATTTTGTAAATGGAGCCATTGAGGTTCATTAAAGGCATAGGATACCTTTCCATTACCTTTAGCACACCTCAATGGCTCCATTTACAGAAACTTAAAGGTCATAAAAGGTCTTTTTCGTGCAGTGTATTTGAAAGCTAATCACAAATCCTTCGGAAAAGAATCACAGTGTGTGAATGCAGCTTGAGAACCAGACCCAGCTGACAGATCACCAGGGGGCTGGTCAGCCCTGCACCGGTCACCTTTTAAAGACCGACGGGCTGTATAAGGTGTCAGCATGTCAGAGTATTTTGTAGCGGGGCCATGCTCATCTCATGGGAGGTGTCTGCTGCTGGAGGACAATTAGGGCCCGCCCTGGAGGACTGCCTGTCACACGTGCCTGTCTGGGTCCAATGACGGTTTAAAACTACCCCTCCATACCCGGGAGGAATGGAGGACAGCAGCAGGCACATGAGGGGCTTGGTGTAAACAAGTAGAACAGAAAACATCTTGGCTTGCATCGTGTATTTCAACCTTCAATGGTTTAGTCATGAAATCATTGATAAAAATGGTAAAGGTTTCAAGGTTATAGATATTCCACAGAGTAAGCCTTAAATCAAAGAGAGAGACCTGGGAAAATGAGAGAAAATCTCAACATAACTCTCATCACATTAAATAAATAAATAAATAAATAATTAAATAAATTTTATTTAGTTTTCCTTAAAAAGCAGTGTTTACTCTCTTTGGGTGCCTATCACAAGTGGAGGAAAAATGACGGAGTCTGTATCATTTTTTCCAAATTAGTTATCATAATCTGTAGACTATTAGGATATCTAACATTTGTTGATGAAGTACATACTGTAGGCATATAAAGAGTACCGGTGTATAGAAGCTATATAATGTGGCAGAATGTGGCGATGGTTGTATGAGTAGGACTATATCGAACAAGGAGATAACTATCACAATACAGCACAACATAACGTATTAAAAAACCCTCAACATAAACGCAACACAACAATTGATAACGTACACTGAAAATATCAATCTAGATTTCAATCTTCACAAGGTAGAACCATCTTTAATCAGAGCCATTAATATGGATATAATAGTATATTTGAATTTTTAATTGTTTCAAATATATACACGTTGATAGAGTATGTTAGTGGTTACTTTCTGAGGGATTTACGTTAAAGTGCTGCAAGTGTCGGATCAGTTTGCCAGACATCGTAACTTCCGACAGCCAAGCCTGCAATTACAATAATGAACAATATAATTACTCCAGTAGACAATATGATGACACGAGTTATGTAATGAAGCTCATAATGGTCGATTCCAATTAGAAGCATTTTGTCAAAATGAAAAAAAAAAAGATTATCAGTTATTTTTTAGGTAGGCTAACTTACAAATCAGTCAAACCTAATAGAATGATCACATGTGACTTTGCTGATGCGAAATTGTTTACTCGAAAGATCACCTGTTTAGGCGACACCCTAACAACAAAAGAATAATAATTATTCCACATGTCAATTATTATCATGTCATCTCATGCTTTGGGGACAATCGCAGCAACCATTTAGGTTAGATCTTGGGCTCTATTGAGTCCTTTTGTCCAACGTTTTGGTAATTTTCTTCTCTTCGCATTTTCAACTATTGGTGAACCAAAATGAGGGAATGTTTGAATTCAACATTAAACAGTTAAAGGGGACGTCTTGATTTTTAAATAATACTAAACATATCAGCACGTCTTAATCATCAATGAGGCTAGAGGCTCCTGGCGATAGGACAGTCAATATTCATGGAAATGCTAAATCTTTGATAATTCAGTATTTATTAAACTATGTTTGACAATTGCTGCCTACGCTTGATATCACTGTTTCCATGGCAACTAAGTAAATAATGCATAGTTAGTAGTCATATCTCCTTAGGATTGGCGATAGATTTCATCAATTTAGGACGCTTACTTACAGGTTATTTAATTCTGAAAAGAAAGCAACGTTCCGGCAGTGGTCTGGTAAAGATTGAGTTATCTGGCCGAAATTGGGCTCTTAACTGATTAAAGCCGTATATTGGAAATCAGTCTATCACATTAGATTGACGCCAAGTTGAACTTTACCTAATCATCATTATAATTTTGGTCCACATAATCATAAATCACTACTTAACGATTAACATTACTCTGATTTCAGAAACGGGATAACCGCGATATGGCTAAAAGGGCAGTATAATAATTATAAGTTGTGTTTTAGAAAAGTTACATTCGTAAATTATAATGTTGTACCCCCACGGCATGTATGCAGGGTATATATAGTGAGAAGTTTAAACCACTGCAATCACTATAATACACTTTGGCTACATTGGTATGCAATGATTCCGACAAGGGGACGTCAATGAATTACGTTAGCATTTTTACATGCATGATTTCTAGACCCAGCACCCCGTTTTAGCATGTATGCATTGGAAATGTATTTAAGCCTACGACCCCCATCCTTCTTCGTGCGAACGTATTTGATAGATGGCCCCAAAAAGAAACTTATGATATAATAACCCTATAAAAACACTTTCAACGTCTCCTTTTTGTATACTAATTCATAGGATGGCTTCACTAACGTTTTGTCGCTTCTTTTTAGAAAGAAGAAGAACAATCATGCATAACAATGACGTCATATCAAGCATAATCCTGACGTCACAAAACTCAATTTGCCATGGAGGCTAACAGGGGTTTTGACAAGTAATCCTTGTTGATGAAGGTTATCACATAGGGATCAATGACGTAATGCTTGCCGACACCATTTCTAATGACATCATTTAGCGGGTGTTAACCTGTTTTACCAGACATCATTCGCTGTAGGCATCAGCCTAACTCTCCTCTCATTGTGTGTGACCTACATCTCGTGAAAACTGCGGGCAAAGAGTATGTTTTTTAAATTTCCTTTTCATTAAACGTTTTAATCACACATCATAAAAATTAATGGTTCTATAAATAATAACCAACGCTTCTGAAATACATTTTTATGTACATGACAACGTTATATGTAAAATGGAAAGTATCACTTGTGCTTGAGATTCCATTTATAAACAGGTTAAACAGTAACTTCAAAATCATGAATATTTCATCTTAGGGGTCACTTGGAGTTTACAAATAAGGTTGTTTTTCTAAACAAAAATCTATAAAGGAAGAGCATACGTTTGCATTATGATTATAGTTCTGTTGTTACTGTTCTCAGTAATTTTAAGGTCCGTAGGAGGAATTGATTGTTGGTCGGGGGAGGGGAGGGTAGTATAGGGGCTTGGTCTCAATCAACATCGTAAAACATATTCGATGTTAGTTTTTCTAATATTTGGCATTCTAAGAAATTACCACTACAACGACATATTATTGTAAATGAATTATGATAAACAAACGACACAAAAAGAGGGTCAAAGGAACGCCCATGCCCAATAAATATTTCCATCTAAATTCTAGAATAGCAAGGGGAACTTTTAGTTCAGCCACACCGCGCTCTTTCACCAGTTAGCAGACACCAATCGCCATACCAACCCCCCAGAGCACCCAAATTAATGACAATGATAAACTCATCGGGGATTTCCCTCAGACCCATTCCAGCCTGGGTCCCCATGGCAACGTGGGCCCAGCGAGTGGTACGCCCCCTAGTTGGCATCAGAGAAGTGAGAGTGCGTCGGGGGGATGGGTTCCCTTCAAACGGTTGGCGGCATCCAAGGTGTGCAATGCCCACATCCTCCGAGGACGGGTAGGGGACAGCAGGGAGGGTAGGCCCACACGCTGCCAGTGTCTACTACTACTGACGGCATCTCCTCCAGGGCGGCTCCCGGCCTTCTCCTCCACACCACAGACAAGCAATGGGGACCTACGGCTAGAACCAAGAGCTTCATAACCTTAGAGATAACCTACCCACAACCATGAGGCTATATCCGCGCTGTCCACCACTACCAGAACCGCCACACTTACCACATATACCACTGAGGACTCACTATGGATCTTCCACGCCTCATTGGAGTATTATTACATAATCTTCTGCAGGACAATTGTGTCAAGGGTGCTCGGCCTTGCTCAGGGGCCTGGGATCCTTGTGCAGACAGTGTCATGAGAAGTTGGAAACATGCTGGAGTTGGTATCTCTCAGGTGTTATCATTGCAGGAGAAGGAGGTATAGGATTTGCCCAATGCATAATTGAGGAAGTTACTTTATATTGAAGACAATGTTTTTATTGCAACACATGGAGGTGTAGGGGTTGCCCATTGCATAATTGAGGAAACTTGTATAACACTGAAGATATGATATCGCAAGAATAAGACTTATGTCATTTACTTGGATACATTGGTGCTTTGAAATTGGGCTTCAGCCTCCCGGAAAACATCCAAAAACTTTTGGAGTTGTTATCTAAAGTGATTTCATACTAGATGGCAATGAGAAGGACAAAAATATCAATTCTTTGGACATATTATATATTGTGGTGAGTACCTTTTTTAATAACAATAGCAACATGATAACAAACATTGTTTATAAACATTAAGTATTTCTATCATATCACATGACTTTAATACTCATTGCATTCTTTCCATTTTATTCCAGAGCAACCAAGCATTGGCCAACTTGTTCTGAATCTGTAAACTGCAGAATTAATGTCTGGATCCAGACTCGTTTTCTCCCCTATCAAAACACAGGTCTAGTAATTATGTGCATCCCATTTCTGTAGCAGACATCTGTTCATCTGTCCCTCCCTATCAGACTGCAGGAGCAATCGTTTCTTGTACCATGGGAATTCCTCTCCAATCTGCATGCATTGCTTATTCTTACTGGTCCACTTGTTCTTTCCTTGCTCTGCTCCAGACTTTTAGACGGGTTTCCAGTACCAATCGAGTAAACCAGGTCTATTTACAGCATTGCGAATGTGGCCTCGGAGAGTCTTATGTATTCAGTCCAATTCCAAATCGTTAAATTTCTGCACTCAAATCTACTACATCCAATAGACCGCTTTCGCTAGGTGCTCCAATTGAGAAATATGTAACAATGTGAAATTGAATAATCAGTTTTTCTTATCTTCCAGACAGCTATTAATTCATCATTTTGCCTTTATTGAGCATTCATTCTTATTATTATCTAGATAATTACTGACTTACCACTGTAACAAATTAGAATCTAGAAAACCATGACCTTATACAATACACATCAATATGGTTCCCTCGGATTTTGGCTCCAAAGATGTTTATTGATATAAGGCCGTATTCCACGTACCGATTTTGATGCTGCCGATTTTGAATCAATTTTGGTCAATTTTCTCTGAGAATATGGCATAAAATCATGCATCCTATAAATCATTTGAAAGAGAAGCCTAAGACATTTCAAACGGTGTATAACATTTTTATATTTGAACATAATTCCCACCGCCGACTTTTTTTTTAAATCGGCAGCAAAATCGGTATGTTGAATACAGGCTATAGGCCTAATTATTCAATTTTAAAATAAACATAAACATCATTTGCAATATTCCTCATGAAGCTATTCACAGTTTCTAAATAGTTGAGAGTGATACAAACCTCCTCCTCTACTTGCAAATGGGCTATTATTACGTGTTGTTAGTGAGCATGTGGAGGTGCAATCGAAGAAGGGCTCTGGTGCTCGTGACCTTGAATTCTACTCCAGGGTCAGCTCATTATTAGTTTTCAGGGTGGAAAACCAATAACTGTAGGCCAAAGATTCACCAGTGGAATACTAATGGCAATGTCTGTACACAGAACTTCGACCTGTACTGTAGCTAGGACTGCATTTTTTTCTTTCATTTTTTTGTTTGAATATCAAACCAAAGTAATGCCAGATTCTTTCTTCTTTCCCAGATATTGTGCAAGCGCTATTATGATAAACCTTTTACATATCTACTAAGAACTATTATGATTTGTTCCCCCCTCCATCAAATATAATATCAGTTTTATTCTACGAACAATAATGATTTTGACAATATCAAGAAGTATTATCATTAAATCAAAGAAAGAATATAGATAGAACTTGTAGTATAGGTCAACATAAAGAGAATATTATTGGCAGAACCTTGAATTAAAGATTATTTGGTATTTCGATGGTAATTTGAGAGGCATTAACTTTGTTTATTTCATCTATCTTTACAACATTATTTTTGTAATCCTATTTGAGAATTACATTCTATAGATGCACCGATAGATAGATATTTCAAATTTTATATGAAGGACTCTCGGTGTAAGAGTGTTTCCATTTCACATGATTTCAAAGTTCTTTGTTAACCGAATATAAGCATGTTCGCATTAAAGTAGAAACAGAGTCTTTTTATATCTATATAAAGTATTCAATTTCTATACAAGTCAAATTGTCATCTTTACAGTTTCAGGAAGATTAAGCTAGGGAGGTTTTGTGACAGGCAATGTATGTATATCTGTAAGTCCCTGACTATTTCGGTAGAAACCCATTACACGTATCTTCATAGATTCAGGAGCGCCTAAAGAAGTGTGACCGTATGTGACACACTATAGTCTCTGTCATCTCGTAGCACAATGGGCCTTTTAATCTTGCTACACTAGGGAGAGGGGATTTTCTACATAGCCAGGAAATGAGGGTTTATCATAAAAAGATGCTGGTGTCATAAAACGTTTTCTAAGTACACTTTGTAGTATATGAGTTTATATGTTTTGTGACAGGGGCACAAGAGTAACAACAAAGGTAATTTACAGTACGTTTCCACAGCAAAAGTCCTAAAGATCACCTACCTTCCTATCCTAGGAAAGACTGGTAGCAATGTTGATTCAATACCACTATAGTGAAATGAAGTTGAGACCGAACCAATTTCAACATTAAGGTCCCGGAGATGCAGAATTTGAAATCCGATGCTGCCATTATTGAAACTAGCTGAGTCTTGAGCCTTCTTCCTACTCTCTGAAGGCTACTTTTTACTCCATGCAGGGAAGTGGCCCATTTCCCGAACAGATAACACCGTGGAATAACATTATTAAGAGCCCAGTGTACCACTCACTTACAAACCTTTTAACATCAATAGTTCTTGAGCACCTCATAACCTGGAACCTAGGCTAATCAGGGGTCATCAAGTCATAAATAAGTGTGCTTATTTCCTCTGTTAATAATTCCTCCAGGATTAATAGTTATGACACTGTTGAGCCTCTACATGGCTTTTTAATACTTTGTAATGCCAGCTCATATTCAACTGGTATTCATTTCATTTATTGATAACGGTGTCGTCCCGTGGCCCGTCGCATAACCAAATGCTCGCTGTAGGGAGAGAAACAGTGAGGGTTTGGCAAAGTCTTGCTACCATACGCGAAATTCGGCATCAATTTTCACCCATTTTTAATCATTTTCCTGGGCTGAAAATTTCAGGGATTTTAGATCTAAATGTCTAGTTTCTAGAACTTTTTACAGAATTAAAATCGGTTGCTTAGAACACCCACAAATCAACAGGGGGACCCATCGCAACAGGGATGTCCTTGTTGTGAGAGGGGTGTGCCAATGTTCCCTACAGCGAGACCCGTTATGCGACGGGGCACCGATGAATATGCAAGGCCAATAGGTACACAGATGAATTACAGAGCCACTTTGCAGTAAATGGAATAATATTTTATTTGATTGCAAATTTTACTAACTGATTTTTTCGCAGAACACATCATAATAGTTTTATAATCAATTTTTGAATGGATATTTTCACAGGATATTCATAAACGGTCAAAGACACAAACCAACAGATGAAATCAGACAGCATGAATATCAAAACATATACCAACAAACCTATTACAAAAGCCAGTCTAAAATAGAACCAGGGACCATTCGATCAGCACTCCAGTGGTCATGGTCTGCTATCAAGCCAACTCTTCTCTCGACACCTCCCTTAACCCTGCCCCTGTTCCTTGGGCGGTGCCAGCCCGGCGGCCAGTTATTAGCAAGGCAGACCCAGTATTGACTCTAAGGCTGTATCAGCCCCTTCTTTGCCCCTTTTTCTTCCTACCCCCAAGGGTGGGACCATTGTCGTGAGTGGAAGAGATAAGAAGACTGTCTGCTGGCGACTTCATGTTACCTCATGCCTCACGCCCTGCGCTTACAGTCCACAGTTGTACTTCACACACTGCATATTACATCCATAGCTAACATTCCACATCTCTCACTCATCTTACTTTGCGGTTCATAGCCCTACCTCAATATCCTACAGCTCTACCTCCTACGCCACAGACACAGCCCACAACCTCATATGTAACAACCATGGTTCATACCTCTACCTCCTACAACCGATTCACAGCTCTTATCCCTGCTGACTACATCACAAACACAGCTCACAACCTCATATGTGACAACCATGGTTCATACCTTTACCTCCTACACCACATTCACAGCTCTCACCCCTGCTGACTACATCATAAACATAGCTCACAACCCTACCTCCTATGTGATAACCATAGCTTATACCTCTACCACCTACACTACATTTATAGCTCACACCCTTACCAACTACACCACATGCACAGCTCCAACACCTACCTCCTATGCCACAACAATAACTCACACCTCTAATCCCCTTTATCCAACATGTACAGCTCACACCCCTAACTTCTACACCATATCCATAGCTCATCCCCACCTCCTACACTAAAACCACACCTCACATCCTTACCTTCTACACTACATCCACAGCTCACACCCCTACCTTCTACACCATATCCATAGCTCACACCCCTACCTTCTACACCATATCCATAGCTCATCCTGACCTCCTACACTAAAAGCACACCTCACATCCCTACCTTCTACCCTACATCCACAGCTCACACCCCTACCTTCTACACTACATCCACACCTCACATCCCTACCTTCTACACTACATCCACAGCTCACACCCCTACCTTCTACACCATATCAATAGCTCATCCCCACCTCCTACACTAAAACCACACCTCACATCCCTACCTTCTACACTACATCCACAGCTCACACCCCTACCTTCTACACCATATCCATAGCTCACACCCCTACCTTCTACACCATATCCATAGCTCATCCTGACCTCCTACACTAAAAGCACACCTCACATCCCTACCTTCTACACTACATCCACAGCTCACACCCCTACCTTCTACACTACATCCACACCTCACATCCCTACCTTCTACACTACATCCACAGCTCACACCCCTACCTTCTACACCACATCAATAACTCACACCCCTACCTTCTACACCATATCCATAGCTCATCCTGACCTCCTACACTAAAAGCACACCTCACATCCCTACCTTCTACACTACATCAACAGCTCACATCCCTACCTTCTACACTACATCCACACCTCACATCCCTACCTTCTACACTACATCCACAGCTCACACCCCTACCTTCTACACCATATCAATAGCTCATCCCCACCTCCTACACTACATCCACACCTCACATCCCTACCTTCTACACTACATCCACAGCTCACACCCCTACCTTCTACACCACATCAATAACTCACACCCCTACCTTCTACACCATATCCATAGCTCATCCTGACCTCCTACACTAAAAGCACACCTCACATCCCTACCTTCTACACTACATCCACAGCTCACACCCCTACCTTCTACACTACATCCACACCTCACATCCCTACCTTCTACACTACATCCACAGCTCACACCCCTACCTTCTACACCACATCAATAACTCATCCTGACCTCCTACACTAAAAGCACACCTCACATCCCTACCTTCTACACTACATCCACAGCTCACACCCCTACCTCCTACACCACAACTACAGCTCACACCCTTACCTATTACATGATATCCACAGTTAAGACACACCTAAACTCATAGCCCTATACATATACATAACTCAGATCCATCCATAACTCACACACATACACATCCATTACCATTCTAATTTGCATCCCAGATCTAATCTTAATTCACAGTTCTTTTGCAGTTTACTCCCAAATATCTTATGTTACATCCATCCCTTAACTCCCATCCATCTAATAAACCAAACCTAGGCCTATAGCTCTTAATCCAAACCATAGCTCACATCTTAAGTTCTTACTTCATATAATTTATATATATATATATATATATATATAACTCATACTTTTAACCTGTCACTCAACATTCATAGCCAACCTCTTGTGAGCTAAAGGTGTGCAAATACTCAAACTCACCTCATTTAGACAAATAAGCAGACTGGTATCTGCACAAGACAGCAGGCCATATATATGCATAGATTGTGGGTGGCCTATATCCGAGGAAAATTGACTACTGCGCACTCTAGCGGCTAAGACAGATGAGAGTGACAGACAGACAAAAGCAGCTCCAGGGTACCTCTCAATAACTGCTAGTGCCTAAGGTGTATCACCAGGAGGCTGGATGACCCCCCTGACTCCAGGCATAGAACTCTAGGCTGTCTGTAGAAAATAAAGTGTCTGGGCTAGCCTGGAACAGTTCACAGCCCTACCTTCTACATAACATCCATCATGCTGGTAGATATCAGAACTAGTAAGGAAGTTGTCAGCATTATTTTTTGTTGTATGTAATAAAGCCCCTTGTTTTTCATCCAGAGGGTTCTGTACAGCTAAAGCGGCAATTACTTGGCTGGTGTAGCACTGACTATTGGTTAGTATACTGCTTTCTCATGCACAGAATTAGATTGTGGTCACAGAAGCATTCTAATAAATTCATTTTGTTAATTGTGTGGACTGTAAAGACAGTTATACACAAGGATATCTTGTTTTATCTTGGATATTTGTTTTACAAAGGACCAGAATCATTCAAATTAAGGTTGGGGAGCACCCCTGGAAAGATATGCAATAAAGTTGGTTTTATAATCCAACCATAATGCAAAGCTTTGCATTTTGCAGCTATCTTCTTCCATTGAGCTAATTTTATATAATCTTGGTAATGATTATGACTCCTAACACACTTCTTAGTTCACTAAAAGAATCAAGAGTACAATGACAGATTTCCCCTTTATTTGCACCAATGTCCGGTAGTTCTTTTTTAAAATTTTGTTATGAAATTGGTAATGCTAGAAGAATGTTTTCCTAGACAAAATAGCTCCAGTATCTATGTTAAAACAAGAAATCATTGAACTTATTCACAAGATGCTAACTCATTCCAGAAAGAACATACCATCCGCACCCCCCCCCCCCCCCATCAGCCCACAGGCAGTATGTCATTATAGTTAAATAACAAAAGCTCAGTGGTCAGTGGAGGATACGTGCCGTGAGCAGATTGTAAAGTTTCTCTAACTGGATGACAAGGACTTGCAATTGGTACCCTTTTTTCACACCCATGCACGTCTTCTATAGTTGAACAGGGCTAGCTAGGCTTACCCACACAGGCATAGGATGGATAGGGACACCTAAATTCTCCCCACCTTGTGTGGTTAATTTTTGATTTGCAAAAAGAATTACTATAATGTTACTTTCACTAAGCAACATAATTATGCTGGTACCCGCGCTCTCCCCTAGGAGTGGTCACGTGACCCTGAATTCCTCAAAATCTGATGAACTGGGCAGTGGCTTGTAACTGCGGCTTATCATTACGTAAAGTGTAGCATAGCAGAGTGTGAGTTGATGCCATTGATCCCAGCATATAAGCTACACATTTGCAGCAATTTCATTGTGGTTTTATAGTGTTTAGGGGATAAGCAGATATACCTATAGGCCTATACATGTTGTTAAATCACCTGTTTGTATAATCAGGTGATTCACAGGGGAGGTTTTACAAATATGTTGGTAAACTTATCGATTAGGCCTATTTAAGTGCAATAATATTATGTGTCGCAAATTACAAGGACACTTTTGCAAAATGCTAGCATTATAAACAAATCATGCAACAACTGAAGCCGACATCTGTAAAGTTAAAACATAGCTGCGTGCGCCCTTATTTCTATGGGAGGGAATGGCAAAGGTAGCTTGATTAATTTAGTAATCAAGTATATAACATCACTGCATTTCATGAGTTTTCGTGTTACATCCTTTGCATTACATTTTATATTCACATACATATGACAAATCTGAAACATTCATTTTATAACAAAGAAACACATTTAAACTAGCCAATATAATTGGGTCACATTTTCTTATATCTACAAAAGCGAAAAAATACCCAAGTGAAAACACTTGTCCCACCATGCCAATGAACCAAACCAGACTAAACTTAACTCATTGCGTGGGTTGGGTTGGCCAGTATGGGCAGTCTTGTTAAGGCCATGATCCATGTTGCGATTTTTGGCCGATTTTGAACCGATTTTGAAAATTATTTTGTTAATTAAGCATTTTTCTTATACAACGTACACTTCTCCAAGGAGTTTAGAATAATACATTATCAGAAAAATTGTATTTTCATCAGGAAAGTTGATTCCAAATATGTGAAAAATGCATGAGAAGAAAATCGGTCGGCCCAAAATCGCAACGTGGATCATGGTCTTTAATAGCCGTGCCTGACGTCCAGTGTCAGGGCTGGCCGACAGTGGCCATGATAAATACAGACTGGGCAGTCCCTGATTTCCCCAGCGCAGTCACGCCATGAGTGGGAGTAAGCTTCACCAGGAGTCCATATTGCACTAAACGGATTTACACCTGCTACATAGGTGATTGCACACAATGATTCATCGAAGGTTTTGCCAATATTGACAATGTATAGTTGTAAGGTCAGTACTCGATTTTTAGTACGCAATTCAAAATTCTCTCCCATTGTTAAGTTTGAATTCCTGTCTGACCTGTGTGTGATTTTTAGTCCTTTCACTTCACCAAATGGTTTAGGCTCGCCCTGATCCTAGGTTCTATAAATCTCAGAAGCACTCCCCTATTGAGCGAAAGGTTTAGCAATTCAAGAAGGTATCATGGAATGGCATCGGACATATACATTGCAAGTATATCATAACGTTTTCTTGGGGAGATTCTTGAGTAAAATGTTGTCACTGACAGAGTTAATATAGTCAAGCAGGTCTCTGTTATAATGTGCCATACCAATTAATAATGTTGTGTAATGACAGCCTGACGAATTTTTAAGCCAATGAACTACGACTTCTAAGTCAATGAACAACACATTGAAGGGTATACAGTAGCAACCCTATTCTTCCTGATACATTATTGTTATCATCTTTGAAATCTTATGTTGAAATTTCCATAACATATATATTCTGAAACCGTAGAATATAGGAACCTAATGTCCAATAGAAATTACCTCTTAGCTAAAAAAAAAAAAAAAGACCCCCCTCTGAAAACCTTTGGTTTCCGAAAGAATTAATTTAACTGGACAGGTCTGTGCCATTATGCTGATGATCCACGATGCGACAAAGTGCCAACCGATTTTATATTCGTGCATTTTCCATATGTTTAGACAAATATTTTTGGGTAAAAATTCTCTTGGTATCATAGCAACTGAGGAAAAATTGCATGTTTGACAAAAATAATCATTATTTGTCAAACCGATTTCTGAAATCGGTCCAAAATCGCGTCGTGGATCATAGCCTCTATGTGCCATACACTTTGTTGACCATGTGTGTCACCCGTGGTTGTGCATCTACCAGTGCCGGATCCGGCTTTTTGAAAAGGTGGGGGACATGCTTTTAGAAAGGGGAGTCGCACCCCCCCATTTTGCAGAATTTTGCATTAAAAATCTAAATTTGGCCAAAAAAAGGAGAGGCGCCACGGCCTGCCCCCTCGCCCCCTCTAAATCTGTAAATTCTGACGGCTTGACCAGCTGACAGCCAATACAAAGTAAATACTTTGAGGTTTAGTGTGCAGTAGCTTCCATGGATGTTGGTTTGTGAAATATGTCACTGTTGTTCGAGACTTTAAATTTGTTTGTTCAAGAAGGAGTTTATATTTAATGAAACCATAAGATATGAAAAAATATTGCCCACCAAACTATTTCTAAGGAGAGCCTCTTTACAAATCTCAAAGAAATAGACAATTTATGACACCACTTGTGAAAGAACATTAGCAGAAATGGTTTCACAAACTATTTAAGTGGAAAAGTATGCACTTCCCTTCGATAACAGGGGTACTGTGTGTTATGATTTTCGGATTAGTCGTTTGGAAAGGTTGCTGGCTGAAAGAGTTAACTGAGCTTGACAGGTCCGTGCCATAATGTGCCATACACCCTGTTGACCACTTGTGTCACCCGCGGCTGTGTACTGACGGCTTGACCAGCTCACAGCCAATGAAAAGTGATTACCTTGAGGTCAGTTTTAGTGCGCAGTAGCCGCCCCTGGGTGATGGCCTTGGCGGGGTAATGCGCTAAGCTTGTTTGGGTGACCGTGGTTGGGCCACCACTGCAGGGCAGGCCAGTGTTATTGGCTCGGTCACTGGATTTATATTATTGGAGGCATAATTGAAGGAAAAAAAGTGAAAAAGAATGCTAACCCCCTTTGAATTAGCCCAAGCGTTTTTTTCCTTCCAGGATAATCGCCCTGGAATGAACTTGGGCGTTATTGTCAGTCTCGATTATTCCCCTGGGCTGGTTTCTTTAAGAGAAGGCTGGATATTGAATATTTTTATTGCATTTATAGTCTGAAGAATAAGGGGACTTTTATTCGACCTACCTGATTCCAGAAAGAAAAACTTTATCAAGTTTAAGATTACTAAATCATTTTATTACGTGCTATTCTATGTTATGTTATATCATGTTTGTATCATAATAAGAATCCTGACTCTCTGAACAAATATACTACCAGTGATATTGCTACTAGGTATTAAAGATGTGTTTGGATGGGGGCTTTGTATTTAAAACAATTTCTATTTGGACTTTAGATAAATAGAATATAAATATCAATTACTTATATCAGCGAAAACTCTCACTGTAAACCAATTACAGAACAATAATCCCTTCTTTTAGTCGGCACTCGATTTCTAGAATAATAATTAAGGGAAATAGTCATGACCCTCGCCCTAGCTATTTTAAAAGGTCACATAATTTTCCCCAAACTATTCTTTTCACTTGTAAAACTTGATTTCTAGCAGAAACATTAAGCAGTGCCAAACTCAAGCATTTTGTTTATGACACAGTTAATATCCAAAATCGGTGATAATGCTACTTAGCTAACAATGGTGTTATCAAGGACCCCTGTGCATGCTCTGTGTTTTCAATACAAACTACATTAGTCAGAGCCTACAGGCATGTTGGAACTACAAATGTATAGCCTACTATTAAAAGCCTAGATTGTTGTCCATTTAAGCTAATAATGTCTATAAGTCAGCAAAGTCACATAGGTCATTAAAGGTCATTAACCTTAGACTACTACGGTGTATCAAAAGTACCAGCCAACAAAATGCCAGACGTCATTGTCACACATTAATGGACTATCCCTCTAAATAGGGTCCCTGGCGTCACTTACAAGCCTATTGTAGACCCTATTTTCCCCTATTCCCTAATTGCCATCTTATATAATGATAACACTTAAAGGTAATTCGGTTCGTTCCACCTGCCTTATTCGGACAATACTAATGGGGAAGACTACGGTGAAGTTGACGTATTAAGTGGGCAACAGTGCTTCCTCTATTGTATACTATTAGATATAGAAAGATTGGCTTGAAACTAAATGTCTGCTAGCATACAAACACGTGAATAACAACTTGCTCCTGTGCTTGTGCCAAGTTGATTGAATTAAGTTGTAGACATATTGGATGAAGTGCTACAATTAAACCTCAGTGAATGTCCCAGTATACTTCCAGAATGTGCCAGTCACTTTCAGACAATAATAGCTAGCATAGTTAAAAATATGACCCTATTATAAAAACACCCTGATTCACCAGTCAATGCAGACAGAGAAGTGTATCTGATTATTATCTGTGTGCTATTTTGTGACTATTAACATAACATCTACTCATAGTTTGCGCTCTAGGATGAACTTTACAGCACAGTGATATCACGAGAGTGTTTTACACATCTTAAATGGATGCCATTGCCATTTCTATCCATATAGGCAGCCCAAGATAGGAGTTGAATAAAACAACTAAAAATACAACACTCAAAACGACACGACGCATCAACGTCAGAGCTTCCTCATAAGACCACATAGAATCTATATTGACAAGTTAAAACGTGCCCCAAGTTCACAAAACAAAACACTCACAAATCCCCTCTACACCTTCATCACCTCTTCTAATTCATATTCCAAATCTATGCCAATAGATTCCTTTGTAAGGCCAGTGTACGATCTTACAGACCCACACTCGCGGAGTAGATGAATGACTTCTCTGAGAGATGTAACGTTGATACATAATTCAGTGTCGTTGAGATAAGGTTTGGTCAGACCGATTCGCTTCTGATGGGCTGACCGGCCAGGACCCCTAGGTCGGTAAATTCATATTTCATGCCTCTCTGCACTCTCCCAGGTGGGACTAGCCGATTACATAAGGCATGTCTGCGCATGCGCCAAGGGCCGGAAGTCAAGAAGTACTACATATATAAAGAGTCGCACGATGACCTCTTGGTGTCGTAGACTGCTTTGTTTGAAGATGTTTTCTTGATTTTATTATGGAAAGCAAGTCTTGGAGGGTTTGTGCAGTGTGTAAGGTCAGAAGAAACTGAATCAACGCGGAAATTTTGTTTGGTGTAGATAGAAATGCAATAGATATATTTAGATTTTTTTTAAAGGTTTTATTGCAATAGCCATCAGGGTTGTCTGGTTTTAAGAATTTTGATGTTTCATTGAGAGTAGATTTAAGGCCGACAGTTTGCTCAGTGGTAGAGCAGTGGTCTGCAGTTCGGACGTGGCTCAATTTTATACGGATTTTAAATGGTATAAACGGGTAGGTTTGTGCATTTTTCTCCCATAGAAAGTGCCCACAAAAGCACGCTCACTCTCCACAAACGATTAAGATCATCTTCTCAATAATGTATGAAAAATTATGCTTTCACATGAAAGAATAATTGTTAAAACAGAATTCCACAAGTAAAATAAAGAAACATAGAAAGTGACAGAGACAACGAAATGAAATAATTCAATGGTAAGAACGCTGACAACTAAGAAATGCTTGAACTGATGCTGGCGACTGAAAACTACATTGTGCTGTATTTCAAATCAAGTCAAACGTGCATATTCGTTGATCCATTTGTTCGCGAGTGTATTTCCACTATCGGGGCAATGACGAGATGGACGGTGTACACATATTTGTCTCGTGGACGTAATCGATGCTTCTAGAGGCCCTTTTCAATTATGTATAGACCTACTACTCCTTGGTACATTATCCCAACGAATACCATAGCTTTTAGGATAGACTGGGAGAAATGCAGCGGGTCTTACGGAGATGAAAGAGTCTTAGAAATAGTTTGTGAATTATATATAAATTAAAAGGCGGGCCCCACTGGCTGAATATCTGACAGTTATAACAATAATATTAGGCTCGTAGCCAGCCTATTTCAGAGGGGGGTTCGTTTCTTAACTAAAAGGATAACATATTTTTCGTGGGTTTGTAGGGGCCATACACTACATCTGAAAATAGGCTAACCCTTAAAAAGAGTAGCCTAATTTTAACATTTTCATAAATCATTCATTTCATACGGAGGGGGAGGGCGTGTTAGGCCGGGCCATTCCAATATTATAGAAGGGGGTTCGTTCAATAAGGCAAGGGTTATGCATGTAGCGGATGTTATACAGACAAACAGTTGACAGCACTTGAGAATAGTCAAATAACATGACCTCTCCTCCTGACAGAGCTTTTCTTTTTGCAACACCTTTTTCAAACTTCCAGTATCACTCTGTTGGCAGACATGATTTATTTGTATTGAATAACGAATGTTATTATGAAACAGGCCACTGCTAAAAAATAAAGAGGCAGGGAACAGTCTCTATGAATACAAAGTCTCTGACTGTGGGATGTAAGTGTTGCAAGTGGTCAGACACCCCCCCCCCCCTAAACCCTTCCCCCACCCCCCTCCTACCACACCCTCCAGCCATCTCCCCAAGTCAGTGCCCCCTCAACTGTCACCAGGGTAACCCGATAGACGCCCTATGATGGAGTATTCCTCCTGGTCTAGCAACCTGAGCCTCCAGACTGCTCAAACATTGGCACCCTGGAGCAAGGGCATGGTATGGGGTGGCAGGGGTGGCCGGCAGGAGGAAGGTAGAGGCGATTGGCTGTACATGCAAGGTGTATAGCCTTTTTGCCAGGCCCTAATTGGATTTACAGACCTCAGAAAGCGTGTTTTTTTTCTGTCAAAGGTGACTGACCGGTGAACTGGTGAGATGTTTCTTTATGGTTTGTATTTCTTGAGTGCAGATACAGAAGAACTACAGAGAATTATGTTTTCATGCTACAAATATCTATGTTTTTCTGTAAATATGCGTAATAATATTACATAATGAATTTGTTATCTAGAACGGTTTACCCAATTGAATAGGGCAATAGGTATATCATATTATGCTATATGCTTATGATATACGTATTGCCCTATTTAATTGGGTAAACCGTACTAGATAACAAATTCATCAGTCTCACAAACATATGTCCTTCGTATTTGTCTGGTCTAAACATGCATGTGAAATATCCCACGTATACCTTCTATTTGATAAAAATAGATTTAGAAACAATTAGAAAGGTTTTCATCCGAAATACCATTATGTCTTGTAAATTTCCAAAGCAGTCTAGCCTGGATGAAGGGGACATTTTAATATACTACTACTAGACAGCTCCTGAATCATTACCAACTTTGTATAGACTACTTACCAACGCTCCCCTATTGTATCATTGTAACGTCTCGAAAAAGTCTGAATGTGCATCAGGCTATCGTTGATCTTATTGACCAATATTTTTGTTATGTCTAAACTTAGAATGTTTTCCGGGAAAAAGAATTATCATTAATAATCGCCAATGACGCACACGATATGTTTAAATCATTATTTTAGATAAGACGATTTATGGTCCAGAGAAATTCGGATTTCGTGTACATTAAGTGTACATTGAATTGCATAGGCCTAAATGTAGCAGCCACACTATATTATTTTTGCGATCACCTTTGAGTGTTCAATGTAAGCCCATCTCCGTTCATATCAAAATCAAAGTTTACACTTAGTTTCATGACGATTGTTTCCAAATTTATACCTTTATTCGGGAACATGAGCAAAATGAGCCAATGTGTTTTTGCTGTGGAATAATTGCTAAAAGTTGGAAAACACCGGGAATAAATAGTTGACAGCATCTCTCTCTTTTAATTAGTTATGTTAGTGAAGACCGAATGTTAAATCGGTACTTGAACAACATGAGTTTTACCCATTTTAATGATTTACCCAATTTCTCCCAGACGTGATCCTCTGGTTATTAGTATTTTGGCTGACCTGCAGGCTGAATCAAGACGCATTGTGGGTAATATGTTGACAAGTCCAGTTCTGTTATAAGCCTTTAACATGTCATAATTATTCATCTATAACATTTTCCTTTGTTTGAGAATATAAAAAGGTAAAATTAGGTATGTTTTCTTTTTGTTACTGTATGTACTTCAGTTTCTGAAATTAATTTGAAAATATTTTCATTACAAATTTGTATATTGCCATAAGATGCATTATTTCTATAAGTTTTCCGATGTTTTTGTCTACAAAATAAGTCAAAATTAGCCTGCGGGTTCATTAAATACAGGAAAACAGGGAACCGCGTCTGCCTGAATTGTGATATAATTACTTGGCAACTGTGGATAGGGTTTATTTTATTAAGAAAATGCTGGTTTATCTTAAATCTAAGGCTATATTACGGGGTTATCAGGTATTGTAAGCTTAATGCTGACTACTTGTTCAATAAGAAAGGACAGGTTAGTGAAATTGCTTGCAGATCAGTAGAAAGGGACATTATTATTATTATTATTATTATTATTATTATTATGATGATGATGTTAGCTTGGAGTAGGGAAAAAGGCTGATGCAATGGACATGTCAACTAATACTAGGTGAATTAATATTGTGAATGCGAATGTAGTTATGTAAAACTATCTTTAGATAATTAATTATAGGTCTATCTGTTGATGTATTCGTGAGGTATACTTATAATCAATTCAAACTAGACATTGCTATAGTACTTCATTATAGTTACTTTTAATTCAAACTAAACAATCAAATACGTCATTGTAATTATGATTAATTCAAACTAAGCAGTGCCCTACTTCATTATACTTACTATTAGCAAAAATATTATAGCTGCACAAAGATGGACAAGTCTGACCGCTGCTTACGGGTTTTTGGTGATGTTGTCATTAGTGGCGCCGTCTGTGAGGCTCCGTGCAACCGTTTACAATGCGGCCGTCATTGTTACCGTTTTCATGACGTCATGGACTCTTTGTTTATGAATGACGTCCTGAAAACGGCAAGAATGACGGCCGCGTTGTAAACAGTTGCACGGAGCCTCTCAGATGGCACCACTAACGACGACGTCAAGCCGAATGAATCGTTGCTATTAGTTCCAACTAAGCAGCGCCATACTTCATTATGAATATGATTAATTCAAACTAAACAGTGCCATGCGTCATTAAATACTTACTACCAATTCAAACTAAACACTGCCATACTTCAATATACTTACTATTAATTCAAACTAAACAGCACCATACTTCACCATACTTACGATAAATTCAAACTAAACAGAGCCATACTTCATTATAAATACGATTAATTTAAATCAATCAGTGCCATTCTTCATTATAAATATTAATAATTCAAACTTAACTGTGCAATCCTTCATTATAGTTGCGATTAATTCAAACTATACAGTGCAATACCTCACTAAAAAAAAAACATCTATGTCACCTCACACAACATGTGTAAAATTTACCCTGAGGCAGGGTTCATGAGATGACTGACTCGGCTTATAATGTCTATTTCCCCCAAGTTCTATAAGCTCCGACTCAGTCTCTGATAAAAACTCGGTCCTGATTTCCGGAGTCACCCGAGCAGTCGGGAGGCAGCCCGAGGGGAAGGGTGCACTTGTCACTGTCATATGACGTGGATTAGGGCGTCTAACTACGTGGTCGACGTGCGTGCTTAGAGAGGGAGTTTGGGTTTCACTGCGAATTGATTAGGTGCGATGCTGAGATATTCGTGAGGGGCAATTAGGGCGTTGGAACTTCCATGTTGGCTGGAAGAACATATGTTGGCTGGAAGAACATATGTTGGCTGGAAGAACATATGTTGGCTGGAAGAACATATGTTAGCTGGAAGAACATATGTTGGCTGGAAGAAAATAATTACGTTGGCTGGAAGAACATATGTTAGCTGGAAGAACATTATGTTGGCTGGAAGAACATATGTTGGCTGGAAGAACATATGTTGGCTGGAAGAACATAATATTATGTTGGCTAGAAGAACATATGTTGGCTGGAAGAACATATTATGTTGACTGGAAGAACATATGTTGGCTGGAAGAACATATGTTAGCTGGAAGAACATATGTTGGCTGGAAGAACATATGTTGGCTGGAAGAACATATGTTGGCTGGAAGAACATATGTTGGCTGGAAGAACATAATATTATGTTGGCTAGAAGAACATATGTTGGCTGGAAGAACATATTATGTTGACTGGAAGAACATGTATATGTTGGCTGGAAGAACATATGTTAGCTGGAAGAACATATGTTGGCTGGAAGAACATATGTTGGCTGGAAGAAAATAATTACGTTGGCTGGAAGAACATATGTTAGCTGGAAGAACATTATGTTGGCTGGAAGAACATATGTTGGCTGGAAGAACATTATGTTGGCTGGAAGAACATATGTTGGCTGGAAGAACATGTTTACGTGTGAAGTCATTTGATAATACAAAAAACAACAAAAAAAACAAAAAACTGTAGGAACAGTTGCCAGGTAGGTGACTTATTCGAAAATGGACTAACAATGTGTTGTATACTATGAGGAAAATGAGAATTAATAAGGAAAGGCCAGACTCTACTGAAGTAATTTGAAAATGTATTTGAAAGGCTTTTCCCCTTCCCCTTTATACACTGATGCGCCGGTATAGAAGATTACTAGATAATATACATTATTAATTTTGTTTGCATAATTATTTTGGTGTAGGTCCTTAGTTACGGATCCATAAGATATACACCTGAAGTAATTCAAAAGCAGTAATTGCTGCAACAGCCAACATAAGCAAAGTTTAACTTATTTTACTATGTTTGATAATTTCTATCATAATTATTGTATGTTAATGAGCTCCATATTCCCAGAGTTGGTCACAGTGTTCCATCGGAAGCACACACTTTACACATGTATGGATTCCCCCCCCCCCCCAAGTAGTAGAGAACACGCTCATGTTTTATTTTTCCCATGTTAAGTATGGAAAATGGGGTCCCTAATCTCCCACGTAATAATTGCCAAAAACTCCTTTGATGTTGGTGAATCACACCTCAGCATGCGGGTATTCGTAACAGTCTTTATTGTAGACATGCACCCAGGAAGGGGGTGTGTGTCTAATAGGCTTATGTGGCCAACTATCATCTCCTACCCACCCCCTACTACACCCCTGTCTCCTCCAAGGCTACCACTCTCTGGTACCAACACCCCACTATGCGATGGAAACTTGTTAGGAAGAGTAGTTCTAACAGGTTTCCCATAGTGTGGTAGTTCTACTCTTCCTAACAGGTTTTTTCTTTGCATAGTGGGGTGCTTTATGGTTTTGTCATGATAGTAATAGGAAACTCATGCGGAAGTGGAAAGATCTTTTACTAGACCGTTTTTAGTTATTGTGTGGTTTTAGTACTGTAATAAACAGTTTTAAGAGATGCATTCTACTGGCTAACATGCAACTTTATTTGTATTTATCAAGCTACAAGTAGACAATTTGAAGTCCTTGTGAACAGATCCTAACAGGTTGTAATATTAAAGGATGATCATGCCTGTTAAGTAGATCTATAGAGCTTAGGGCTTCGCACTTGCCTATCTGCCACAACTAAATAGATGATGAACCAATGTGTCCCCCTCCCTTACAAGACCCTTTTGGCGGGGACTTGACAAAGAGTGGAAATACCACATGCATCCGCACATGTATACATATCACATTTCGATATCTTGGATCCTCCACAACCTACTGTATACTGCTCTCTGTCACATATTGTAATGTGGGCATACTTAGAGTCCTTGGCCACAGCAAAGGCATGAACAGATATTGACCCTGGCCAACATTTTCCTGAATCTGCTTCCTCCTTGTACTACTCCCATAGAATAGTGTTACCTGGATATAGAGTCCTTGGCCCTGGCCGAGCATAATCCTGGATGCTCTACCTCTCTTTACTTCTCTCCATCACATAGTGTGACCTGGGTATGATCAGAGTCCTTGGCCCTGGCCGACATTATCCTGGATGCTCTACCTCTCTTTACTTCTCTCCATCACATAGTGTGACCTGGGTATGATCAGAGTCCTTGGCCCTGGCCGACATTATCCTGGATCCACTACCTCTCTCTATACTACTCTCAATCACATATTGTGACCTGGGTATGATCAGAGTCATTGGCCCTGGCCGACATTATCCCGGATCCACTACCTCTCTTTACTTCTCTCCATCACATAGTGCGACCTGTGTATGATCAGAGTCCTTGGCCATGGTCGACATTATCCTGGATCCGTTACCTCTTTGTACTTCTCTCCATCACATAGTATGACTGGGGAATGATCAGAGTCCTCGTCCTATACAAACATTATCCCAGATCCTCTACTTCTCTATACTTCTCTCTATCACATAATGTTACCTGGGAATGATCAGAGTACTTGGCCCTGGCCGACATTATCCTGGATCATCTACTTCTCTATACTTCTCTCCATCACATAGTGTGACTCGGGTATTATCAGAGTCCTTGGCCCTGGCCAACATTATCCTAGATCCTCTACTCCTCTATACTTCTCTCTATCACATAGTGTGACCTGGATATGATCAGAGTCCTCATCCTATACCAACATTATCCCGGATCCTCTACTCCTCTATACTTCTCTCTATCACATAGTGTGACCTGAGTATGATCAGAGTCCTCATCCTATACCAACATTATCCCGGATCCTCTACTCCTCTATACTTCTCTCTGTCACATAGTGTGACCTGGGTATGATCAGAGTCCTCATCCTATACCAACATTATCCCGGATCCTCTACTTCTCTATACTTCTCTCCATCACATAGTGTGACCTGGGTATGATCAGAGTCCTTGGCCCCGCCCAAGAAGCCTCTAATTGTCTCTTTCCCCAGAGTGCCCACTCCCTTGGCCAAGTGCTCCTTTATCTTCTGCTTGTCAGGCCGCAGCCTCCTCCTTTGGCATCATCCTCTAATTGTACCTGAGTAGTTGCAGTGATCGCCACCAGAGGGTGTTTTAGGGGGCATCCCCCACTGAAAGAGGAATTCCTTATAAGCTTGTATAAGATGAAGGAAAATGTTAGTATTGTCTTAGGAGGAGTGTTATGTGGTCTTCAATATCATAGAAAATCTATATGATTTATTTAATGGTAGGTGGGGCTCGTAATATTGAGTGTGTTGTATCTATATTCAGGAATTGCGAGAGCCTTTATGATTGTAAAACTTCTGCGTGGCGCTCATCTACTACAAGTTTTCTTAAACAATATTTTAGGAATGTTTCAGAGAGTACCCTAAAGAGGTCTCATGACAGCCAACGTAGTCCAGACCCCTTATGTCTGGGACCTTATCCTATCATACAACAGAAGCTTCTACAGGCCAATATCTCAGATTTGAATAGTTTACTTATTGTTTCTTCCATTATGACACCATAAAGCAATTATCATCCAAATCCCTAGGGCCCAATACGTCTTAGGTTATCATAGTAGGCCATTACAGATATCCACCACCATGAGCACGTAGTTTTCTGTGTACACACGTTTTTTATTGATTAAGTTTTTTCCCTGCTAGGTTTATTGAGACCTCTTCAACTTTTTTGTGCATGTTTTTTTCTTAGCACGCGCAGATGACTCAAAAGCTGGGAGGGGGAGTATTGAACTCGCTTGAACGTGACTTCTCGCAGTAAACGAGATTTAACGAGATCCCATAGGGGGTGGGGGACTGTCGGGACCAGGCCTGCAGTAACAATAGCCTCCCTGCAGAATTGGCTCAGAGTCAATCTGGCTGTGGGGCCCAGTCACCAAAGGCACCGCCATAGACAGTTATGTGCTCCCTTACTATTCTGTGAGGTTCTGCTATTGTTTTCAGACAGTTATGTACTCCCTTACTATAATGTAAGGTACTGTCACTGCTCTCAGACAGTTGTATACTCCTTTACTATAATGTGAGGTTCTGCCATTGCTTTGAGACAGTTATATACTCCCTTACTATTGTGTGAGGTTCTGCCGTTGCTTTCAGACAATTATATACTCCCTTACTATTGTGTGAGGTTCTGCCATTGCTTTCAGACAGTTATGTACCCGGTATCTATCCTATGACGTTTGCTTCGGTTTCCACCATGGTTTTTCTGTACTCATGTGCTAGGCTCTAATCAAATTAGCACTTAAGCATTAGCACACCAGTTGGCGAAATCGTCTTTCACGTAACTCTTTAGAAAATGGGGTGGAATAATGAATAATAATGAATAATGAATAATAATGATGGCTATGGCAATAGTTTATGATGGAAAACAAATACGCATATACATATATTCAATACATGCATAATTGGATATAGGTAGTAAACGAAGGCAATACATAACACACTTCACACGACCACACTCATGCAATGTACCTTCTCGATTATAACAAAGATTCTTTAGCAAGCTATACCATTTTTGTTTAAAACAATGGCAGGTCGTCTTGATTTCAATTAGCCCCATCAATAAGAAACATACACGTGTCATTTTGATCTTATCAAATATTTACTTTGGGAAAATGTTACTTGGAAACATTACTGCCCTGTCTATTTGACCGAATATATTACACCCAGAACAGCTAATATTGTCTCTTGGTGTTAAAGCCATAACCAACCCGTAGTGTAAGCTCAGCTTGTAGTACATGGTTACAAGCCAAGGGCTGGACCACAGCCACTAGAGTACCAGACTTAGATATCAGCGTGATCAAACAGGGTGAAGGACTTATCTGCCCTTATCTGGCTTCTCTAATACCCACTATCTTACCTATGGGGCGTCGACTGTTATCAAACCAACTCATCAGTCAGTTAAATGTTTACCACAAGTACCAGGCTGATATATGATAACTGTAATGAACAACATTTAGTTTTTGACATCCTTAGAAGGCACTAACCACTTGAATAATAAGGATGTAATACTATGTTGTCGTCGACTGTAATTGAATATTGATTTTAAATTTGTAAAACTAGATTTCTAGATTTCCAGAGACACATATTCTAATACAGCTAATGCCGATGAAAAAATCAGTTCCTCTAGACTTAGAAATGAATAGCTTTTGTTTGATTGTTTTAGCCTTCTTTATTATCTGGAATCAAACATTAGACAGACTATAATAGTATTATTAAATGGACTCAGGAGTAATGTAGTGATTTGAAGTACCAAGATCTCTGAAACTAAAATAACTAAAGGATTGTGCCTAAATCAGGTCTAAGATCAATTGTTAAACTATACAATATTGACATTCATTAAGCGTTTTGAGCATAAATAACCCGTTAACACTATATTGCTCTTGGATGCTAGTGTGCCTGATTACGTAATGTACACTGTATACAAGATAACTGTTTGAAATCTGTCTAAATATATCATTCTCATGTCTGCGGATATGCTCTGACTTCCTTATCACATCATCTTGCAGGCCTATCTCCAATCTCCCACTCCGCTCCCATGCTATCTATAGGTGTTTTCATAGGCGGCTGCCTAAGCGGGGGGTTTCAAGGCGTCGATAATGATATCACGCCTCAATTGGGGTAATCTGAGCCATAAAACACGCCCATGGCCGTGCCCTCCCCTTGACCGCTCCCTTAGGTAAAGGGGTAGGCCTAAGATAAGCCTACGTCTCATTCAGGGGGTTTAGGCGAGTGTATCATGTGTGCCATGGGTGTGGATGGTGGGAGATAGTATGCGACATGGATAACCCCCTGCAAGATAGGCATTTGGATTGGAGATTGGGGAATGTTCTTGGGTAGAAGCATGTTTGGTTCGCTATAGGCCTAGTCGTAAAATGCACGTCATATATAATAATTATACCTACAATCTTTGAATCTGTTTTAGGTGAATTTAAAATTATATAGACCTATCGAACATAGAGCTCTAAATCTGTGTCAGACATTAGTAAGTGCAGCTTTTTACATGGGTAAAAGGTAGAAAACCACCTTTTACAATCATCAAAATCTTCAGGACAAGTGTATTTTTACCCAGTAAATTAACTAATTCAAACTGGTCAATCACAATGATTCAATATAAACATAACTTATCTTTGTGACTCTCGCCTGTTACTGGAGTTACTGATCTTTTTTCACTGAGGTAATACATTATTGATGGTCAAGTATTTTCTTCGATGAGTTCCATGTAAATCTGACGGGTTCCATGTAAATCTGAGGGTTTTCATGTAGATTAAAAGGAGTTTCAATAAAATCAGAGGGGGTTCCTGATGATGCGTTTCTATGTTTAACTTCCATGACCTCAACTTTTCACGACCTCTGGACCTTCCCCCTGGGTAAGGTACTGACAGCAGTAGGCCGGTAGATAGGTTTATTCAAAGACCCAGTTTGACAGGGGGTAGGTTCATTCAAAGACTGAGTGGCCAAAGGGACTACCCCCCGGGCTGTCAGGACCGTTGGCTGCAGTTCCGGAGTGGATGGGATTGCAACGTGAGGTGTCCCCCTGCAACGATCCCTGTCCGGATTGGTCAGATCCCCACCACGTGACTTGACTGCGCATGCGCTTGGGTCGCTCTGACTAAGAGATGTATGACGTGCCAACTGAAAACTGCAAAGTGTTATGGTTTAGGAATTCAATGTAAAATACCGGTAATTAAGATCATTTGTGTTATATTGTTTATGGGCCTGAACTTGTTTCTGGCACAATTTTGTCTTTATGCTATTTTTGACCAGATAAGGTAGTTCTAAGTAGGCCTTCAATGTATCTTTTTTTACCTCTGTTTCTTGGAATTATTGGTATATTGTCCATAACCTTACAATATGCCTTACAGTACAGAAACTAGGGACGGAAAGAGAAACATGGACAAAACAATGGAGCTTCTTCTATTCATATGAAGGGTATGTCGTATGAAGGTCAAACATATTGGGTACGTACCTTTTCCACCCAGGAATTCTCCAGAAAAAAAAGAGAAAACATTTAGCCTCTCAAAGGGTTAATCGAGTAGCTTGGTGGGGGCGGGCTTGACCAGGGCAGTTGCTAAAAAAAGGTGTCACTTCACACTCCCACCCCGTCCATCACCGGAGATCATCGGCGGAAAACTTCCCACCAAGTTGGCGAGGCATGCAAATCCGCCAGCCTATTTAGTGGACAGATTAATTGGCCGGGACTTGCATTCGCCTACCGCTGGCCGAATGGGGATGTTTACGATGGCCGAGGTAATGTTTATCAGGGGAATAGAGAGGTGGTTTTTATTCCGGCTCGGATTAGTGTCGCCGCCTCCCGCTGCAGGCACAGGGCGTCACTATAACATCCGGGATCCTGGGGATGATTGCGCATGCGCAGCGAATCCTCGGTCACGCATGGTCAGTGGCGCGTGATGAGGAGGTCCAGGACGCTCTAGTGCGAGCTTGTAGTACGTCAATGTTAGGTCTTACATAGAATAGGAGCGATTTGCCCTGATCAATTGATATTTATCTGAGTGAGGAATGTCCAGTTAAGTATTGGTGGTTGTTTAACTGGAATTGGATCCGGAAGACATTGCAATAGTATGATTGTGTACAAGTAATTTGAATTAGGCTACCCCATCTTACAACATGGACTTGAAGACAGTGCGTCTATTCAGATGACAAACTAACATAGTCTTCAGACAACATATTACTTTCAATTACCCTTCCCGAGTCTCTTGAAATAGACTATGGGGTGTAGACGGGGGTCCCTGTCGATATTAAGAAATGGCCATGTCCCCCTGTCGCTTTTAAGAAATGTCAATGTCTCCTGTCGTTGTTGTAGTTATTGGCTGAAATACATGTGTTGCCCTGTCGATCTTAGGGGTCAAGGCTTATCCCATATTGAGACCTCAGGACAATATTTTGAAATTGTTTATGTACAACACATATTTGTCATAATTTACCGCCTTGCAACGTGAAATATATACATATCAAGGGTATGGCGGAGGCGTCTAGCCGGATATAGTCATGTGAATATAACATCACGTATCCTGCCTAATGGCCTTCATGAAATACTTTTTAAGTGGACATGAACTCCCCACCATAATTACTCAATGACTATTCTATTGAATGATATTCAATATTACGGAAGTCTATTAACGTTTTTTTTGTATGATATAGATAAACCAGCCTATTCAGAAATTGAGCATCCACAAGAATCTTTTGAGGCTAGAGGATACCGATGGCACACCTAATGTATAGGACGGCTAGTGTATTAGTTTCTCTTTCCCTTGGATATCCAGGGTCCCTCGGTTAAAATCCATTTACCTTGGTTAAGACTTATCACCTGGGTAAGACTCCTTTCACTTGGTTAAGAATTTGTCTTTCCTTTGGTAAAGACCCCCGTCCCTTAGACGAGGCCCATTTCCCTTGGTCAAGACCCGTTTCCCTCGGTTAGGACCCGTTTCCCTTGGTTATGATCCCTTACTTTTGGTAAGACCCTTTCCCTTGGTTAAGACTCCTTTCCTTGGTGGTTACACACCCTGTGATTTAAACCTCACAAGGGACTGTGACACTGAGTGATTTTCAATAAAAGTCGGTACAATCAAGAGCAAATGCTCCAGAGAGCAATAAGTAGGGGTCAGTTTAGAGAAATCCAGCCACTCACGGGACAGGCGGAGGAATATAAGATATTCCTTCCACGAAGTATTCCCATATATATCAGTATAGGATCTTGCCTTTGGGGTGCCTTTTTTCTACACTGAGTTGGTGCTCCGACTTAGAGTCATCCGTCAAAGCAATGTAGTGATCAAAAGTGCGAGTATTTGGCATTAGCACTAACCTAAAGCATTTGAGATTTCAATCTAAGTGTATAATTATTTGCAAACAAAGGGGAACCTGCGGATTGTCATCGATCAAAATGGACAATATTAATTTTATGATATGGGCCTCATAGTCTTTTATTTGTCACAGACTACAGTGGAAGTGGTATATACCCACTAAGCGATGTACTCCTTCAATACATATTCATAGATATAATACTCAGTCTTACTGATATATTGTTATATGTAAAATGTTAAGAATACTCGCAAAAAGAGCAGTACAGTATATACATATACCTCTAAGATGATACTATTGTGAAATTGATTTCATTAGCTGAGAAACAAAGTGTTTAATACGTTACATGATGGACAGAAAATAATCAACCTATTATGTCATTATAGGCATGTGGAAAGCAATGGTATATATGTAGAAAATTAAAGATAATGTGTTCTCCTGGTCAACAGGTGGAGGTGAAAGCATTTTACAGCATAATATGAACATTTGCTATTTTGTGTTGTCCAATGATAAAACATACAATCATTATTTTGTAAAAGCAATAAAAGTCTCGTGTTTTCTTGAATTAAAGTATTATCACTTAGCCCATTCTATATACAAGAGTTAGTTACATAGCAGGAAGTAGGTAATATGCATATGCATCTAGGAAGTAAACAATGTTATGCATAACAGCGAGGCTTTTAAATTCACATTCGCATGCATAGTCCGGGCCTTTGTCAACACAACATTGAATATCCAATCTAGATGGAATATTCTTAAGTACGTTTTTAGACTTCTGAAGACTTAGGGATTAAAGACTTGGCACACTCCCGCTTTAACATTACAATCCGGAAAGATGGGCTTTTAATGGCGTCATATAGTTCTCTTATGTCTCACAAAGGAAAACGCTTCTCCTTCTGCATGGTGTCTTTAATTAATCCCTTATAAAGTGCTCCTGGAGATTGCAAGTGCGCAGAAATTTAGATACATGTGTATCCTTTTTCATGAATAGCTCTGAGATAAGGCAGGGTGTCATGGCTGTCTTTTCATTGTTATATTTAGATTAGTAAGAAAGAAATGCTAGCAATCAATTGCAGACTAGGTGACATTAACATACATATAAGGTATACTTGAGAACCATATGTGAACAATGAGGTGTCTTGAACAAGTGCCTTTGTGAAAATCACATGCCCTACATCAGGAATTGCTCCTTCTATAGCCTTAAATTTGTCGAGGCATTTTTCCATCCCATTCCACACGCTTCGAACCACGGGCATGAACCCTCCAGATGGCACCAGGGTTCCTGATTAGAACTATAAGAATAGAAAGGGTAGCACACTCGCCATTTTGTTTTTAGCTGGTGCCTGTCAAAACCTATAAGCTGATGACCAGCAGACTGATAGGATTCACACAAGACCACAGTAAATGACCTAGTTTTATTTCTAATTTGAATAGGAAAAACATATCTAACTTATCATATTTGTCTGATTTGTATTAATTAAAATGACTCATAATTATTACAGTTTGTTTTGTATTATTGTGTGGCCTATTTTACAAGTAAATGTAGCTGTATGTATAGTTTCCCCCTTCAGTGCCCCTTTACTGATCAGAATGCAACTCATTGACTGGGTTGGTTGGTTATTTTTAGTGCTAAAAGGGTTTCCCCAAAGTTGTTCAAACATTTTGTAAAGTGATCACAGGTAACAAGTTAGAAGCTATATGCTCATACCATTCATGAACACCCTTCTTTACTATGAGACAAACTAGACTAGTGCTTAGAGCTTAGAGCTTCAAATCTGAAAGTTGGTGGTTCAAGTCCCACCCACGGCTAGTCAAGCACTTTTTCTTTTACAAATTAACCCATTTTAGGAATTGTTGCAAAATATAAAACAGAACTTTGAAATCATATAGATCTATGCAAGTGGCAAGTATTTATCCACAAGTTATATTGTATTTATCACACAAATGTCATTTTCAGTTTACAGTATAGTAAAATATAAAAAGGTTTCATCCTGATTTGAACTCTTAACCCTTATATTTGCAGATGATCTCTCTAACCATTAGGCCATATGTATCTACCTTCCTACCATCTTTAGAGTAACATTTATTTATACATATCTAATGCATTATGTCAAAGTGCAAGTAGTAATATTTTATGCTATTTATATAATGGTACCCTTCTTACAAAATAAAGCTATAATTTATTAGTGTAAGTATCCCAGGGTAATTCATATATGTATGTTCCTCAGGGTATGAATACATGTAATATAAATGGTTAAAATGATAGAAATTGAAAAATAACTAATAAGATGATCATCTGGGATTTGAACCTCCAACCTCCTGATTTGAAGTCCTGCACCATAGCCACTAGGCCACCGGTTACTGTGATGTCAGAGGCACAAATGCCTGGCTTGTATGAGAGTACAGTTTTATGTAAACCAGGAAGTCTTTTGTTCAGAGCCCCCATATGGGGGCCTCTTGTATAACTAACATTGTGATGTCACACGGGATTCCCCTACCCTACCATGTCCTAATTAACCTGTTTGAAGGAAATAGTAATGCATATTATATAAAAACTAGAAAACTATGGTCAAATAAAGGTTTTAACATGCATAGGAGTTATAATTACAATTGTCCATTGCCTATAATTAATAATTGGCATATATGCACATTGCCCTATGTGGTTGGTCATGTGACCTCCATTCATAAAGTCCTTTCCAAATAAGGGCATTGCCATATATGGTATGCTGCTATGCTGGGTGGGGTTGCATTTTTTTCAATAAATTTGTCGATTGCCATTAATTGAGCATAAATATCAATAAAACACGACAGCCAATTGTTTTTATCATTTGTCTGAAATACAAACCATTTTTTTTTCACAAAAAAACATAATATTTTAGGCATAAATCCAAAATATATGTCTGTGCAAACTGCAGGGTACAGTTTTAGGTTCTTACCCTGTTAGTATTATAAGTAACTGTGAGACAGGGGTAGTGCCATCTAGAGAGTTCATGCCCGTGCTTCGAACAATGATAGGAAAACTGTAACAAGCCTGTGTGAACGGCATCAATTGTATCATTCTTAATGATCGCAGGTGTAGAAAAATCATAGTTACCAATGTATCTATTGATTCTTTATAATTATCCTATTTATATGTACGCTTATATATCCTATAAGGTTGTAAATATGCAATGTTAGGTCTATATAGGACGCTTCTCTTCTGGTTAATATACAATACAGAATTAACAGAAATCTCTCCGAATTATCTCAATATTATACAGACACTATAAAACCTTATAGTTTACACCATCTCTAACATTCATGTATAAATCCAATACGGTCTTTAACCCAAGAGGGACAAAAATTCTAGAAGAATTTCGGACTTTATAAAAGGCCCATACTTCCTGATTAGGAACCATAATGTCCTCGTTATGTAAAAGGGAGCAGGCGTGACTTTCCATATTCCGTATGGGAAAATTACCACACATATTACGCTCCTCTCCCTAATGGTTCAGTCTGAGGGAAGGAAGCCTTACCATGCAGTAATAAAAGACACTGTGACCCCTCACCCCGCGAGGACCATGGGGAACAGAGACGAAGACCATATGGGAAGGAAGGGAAGCTGCAATATGCATATGGCTGTAAACCCCTAAAATTGACAAAGTGAATCCTAATTTAAGCAACAAAAATGTTCCCCTTCTATCAGGTGAGAACAAGTGCCAGTCTGGCCATCGGGAATTCTATTTCAATTATTTGTGCCTTTATTTTGAAATAATAACAACTGTTTTTGAGGGAAACACCCTTTTTTCCAAAAGAAATCTCACTCGACAGAAAAATAATAATTCTTCAATTTAGTGGTGGCCTGAAATAAGCACCTCCTGGATTTTAACAATGGAATATAGGCTTCAGCAACAACAACACGTGTTTTGAAAAACATAGTGACATGGAATATCAGCATACATTTTCTTAAATAGATTGGGAATAATAAGAAAAAAGCCGTGCTGCATGAGCATTTAAAAAAAATCAACCTGTGTGGCTCCCCTCCGTCACTTGCCACATGCATGTCCCCGCAAAAGGAGACAGGAACAGGGACATGAGGGGAGGAGAAAGGCATATGGGGGAGCAGGAGAAACAGCAGGTTGGCCATTAGGATTCCTCTCAGCTCCCTGGCCATGATTATTGCTGCACGTACAGAATCGGGTGAACAAAAGAGGTGTAATAACCTAGAGTTGCCGTCCCCAATTGGAAAGGGCTGTGTAAAGGCGGTTGGGATTGGGGAGACCACCATGCGGCTTCAAAGCTTAAGAAAATAGAAAAACTAATATACTATATCTGTGTCCTCCTTCATTAAAACAAAATCACACTTTTCTATACATTTGTGATACTCTATGCCAAAATTAATGTCATTGTTTGCAATGGTAACATGTGGTAACCCGTAAAATGGTTAAGCTAACTATGGACTGACACCCACTTCAGTACAATACTTCAGTATAAGAAATGTTTCTCTGCTGCCATTATGTGCATGTCTGTGTTTTAGATTGAAGAAATTAGTTTGAACTGTATTAATTTATCATTCACCTATTGATCCAAAACCAAGGAAATAAGCTGTGCAGGATGGAAGAATTTTGACACTCCCATTCGTCCCAAGGACCTATGTGGAAATCAGCTGGAATTTACAAAATTACGACCTTGGCTTGTAAATTTCAGGGGTCTCTATCCATTCTATCCATGGCCTACAGTTCGTATGCAGGGTCAGGAGGGTTCATCCTCCACCACGTCCACCAAAAGAAGAAAATCCTCATTCTTGGTGTAAAATGTGCTCCAAAACGCTGTGGGGATTCCGGGGGACTGGCTTATGAATATTGGTAATGCCTCTTTCTTTTCTTCCGCAGCGGAATTGTAAAACTGCATGTGAGGCTATTTGACCTTTTCGGTTAGTGGCGTGAAAAGGTTAATACCTCGGGTAATGTGCAAGGCGGCGTTCTAGCAAAATGTGCCGGTACAAGTGAGCCTTTTCCATAGGAAATGAGGAAATGGTGAATGTAAAACATTTAACAAAATGTTCTGCCGGATGTACCAGCTGTATACACACTGGCCAAGGTGTTGCCATAATCAACTTAAAGGCTATAGTGCAAATAAGTCTTTCACTTGTTCTTTTCTGCGTAAATAATACATGTAAAACCAAAATCTTAGTATCTAAAAAAACAATTCACAAGGACAGTTTTGTTTCCTCTTGGGAATACACGGACCATATAACCAATAAAACAGATATAGGCCGAATAAACGTTTTACCAGTACATTTTTAGCATTTTGTGCAAGAGAAATATCATGATTATCAATTTAAGTATTTGAAAGATCTCTGTGACATTCTTGTGTTCTTTATGCAGAGGAATTAGAGGAAACTTCAAGCAGATCCTCTATTTTTAACATGCACAGTTGAATATCTGCACCCAATCTCTTATAACCAGCTTATAGGCCTATAACAAAAAACATACAAACTTAGGAATAAGGTAAATACTACATAAGCCCATTTGTCCTTAACATTTTGGGGGTCGGGGTGGCCAACGTCGTCGAGGTGTTGGTACCACTCGTTGGGATGGGCACCCCATGGGTTTGAGTCCCATGAGGTGCAGCATGGAAAATAGGACATTTGGATGACCCCTGCACGGAATTGTGTCCAAATGCTCCACACAGGACCACAATGGGAGACCAGACACACTGTTTGAATTGAATCCTGTATAAATAAAATGAAGAAAAAAAAAAAAAAATTGTTTCCTCGGTGCCCAACCAGGATATACGGTTTAGGGCCTGTGCATAATCATATGGAGATGGGTTTGCCAGTCGTTATTTAATATACAGTTGTTTCTTGTAATAATGAGTATACACAAATACTGCCCACTGTGCCAATACACAAAAAATATACTGAATGGCAGTGTTCAGTTAGTATTCATAAAATATTGCGGCATTGGTATATAATATTTTCATGTTCAAGAGTATTCATACATCCTAAGTAGGATAATTCGTTCTTGTCAAAATGTGTTTCCCAGCAAATACCTGATTAATGTATAAACTTTGACAAGGATTGTTCTCTATACATTGTGAGTCTGTATTGTGTGCTGAGTAGGGGATAAGTATCTACCACAAACGGAATTGGGTACTTGGACACATTGTGAGTCAGTCTAATTTAGCTGGGATCGACACAAGGGAAATCCATGAGTGATGAGGAGACTGGCAGGCCACTCACCCCATAGGCCTACGTTATATAACTTTGGGATAGCACTAAGTTCATCTTCCGTTTCTAATTCAATTGCATATGTCAGCACATACATCCGGACCAACTTCGAGAAAGAATCACATCTAGACCAACGTTATATAATAACTTTGGGATAACACTAAGACCACTTTTTCCATTTCTATGGCAATTGCATAATTTGGTTGGGGGAAAGGTTGGGGGGGCACATTTTCGGATCTTTATCATATCCATGGACGTTCTCTAAACCTTGTGTGGGCTGATGGTTTAGCTTCCAGATAATTTTAAATGTTACGATTTTTGGGTTTGAGGTCCACTTACACAGGACTTGTTCTGACCTTTTTCACATACGTAATATAAATAGATGTGGTTATCTATTAGCTAGGCAATGATGTTTTCCATGTAATAATGCTATAAGAAACAAAATTAATATCGTAGTTGTGAATAAAGGGAGCCGTGTCCCTCACGCTCTTATCACTGGGGTCTATCCTTAAAAATCGCCACGTATTTCTATAGTCAGAAGAATTCCCATCATATCTTATGCACCTTACTCACGGAGGAACCTACTCAATGCTGTTGGGGTATACTATTCTCTCCTCTATTCACAAAAGTATCCCAGATTCATATTTAAATTGTGATGAACGGCTATTCATCCAAAATACATAGAGGTCAAAATAATAGAAATAAGGTAATAGTAGAAATATATGTAAGAGAACGAAATATATGTAAGAGAACGAAATAGATGTAAAGGAACGAATATGTAATAATGAACGAAAGTATAGAAAGCCTGAAAAAGAGGCACGAATATGTAAAAAGAACGAATATGTAAAAAGAACGAATATGTAAGGAACGAAAACGTAAAGGAACGAAACCCGGAAATATGTAAACCGGAAGTGAAATATAAACCGGAAGTGACGTCAGTTGTAGGTCACGTGACCGAAAGCAGCCAATCAGGGCTGACCTCTCTAGTATATAAAGGGGCGGTGAGGCCCGAATAAACAGAGTTCTTTAACAGTTCTCCTGGTGTCCAGACGTGTCCTCTTTCCTGAAACAACCGCTAAAGATGAGCCGATCAGAGTAATTAAGCAGAAGTTAGGACAAAACAGTCGAAGCTCGAGATAGGTAGTAGAAAAACAGGGTAAGGGGCCCGACGGCCCGAAGAACGAGGAACGAGGGAACGGAGTAAGGCACGAAGGCCCGAAGTAGTCCCGGAAACCGAGGCGTAGTATGGCACGAAGACATGGGGAACGGAACGAAGGAGCGAAGTCCGCGGGGACGAGGGCGCGGCATGCTCGGCCCCACGCTACCAAACAATAGGCGACCGTCGGCCCGTCGCCCCCGCGGACCGGAACTCAGGGGTGGACTGCCCGGTCGGGGTGAATGCTGGTCTGGGAGATAGAGCGAGACGAACCCCGGCCGACCCGTACCCCTACCATAATTTCCCTCCCCCGCAGTCCTCCGTTGACGTCGAGTGCCGATTCCCGATCGATTCGCTCAGCCCCCCCTCGTGCGCGAGGCACGACTCTAGAAACACATCTCGGTTCTTGGCCCGGATTCCCCGTCCGCCCCGAGACCCGAACAACCCCCACGTTCCTCTGTTGTAAGAATCGGCAACCCCGACTTACCAGAGAACGTCACACTGGTGGCAGCGGTGGTGCTGAAATAGGCACATACGGACTTGTGGATCTTGGGTGTTTCGTCGGTATTGGATACTCATGGCGACCGCGGCAGTCTTCGAGCAGATGGATTCTGACGTCGCCTTCAAGGAAGGTGGGGAGGAGAAAGGAGGTGCGAAAACCGAAACCAAAGGGGAGGACACGACCATCATGGGTAGGCAGTTTAATTTTATGGGAATGTCCACCCCGACGGATGAGCAGAATGCGCGGGCTCAACAACAACAGACCGGCCAGGTAGGAGCGAGTTTGAAGAAGTTCAGTTTACGACCGGAGAAGTATGACGGTAAACCGGATTTCGAGGGATGGATCAACCAGTTTGAGGAGTACGCAACATTGGGACGCTGGACGGCCGAGGAAAAAGCGGCGATGCTTTTTCTCTCGCTGACGGGAACGGCACGAATGTACTTTGTCGGACTCCCGGACAGGGAACGACTCCGTTACTCAGCGAGGGTGGATGCGTTGCGCCGGAGGTTCGGTCAGGAGAAGGACACGTGCAATGCTCTGCAAGAGTTGGCGGGATTGAAACGTGTAAAGAACCAGACAGCGAAGGAGTTGGCTGATAATGCCCGGCGACTGGCATCGAGAGCCTACTTCTCCAACGACTACGCTAGCCAGGAAAAAGCAGCATTACATGCGTTCCAGGCTGCAGTTGGGGAAGACCTTCAGCTGAAGTGTGCAGAGAAAGGATGCAAGACACTAGAGGAGGCGGTAGAGGTGGTAGAAATACAGGAACGATACTCACGCCGCCTCCTGCGGGCAGTGAAGCCCGAGGAGGACGCCAATACACAGATCATGGCCTTAAACGGTAAGTTGGAGGAGATGATGAAAGAATTGGCAGAAGAACGGGAAGCTAGAAGACAAGCAACGGCCCGGAGGGAGGCGTTTAAGAAGCGAAAAGAAGATTTAGAGTGTCATCAATGTCACCAGAAGGGCCATTTCGCGAGAGAGTGTTCTCAGCGTCAGGGAAACGGACAGTCGCCGTCGCAGTAAGCGCGGGGCCCCCTTCGGGCGCGGCGAGAGAAGTAGTAGGCATGGGAGAATGTGGACTTTATGTGGCCGGGACGGTGGGAGAGAGTGTCGTCCGTTTTTTGGTTGATACCGGATCTATGATCAGTCTGCTGTCGGAACGCCTCTGGAGAGAGTGGGGACGAAAATGGGAAGAACTGGATGGATATGAAGGACGTCTCTGCTCGGTGGATGGTAGTCCGTTGCGGTGCTACGGATGCACGAACTTGCCAGTAAAATTGGGAACGCGCGTGTTGAAGTGGACATTCATGGTGGCAGACATCGGTAGAGATGAAGGGATCCTGGGAAACGACTTCGCGGTGAAATACCGGCTAACAGTTAAGCCCCACGCGAGTGCTATCTTCCTGCCCGCCGAGGGGGAGGGAGAGGGGGAACGAATCCCGGGAGCAGAACAAAGAACGGATGGGATTCGGGCAGTTACCGTCGGAGGACAGGTCGTGCGAATCGAGGAAACGACGGAAATACCCCCACTCCAAGTGACCCGAGTAACAGTAGTAACGAGAGTAGACATAGGACAGAGTGGACAGCTGGCTGTCATCACCGGCGCTGGATTACCTATGGGACTGGAGGTGATCCCAGGAACGGTGACATTGGGAGAAGAAAATGAAATTTGGGTGGCCAACCGAGGGACCGAGAGCGCGAAATTGGAAACCGGCGGGGTACTCGGAGAAGCCACCTTCGTACAAGAGGTACGAGGAATAGGAAGTGAAGCAAAAGAACCCCCTGGAGCGCTCGTTGAAATGATAGAGGAGGCTAAGAAAGACCTGACCACGGAGGAAGGCGGAGAGCTGGAGAAAGCCATCATGGCCCGGGAACAAATGTTTGCGACCTCGAAACATGAGTTAGGACGGACAGATTTAGTACAACATCGAATTAAAACGGGGGATCAGATGCCGATCAAGCAGAGGGTCAGACGGTATCCGGCCACCAGGAGAGAGGAAGAACGAGCACTGGTGGAGGATATGTTAAATCTAGGGATTATCCAGGAGAGCGGGAGTGCGTGGAGTAGCCCGACCGTTCTAGTCAAAAAGAAGGACGGAGGAACGAGGTTCTGTATCGACTACCGAAAACTGAACCAGGCTACGAAAGTGGACGCCTATCCGCTCCCACGGATAGAGGACAGCTTCAACACCTTGGGAGGAAGCCTATTCTTTTGCAGTCTGGATCTCGCAAGCGGATATTGGCAGGTGGAGATGGCACCGGAGGACCAAGAAAAGACGGCCTTCGTGACTCAAGGAGGATTGTATGGGTTCAAAGTGATGCCATTCGGGCTAGTGAACGCCCCAGCCACCTTCGAGAGACTGATGGAAAGAATCCTCAGAGGAATCGTGTGGGAGGAGTGTCTGGTATACTTGGATGACATACTGGTCTTTGGACCAACGTTTAAAGTGACTCTGGAAAGATTGGTACGGGTTCTGGACCGATTGAACGCTGCAGGACTGAAGTTAAAGGCGCGAAAATGCAAGCTGTTCCAGAAGAAGATTCCGTTCTTGGGGCACGTTGTCTCATTCAACGGGATCGAACCCGACCCCGAAAAGTGTCGGCAAGTAACCGAGTGGCCGGTCCCTCGGGATCTCCACGAGGTACGAGCCTTCATGGGATTATGTTCATATTATAGAAGGCATATAAACGGCTTCACGGAATTGGCTGCCCCCTTGTATGAATTGGCAACGAAGGAGGAACCGTTCGTGTGGAGCGCGAGACGACAAGATGCATTTGATGCGATGAAGAAGGCGCTAACGGAGGCCCCGGTGTTGGGATTCCCGGAGGAAGATGGACAATGGTGGCTTGACACGGACGCCAGTGACGTGGGGACAGGAGCCGTGCTATCACAGGAGCAGAGAGGGGAGGAACAGGTGATAGCTTACACGAGCAAAACCCTGGAGTCAAACGAACGAAAGTATTGCACCACGCGGAAAGAACTGTTGGCGGTGGTGCGAGCTTTGAAGCATTTTCGGTGCTACATCTATGGTCAACGCGTGATAGTCCGGACGGATAATAGCGCGGTCAGTTGGCTGCAGAGAAGTAAGGAACCGATGGGGCAGGCTGCTCGGTGGATTGAGATTATCGACTCGCATGATGTGTCGTTCCAACACCGACCGGGCAGGAAGCATGGGAACGCTGACGCGTTGTCCCGGTATCCGTGCAAACAATGTGGAGAGGAGCACGAGAATACCGAAAAAGTGAGAGTAGTGACGCGGGCCCGGGGGTACGAGCCCGGATGGTCCCCGCAGGAGATGAGAGCAGCGCAGAGGAGGGATCGAGATATAGGGCCGATTGTCGCACGGATGGAAGAGAATGCGGACCGGCCAGGCTGGGAGGCCATATCTCCGGAATCCCGGGAAACAAAGATCCTATGGAGGCAATGGGAACGATTAAGCCTCAGGGATGGCGTGCTGCATCGGAAGTACTGGGAACTGGAAGGACATGGTTGGAGGAACCAGTTGGTCGTTCCCCGAGGGGAACGGGCCAAGTTGGTAAGGGAATACCATGGAGGCGCGGCAGGAGCGCATTTGGGAGTCGCCAGAACGACGGCCCTGTTGGAGCAAGGGTTTTACTGGCCGGGACTCCGGGAAGACGTGCGGAAGGAATGTCGAGAATGTGATTGCGCGTTGCTGAAAAAAGGACGAGGAAGACGGGAGCCGCTACATCAGTACATAGTGGGGGAGCCGATGGAACGGCTGGCCATGGATGTTTCGGGCCCGTACCCAGTCACCAAACGAGGAAATAAGTATTGCCTGATGGTGGGATGCTATTTCACCAAATGGTTGGAGTGTTTCCCGATCCCGGATCAAAAGGCAACGACAGTGGCGGACAAACTGGTTGAAGAAGTAGTAGCACGGTACGGCGCATTTCGGGAACTACACTCGGATCAAGGCACGAATTTCGAATCCGAGGTGGTGGCTCAGGTCTGTGCACTATTTGGAATACACAAAACAAGAACGACGCCGTACCACCCCAGGAGTGACGGGTACATAGAACGAAGTTTCCGTACCTTGGGGTGTTGTTTGAAAGCCAGCTGCCGAGCAACAGGCCGGGAATGGGACGAGATGGTCCCGCTCGTGATGATGAGTTATAGAGCAACGCCGCAAGCCAGCACGGGAGTGACACCGAATATGATGATGCTGGGCCGACAGACCATGATGCCGCGACAGGCGATTTATGGGAGACCTCTAGGACCAGAGGAGGAACCCCGACGGGTAGGCGACTATGTGGAAAGCCTGGAGGAAGGGCTAGTCGCGGCCTATCGGGAGGCCCGGACGGGGCTGAAACGAGCCGCCATCCATCAGAAACACGAGTACGATGGGAAGGTGACTCGGCGGGAATACCACGCCGGAGAACTGGTCTGGGTGCACGATACGGTAGTGGATAGGGACAAGGGAACGAAGTTGCGATTTCCATGGATGGGCCCTGCACTGATCGTCAAGGTGCTTGACCGAGGACGGGTGGTAGTACGGAAGAAACGAGGGAAACCGGGGGGCGTAGTCCATGTGGACCGCCTGGAACCCTACCGAGGACACGCTGCGCCAGCCTGGATGGTAGCTGACCAGCAAGGATACGAGGCTGCACAGTAAATGCTTGGGGTGGGGCGCGCTAGGGCACGTAAGGAAACGGGGCACCCCTTTTTGTGATGAAGTCGTTTTCGTGTCTCGATTCCGCAGGTGGAAGAGGACCAAGGGAACGACCAAATCGGCGCTACACAAAAAGGCTTTGGCCAAAAAGGACTGATCAACCTGGGGCCATTGAGTCGGGGCGGTGCGTTGACCACTACAGTAGGAGTGCAGGTCGTTAGGCTGTAGAGATTTGCTACCTAGCTGAAGATTGGTTCTCTTGCGGATGTAATATAGGTGGGAAATGCGGGGTTGGAACGAAAAACGGCGTTCGGGAGCCACGACGGCCCGAATGTCTAAAGTAGTCCCACGGAGCCGCTTTCCGGTCAGTTCGGAGGAACCACAGCGTGGAAAAGATGGTTGGATTACAACAGAAGACAGACCCGGTGGCAAGCTGGTGAAGACTTTTGAAGTAATGCCGACTTGGTAATACCGCTTTACAGCGTCCAGGAGACCGGAGGAGAGTAGATGCGGCACTCTCGGGAACGCCGGAGGAACGAACGGACGGTTGTAAAAGGCGAGGCCTGAAACGAGGACGGGCTTTAAAGTAGGTCGTAAAAGGAGTAAAAGAGGACAAAGAGAACGGGGCGGCGGCGAGGAGATGATAACGTCGAGCCCCTGTGTTCTCCGGGAAGTGTGCGGAAGCACTGTGAGGGCCAAGATGAAAAAGGCAAGAGAAGGCGACGGAGGATGAAAAGACCGAGGACGTCCGGTGGGGCAATAAAAGGCCTAGGAAAAAACGCGTGGACGGGCGAAGGGCCGCGAGGTAAAAAGCAGGCGAGGCGGTGACCAGCGGCGGGCCCCGGGGACCGGAAAATAGTAGGGGGCGCCACCGTAGAAGTGGATGGTGAGTCTGACGCTAGGGGTCGCTAGTGCAGGCCACGCCCACTTCCGCCTGCGGCGGCTATAAAAGGCAGAGCGCTCGCCGGAGCAGGTCATTCTGGTCAGCCGATCAGGATTCATCAAATCGCAGACGAGCAGACTGAGCTAAGGAGAAGAAAACAAGAGAAAAAGCAGAGAAGCGAGACGAGCAGCATCACCACGAGACAAAAACGGAAAAGGCTGACGGGACGAGCTTCAGGATTGGAACGAGCCCCGAAAGCCCGGAAAACGGACACGATGAGCGGACAGTGCTGGGAAGGACATTGCCACGGAAAGGAGTTTAAGCACTTGGTCAAGCATATTAAAGGCCAGCACGATGGATTACGGAAGCAGTACTACATGTGCCCGGTGTGTTCGAATCGAGCCTATTCGACACACCAGGACTGGAAGAAGCACATGACGGACTCACACGAAGGGAACCTGCAGAGGGGGATGCCGAAGCAAGACCCCCTTCTGAGGCTGGAGTATGCTGCGGCGTTCGCCTTGGACCCGAAAGGACGACCGCCGTACACCAGTTTCGCTGCTGGGGATGAAACGGCGGCCCGGGTAGCCAACATGGAACGGGACTACGCGGTGCGCCATCCGGAGGGGTTTCAACCCCCTGAGAGGGCGGTGGATAAGGAGGCACCGGAGAGGCCGCGACGGCATATCCGCGTACCTTACTACCCGAGGGCGTCGAGAGGGTCCGAGGACAGCGACGCCGAGCAGCCGGAGCAGGTGGCGACCGAAGAAGGATCAGAGGCCGACGAGGCCGGCGAGGGAGCCCAAGCAGCCAAAGCAGCAGGGAAGGGACCCCTGGCCGAGGTAGCGGAACGATCGACACCCACGCGTCGTTCCCCTCGGAGGGCCGCGAAAGGAGTGCGGAAGGAAGCCACCGAGTCGCCGCGAAGCGCGAGCCGAGCCGTGGTCAACCCGAAACCACTTCTGACACCAGACCAAATATCAGGGTTGGTACAGAGCCGAATTAAGAAGTATTGCCTGATGGTGGGATGCTATTTCACCAAATGGTTGGAGTGTTTCCCGATCCCGGATCAAAAGGCAACGACAGTGGCGGACAAACTGGTTGAAGAAGTAGTAGCACGGTACGGCGCATTTCGGGAACTACACTCGGATCAAGGCACGAATTTCGAATCCGAGGTGGTGGCTCAGGTCTGTGCACTATTTGGAATACACAAAACAAGAACGACGCCGTACCACCCCAGGAGTGACGGGTACATAGAACGAAGTTTCCGTACCTTGGGGTGTTGTTTGAAAGCCAGCTGCCGAGCAACAGGCCGGGAATGGGACGAGATGGTCCCGCTCGTGATGATGAGTTATAGAGCAACGCCGCAAGCCAGCACGGGAGTGACACCGAATATGATGATGCTGGGCCGACAGACCATGATGCCGCGACAGGCGATTTATGGGAGACCTCTAGGACCAGAGGAGGAACCCCGACGGGTAGGCGACTATGTGGAAAGCCTGGAGGAAGGGCTAGTCGCGGCCTATCGGGAGGCCCGGACGGGGCTGAAACGAGCCGCCATCCATCAGAAACACGAGTACGATGGGAAGGTGACTCGGCGGGAATACCACGCCGGAGAACTGGTCTGGGTGCACGATACGGTAGTGGATAGGGACAAGGGAACGAAGTTGCGATTTCCATGGATGGGCCCTGCACTGATCGTCAAGGTGCTTGACCGAGGACGGGTGGTAGTACGGAAGAAACGAGGGAAACCGGGGGGGGTAGTCCATGTGGACCGCCTGGAACCCTACCGAGGACACGCTGCGCCAGCCTGGATGGTAGCTGACCAGCAAGGATACGAGGCTGCACAGTAAATGCTTGGGGTGGGGCGCGCTAGGGCACGTAAGGAAACGGGGCACCCCTTTTTGTGATGAAGTCGTTTTCGTGTCTCGATTCCGCAGGTGGAAGAGGACCAAGGGAACGACCAAATCGGCGCTACACAAAAAGGCTTTGGCCAAAAAGGACTGATCAACCTGGGGCCATTGAGTCGGGGCGGTGCGTTGACCACTACAGTAGGAGTGCAGGTCGTTAGGCTGTAGAGATTTGCTACCTAGCTGAAGATTGGTTCTCTTGCGGATGTAATATAGGTGGGAAATGCGGGGTTGGAACGAAAAACGGCGTTCGGGAGCCACGACGGCCCGAATGTCTAAAGTAGTCCCACGGAGCCGCTTTCCGGTCAGTTCGGAGGAACCACAGCGTGGAAAAGATGGTTGGATTACAACAGAAGACAGACCCGGTGGCAAGCTGGTGAAGACTTTTGAAGTAATGCCGACTTGGTAATACCGCTTTACAGCGTCCAGGAGACCGGAGGAGAGTAGATGCGGCACTCTCGGGAACGCCGGAGGAACGAACGGACGGTTGTAAAAGGCGAGGCCTGAAACGAGGACGGGCTTTAAAGTAGGTCGTAAAAGGAGTAAAAGAGGACAAAGAGAACGGGGCGGCGGCGAGGAGATGATAACGTCGAGCCCCTGTGTTCTCCGGGAAGTGTGCGGAAGCACTGTGAGGGCCAAGATGAAAAAGGCAAGAGAAGGCGACGGAGGATGAAAAGACCGAGGACGTCCGGTGGGGCAATAAAAGGCCTAGGAAAAAACGCGTGGACGGGCGAAGGGCCGCGAGGTAAAAAGCAGGCGAGGCGGTGACCAGCGGCGGGCCCCGGGGACCGGAAAATAGTAGGGGGCGTCACCGTAGAAGTGGATGGTGAGTCTGACGCTAGGGGTCGCTAGTGCAGGCCACGCCCACTTCCGCCTGCGGCGGCTATAAAAGGCAGAGCGCTCGCCGGAGCAGGTCATTCTGGTCAGCCGATCAGGATTCATCAAATCGCAGACGAGCAGACTGAGCTAAGGAGAAGAAAACAAGAGAAAAAGCAGAGAAGCGAGACGAGCAGCATCACCACGAGACAAAAACGGAAAAGGCTGACGGGACGAGCTTCAGGATTGGAACGAGCCCCGAAAGCCCGGAAAACGGACACGATGAGCGGACAGTGCTGGGAAGGACATTGCCACGGAAAGGAGTTTAAGCACTTGGTCAAGCATATTAAAGGCCAGCACGATGGATTACGGAAGCAGTACTACATGTGCCCGGTGTGTTCGAATCGAGCCTATTCGACACACCAGGACTGGAAGAAGCACATGACGGACTCACACGAAGGGAACCTGCAGAGGGGGATGCCGAAGCAAGACCCCCTTCTGAGGCTGGAGTATGCTGCGGCGTTCGCCTTGGACCCGAAAGGACGACCGCCGTACACCAGTTTCGCTGCTGGGGATGAAACGGCGGCCCGGGTAGCCAACATGGAACGGGACTACGCGGTGCGCCATCCGGAGGGGTTTCAACCCCCTGAGAGGGCGGTGGATAAGGAGGCACCGGAGAGGCCGCGACGGCATATCCGCGTACCTTACTACCCGAGGGCGTCGAGAGGGTCCGAGGACAGCGACGCCGAGCAGCCGGAGCAGGTGGCGACCGAAGAAGGATCAGAGGCCGACGAGGCCGGCGAGGGAGCCCAAGCAGCCAAAGCAGCAGGGAAGGGACCCCTGGCCGAGGTAGCGGAACGATCGACACCCACGCGTCGTTCCCCTCGGAGGGCCGCGAAAGGAGTGCGGAAGGAAGCCACCGAGTCGCCGCGAAGCGCGAGCCGAGCCGTGGTCAACCCGAAACCACTTCTGACACCAGACCAAATATCAGGGTTGGTACAGAGCCGAATTAAGAAGTTAAACGCCCAGGGAGAACCACGGGAACCGAGAGGACGAGGACTCCCGGGCAGAGGAAAAGGACGGACATCCACACCCATCCCGAAGCCGGGTTGCTCAGGAATACCACCGGGGGCTGAGGTGGTGGAATTGGTGAGCTCGTCCGACGACCAACGTCTGAAAGTAAAAGAGGAAGAGGAGCCGCTCGCTTTCAAGAGGCCCCCGACGCAGGGATGCCGGGCGGAGGAGCCGTCGCGAAAGAAGAAGTGGAAAAAGGTCAAGAAAGTCCTGAGAGAATTGGAGGAGGGAACGAGTTCGGACCAGTCGGAGTCAGGCAGGAGTATGTCGGTCCGAAGCGATCGGTCCTTGATTATTGCTGAGTCTAGTAGCACGGGAGAGCTGGGACCATCACAGCCTGAGACCTCGACAGGAGTCAAACGGACCACGGGACTAGAACCACCTTGTAGCGACGCACAATTTACTATGATGACAGTTCATAAGAAATCGGTGATATACGAATCACGACACCCGAGGTACCCCGGATATTTAAAAGGAACAATGAACCGGGAGGGATCGTTCAGGGGTTACCACGAGGCAAGATCCGACCGGGAGCTGGAGGACAGCATTCGGGAAGCACAGGGAGGCCGGCTGGTGGAAAGAGAAGCATTGTACCTAGGGAGGTTTCTACGCGAGATGGCAGAAAGGCAGGGACTCAAACCGTCGGGGCGAGTGGAGAAAGTAAAGTATGTTCGGCATGCGGCCAGACCGGAGGACACGGCGTCGATGGCCTCGACACAGCCGCTGTTCTCTACCCCTACCCCGACGAGAGCGGATTCACCCCTGGAGAAGATGGTATGTAAGCAGCCGATAGTGCCGCCCCCGGGACTGAAACGAATGAGAGACATTACGGTAGCACCAGACACGCCAGAGACACGGGCGGCGGTTGACAACCTGACTCGAGCCAGTTTGGGGAGCTTGTTCTTCGGGTCGCAAGGATCGGAGGAGACCCCGGGACCACCGTCGCCCGAACGTATGGGATCGCCGCCAGGACCGGATACCCCACTCAAGGACGAGGATAAACACGGGCGAGCGCTACAACCGCGGGTTGTGATACACAGATTACAAATACCGGCTGCCCAGTCCATGGACGCGGAGGTGGAAGACTCAGAGGACATGGAGTTGGGGCAGGCCGAGACCAGAGGATACGAGCCGGAGAAGCAAGAATTGGACGAGTCGGGAGCGGATTCAGTGTTCGGGTCCATAGGAACGGAGATACCGACGGCAGGACCATCTAAAGAAACACCGAGACTCAAGTTATTACGGACACAGGCCATTCACCAGGTCTTACAGGGACACTTTCCGGTGACGGCGCGAGCAGTACGAGACTGGGACGCGGAAGAGGCCATTCGGGTGCAACTGGTGTGGCCCCCGAGGGAGGTGCGAGGAATGACGGCTAAGACAAGAGCAATGGCTTCGGCGTCTATGGCGTTCCTGATGGCACTAGAAACGGGCCACAAGCCAGAGACATTTGAAGAAGCGATGGCGCAGTTCCCGACGGCGGCACTGGGGCCGTTGACCAGGGAGTTCCCGGGAGTCGACCGGCTAGTTAACGAACACAACCGGACCGTCCAATTGGCTCAGACCCTAGTGATGTACAAAAACGAAGATCAACTGGATGACTTGTTGAAGACCACAAGAGAGGTGGAAAAACAGAGCGGAGTGGTGGATCAGCTTCTCGGGCGCCCCGCTAGGGAGGAGAGGCTGTTGCTACCGATCCGACGCCAAGAAGAAGGGTGAAGTAGATGCTGCTCGAGGTCTTGCACGGAAGAAAAACTGCGCGACGGAACCAGAGGCGGAATATGGCGCGTCGCGAGTCGGGTGGGGAGGGATTACGGGGCGTTGGCTCCTCACCCATAGTGTCAAACCCCCAGGGAGAGAACCGGGCCGAGGCGGAGGTACCTGAGCCGCACAGGAGGCCGAAGCCTGGATAAAAAGACTCTCCTGGAGACCGCTGGACGGGCCCGAAACTTTACTTAAATTCATCGGGAACGGACTGGCGGGCTCGAACATTCTTATCTTAATTTATTCCTACTAGTTTCTTTATGGGAATCTTCTTGCGGAAGTGAACGAAACCACATGTGTTAGGAGGTATTGAGCGTAATCAGCGAGCTGGAGGGTCCATGACTGGAACGAACTTACCAAGCCTGCGGGGCGAATACGGAACGGGAGGAGGCGCTAGGAGGAAAAACAAGTTTGTAGCTGTTCCTCTTCTTCCCTGGAGCCCGCTGCGTTGGTTGGGACCGAGCAGGTGGAACGGGATCGTCCGGTCGCGGAAATCAAATGGATAGCGGGCCGGGCGGCCCAGGAGCGAGAGTGAAAGTTGGGAGGCGGAATCGAAGAAAGGAAATCAGAATGGACAGATAGTGTTGTCATTGTAGTCTTTGAGTCGACGGTCGTGCCGGGGTAAATAAGGTACCGGTGGGCCGGCGACTCGCCGCTGGAGGAAGGGCTGGCGCGGGCCAAGACTGAAAACCCTTCTCCCGTGCTGCCTTGAGCGATCTGGGGGCGAGGAGGAGACGGCCTCTGTCCTCTAGCGGCACTTCTACTCCCTGCAACTTCGTCTTCTTGATCTTGGATGGATCGATCAGAATGTGGATGAGCCCGGATTCATGTACCATCATCTTCTGAGTTTCCTTGTCTTCAGCCTCTTACCGCATACGAAGAGCGGCAAAATGGAATTTTTCGACCTGAATGCTGGTTTTATCGTGCCAGAGTTGATGCAGCGAGTCGTGAAAGGATTGCGGCGAGTCGTAGATGTCTCCCGGAGGACCAAGGCACGAGCAGGGACGATAACTTAGGGGCCCTGGCTCGTGACCGACCGAAGCAATACATGAACAAGAAACGAAAATTAATAGACTTACTAAAAACTTATATTAATATCTTACCTGCGGTAACGACAGTGACTGCTTCCATGTCGTACTTCCTGGTATCTTCTTCTCGAGGAACGAAACAAAATAGTCTTTGAAACATATAGGGAAGTAGTCTTTGAAATATACAGGGAGGTGGTGCTTGGAACGTCGGCCGCGGATGCCTCGATAGACGCCTCAAGAGGTCTGCAAAGAGCGACGAGGAGCGATCCTTCTTGGAGTTCGACATCGGATGAGTTCTTCTTTATATATGCTATTTTTGAGATGGGCCCATTCCGGATCTCAGAGGTTGACGTTGGGTGCAGATCCCAGTTGATGTCGTCCATCTTCACTTTCTACGGCTTCTTCCTCTCCTTCTCACTAATATCTTCAAACTTCGAACCGCCGTACCTAGGAGCAGCCCGGAACGGCTCGGAGCTGTTGTCTCGGCGTTCGTCATAGGCATAGTGGCTTCATGCAAGGTGACATGGCACCGTGGACGACTGTGGCCTTACTCCAGAATCAAACCAGACCAGATCTTAAACTTACTTCTATTAACAAACTATTTGTTGGTATTACAGTCTCACGAAAATCGTCTAAAAGCATGGTCCTCCGGGAGGACGAAGAGAAAAACTTAGTAAACAGAGCGAGGCCCGAGAGCCTAGGAGACGAACGAGGGCCCGAGTGCCCGAAGCAGGAATCCTCTTCTTAGGAAAATCATCTCATCAGTGGAACGAAGGAGCCTCCCTCTCGCCCCAAAGAGGATTGTCTTCCTGCCGTTGCTTACGGAGGGGGGGAGGGATGAGAGGCGCCGGCTCCTGTCATCAAAAGAAACTTCATCAAAATTATCTTCTTAATCGGGTCTCCGTTCCGGTTGTTGTCATGCCACTTGGGCCCGGAACGGTGACGGAAATACTTTACTGTGGTGGACTCTCTCCGACATCTCTTTCTGAAATCTTCGAGTGTGTCGACGTGGTCGAGGACTGAACGTCTTGGTGCTGGGTTAACCACGAGGACATGTGTCGTAAAAGTCAAACTTCAGTTCCTGTACGGAAAACGGACACCTCATCGATAATTAATGATTCTAATCTTCTCAGTCTTACCTTCACCCGGACTCCATCTCAAAGTTTCACTGTGACAAATAGCACGAAACCCGCGACGTCGTCTGCTGAAGCTTCCACTCTAAGCTTTGATGCATGAAGTTAAGTTCCTTTCCACATACAACGCCATTTTCTTCTTTGGGTACCTTGGCCTCTGGCTCGAACATGTTGTCCTTGCCAAACGTGAAAAAGTCACTGGAGGGCTCTGAATGCCGAGGCGACCGAGGGTGCGAAGTCCAAAAAGAACATTCTATCTACAAAAACTTCAGTCTTTCTTCTTCAACTCATCCTTAAAATCATCATCATCACCTAAGAGAACGCAGAGAAGAGTAATAGTTACGGAAGAACGAGGGGTCACGACCGACCGGGTGGGAGAATCACGACCGATTCTCTACCCAAAAACAACGGAGAACGTCTGGACGACGGAAGAACGGACCGAGGGTCGAGAGGACTAAGGGTCACGACCGGCCCTGGCCTCTGGGTGGGAGAGTCGCGACCGATTCTCCACCCGAACTAGGGGAGAACGTCTGGACGACGAAAAACGAAGAGAACGGGGGCACTGCGGGTCACGACCGACCCATGGCCCCGGGCAGGAGGACCACGACCGGTCCCTCTGTCCTAATGAGGGTAAAAGGCGAGGAAAAACGCGCCGAGGGGCTAAGTAAATAGAGCCCAGAGGAGAGGAGCGGGGGCGACGGGGTCACGACCGACCCCCAGTCCCGGGTGGAAGAGCCACGACCGGCTCGCTCATCCTAAAGACGAGAAAAAAAGAGGAGGTGTAGAACGGGTCCTAAATAGATCCAGGATAAAGAACTCTGACGAAGATAAAAAGAGACTAGGATATATAAAACGAATTATATGAACTTTCACTAAGAAGAGAGAAAAACGAAGAACGAAAAACGAAGAAAGAAGAGAAATAATAATTAGCCGGATAGGCCCCGGGGGCCCTCCGAAGTAGACCGGGGAGGACAGAGGGTGACACCTCCTCCTCTGCCGATAAGGAGCGTAGGATTGAAATGTTTCTGGTTCTAGAGTATGTTCTGTTGTCGTTGCTGTATGAACTGTTTTGAAATTTTGTAAAACGTGTTTTCCCACCTTTCAAGAAGGTGCGGGAGGGTGTGATGAACGGCTATTCATCCAAAATACATAGAGGTCAAAATAATAGAAATAAGGTAATAGTAGAAATATATGTAAGAGAACGAAATATATGTAAGAGAACGAAATAGATGTAAAGGAACGAATATGTAATAATGAACGAAAGTATAGAAAGCCTGAAAAAGAGGCACGAATATGTAAAAAGAACGAATATGTAAAAAGAACGAATATGTAAGGAACGAAAACGTAAAGGAACGAAACCCGGAAATATGTAAACCGGAAGTGAAATATAAACCGGAAGTGACGTCAGTTGTAGGTCACGTGACCGAAAGCAGCCAATCAGGGCTGACCTCTCTAGTATATAAAGGGGCGGTGAGGCCCGAATAAACAGAGTTCTTTAACAGTTCTCCTGGTGTCCAGACGTGTCCTCTTTCCTGAAACAACCGCTAAAGATGAGCCGATCAGAGTAATTAAGCAGAAGTTAGGACAAAACAGTCGAAGCTCGAGATAGGTAGTAGAAAAACAGGGTAAGGGGCCCGACGGCCCGAAGAACGAGGAACGAGGGAACGGAGTAAGGCACGAAGGCCCGAAGTAGTCCCGGAAACCGAGGCGTAGTATGGCACGAAGACATGGGGAACGGAACGAAGGAGCGAAGTCCGCGGGGACGAGGGCGCGGCATGCTCGGCCCCACGCTACCAAACAATAGGCGACCGTCGGCCCGTCGCCCCCGCGGACCGGAACTCAGGGGTGGACCGCCCGGTCGGGGTGAATGCTGGTCTGGGAGATAGAGCGAGACGAACCCCGGCCGACCCGTACCCCTACCATAATTTCCCTCCCCCGCAGTCCTCCGTTGACGTCGAGTGCCGATTCCCGATCGATTCGCTCAGCCCCCCCTCGTGTGAGAGGCACGACTCTAGAAACACATCTCGGTTCTTGGCCCGGATTCCCCGTCCGCCCCGAGACCCGAACAACCCCCACGTTCCTCTGTTGTAAGAATCGGCAACCCCGACTTACCAGAGAACGTCACAAAATCAATGAGAGCAAGGATCTATTGTCTCCAGTAGATGGTAATATACTATTCCAGGACCATATAGGAAAATACCAAATAAATACACTGAAGTGTGTGATAGAAAATAATTATAATGAAAATCTAAAAGAAAATATACAAAAAAGTTTCTTCTTGAGATATCGCCCTCTGACGTGGGAATATACTCAGAGACGCTAAGCCTCCGGAAGGACATGGATGTCCACGCCCTTTACACCCACCCAGCCCACTCTAAATGACCTCTCAGCGGCTGGCCCATTATTAGACATACAACCAGGTCCAAAATGGCCGCCCCCACGCGCCCCGCGCCATCACACAACGCCCCATTGTCTCTAATGGCAGCGCATACGTCACGGCTTTCTGTGCACTACGTCACCGCTTATTGGGCATCAATCCCGCACGGGTCAAAAACACACTTTTTCTATCAGTGGCATGTGGCCGGGCCCAGGCCTATCTCACTGGGGTCCCTTAGCGCCGTGGCAATGTGATTAGGGCGCCAGCCGGACCAGAGGTACTATTGTGTAATTGGATAAAATACATCTTGGTTGGGGGTATGGTCCAGGGCCTGGGATAAAACAAGGTAGGCAGCGGCCAAACCACTTGGCTAGCACAATAACCTTGCACGACCTTCTCTCACATTGCTCGCCGCCACACCTCGCCCCTCCTAGATCTAGAATCGATAGTGGAATAGACCCCTTGATGAGCCACTGGTACCGTGTAAGGCTGAGTCTAGTGAGGAGGTCCCAGGGGTCAGGACCCCTCGCTTTTAGTCTGGGACACAGAGGAAAGCAAGAGAAAGGAGGCAAAATAGCCTAGATATTTCAAGGGATCAAGTTGAGGGCGAATACGATACCTTAAAGTAGACAGAAGTCATTTAGGGGCCTAGAGCAAATCGATGTTTGTTCATTTATAATTCATAAATATGTTAGATTTCACAGGTTGTGTGTCTCTTCTTCTTACAATATAATGCATATTGAATTATATTCCCATGCCCTTTCTTACATAACTAAGTACTACCCATGTCTATAAGTTTCTAAAGCATACACATGACCTCTAGGAACAATATTCATGCACACTTTATCACATTCAGTCTAAGGTCTTTAGGGGTCGTGTTTTGAACCACTGTTAATGAATTCGATTGTAGCCAAATTTAGCATCGCAATCCGAGGACTGATATCCGACACCTGCTGATGGAGGCATGGCAATATGATTGAGTCCCAGTTAGGGTGAAAATAGGCTTGTTTTGAGCTGCTCATTGTGGCTGTGAGATGTTCACTGAGCTGCTCGCTGAAGCCATGAACTGCTCACCAAGGGCGTGAACTTCCCATTGAGGTTTTGAACTGCTTACGAAGAGCGAGATTGGAACAATGAGACCTTAGATAAAGCTCACTTAGTCCATGATTTGCTCACTGAGGCCATGAGTTGCTCACTGATGCCGTGAGTTGTTCGCCTATACCATTGGTGAGCAAGTCACACAAAATGTTGGTGGAACATTATATGGGTTGTGACTGCCTCACCGAGGCTGTGACTGCCTCACTGTGGCTGTGACTGCTTCACTGGGGCTGTGACTGCCTCACTGTGGCTGTGACTGCCTCACTGTGGCTGTGACTGCCTCACTGAGGCTGTGACTGCCTCACTGAGGCTGTGGGTAGCAAACTTAGGTTGTTAGATGCTCCTTAAATTCTGCAGGTGCTCACCTAGGATCTGAGCTGATCAGTGAGATCCTGAGCTACTCACTAGAGTCTAAGTGACCGGGTGATCAGTGAGGCTATGAGCTATGAGCTACTCACCGATTGCAGGAGCTGATGATGGCATGAGGGGACAATTGAGGGCATGCAATAGCTCACTGAGACCGCGTTGCTCAGTGAGGCCGGCAGCTCATCAAGGTCGTGCAGTCCTCACAGTGTCTGTTGCATTTTCACTGAGTCTTTGAGCTGTGTACTGCTAACCAAGGCTGTGAATTGCCCACTGAGCCCATGGGCAGCTCACTGAAGTCCTGAACTGTTCAATGGGGACGAGTCTTTTTTTTCTTTGTATTAATTCCAAATGCTACTGTTACAATACTTGTTTCTTGCAAAATGTAGGAATGAATAGCACATTCTTTCATACTTTTCCCCGGAGAAGTACAACATCTCTTGAAAGATATCTCTGGGAGTAATAAACGCTTGGAGTTTGATTTCTACAAAATATTTGCGAGTTTGAAAATTGCCATATGCCCCACCCACCCACCCACACAACACACTCAACCTCTGGCAATTCTGAGTGGCTGGAATTGCATTTTTTAGCAGGGCGGTCGCAGATGTAATGTCAATTGCAACTGCATGATGTCATCAGCCTGGACTTCTGCAAATGAATGCATCAAGGGAATTAATTCTGCCAGAGGCAGGAGCGGGCGAATGCAGTGACAGGCACCAACCAGCTCATATCTCAACATGGGCACACGGTAATTGGGTCATGCATAGACTCTTATTCTTGGTGGCAGTCTGGAACTATGTTGTAAATAGCTGATAACAGCAATACACTACTTTGATTATATTGTGGGAAATACTCTAGATTACATTGCCATAGGTTGCTCAGGTGTTAAGTTCTTTACAGACGCCATACAGTCTATATTCCAAATTGTTTAAAACCTGGTCCTTCCAAAAAAAGTAAGAAGAGAATAGAGTCTAGATCATTGTCCAGATCACCTCGAACGGCTAATTATTCAGCCACAAATTTCGGGAAATCATTTAACAATGAATAACATTTACAATTCTAAACTACCAATAGTACATGTATTTTGTGATACTCTCCGATAATCTCGATTTTGGTAATCTAGTATTGTGCAACTATCGTTATGGGGATTGTCAAATGGGGTGGCAGTGGCCGGTTGGTTTGATTGGGTTGGTGGGAATGCCAGGTAAGATAAGATAAGATAGAATAAGATAAAGGATTAGGTGACGTATGGTGATCATGGACGGTCGTACAAAGAGATGTACACATTCTACCTACAGATAAAATGCATGAGCAATACATATTGTAAAGATTATTTGACACTTCCTGCATTTTTTTATTCAAAACCAACCCAATGATAATTTCGGAAAAAAATCTAGTTAAAATCTATTTTCAAAATCTTACTGCTAAAATCGCATCATATTATCAGTTCTGCGGACACAATCATAACCAATAGGAAGTTATACATGACACATTTTAGGACTATCAGTATGGTGAATGGCATGGCCTGGAGTGACAGTGGGTGGCAGGGTGGGCCTACATGGTTCAGGATGGCACAGGATACACTGGCAATGGGTGGCAGGGTGTGACAATATGGTTCAAAATTGCATCGGTTTGATTGGCAGTGGTTGGCAGGGTGACACTAAATTGCTCAGAATGGCATAGGTTGGAGTGGAAGTGGGGAGCAGGGTGGCACTACATTGCTCAGAATGGCATAGGTTGGCGTGGGAATGGGTGGCAGGATGGGGCTACATGGCTCAGAATGGCATAGGATAGACTGGCAGCAGATATCAGGGCAGGGCTACATGGATAAGAATGGCAGAATAGGATAGACTGGCAGTGGGTGGCAGGGTGGGGCTACATGGATCAGAATGGCATAGGATAGATTGGCAGCGAATATCAGGGTGGAGCTACATGGCTCAGAATGGCATAGGATAGACTGGCAGTGGGTGGGAGGGTGGGGCTACATGGCTGAGAAGCAGTGGATGAGATAGGAGTGGCAGGAGGAGGAGGTAGGTGACAGATGGGGAGAAGGGGTGATTTGGGGAATGCTGTGCCACTACGTAGAAGCCATACGGAAGCCATACGGGTCAGGGGCTGGGTTAGAGTTACACCAGGCTGTCATCAGGGGGGAGGTGATGGAGGAGACGCTGGTATCTACTCCTGGGCATTGGCATCAGGTATTGCTTATTGTACCCAGGTACAAAATAGTGATCCTCTTATAAGGGATCTACGGCTGTACATAATTATTAACAATGGAGAAAACTAGGTAATTTGATTTACTATTTAGATCAGTAAAAGGATTTATAAGTGTTTGACATTCATATTTCATATGAATTATATGGATAATTTTAGAATAATTCTCACTTTGATTTGGTTCATAAAGGTATGTATAAAATGACGATCTTAAGACATTATATCTAATATACGTTACTATGATGATGCATTTTACTATCATATTCTTATTCCCATTCGGAATTTCCGTTTGCCACTAAAAAGTACTATTACAAATGGTGTTTCCGTTAATGGTGACATAATTATGCAAAACTCACACAGGCCTCGACATTAGGTCACCACATCTAAAAACAATTCCTCTATCCAAACAATTCTCCCTACAGGTGGAAACATATGCCTTCCTTTGGGAAGCACTGCAGTGATAACACCTGGAATCACAAGTTTGCTAATCCCCATGTAGTCCCTGAGGCAATTACCAGAGATATTCAGCGTCCTTTGGTAATCCCTGTTCTGTCTGCAGGCGAACCCAGGTGCCTTTTACCTGGCTGATTTAGCACAGGGCATATATCCTGTCAGCCGGACGAGCTGCTCCTTAAGCCCTCTAGTCGACCTGCTCAACCGACCTGCTCACAATGCCCTTTTCAGACTGCAGGCGTTCATGAATGCATGAGTAGTTGATTTTCGAATTTCACGGGGATTGATTCTAAAAAACAGCAGAAGTAGATTTGATTTGTAGAAATTTTTTCCTCTTGGATTTCTAATTTACTTCAAATATATATGCGTGAAACAGTGAAAAGGTCGCTCAGAAATGAAACATTTCACTCACTTACTTCTATTGAAAACTAATGACCCTATTACCAGTATTTATGGCCCATTATACATCCTGGGAGCATGTTTTGGAGTACTTTCTCCTGTACGATGATGCTACTCGAACGGACATCATTCTGTTTTCAAGAAATTTAAGGTTACCGCTGCAATGGGTGGATTCACCCAAAGCTACACACAGACCTGTCTTTGCCTCTTTTTCATTCTTGATTCTGATTGGTTGGTTGGTACTTCTACTGATGCTGCATATGAAATGAACATTTAATTTATGTCTGCCAGTTTGGTTAGTGCTGCCATCTGTGATATGTCAGTGGGTTGCTCTAAAACCTGTGTGGCATCAGAGTATTTTCTGGTTCTGAAGTGCACTAAGTGATATAGTTACAGAAACTACTCACTATTTTCCTTAAGATTCCTCGTGTGAAGATGGTGATGCACCAGGTCATTGACACGGTTTCGGTGCAATACCTCATCAGGCCGAGTTAATGTGTGGTGTCCACTCTAGGGATCTTAATGTGTACAAGGTTGTTTTCCATTGCTTATAACATTAAGTTAAGTTGAGTGGTACGTGTTTTGGCAAATTTAGGTCTGTCCCAAGGGGTCAGGGTGGCCAACGTCGTTGAGGCGTTGGTACCACTTGTTGGCATTGGCCCTTCATGGGTTCGAGTCCCATGGAGTGCAGCATGCATGGAAAAAGGACATTTGGATGACCCCTGCACGGAATTGTGCCCAGATGGTCCACAGGACTGCAGTGGAAGAACATTTAATAAAGTGAACTCAGCCTGTATAAAAGATACAATAATAAAAAAGAAATACCTCAGTTTGTTTAAACGTAGTCAGCTTCATCATCTTAACCAAAAACTAATGACTTGTACAATATTTTGTATATCCGGTAGTGTATATCTGGCTATTACGTATGGTTGTCCGGTCGTGGAGTTGAAAAAGGCGATGTTTGTATGTTCCCTGTTAAGATCTCAATAATTATGTCGAGTTTATGGAGTTGAGCCCCTTAGGGATCTGCGTTCATAATCAGTGTATCCAGTCATGCTCGACCAATAGACACCTCTGAGTTGTAGTGTCTCGATGTGAGTTCAGATGTATGAACTCAAGGACATATAATTCTACATCGTCCAGGCATTTGTGGTCTGGCTGGATTACATGTGATATAGTAAAGGTGGTTCTTGAAATGTTCTTGCAGAGCGTTTTTTGTTTGGCCCACATATTGTTTACCACAAAATGCAGTACACACATTGTTGCTCTTACAGGTGATGTGAGGTCGCGTGTAGTATTCGTGTCCAGTGGAAGTTGATGTACGCCAGTTTTCTTCAATCTCGGACAATATCTGCAATTTTAGTTTTTGCAACGTTTGTACACTGGGTCGGTTGTGGTTCTTGAGTTGTTGTCAGCTGCTTTTAACTTAGCTCTCAACAGCATGTCGTGCAGGCTCTTAGGTCTCCTATGTTTTCCAGAAATTTGGAATTGTGTGGGTTCTAGACGCTGGCTGATGGGATTGCTGGTAAAATCGCCAGCAAATTATCAAAATTGCTTGATATTACAGTCACTCAGCGACGGCGACGATGATTCTCCCAGTCGTCCTTCGCCCATCAACAGTGAGATCGCCTAGTGGGTATGGCCCTTAACTGTGGCAATGGGGGCTGACCTAGATTCTGTAGCTTAGCCCGGAGCAGACATTATTCCAGATTCACAGCTTTACCTCACTGCAGGGACCTGCGGGACCTTTGTAACAGGGCTGTTTCCACAGCTCAGGGGCAATATGCAGGGAAGACCTACAGCAGTACTAGCCTTGGGGGGGGGGGGGGCACTCACTCTTTGAATGTAGGTAACGACTGCGAAACTACAGCCCCCCTTTTTGGGGATAGGAATACTCGGACAGCCCCCTCTTTTCAGGCTGTATCAAGGACAGCCCCTCCAAAAAAGTATTTCCTTCAGCCCCCAATTTTTGGTGATGGGAGTACTCTGACAGCCTCCCCCCCTTTCAGGCTAAATCAATGACAGCCCCTATTAAAAAGGCATTTATTAAGAGGATATCTGAACTCAATAATTTAAGAAGCATCATGAACTAATTAATTTACATAGATCTACTTTTGATATAGTGTAAAGAATAATTAAGTCATTGACAGCTCCCCCAAAAGATGGTCTCATTATTTGAGAGCCCCCATTTATAGCCAAATTGCTGATTTACAGCAACAGCCCTCAGAGCTTCCAACCGCAGTTGGTACCCATTTTTGGGCTGAGTGCCCCCCCTGGAAATACAAGTCATTGTCTTTGGCCTGTACTTTGTGTTTGGACATTGATGAATTATGTCTTCGAAATAATCAAAGTATTCAGGATAATGGCAGCTGATAATGAGAAAATAAAGGCATTTGCTTTAAACGTAAACGTTAACATTATGGTAACAGACATGGGCCCATTTTAATTTTATGTAACTAATCAGTGTATCATTATTAGTGTAATAATGACTAGAGATTCTGACTTTCCCTCAAAACGGCGACATCAATACAAAAACACCATAAAAGGATTCTACTGAAAGACCTAAATACGAAAATAGAAAAAAATACCTAAAACGATTAAAGTAGAACATGAACATGTTCATGGAATAATTCTGCACAGAACCTTTTCAAAGGCATAAGCATGCATTTAACCTTTGTCTTATTTGCACATTCAAGGGAATGACACAAATACAGCGAATGCTTCTCTAGGCAATTCCATAAAAGATAAAAATTTGATAAACAAATACTTTATGAGAACAGTAATAAGGTCACTATTTCCTTTCCTTTTCATAACAGCAACAGACAGCTCAATGAAAAATGCATGCACAGTTGTCAAAGTCTGTAGCAGAACACAGAATTGTAACAGCGATGAGTTGGTCAACAACAACAGTTATCTGTGTGCAAAACAGTCACTATTGGACCATTTTCCAGCATAGACAATTGCAAATTATGACTTTAGAATGTTTTTTCCGAACCGAATACCATACTATATATATATATATATATATATATATATATATATATATATATATATATAAACAGCTTTTAAAAGGACTCAGATTGAGCTGTTGTTGTAACCCAAACGTTCTTAAGGTGATCTTAAAGCTACAGCTGTTACCGATGGCTGTACTACACTGGGCCACTGAGATTCTCAAGTACCCTTAGAATCCCTGGCAAATCCTTTTATCGTTTTTATGCAAACTAGAATGCTCCTACATCTCCTCATTATCAATGCTCACTAATTACTCGATGAAATGGAAATGTTGTCATTCTACCTGACATGTAAATCTCTGTCGATTATATAAGTAGGTTGGCAGCTTAGAACATTCATACTTTTGGTAATTGGTTTCTATAACATATTTACTTCAAGAATCTTGGAGTTAATGAGAGCTATAATTAGTCTTGTTTTTGTAGTTCTGCTCCTACGTAATAAATCTGAAAATTGTTCACGAGTCTGGAAATGAGTTCACCACAGCTTATGATTATCATGCAAAATTGCTAGTCGTGTCTTACAATGTACTGCAGTGAATTTGGTTACAACACTGCTACGACTGTCAAACGCAATGCATAAATTTACACTGTAAAGGATGTTAAGGACTTCCTTTTGATCCAAAGATCTATCTTAAAAAATCATATTCGATTATAGGCCCTACCAATCTTTGAGGTCATCTCAGACGTTAAAATCTGACTTTTATTTTATTGATTCAAAATAGTTTCACAAACAAATAAACAGAATGTCCTTTGTTGCTTGGTAAAATATTGTAATCCAAGTTATATAAGATATTTATGGCCCGATAACCTCTTACTTCCTAGAATGAGTTTTAATTTGATAAAGACCACGTATTTTATGCCTAGCACACCATTTCTGCTATACAGGGGGGAGGCTTTTTGGGAAGGGTGTGTGTGTGTGTGTGTGTCAGTACTTCAAGGAAAGTACTAATACAACGTGCACTTGCGTGCTCTTTCTGTAGTTTCGTGGTCAACCAAAAGGGAGGGGACCCCCTGACTCAACCCCACCCCACCCCCACGCGCTATCCACCCCTGGTATGAAACGTTCCTGTACATAGTTATAGACTCGCTACAAACTCCAACCCACAAAAACAAGAAAAAGAAAAAGAAAATCACCCTGTCAAAGACCTAGAGTTCAAAACCTTTACACATCCCATTACCAACTAGCCCAGCACGTCCAACTTACCATCAATACTCCCTTCAGTATGTTTTACAACGCAAACCGAGTTTACAGCACACTCTCATAAGGTGTGTAAACTTTCTTGGCTCCCGTCTTGAGGCCCTGCCAGCAGTCCAGGGGAGCGGATCCCTTCCACCCCCTCCCCCTCCCATGGGCATATTGGCAGGGTCTACTTTCCCACGCCGGCTACCCGTCGTGGCGATTGCACATTGCCTTCTGACAGACGAGAAGAGTTTGGCAGAAATTAGAGGAATCTTTTAGACTCCTGGCTAACTGCTGCCAAAAACACTGGGCTGCACTGAGGTAGTTCCGGCTCTAATCTTCCAAACAGAGGCTCGTTTTCTATTGTTTGTCTGGGAGATTGTTCTGTTTGGGAGATCTTTTGGTCTGGGTGGCGTTTGTGTTGTATGGAGTAGTGTGTCTGTCTTATTGATTAGTTGAAAAGAGATGCAAATGAAAAACAACTTTGGGATGAACGAATTTGGGAAACTTTCCGAACAGCTGACGTTTCAGAAAACAAATGCAGATTGCTTGTTCATGAATTCCATTGCCGTGAGTTTAGATCACATTGAATATATCAAGGACATTTTGTTACACCCTGGTTAGATAAATTTCAACGCTTATCTGCCTCAGTTATAAGATGGATAAACATCGCTGATCGTTTGTTCCAATTTAATATGAACAGGAACAGTAGGCATTTCGTTGCAACGTAAAGACACTTTTAGAAATGCATTAAAGCCATTGTTTCCATTATGTATTCAAAGACATTGACTGCCACCTACACAGTAGTCTACGTCTCGAAGACTGTCTTTTGACTTGTGTTCCAAGAAGAACAAAAGGCTTTGTGCGTGAAACAAAAACGTATTGTGCTACACGTCATAATATAACTTGGCACAATGTCTTAAATTCGATGAATTAAGCCTATATTCTACATGCCGATTTGTCAATCTTAAAAATAGGCAGTGGAAATGTAGGATATATATATAACCATGTTATATATCACTAGAATGATGAACCATTCTTTCGAATGGTATATAGGATGATATGTTTGGTTTCATTTCACTTCCTTGGAGAAAACCAAATAAAGCAAAACCAAATTGCCAGCATGACTCTTCCTTAGCGGTGAATATACCTCTACGTTGTAAGACAGCGTCAGTTTCAAGTATTAAATTACACCAACCCTGCATATTCGTAATAGTCCAAATCAAATAGAATAAATTACAACCCTATTGCCGTCAATGCAAATGTCATACGGCATCTGCGCAATTGATTCCTTGCAGTCCCAACTCTCTATCCGCCTACCTCCTTTCAGTCGCCGACTGATTTATTCAAGCGGGGTAAACGTTGGCAATAGGAGAATGAAGTTAGTGCTCTTTGCAGAGACAGAGGTTACGTGGGGTAAATTAACGTGGACGTGGATGTCATCTCGGACAGGGAATGGATAACGGCTGTCAAAAGGGATAGCGAAGAGAAAAGTGGCTTGTAAAGCGTTGACCCCCGCTCTGGCAGGAAAGAGATTCGAGATCAGTACGGGTGGCTTAGGGTTCATGCTTTCACGTTTTACCAAAAAGAAAACACTATTGATGTTGGAAAGACAAGTTGAAAGGCTTTCTGTAATATCCCGAAATAATTCTGTGGCTTTTGCTTGGTAAAAGATTGTTGGTTGTAGGAATTATGTTTTTGTGAAGTTTTTATTTGATCGTTAAAAAATGATTGTGAAAGTGAAATAAAATAGGTTTTCGCATATATTTCCTTCTCCTTGGCGTTATTGTCTTCTACCCAGAGCTTCCCGTAGCTTCCCTCCCTGTTTCTTTCCAGCACAGGCTTGCCCGTTCACCCCGATATCACCATAATAGCCCTGGGTTCCCTCTCTTCCCCCACCTGTCCCCTTTAACTCTATATCACTATAATATAGCCATGGCGACCCTCCTTGTCTCCTTCCCCCATCACTTCTGCTTTATCCCTATGTCACTATCGGGCAATGGCTTCCCTCCCATTCTGCTTCTCCTGCTGGTCTCCCTTTAACCCTATATCTCTATTTAGCCATGGCTTCCCTTCCTGTTTCCTCCCCCAGCCAGTCCCCCTTTACTCCTATACCCCTATATAGTCATGGCGGCTTCCCTTTCCTTTCTCCTTCCTGCTGGTCCCCTTTACCCCTATATCACTATAGCCATGGCTTCCCTCCCTGTGTCCTTCCCGTGCTGGTCCCCTTTACCCCTATATCTCTATAGCCATGGCTTCCCTCCCTGTGTCCTTCCCGTGCTGGTCCCCTTTACCCCTATATCTCTATAGCCATGGCTTCCCTTCCTGTGTCCTTCCCGGGCTGGTCCCCTTTACCCCTATACCCCTATGTAGACATGGCTTCTCTCCCCTTTCTCCTTTCCGTTGTTCCCCTTTGACCCTATATCTCTATAGCCATGGCTTCCCTCCCTGTGTCCTTCCCGTGCTGGTCCCCTTTACCCCTATATCTCTATAGCCATGGCTTCCCTCCCTGTGTCCTTCCCGTGCTGGTCCCATTTACCCCTATACCCCTATGTAGACATGGCTTCTCTTCCCTTTCTCCTTTCCGTTGTTCCCCTTTGACCCTATATCACTATAGCCATGGCTTCCCTCCCTGTGTCCTTCCCGTGCTGGTCCCATTTACCCCTATATCTCAATATACCCATGGCTTCCATACCTGTCTCCTTCCCCCCGAAAATCCCTCTTTACACCTCTACCCCCAGCCCTAACCCTCCCTCCCTACATCCTTGGCTTCCTCCTGGTTCTGGCCCCTCCTGGCTCCTCCAGTTGCTGGCTGCTGACCAGTGGGCGTGGCGTGACGACTGGGCACCCCTACCAGGCCGTCTGACGTGTACTGGTCAGCCCTGTCATTGGCACTGACCACTACTCAGCCACCCTGTCATTACAGGCAATAAGTGACAGGCCCTGTGGCCTCTGCCAACCGCCACTCCCATTCACACAGACCTCCTCCACACGCGTCCAGTGCTTAACGCCTGAGTTTTTGTGTGTTTTTTAATTCATATATTAGACAAGGTTGTTCGTATGGATGCCCTTGTTAGATGTTGACTCATTCAAGTTTCATGTATTTTGAGTTCCAGTTGTGGTGAAAGAATTGCAGTATGATTGAAGAGAATTAGTGTCCAGTGCTTGACATCTGTCTTTTTTGGTTTCATTCATGATATTGGATAAGACTTTTCATGTAGTTGCCTTTGTGTTGCGATGACTCATTTATACTTTATGTATACTGGAATCTCCTATGGGGTGAGAAAATGGTGGTATCGTTGGAAGGAATTAATGTCCAATGCTTGACATCTCAGTTTTTCATTTGTTATGAAGTGTTTGACACAGAATTTCACGAATAGGGAACTAAAAAGATGTGGTAGCTAAATAATTATTGTGATGACTTGACTGATTCTTAATTCATAAACCTTAATTCTCCATATCATAAATGGTGAGGAACATGTTTCTGCAATCGTTAAATACCACGAGGGCAATGTTAGGCAAGGCCTGCAACGTCTATTCTAGAAACTATCCAAGATAATTGGGTAGGACATCTAGAACTTTAAAACCTTAATTAGTATTGTCACTATGATAGCACAGCGCCTCCACGGTATGCCCTCAAACCGCTTTGAAATTATAGACTCATTATCAGATATTAACTGATGAGCAACTCTCTGTCAAAATCTAATATTCAGATGTAAAGAGATTTATTACCTGATGGCCAATCATGTAGCAGACTTATTAGTTGTGGAGCACTGAGTTATTTTGTCCTCGTTTATGGAGAGTGTCGCCCCCACACCTTTACAGAGACAATAGTCTTATATTCAGTGTCGAATAGGCAGGTCACCAGACACAACGACCATGGCTCTAGGACTTTGATAATCCTTTTGTTGGCCACAGGGAAAGCAAACAAAACCACTGCAGCAACACCGACCCAGCCAGCTTGTGATGTAACAGAAACGTTCTGCAACCATACTTTTTTAGTCAGTTTGTTAATAACCTGCTTACTAAGATGGCATGTAACAATAACGTTATTGATGGTGAGGTTGAAACCTCACCAATATAGAATGTTATTATAATATCATTTTTGGTGAGGTTGGGATGAAACCAAAACAGAACATTATAAGAACATTCTGTTTGGGTCAAGAACATAACCAGAATGTTATAATAACGTCACAGTGGAACATCGCTTCAATTAGGTCGCAGCGGCGTAATTGGGAGTCATCAAAAGAACGTAACAAGGACCAAACCAGAACCAAACAGAACATTACTGCAACGTTATTATAACGTCACACCTCCGGCTGGGGAGAGAACCTTTGATTTGAGGAGACTACACTCCATTTCTGCACCACCAGAACGCCCTTAAGGCAGAAATGCCGGAGCCAATCATATGACATTACCATAGTTGCAGTTGCAGTTATAAATACGTTTTCATTCTTGTCATGTACAATTTTGATATTGACGAGAAGTAGAATTGATGGCCCCCAATATCTTCCCTGTGACGAAATACTGCAACATAAAACACTAACGTCTTTGTGGGATGATTTGGTGATACCACATTGTCTTTTTTCCAAATCCTCCTCTCATGTGCTGATAAGGTTTGGCCTTGCCCTCACCTAATCATTATGTCTTAGTAATTTTCACGTTAGTCTTTGTAAAGACTTCACCTATATTATCTCACTTTAACGTTATAGGTAATAATAAATCATTCAAACTTGATGTTACATAAAAGAAATCATTGTTGGATATGTCTGAACTTGATACTTTAAATTTGTTTATTTTACGTGAGAACTATAGGAAGAAGGAGACCGACCAAAATCACAGATGCAGAATAAAACTACTTGCCTGGGAAGTGTCTAACCTTGGTATCAATGGCAAGAGAAGCACAGTGGGTCTGCTGACTTTGCAAAAATAACTGGAAACCCTTTTGCAATGAGTCAAATATATCATACAGCATAGATGGTACAATAATAATGATTACACACACACACACACACACACACACACACACACACACACACACACACACACACACACATATATATATATACTATAACATCATAGCAGTGCATTTTAATGGGATCGACAATAATGCTTAATGTGTATTTTATATTTTTGTATAAAAAACATTGAAAAGGTATAAAATCCCATTTACTTTCATGGGTCACTTCCAAACTAATTGCCATTGCATCTGAAATTATAGTTTTGCACTAACTTACTGATCGAAGTTTTCGTTTAAAACTACAAACATCCTTTTTGTGTGCACACCTTTGACATTAAATTTTGTCTTTTCTTTTTATTACAGATGTTATACCAACAGTTTGCTGGGTTGTTTTTTTTACAGATTTGTATAGGTATCCAAGCCAAGGTGCGACGTATCGGTCACGTTCTGTGATATTTTGATAACGTTCTATGAGTATAAATATCTTTGACGTTCTGCGATGTTATTAGAACGTTCTGCGATGTCACATCCTTGGCTGGGATCACTCTATGCAACTTGAAATCACCCAGACTAAAGCCGACTTTGATGCTACAAATTATGTATTGTTTTTCCTCCCAAAAGGGTAATATTGCCTGAAACCAAACATCCTATTTAACCTTAGGAAGAGTATCATCAAACCTTTCTAGCGATGAATAACATGTCTCTATTTCACCCATATGGCTTTCCGTATAAAGTGAGTACTGAGTGGACATTTTTGTGAAATAGTCCCTCCGTATCAGAGGTAATAGCAAGCGCCTTGATAGGCCAATCCATATCACCGACAGGATCGTATTCTGACAGGAGAACTGAATTAAAGAGATGTAGATACGGTAAAAATGGAATATCGCTACATCCGTTGTTACAAACTTAATATGTGTTGGGGAGAACATGATCAAACCTCCGGTCTTTCTACATGATACAAAATGTTCTTATCATTCTTCTATATTTCATCAATGGGAAAGCTCTTTTCATTCATAACTATTTCAATGTAATATGAGAAGCCAAAATAAGTAGAAGATATTTTTAGTTTCAAAATGAAGTGAATCGGGTTTGCAGAAACCTCAAATTCGATTGACCTAGATTGAGAGAACATTTTCCCGTTGTAATGGCAGATAATAATTTTCTCTCAAACTTAAAATACTTCACCTACACTGTGAGATCCATTTGTGAATTAAATTCTGTCGAAATGTCCCAAACGAAGATTGATACGGTAGTGATTGACTTATTACTCTTCTGGCAATTGTGACATTTGGTCGATAGCAAAAGGGAATAATAACACATTATACTATTAAATTCTAAACGACATCCATGTAAATAATTTGAAAGCGAGCCAACCTACCGTGTGGACATTTCTGGTCGCTTTTAAAATGAAGGTTAGAAAATGGATATTTTCATATTAGAACTATGCTCTTCTCAAAGGTAATAGTCAACTGGAAAATATATCAAATTTAAAACAAAGTCTTTCTAGAAATGTAGCCTGAAGATTTAATTCTAGATTTACATTTTAGAGGCAAAAACAATGTTGAGACTATATTACAGAGTGATATGAAAAGCTTTCTCGGTTGTTAGGTATGGATTTTATGTTTAATGACCAAGTAATCCTGCATGGTGACATATCATACCTATCATCTCTCTCTCCTGCCACGCTGCAGACTTGGATAGGCCAACCAAAGGCCATGTATTATACGGAGGTCTTTGGTCTTAGCAACCCTAGCCGCCATTACTACGAGAGATATTATCTTCTTCTGAACATGACTGTCATATCTCTTCACTTCCATCCAGTAAAGGACCGTAGAGAGTCGATACCATTATTAGCTGAATAATGGTATCGGCATTTTTAAGTCATCTCATTTAAATATAAGGGTATATGTTTCAACTGAAGTTTAATCAAAATGATCCCAGCTGGGGAATTAATTGATACTAGTTGTACTGTTATCAACCTCGTCATATATAGAATCCTAAATTTCCTTAACTCGGGTAGTTAATACATAGCAGCAATAATTAATTATTTTGTGATTAATACATTAACTGGCATTATCAAGGAACCCTTCCCTGCAGTCGCTGATAATTTGGGCTAGCCATAATAATTCAAGGAAGGTTGCATGGAAAATCCTAGGGAAATCGAGCATGTAATATATGCAAACTAAAGGATTTACAGGTTTAACAAGTCCTAATGCTTTACATTGTGATGGTGTGGTGGTGGTGTCCCATCCTGACACTGCTAAGCCCTCTGGTTATCCAAACCATACACTGGTTACCTAATCCTGGTCAACAAATCCCATGTGTAACCACTTGGGGGATGGGGTTAGGGGTCAGCTACACCAGGAGCTGCTCACTTAGTGAGAGCTGCTCATACCAGGTCTTCTCACTGACTGATATTAGACTGAATACTCAGAAATCATGATATAGCAGATTAATGTACAGAAGAGGCCTACATGATAATATTTAGGCCTCTCCTGTACATTAATCTGCTATATCATGAGTTCTGAGAATATTATTCTAGAATATCTAGGTGTACATCTAGATGACCGATTAAGTATGAATCATCAAATAGATCATGTACTAAAAAAGGTTCGATGCAAGTTAGGAATATTTGCTAAAATTAGGAAATTTATATCTGAAAGGGTGGCGATACTAGTATATAAAACCATGATTATGGCTCATTTTGATTACGGAGATTTTTTAAGTGACTCTGGTACGAAAGACAAAATTAATAAAATTGGTAAATTGCACGATAGAGCAATGCGGTTGATTGAATATCGCAATGATTATGAAAATAGACAACCTATTGAGGATTTGTATAAATTGTATAAATTGGAAAATCTTAAACATCGCCGTAAACGTAATTTATTGAAAATTATGTATTCCCAGAGTAGAGAGGCTGTAAATATTGTAAAGCCTAAACATGATAGGTATCTGAGAAGTACATCGAAAGTAAAAATGAAAATAAAGTTTACCCGATATACAAAAATACAGAATAGCCCATATGTATGTGGCTTAACAGAATGGAATAAATTGCATTCCAGTATACAAAATGTTACTGATAGTAAAAGATTTAAAAATCTTGTAAAATATATGGAATTTGATGGGGAATGATGTATAGCGAGATATGTAATCACCACATGTGTTGTGGATAACAATATGTTATTACCATGGGCTTAATTTAATTAGCCCTTAGTCGGAAAGTAGTTATCATGTTTTGTATATAATTCAGTCTATAATATAATATGTGGAGTTTCTATTGTTATATTATGTGTGATTTTTGATCTGATGGAAGAACTTGTGATATAACAGGAATCGGATTTTGAAATAAAAAAAAAAATAAAAAAAATACTGGTATTGCTGCCAGATTTAGGCCTGAATAGGACACAATGGGTTGTATATGTACATACAGTTGTAAAGTAACTATATAGTGTAGAATGATGAAATAAAGAGTGGGAGAATCCCTGGGACTTCAACAAACGTTATATCACATAACATTTGGTTATAATTATGTCAAATAATTATTTTATAATTAGGACTCAAACCCAATATTGTGGGCCATGATGTGGCCCAACATGCCAATAAGTACCTTTTCCCAAATATGCTCCCTTAATGTCCTGAGGAATATTATGAGCTGGTTCTATTGTTGTGTATATTGTGATGAATGTCCATTCATCTGTTTGAACTAGAATGTAATCAAGTATCCAGATAATATGGTAAAGACGTAAGGTACGAATAAGGTACGAAAAGTATATAAGGAAATCCCAAAAGCACGAAAGCACGGAATTGTATGAATTTAAACAAGTGACAAATTCTCAAGGTTGACTATTTCAGATTGCGACCAAACCTAAGAATGTCTATAAACCATTACATTATTTATGTGCAGGATCCAGTCCAGTATCTTATTTCAAGCCAATCAGATCCCATTAAGCTGTTAAGGAACACGCTTGCAATTTGTCACGGTTGGTCAGTTCCAATCAGTGCCATGCTCTAGTCTGATTATGTAAACTGGTCCTTGGATGGACGCTAGGGTCGCCCCACTCAACCCACTCACCCCAAATCCGTTAAGTGAAGCGTCTTCACTTATTAAGGGTCTTTGCCTAAGGTCAACCCGTATCCATGGCAACCCTCCTGGCCGGGATCTATGTGTGGGGACTGCCCATAGTCTCACGCACAAATTACATGAACAGGAATATGTATGGGGGAAATCACCGCAGTGGAGATATGAATAAATCTCATAAATAACACCCCACAATGCCCCACGCTGTAAGGTGTAATAGAAATGGGCGCGTTTAGTGCTATATTTGCAGGGGTATACATCTCCACTATGTTCCACTCTATATAGAATACATCAGCTGGTGATAGTCAGGCTATAGACCTTGTGCAGAGGTGGTCACGTGATCAATTTTTGGTGATCACCACGTGGTGATCATGACCACGTGGGTAAGGAATTAATTCAAAATGTCTTATTCTGAATACTTATAATTGTTTATAATGATTCATTGAATTTGTTTAAAGAACATAATTATGACATAAATATTTGGTCTAAATGTTCCAGCATTGTTGATCATGACAAAAAGAAAATGATCACCAATATGGCGGACACCCGATTTTGGCAGATGTGACGTCATCTGCACAACGTCTATACCATTATCCGGAATTTACTCACGATTTCAAAAATCGCAAGTGGGAAACGAGGATAATAACAGACATGTTACATATCATTAGAATGGATTTTAAACCCTCTTTCAAATAATATGTAACAACCATAGGTTTCTTTGACCTTCCTCACACAATCTGAAAATAACCAACCACTCTGTCGCCAAAATCGTCCGGTGCAATACAGATATAACTCCCCTTTCGTCTGACTGCGGTAGTCCCCTACGCCCTTTTGTCCACACAACATGCTGGTAATGGGGCCGGTTAAATCACGCTTACCCTGTCTACAAGCCGCCTAACATTTCACTCCAGGGAAAAGGCGAATAATCATTATTGTTCCTGCATAGACTCAGAGGTCCCCCGGGGCACCTTGTAGCGCCATGTCCTTTTTTATTCATTTAGCGGTGGCGGCTGTGGCCACAGACTGGCAGGCTGCAGGGTTATGGCAAAGCGAGTGTTGACTGTTTGTTTTGTCTGACTTAACTGGTTAACAATTGGCAGCCAAGATTTATGGCTGGACCTCTTGGATCTGTGCTAATCATAGACAATTTAACGCACTTAATGTCTTTGCTCCATGAAATCTGAAGCAATAATTATTACTAATATTAATTAATAATAATTATTATAACTATTTTATTATTGATGTCTTTACTATGTATTTAGTAGCAGCAGATCGTTAGTTTTGGCAGTAATAGTTTATATATAACTGACGAGACGTTAAACATTAGAAGGGTCTCATTGTATCTGAGTTCTTAAATGAACTTCGAAAATATCAAATATAATATAAGTACAAACTGCAAAAATAACTTTTTTTCCATCATGTTAATTGACAAAATGATGACTATTCGTGGTGGAGAGAATTACCATCATCGTCCAAGTGCAGTCTTGACGTTTTCTAGTTCAGCAGCTTGTTTCATAAAAGAAACCTCCATTAATAATAGGGAGATACATACTTACTTACGGACCTCCTACGGAAACTTGTCAATTTTGATAAATAGGTTTCATAAAGAAAATATTCGTAAATACCTACAAAGCCTCCGCAAGGGTTCCTTGCAGAAGTTCAGTTGTTCGTAGAGAGAGCTGGGAGTTCATAATCATATTATGAAGTACTAACAAACTTATACGTATGAAATAACAAGGAATTCGAGTGTTGCATCCCTCCAACGGTCCAGCGGAAATCCAACCACTGCCTGAAACGTGCTGTTAATACCAACTCCGTTTTCAATTTCAGTTAAAAGAAAAATGGTGACAAGAAGTTGTTTGTTCAAATTTCCAACAAAAATCTGTCGTGGGACAGATAACAGGCGCGAAGAAATATGGGTAGACGGGCAATGGCGGACGTTGGAGATTGCGAACGGGGACAAAATCACCAGTGTCACCATGGGGGTGGGGGTGGGGGGTTGACTAGTGCAAAGGGAATTGGGTATTTAACACCTGGAGGAATAGTTTTTTTCATATGGGAATTAAAGTTTGCATATAGAGTATTTTACTTGGGGAAGGACAGGAAGAGGGAGTGTTGGTCTTAGGCATTTCCTATGGGGAGTGGAAGCTTTTCACTTTGGGGAGTATTATTTCTTCCATAGGGTATCTATATGAATAGGGTATCTACGAATACGTCGGTGGGGGTCCTTTTCAATGGGGAATGCAGCCTTCCAAATATACATTTAGTTTATTTCCTTAGGGATGAATAGGGGATTTTCCGTGTGGGGAACACCTCATTTTCGGATAATGCCCTTTTACGTGAGAGAGGAGAGCCTCTCCATTCGGGCGAACTACAAAATGAGTGAACGCAGCTGAGAACGGTAATTAGCCCAAACTTAACCATTCCCAAGTCAACCTTTTCCAGGGAAGTAAATCTCCAACTATGAAAAATGAATACACTTACACTTACACGTTCCAAAAGATAGATGTCTTATCAAAACCCAAAATAACAAAGTTTTCAACTGCTGTCTAGTATAATATATATCCACAACCAGCGTTATTACATTCAATTTGCACAAAAATCCCGCCAGGTGGCATGGATGGGAAATTCCACTATAACCTTGCCACCCGCCTGTCACAGCTTGGAGCCGCTCACAGTGGGAGCAGCTCGGAGCTGCTCGGTGTAGGCGAGCTGCTCGGCGCTAATTGCAGGCAGTCGGCTTATGGCGAGCTCTTTAATTTGTCTGGCAATGGGATGAGCTGGCGGCATTAGGGGCGGCGCAGGGCTGGTCATTTGCTACGGTAACGATAGTGTTCTGGTCGTAGTTGCAAACAAAGGGATCTGCCCATCACCAACCCCCCCCCCCCCCCCTCCTACGCCGAGGGAGGCTTGTAGTATTGAGGGAAAGGCCTTTTATACCTGACATGAAGAATTATGTTTTAAAACACATACTTGTGCTTTTTCAATATCTTTTCCTCTATATTAACCACATTCATCCTTAAAGGATCTTCCATGTACGTATTGGGAACAAAGTAATTTTCATAATTTGTAATATCAAACGCTATATCAAACCTTATATCAGACGTTAAATCAAAAGAGATATCAATATATCATCAGAGTTTTGATTAGTATGCAATGTTTTTGATACTGTGTGATAAACAAGATCATGTATGACACTATTTCTGCCAGTGCTCCATCACCAACTGATCACTATATGATGTATGACCAATGCAACAATCGAAAAACAATCTGTAAGTAGGAAACATATTGAAAAGACGAAATCAACGAATTGAACCAAAGAATCCACATCTGTAAAACCAGGGGCAACGCTGATGATCAAGATACCACAAAGAAAACTAAAAATTAGAAAGGAACCCATCTCGAACCCATCACAAAATACATACAGTCCCTTTTAGGTTAACACCTACAAGACAAATTTAATACACCCCAAGCACATTCATTTAGTCTGCAGACACATGCATACAAGATACAGTTATCTAGCTAGGATAGAAAGATTGATCTTTTAAGTCTTTTAATAATTCCTTCACTGATCATGATTGTTGGCGATTACATGAGTACCAATCGTTTTCCGTATGACTTGTACTAAGCATATTTTCTCCTAGGTGATTTTTAACATCGATAATTTGGTAATTTCTGAATTTTCAAAAGGAACACTACACGGGCCCATGCATGTTACATGCCATTTGAAAGCGAATTCCAAGTCCACCCTAATAACATATAACATTCTATAATTTGCCCTCATTCCCATTGGCGATTTCCAAAATCGCTAGTAAAATCGGCTGGTTAAATACAGCCATTTCTGTTTTATTTTGAGCGTAATCCCCACCTTACAACCTGTCCCAGCCCACACAACACGTCTGTAGCCCCCCACTTTAAGCAATGATGCCTTCCCCCGGCCATTTAGAGTCGCTCAGGACCCATAGCACCAACAATAGGAGCAGCTCATGCGCTCTATGTCATTGTTTATTACCCTCTGCCATATTTCCTGGGACCATTCTGTTACCGCCGAGCTGCTCACTGAACTGCTCACCAAGCCGTTTCTTCACTGCTTCTCGTGCTTCACTCCTGAAGAAACTACTCTCTTTTTTTCCACATGAGCCCATTTGGGGTTTGCGACAGTAGGCCCATTTCTCTTTTTGATTGGTCCTAAGGGGAGGAAGGGGATGGAGAGGTGCTTATGGTACAACTCTGAAGGTTGGGGTTTTCTACTTTCCTTTGATTTAACAGGTCCTGCGCCTTTTGCCTATTATTTCAGGAACAAAATCGTTGCTCAGTGTACCTGTATAAGTGATAATGAATGTCGGAGTGTAAGGTCCGCTCAGCAGCGTTTCAGGTATATCAGGACCGACCCATTTTTTAATTTTGACTTGTAAAGAAACGTTAATGGAATCCTTTGAGGGTGAGAATAACGATGAAGAAATGTGGCCCAACAGACAGCCAAGGGAACCAAACCCGGTTCCACAGATTACTTAATAATACAATACACCCGTTATGGTATCTCTATGAAAAAAACACACCCAAAGGGAATTTGTAGAATGGATGGAATGGCCCATTAATGTTTGACAAGAATAAACAGATCACGATCCCGGTTACCCTACTTCCTTGAGGCCCGCCTACGCTCACCAATCATTATTACTGGAAAACGACCTGTTTTTTTTAAAGGCTTTTTGGCCTGAACACCCCTGAAAAAGCTACCTTCTTCTTTGTTTGAAGTCCGAAAAAAACCCCGGAAAATTTGAGCGTTTTAAGGACAAAGGGTGTAATTTTCTACAAATAATCAGACACCATCAGAGAGACGTATAATTTAACACTGATCAAAATAGAAAACTTAAAGGACAGCCAGCTTAAGAGATCTTAGGTTACTGAAGTAGGGATAGCATTGCATTTACCGACAGCAAATTCCATGATCTGGTAAGTTTAAGATGAGATGACGCTGGTGCGTCTTCAATTGTATATATCGTTTTTATTGTATGATTGCTCAGAAGAATGCAGAAAATTACAGATTTGTAACATAAATGAAAGCTCTTTGAACTCGGAGATAATATAACCACCCCCTGTTTATTACAATCCACCAGTGATCTGAATTCCTTGATTTCTATAATTCATGAGTTGATATCAAACAGACGTCATTTTGATTCTGCCCAATAAGGCCATCCCAGTTTACACCAACATTAAAGATTATCATGAAAATATTTTTAAAATTGCCTCTCTGCTTATTCCATGAAGACAGGTGCATAATACAAAATTAACCAAAGCAATTTGGTTGACAAATTGCTCATAACATTAGTAAAATGCAGCTTTAAATGTAAGCCTTTATTTTTTTCCATAGGAACTAATGCCAATGCCCGTTTGGCCAAACTATAATATCCGACCCTATTCTGCCCTGAAATATAGCATTTTGATTGGCTGGCAAACCATTAAATCTGTTAGTTGAAAAGATTTTAAAAATTATTATGTTTAAGCAGTACTTGGGGATAATGAAAAAACTCGAACTTCTGAGGAGACAAAGAAGGCTTGTATGGTCCAATATTTATCCATCGCTTGGACAACCTTCAGATATGTGGGATGGGCTTATTATCAACTGAATAAGCAAGTACTCCAGTTATACAGAGCAGTGATGTAATTACTTAACTCAGTGGTTGAAAGTTTTGATTTATTTTAAATGGTTGTTTTATTTGAGCCATTGTTACTATTTCTAGCACTATGATCAGTTGATCCCTCTATGAGTCTTGTTATAGATTTCCGGATGTTGGTATAAGCTGATCAGCCACTTTTTCTTCCCCATACATTTTCTTACTGAGAGTTATATTTCATAATACCTAAGTACCTGTCTCATCTCACATTAATCAGCCATTGCTTGAATTGTCATGGGACAAAATGAGTCATGTTTTTTTTTGAGAAATACCTCTTTAATGAAAAGATTTTCTTCCAACATGAAATAGATCATTCCCGCATAAAGCCAATACATATGACATAATGATAGGCCCATTTAGTTTTTATAAAAGCAAATCGACGAATATAATAAGGTTGCTTCATACCCCTTCTCTCCCCAAACCTCAATTGACATTTCCAACCGATGTATAACTTGCGTGAGTGACATCTTCAACCCCGTATTCCACTAGAAGATTTTTTGTCATGAATTTGGTAATTTCTGAGTCCTCGTTATGAATATTTGGCAAAAACGCATGCGTTCTACATACCATTTGAAAGGGAGTTTCAAATCCTTGCTGATGACATATAACATGTGTATAATTAACCCTTTTTACACTGGCTATTTCAAAAATCGCAAATAGAATCGCTCTGAAGAATTCAGTCTCTATTTTCTATAGCGTCTTTATCAAGACCGATCCTTTTATAGCACAAACTGGGTAACCTGATCGAATCTGTGGGAGTATTATAGACGTTGGTTTTTATGGGTTTTAGGCCTCGTTTTTCCCCCACACCCCTTTGTTTAACACCCCGCCTAGTCCGTTTCAGGTGCCGGGCAATGCGTGCAAACCTAGGAGAGGTGCGACTAAGCCTAAAACAGGCCTAGTGTTGATCAACGAAATGCGCCCAAGTATATGCATAAACAATGCGTTTTCCTTAAATAATTCGTAAAAAGATTTTTTTCAACACAACAGCACTGGAACACAAAGATTCCATCATTAAGTGTGTCAGGAAAAAAAGAAAATAAATAATTCGTAAGGAGCTCAAATTTTATACACAGACATTGCTGCATATTTTCTCAACAAAAGCTGCTACGTTCCCAAAAAATTCTTTTCATATAGGCAAAATATCCATTCCTAGTGAATCACTAGAGAAAGACCTTCCCTTCAACCTCGGATAGGACAGTTGCTTATGGACAGATTTCGAAATTCAGGGAGAGACACAGCCCTAAAATCTCAGGGGTTCCGATAATCTAAAGGATTCCAGGTAATTTTGAGAGGGTTCCAAGTTAAATTAAATTGGGTTCCAACAAAATCTAAGGGAGTTCCAGATGCTATCTTCCTACCAAAAGTGTTAAGCTTTATGTAAGATGACCTACACTTTTCAAAATCCGAGGTGGTTTCCGACATTTTCGGAACCCCACTCGGTACGGGACATTGATAAATAAATGACGAATTTCGTTGGTATACACTTGACGTCCCATAGACATCACGTGCAGAAGGGTAGCCACCTAGCGAGCGTGTGGCAGAGTTAGTAGACCGAGCCGTAAATTCTTTAATCATGCTTTTTTTATGGCTCTACCCATCTTCTCATCTAGCAAGAACGTTCAAGTCATTTAAACACAGAACCTCTTGCTCATCGAACGAAAAAATGCTAAAATAAATTAAAACACCCTCAGTATTGGAAGGAAATCTAATTGCGCTGCAAGATTTTAGAATCGCTTTGATGCAAGCTATTAACTGTTTGTGAGTTTAATTAGGAACGACTGAGGGGGAAGTGCGTTCGGAAAAGATAAAAGCTGCCTCTGTAAAAATGGTTAAAGACTTTAACTTTTTATGCTGGCGTGTAGGCGTCCGGTTGGCTACTGGCAGTGGGCGGGGAACAGGTAGAATTTGGAGGCTTGACCACAGGATGACCAGAATATTTATGCCCTTATCGGTGATTTTGGAATAACAGAATTGCGGTCTGTTTATATGGAATTACGGAGGAAATTACGGAGAAATTAAGGACATAATAATAACAGGGGTAAGAGGTAGTTTGCCATGGTCGCAGTGATCATCTAATTACCTTATTCAAGATCTCTCATATAATCATATACGTATGTATAGGTAATTAAAAACCTGTTACTATTACCTATAACCTATTAAATACCTATTACTATTACCTTTCATTAGACCTACACAATGATAGTCTACCTCCTGTCACGGAAAGTAGAGATTATAGCGGAATTTGCATGTCATTATGCTAACGGAGCCATTTTAGATCATTACAGCTACGTGAGGGTTCCGGGGAAGAATAGGCCCCCAGTAGCCCCTGCTGATCTTATGAGGCTATGATAGGGGGACCCAGCACTGACCAAGTGGTTCTTTGAGTTCAATTCCCCGTTGGTCCTGGGTTCACTAAGGGATGAGGTACAACAAAAATGATTTCCAGGTTTTGATCCCCTGTTGTTTGCCCACCCTGTCACCTTCATCGTCCCAATTGGTTTTCACTGTGAGAATGACCCTGGCTATCGGTACAATCTATAGCATCAAGCACTCACTCACTCACTCACTCACTCACTCACTCACTCACTCACTCACTCACTCACTCACTCACTCACTCACTCACTCACTCACTCACTCACTCACTCACTCACTCACTCACTCACTCACTCACTCACTCACTCACTCACTCACTCACTCACTCACTCACTCACTCACTCACTCTAAGCTAAACATACCTATTAGCTTCACCTAAAGGAGGTTTGGGGTTTCTTACGGAGGTTTCTTTTTAAAAAAATAAGAAATACCCTTTTTAAATGCCCGATACATTGTCGGTAGCAATACATAGCCTATTTATTATCGAACGGTTTTATGAATGGCCCCTGTTTAACAACAATGATCTTCATGACGGATTAAATCGCAATAGGTAACCTTTATGTGATAGATCGCAGTTATATTAAGGGTACAGTAAAAGCCAGACATCAACCTTATCCATATGCATTAGGCCTAGTTCCATCATTTATTATTTAGTTGAATAAAAAAAATTGTTCGCTACGTATCTTTGTGCCAAGTCCTTCTCATCTGTACTGTATAAATATTCAAATAACATTCGATATACTGTTAAAAATTGTGTCCATTGCAAAGCAATAATTATTTTTCATAAATTATAATCTTTCAGTTCCATCTGCAGTTTGCTGCTATACTATATAATACTATTCGCATTGTGTTCTATATAAAATCACTTTGATCGTCACAAGCAGACACAAAACAAGTTCGCTAATGTGTCCAAGGGCTGGAGGTTAGGCGGCGAGGTACATGGGATTATGGAATCAGGTTAATGCACTTTAAAGCTGTTACTTTCTACTGATGCGAATCAAAGAGACCTATCTTTTCCCCCCGAAATACAGCGTAAGCCTACGCTTCGGTATTTCTATGGTTCTTTTTATAAATTACGGGAAGGTAATATCGGATAAATGTTGTTTTCATTTGATAGCATGATCATTAATTTTAATACTTTGACTCTTATCTGCAGTCAATAAAACACGAAATCCCTCATTCGGCCCGAGCAATTCTGCCTTAAGGATGAGCTCTCACAAAAATGGTATTAATAAATTATGTCCTTGCATTCTCGATGCTTATTCGACAACCAAATTCCCGAAATAACACTATAACTTGGAACAAAAACAGAATCAGACCTTCTCATTTCCTTCTTTACGATCAACAACGAAGGCAACTCAATAATTCTTTAAGCAGCATAATTTTACGATCATGCAGCACCCGAAAAAATAATAAATTAACAACAGCATGTGTTCCCATTCCAATCCCCAGCAGTAAATTAAAATAACATGAGACCACCCAGTGAACTGTCTCTATTCACGTATTTAAACCTGAGGCCCAAGTTAATCAAGGATGGACGGTCATAGCACCGTGCAATCTTAACCTGCCTCTTACAGCTAGCTTGGCTGTTAATTCAATTATCGCGGACGGGAGGCAAATAGAAGCAGAGGAATTCGCCTCTCGAGGTGGGGATTCCGACACATGGCCTGAGCGCCCTGCCTCATCCGGTCCAGGGCGATTATCCTGCCTTGGGGGAGTGCCAGGGACAGGCTCCCTATAGAGCTTCTCACCAAATTGAAATCCAGGGAATGTGCATTGCGCAATACAAAACGTTTATTCATGATAATCGGATGGTAGAATGCAGGCGTGCAATGGCTGTGATTTTTTCCTCTTGTGTTTTAGGTAGTTTGGAATGAAATTGATATTTTTTGCACATTATATTGTTTCATCCTTTCTTTGGTATGTGTATGTACCCGAACCATAAAATAGACACTATTTGGAGAGGACTGTAGAGGAATCAATGAATAATCAGAGATATTTTACTTTATGTTTTGATAGATTAAATATGAACTGTGAGATAAATAAGTCAGAAAGATGTACTATCAATAGGCAATAGTAGCAGAATGTATTATGGTATGTGTGAAGGAGACTGTGAGGTCACTAAGGGAACTATTGGTGTCGTCTTAGAGGGGACAGCCGAGACGTATCCAAGGCTGATCAGCCTGGAATCGATTTCTCCCCACTGTCTCAGCCGCAGCAGCAGCAGCAGTAGTGGAACCAGGAGCAGGAGCAGGGCAGCAATGACAGGGGCAGCAATGTTAAGGGCAGCAGCACTGGCAGAAGGGTAGGGGCAGTCATGACTGGGGTATATACGTATTAATGGAGAGGCAGCAATGACAAGGGTAGTACGGACATTGGCAGCAATGTCAGGGGAAGCAATGATAGGGGTAGCAGTGACACAAGGGTAGGACAAGGACAGCAGAGGAGCTACGACAGGGATAGTAATGACAGGGATAGTAATAACAGTGGCAGCAATGACAGGGACAACAATGACAGGGGCATCAATGACAGGGGCATCAATGACAGGGACAACAATGACAGGGACAGCAATGACAGGGACAGCAATGACAGGGACAGCAATGACAGGGGCAGCAATGACAGGGACAACAATGACAGGGACAGCAATGACAGGGACAACATTGACAGGGACAGCAATGACAGGGACAGCAATGACAGGGACAGCAATGACAGGGACAGCAATGACAGGGACAGCAATGACAGGGACAGCAATGACAGGGACAGCAATGACAGGGACAGCAATGACAGGGACAGCAATGACAGGGACAACAATGACAGGGACAGCAATGACAGGGCAGCATGGGCAGAAGTAGCGGCTGTGGCATCTGTATCAGCTGGGGCACGGGCAGCGGGAACAATAGCAACAGGGGCAACAAGTTTGCAGACAACAGGTGCAACGTAGCGTTTATATATAAGGAGAGGCCCAACTAAATAGGAAGCAGAATTAGCTCAGTAGGAGAATACTGGCCGCCAATCTAGGCATCCTGGATTCAAGCTTGACCAAAGGGTCGTAGGTTATGTCTAAGCCTGTTTTATTCACCGTCCACTATGCACAAAAGGATCACAGATTCCCGACAAGGGAACGATGTAAAATAGTCTATAAAAATTATATAGTTTATGCTCCTAAACCACCAGCAGTGTATGTTAAAGTCCAAAATGTACACATTTTAACTGTTTTCCCATTCAGTTCTTTATGTACAACCAAAAGGTGGCTCGGGGATAGAGCCATGGAATGACCTCTCACCCCTCTGTTCTATATGATAATGTCCAGATATAATTATCTCGAAATTGCAACACTATTACAAGCGAACATCGACCTCTACAACACTGCCTTAAATGGATTCCATTCAAGCCTAAAATTCTTTCCTGAACTAACTTAAGGCAAAATTAAGAGTGCGAACTCACTGGAACCCCTTGTTCCATATCTGTTACTTTAGCAGTTCCAGTAGTAACATTGCCAACGGCGGCAGTTGGTAGCACTGGCAGGGAAAGAAGGTAATGCCTTTCAGGGTGGAGGCTGGGAGGTTTGGGGGTAGGGGAGGGTAGTCATCTTATTATCTTCCCCCTTTTATGGAGACAGCTAGGCGGCAACTTGGGAATAGACCTCCTACTAATGCAAAGGTGGCCACAGAAGGGATTTACTCGCCCCGGCAATAAGACATTCATTATGAGGTTATGAAATTACTCCCCATCTTTATGTTGCGCTGTTAAACAGAACGCCTTGTTTCATTGCCTGTGACAGATTGAGGGAATACCCCTGGGGATGGACTTTACTAGCTGGCACCTTTTTCTTCTAAAGTACATAAATTGCAAGAAATCAAATACAAGCATTATATTTATGGTGAGAGTTAAAACATGGTTTTGATGAAAGGTTAAGAAACATCTAAGAATTTCTTGGAATTACAGCATGTGCAGTCATGACAAATGAACAATTTTCATGAGAATTTCAATTAACGAATGATATGCACAATTGAAGGCAATAGAAATAAAGGAAATCCTCCACCAATGAAAAGGAGGAATTCAGTAGAGCGTAGAGATTAATCAGCCAGGGCGCTTAATTGGCAACGACATGGCAGTGTGAGGATTCCCTTTCCGTTTGCAATCGCAATCGCGAGCGATGCCCGCGAGCCTGAAGAGGAACCCTGGCAGTGCCTTTTTGTTGTTCGCTATTTGTCTGCCAGGCAAAAAGAGACCCTGCCACCTTCAACGAGGCCTGATCAGTGGGGCACACAGGAGCTCAACAGTGTCCTCACATTGTAACGACCCGCTGGGAGAATCAGTTTTCTGCCTGTAATCTCTTTGGAATTGCATGCCAGCAGCAGCAGCATTGCAATTTGGGCGGCCACCAATTCGCACTACCCCCTTCCCATCATAATTGAGAAAAATCAATAGAAGAATATATAGACATAGGCCTATGTATATATATTACAAGAGAGGACATTGCGAACAACTCTGGCGTTATATTATATATATATATATATATATATTACATATATATTATATACTTATATGTGTTATATATATAAAGTTTTGTATGTGATTACCGTAAAATATAACACCACTTGGGCTGACTGCTAATCAGGCTTGATGAGAACTGCAAGATGTTCCCAGCGTTTCGGATTGCTTGGAGATGGGCGTCAATGCGCAGGCGCGCCCAAGCCGGGGCGCAGTTGGCCAATTGCTTCTGCCCGAGTGATCCTGTAATATAATTCGCACGCCCCTCTGGGTTGTCTCCAGGCTCTGGTCTACAGACAACGAGGAGAAGTCTTCAAGTCGCATGTATTTGCAGTTTTATTTGACTTCAGCCTTACCGTATATACGGTAGATTAGAGGATATGATAATCTCCATTGTTCATTTGAGGTAGCCGTTAAGCTATAAAGCCACTCAGTCAGATCCGTCATATTATAGTTATACACTGGTGACGGATGATAATATTTTAGGATACACAGTCATCCATAGCTGTTACAGGCCACACGTTAATTGAAGAAATATAATTTTGATATATTTCCAATTTTATTGCACTGTGGTAAAGTGCATGAATACATCTTTAAAAAACTTAAAAACATATTCATATAAACACAAGATATTATTTTTTTCCGAAATGCAAAATTTGTCCGAAATGAGCACCTCTAACATTTTATCATAAACAGCTAAATTATGTAGACCAAGTCTAAAGTAAAAAGAACTGTTATTTAGGTACTACACTTGATTTATCCGTTTATTCGTTGAACGGTCAAGGATGTACGTTTATGAGGTCAACTCGACTATATTTCTTTTCATCTTATTTGTTATTTCATGAATGATTTTATAGCCAATATACCCGACTCTCTTGCTTCTAGATATCTATTAAGATATAGGAGAAATACCAAAGCGAATTGCATGGTCGATTGCAGCCATCCCTTCAAAAAAGCCAACCCTCTGTAGATATATTATATCCACTCTATATCATCCCTCTGAAGAAAAGGCCTATTTTTCCTTCTATTCCGCAACAGAAGGCTTGTCTCCATCTAATGTATGGCAATATAGGCCTGAGACAGATGACAGCTTTTTAATTTTCTCCCCTTGTTCCCTTTGCTTCTTTTTTGCCGTCTCGCTGGGACTAAATGATCATCAGCCCGAGTTGGTCGCGACTAGAGTGAGGCATAAGCCCCATTCGCGCTGGCCGATGATTCTATCGCTTGGAGGTCCGACAGAGTTGTCGCACTGAGAAGACGATATTCTAGGGGCCGATGAAATTATCCCATGGAAGCGATATTGAAGAAATTGCATTCGCCCTGAGAGGATAGGTACCTAACGATTGCAAACGATTAGTACTCAAGTACTTCAAGTACTTCAAATACCCTGCAGTCGGCTGGAATTCAACCGATTTGATCCAACATGTTGGATCTGATCGGTTGAAGTCCATCCGATAACTTTATCGTTAATACAACGTTACCAACGTTCTCACGTCGCTCGCACCCCCGTCGGCCAGCGCGAATGGGGCTTTAGGCAGGCCTAGAACGGATGTCATTCACGCCTAACTGCCGCTAATCATAGGCACAAGAGGAAGCAGTAGACAAGCATATTGGATTCACAGCTGACTTGAGGCGTCAGTCAATACTTCATTTCGTATTTGATGTATTGTGACTGAAAAATGAGACATAGGGTCTACATCGAAACAAGCCAAAATGGTGACGGGAAGATGGGTGGATAGGGAGGGTGAATAATTATTATATCTAAAAAGGAAAAGAGGTAATTTTACTTGACAGCTGCAGAGTGACGTAAAGACATGTTGGCTTGTTAATATGTCTTCGTTAATGATGTGGAGACGGAATGAATTGACTTTCATGGGAAATACATTTCCTCTGTCGTTCCGTTTCTTGTCTTTCTTTTTCAATCCTGTTTATGACTAACAGCTGCCCCTGATGCTTTCAGGAACAGACATGGAATGCTTTTGAGTAACTTCAATCAAGCAAATTATCCCTTATCTTTCGTTCATACATTTGTTTCACAAACGAAACCAAATAAGTTAGATTTATTTTACACGATTATACTATTATAATAACCGTATCGAAAGTTCGTGTATATATATATATATATATATATATATATATATATATATATATATATAAATATATAACAGGCATCATATTTTCAGATAATTCTTGGGATACTGTCCCCTTTCCTACAGTGGAGATACTTTGTCCAACCAAATGCCCAGAAATAATGAGATGCTGAGGGCTCCTGGTAGCACAGTGGTAGAAAGTCGGTTTGAAGTCTGAAGGTCTGAGGATGAATCTTATGTGGGATTAGTAGTCCTCCCTGTGGTCAACGCCAAGGTTATAAATTAAGGGCTTAGCAGCTTAGAGCCAACTGCCATTGTATGGGTGCCCTACCTAGGGGACATTGCACAGACATGACCACTTTTTCGATAAAAGTGTAGTCAGTGGTGAATCCAGCTTTTGGAAAGGGTGGGGGGGGGGGGGGAGGGGTCCACCCCTTATTTTCCATAGTGTTACATTAACAATATCAATCTAGCCAAAAAGAGGAAGGGCGCATTCCCCGTGCCACCCTCTTAATCCGCCAATGGTAGGTTCCTATAGCTCATCATAGATCCAATCCTGCAGGAGCAAGGGTGAAGTAGCTCAGTGCTTCAGAACTATACTGAGTCTGGTAGTTCAAACCAACTAACATACATTAGATGGTGGAATATAATAGCCTGCAGCTTCCCAAGAGAATGAGTGTGGCCGGGGTCAGAAACTGGAGTATAAGGCCTTCCCACAAAACCTGTATACCACTAGGCGATTCTGACTACCAGGAATTAGGTAATATCCAAGTTTTTATTAGGAATAAGACAGGAACCAATACCAGCTACATATCATTGAAAGAGAATAAGAAACCACGTTCACTCCAAATCATTTTTAACATGTCCATGATTGGCCATTATTGCAACTGGTGATCTCTGAAATCACTAACCAAAATCAGCTAGTGGATTTTAGGCTTATGTCTGTCACAAACACGTGGCCTAAAATATAGATAACAACATTTTGTAGAAGATACATTATATAAAATTAATGTGTCAGTTGCACGCCATTATGAAATCTAGCCACTTGTAGAGTATGGTTAACTAGAAATCGACAATGATAATCCCACCAAAACTATATCAATTTATTTCAAACACAGCATGAAAAGACGAAAAAATAATTGAACTGTATATTTCTAAACAAAATTAATATTCTCTTCGTTGGGCGTTGGTTTCATTTTAACAACTAACCTCTACAATCATACCAACACAAATGTTGACTGCATTTTGTTTTGCATGTGAGTCATGCCCATGTCCCTTGACAGAACCTTAGTACATTGGTTATTACATTGCCTCATATATGGGTAAAGCCGACCCTATATAAAGAGAAGGGCCACAGTTGCTGTTTATTTGGCCGAAACGTGTTGCACTGATACACTAAATGATATTTACGAGAATCCATGACGGGGATACTTTCGACAGGGTGTCATCGGCAGGCCCATTTTCCGAAATCTGTTTATTGGCGATCAAAGGATGCCATTTACCATCAAAGACACGCGCCATAAACAAATAAGGGGCAGAGTGACCTGACAACCCTAGACGCCTGCTGGGGACCTCTGGGTCATATATAAGCCCCATGTTGTACAGAAGGGCTACAATATGGACAAATAGGTAGATATTGGGATGAGGCACGTAGTTATTAGATTGCATGGCAGAACGAAAATGCCCCAAAGAATTCATCCAAGAGTAGTAATAATAGTGTGTCGTTTCTAATTCTATAGACTGGTTATTTTGGTAGAACAGAAACCATGGAATAATTTCTATTTGCGTATTGCCGTCCTTTAATCTGCACTTTGCGTTTTGTGTTGATAGTCGTGTCTTGTATATTTAAGCCCAAAATGTTATTCCATATTACGATTTTACAATTCTCTTTTATGTTATGTAGGATGAATAGCTTCATGAAAAATACAAACAGATACAAAATCGTCAGCATCAAAAGCAGCTTAAGTACATTTATGATTTCTATGAAGAACTCATGCAACTTTCTTTTTTCTCCTTATACATTGGACAAAGCCCTTCCAACATGAACAAGTGAGCCAGGTCCCTATTGTTGTACGGGATTATACCGAACTGACCCTCCTAGCTTGATAAATACCCCGAATAATCTTCCCCAATATTCATAGGCTTTTCGCTGGCTTTATGATACAACACCGAGAAAACACAAATCTCGGCGGGCCTGTGGTGAGGATGGTACCGCTAGGGCTGAGGGCCTGTGCTGGAGATGGCAGCCTGAGGGTAGAGGGCAGGAACTAGCCTGTTTCCACACCAACTAAGCCCATCATCCCCCATAGTGGATCAGACCCAAGGCTAATAGGAAAAGGCCCTTATTTAGTGCCCAACAGCCACATCCACTGTGATCTGCCTATATAATATCACACTACAATCTATAGCCCCCTGGGAAAGTTTGGATGGCGCATTTATAATACTCCTATAAATAAACAGTTTCATGACCGCATGGTTTTGGTTGGTTTGGTTGGGAATGAGTTTGTATATAAGTTACAGGTTTCCTGTTAATTATTATCAGTATCTTAACTTATAAGTGTGCTATTGGCTGGCATTGTCTGTCATTCCTTCTGTCTGTCTTTTGTTTGTTTGTGTGTATGTGTGGATCTGTATATGAACTTCTATATTATACTCGTTGGTATGAATGTACATAAGTATGTATATGTTTGTGTGTGTATGGATGGATGGATGGATGTATAAAAGTTAAAAGGTAGCTATTCCCTCGAGAGCTCTCAAAGACATAACAGCCCATTTCCTATATAACAAGATTATAACTGGGTACATACCCATATTCATAATAAAGAAATGGAGCTGTATTATTTTTGTTTCTTCTAATCCTTTCAGCTATTGCGCAGATGAGATGAGATGAATGGCTAATATGCAGAAGTATCATCAATAGTGTTAAAGGAGCCCAATATTAAACCACATGCACCTTAATGCTCTCTCAGAAACCTATAATATGCTGTTAAAAGGAGGCGCTCGTGATGTTTGCAGAAAAAAGCTTATTCCTTGGACAAGATGAAGCCTTATTGTGATGACTAACTAAGAGAAACAAAGGCTGCCTTATTGGACCAAGAGAAAAACAGCACCAGCCATAAGAAAAACTAATACAGATAATTTTATTACTCGCTGCGAATTTGAAGACGAATTTTATGGAGCATTCTTTACACAAAAGCAGGGGAATTAAATCATGTAGACCAGGTTATTTGATCAATTAGGTTGTTTCTGCAGGCGTCCAGATTCACTTCTGGCTCCTCAAATGAGAAAAGATTGAGGTGGAAAAAGAGGATTTCTGGAGGTGGGAAACTACCTGCGTGACACTTGCAGGATTCCCATAGCAATGTGGAGAATGGAGAATTGATTGTTGAATCTCGACACATTTAAATGTCTTCAAATAAGACTGTTGGGAAAGGTGTTCTTGATTTTCATTCGAACTGAAAGAAAAAATTGATAATTTTAGTGAGCATGTCACTTCAGTAATACATTTAATAGAGAATTTGAAAATAATATTCTTGAGTTTCACCTGCAGGTTAACCTTTATCAGAATGTAAGCTGGGTAATATGTCGACAAACCACAATGCTTAAACATAGGAATTTTCATTAATTATGACATTATTTGTGGTTTAACATAATGAAAAACCATTTTGGACTATTTTTCATTTTGTATCTGTATATATGTACTATTTTTCAAGTTTATTTGAAGATAAATTCATAAAGGCAAGATATTATTGCAAATATTTATATATTTTCTATGTGTTTCCTGTGTTTTTGTCGATATAATCGGGCCAAATTAACCTACAGGTGCCTTTAATACTGAAGATCAGCTATCCATGGTAGGGTGAATTGAAGGGGATTTAGGCTATGAAAGGAGAAAAATATCAATTCTATACGCAATATGCATGGCAACTTTAGTTCTAAGTCTCTGTAGTGACGTCACTTGAACAACAATGTGGATCCACTTCGCTAACAATTCAGAATAAAATGTCTTTGGAATAAATGGTAGAAAAGATCTGCCATGTTCCTTTGGAAAGTAGAAGTTTGGTTTTTAGTTCCAACCTATGGGAACCCCTCTATCTGCTCTTCTTTGTTGTAGGTACCGATTGATTTCATAATAAAAAGAAACAGTTGAGAGGGCCAAAACAAGGAAATACACAATAAAAAAGAAGCAATAATCCTTAGTGTAATAGCACTTCAAAGGCTGAAGAAGTACAACAATTGGCATGACAAGACACACCTCCAGTAAAGGAATCGTATTCTCATTCTCCCATGCAGACTACAGATGGCTGTTTTCATGCTTTAAGTGTATACCTAACTATTGTTAGAAAACAAGGATTTCTTTTAAAGATTTTACAATGTTTCACTGTATCAACTGAACCATAAACTGAAACTTTTGTTTTATATGAAAGGTTTTCATTTCAAAGACCTTTCAGCTAGAACTCCGTCATGATACATCTGATTAAAAATCACTAATTGAACACATCAAGCATATTCCGCTGCTCCCAAAGCTTTAAACATCGTGGGAGGAAAAGGAAACAAAGTCCTTCGTAAAGATGCATACATTGCCCACGGGATTCTCTGTACCTCTTTGAAGATGGCTATTGTTAATTCTGTGGCAGAGTCAATTAGAACTATAGTGTGTTTGCACTACTAGCCATGGTTGGTTTAGCTGTAAACATAATGTTGATGGTGCTGGTCCCTCAAGTTCATCGCACCTGACCTAGTAAAATATATCGTTTAGACTATATAAAATAAACTATGAAAATCCTTATGTGAGCTGTGTGCAAATCTGAAAAACATTGACCAAATTTGCCTCCGTTGAAAACATGCTAGAATGAGACTATGTTGGTGCATAGTTCTCTTCCTACCTATACTAACCGTCCCCCTATATTTGTTTGGATTTAAAATGTCTTTTTGAGATAGATAAATCCAAATCATTTTGCTTAATTTTAAGGGGTTAACATCAACTATATTAAGCAGGTTGGTCTATGCTACATTTAATGTCAGGCATCCATAGAATGCCGCAATCTGATTGGCCAAGGTTCACTTGACTCCATATTACTCCACCCAAATCTGCTAGGTGGCACCACCGACAGTAGCTCTCTGATTGGCCGAAGTGCCACTGCCCTCCATTTTTTATGCCAAGTTCTTTTAAACCGAAATACAAGGTAACTAATTAATTTACCTTTATAAAATGATACCAAACTCTAATTCTACTACACAACCTCTTCTCGTCAGCTTATGAAAAGACTACTTCTTTTGTTCAATACAATTTCCAAACCAGTTTACAAGTAATTCGATTACACCACATATCACAGGAAACACCAAACTTATACAGCCAATGCCTATATAGTTTGCATGCTTATCCCACAAGGTGGCGCGGTATGGAAACTCTCCTATTGAGTGGAGGTGTACTTTGTTTGGTTATCATCATCGATCCTCGAGTGTCGTATTGAATTTCCCTAAGGGGAATGTGCCTGTCCCTCAGCACTCCCCTCAGATAGGGTGTCCAATCGTCTGGCGCCCCCAAGCCTGAAAACACCAACATAAAAGGCCACTGATATCTCAAGGAAGCCGCCACAATACCTCTTCATGGACTTCTGGCTCTGAGACTGGTCATTTATCTTGGGGGCTTGTTTGATACCAAGCTGGATGTTTGGTGTATTTGCATGATCTATTATGTAGTCTGCGGAGTTGTATATTCATGATTAGGATAGGGCTGACAGAGGTTGAAAGGGACTGCGTTGCTTATGAAGTATGTTCTCAGGCAAAAGAGGTGGTATTCTAGGTTTAACGAGATTACTACCTGGAAAGGGGCCTTCCATTTAGTACATATGCATTAGTTGGGAGGGGGTCTGAAAATGCGTGCAAAATTAGAATGAAACGCCCAACGATTAAACCATAGACTTCAGAACCTAAAAGAACATTGAATATATTCCTGCATTCTATATTGATACGAAACTTATCTTTTGAAGGCACAATTATCAAATATATTACAAGGATGCAGCATAAATTATATCTTTCTAGCTTTATGTAAAAATCTTTATTTCAATAGCATATCAGTGTATGTAACCCAAGGCTGACACATCTTTAAACCAGATTAGCACATTTAACATTGAATTACCTACTCATCTAATTTCAAACATCTAGTATTTCATAGCATGGATTATACAATGCAGGGTACATTTGATAACGAAGACGAATACGAAGACGCCAATTAGATTGTTCCCGGCTTAATTGGTAATTCATCTCATCATCACTGAAGTTGTGAGACAAGAACGTCTTTGTTGAAAGGAAGCAGGCACTTTATTCAGTCTACTTTTAAGTAGATTATTAAGTAGACACTGTAGAAACAATATAGCACTGAAGGAGTAGGCGGACTGGTGAGCGTTTGGGGGTCTTATCATTCTTAGGTTTGGTCGTTAGGAGGGTGTGTAGGCCCATTTTGTTATAAATCGCAACACTTTTGTTCATATCAAATAGGGTTCATGGGCAATAGTAACTTTGCATGCATATATAGGTGTCCTGCTTTTGTATTTTCAAATATCATTAATAAAAATTCCCTATGTAGATTTGAGGTATAATATCAATGAGAAGCAATAGTGGGGTTTCATTGTTTTAATGCACAAGCGGTGATCAACACGAAACTTGCCATTAAATCATGAAATTAAAGTGGAATTAAAATGTAGAATCAGAGCGAAGTGTCCTTCTATTCCTAAAGGTGGGTAGCATATGAATTGAGGTATTTAATGGGACAGTGTTGTATGGCATATTTTTGAATACAAAATATTTTGAAACAGTGACGCTCGGAGCGATATCAAAACTTTATGTAAATAAGCCTAATAAGCATTTCCGTTGGAGCAAATTGAGTTCGTTTTAGTTTTCCTAGAGAGTATTTGGTCTAATATGAAGTGCATAGGAATAAAGAAATAAGGATAAAGCCAATAGACCTTGCATTCTTAAGGTTCTGGGCCATAATTCCAAAAAAACCATTTTCATATACATAATAAACATTATATTTTTTCACATTGTTATGGATACAGATGTCTAAAGACTGCAACATTTGCGTCTCCTAATGTGGCATGGCAGGAGTTCTGCTTGAGATTGGCAGTGTGGCTATGGCTTTAAATTTGGCCGTTGGGAGAAGTTGGACACTGTCACAATTCTTAACCCTTTCGATCCAATTAAGTGAGGCTCATGGCAAACAGTTGTATATACATAAGTCTTTCTCTTTTGTTTTCTATTTTCAATATCATTCGGAAGATAATTTTGAGTAGTATATAGCATCATCAGGTTTGCACTTTTTGAACAGCTAAGCCGTGGTCACTATGAGACATGCACTTTCCTGCAAGTATCGCAATTAAATTGGTAAATGTGAAAATTACAAACATGGAGTCAAATGTACTGTCAGAGCAAAGTGTCTAGAAGTTTCTAATTGCCTTTAGACTAGGAGAGAAGCTTTTTGATGTGAAAGTCTTGTTGGGTGGTTTTTAGTTCAAATGATTTGAATCGACAGTGACGCTTGAAACGAAATCCAAACTTTGTGTAAACAATTAGCGTTCCCTTTGGACAAATTGAGTCTCCATAAAGAATGATTTGTCTCATACTATTTACGAAGGAAATTCAGTGAATATTACAATTACTTTACCAGAGTCGCGGTTACCTTCTGAAACATAAGCGACAACACTTTTGTGATTACTATTGCTTTGTAAATGAAATAATGATGAATAAGAAAATTGTTTCTAGTGTACATTTCTGATAGAAAACCCCAACTAAAAAATGTATTTTGAATATCCACTTAAAAAACGGTCGCTCTTTCCTAAGCTTATTGCTCTACCAAAGTCAAACTAGACCTGATTAAAACCCCTAGAACATTTTAGAAAAAGGTATTTTGAGTATCCATATAAAAAAGATCATCCTTCTTTAAGCTTACTACTCCACCAAAGTCAAACTAGACCTCATTAATCCATAGAATAGACCGCTTGACCACTGTCCAGTCAGGACGGCGGCCCTGCCTGCCACCTTAAGCCCTCCGAAGCCCTGCCACAGCCTGCCCCCTTTCTTTATTGGCGACAATTGGATTTATGCTGCCGCCATATTTGTAGCCGCGTTCGTGGCACGACCTGCGACGCCAATAAAAAAGGGGGATTTGGGATCCAATATCTCAGGGGCCGAAGCGATGTGTGCTCATGAATCGTCGATCCCGGGAGCCAGGCCAGATGGGGACGGTCAGGGATCGGGTGGTAGTGGGCAGGGGGATGGTCAAGGTAGGGTAATAAATGAGAGATAATTCTTCCTATCATGAACGGTTATTTTACGTTTTTTAAAATACCTGCAGGCTAATTTGGCCTAGATTTGTCTAGTACAAAACACAGGGAGAAGTATAGAAAATATTCTAGAGTTGCTCTTTATCAATCTTTAATGATTAAATTTTCAAACCAACTTAACAACTATTAGATATCTAAAGATACAAACAGAAATACATAGGCCTACTTGATGTTGTTTTCCCATAATTTTGAACCACAAAATGTGTGGGTATGATGAAAATTTCCATGCTTAAGCCTCTTTCAACATGGAACTTTTTCCCAGCATATATCTTGATTAAGGCTAATCTGCAGGTAAAATACAGGAACAAAGCTTACCATAGAGGCTAAGAGGGGAGAATAGAGATTCCTCTTTTGTCAGATCAAGATCCTATTCACATCTTTCACCAGGCATCTAATGTTCAGCTCATTCAGCTGGTCTTCTACATTGTCCTTGGGTAGTATACTACCTTCAGTTGTAGAGACGAGAGAATATTAATGGATTTCCCGAGTTCAAACCCTGTTGTTATCAATCTAAATAGAAATGAGGGATCTGTTTGTGCATAGAGGCCAAAATCCTATACACCCACGGCCTTTGGCTAGCTGTGGACCACTCCATGAGTAAAATGCATGAACATGTCTGGTCATAAACCATCACTTTGGTGCAAAACTGGGATGAGACTGAAACCCAGGGCCTTAGTTGAAAGATACTGCATTTCATTCTTGGGCCTTTAAGTGAAAAATATTGAGAAATTGCTTGCCAGCACCTTTAAATTGAAAAGGATGTAATAAATCAAATTTTAAATTGAGCAAGGGTTAAGGCTAAAACACTGAATTTTCTGTTTTAATATCTCCTTCCAATATTTCTATTTGTCAAAACATTCCATGTTGTTGCAAGTTTTTCATTTCTGTTCAGAGGTCAGTCTTTATCTACCAACTACTTGTAATTTTACTTAGTTAACTATAATCTAATAGTAATTCTGGTACACCCCGGACAGGGCCCGATCCCTGCCTTACCTCTTCACCAAGTTTGGTCAATAATGTTGATTTATTCAAAGATCACAGAACATTTAATAAATCATAGATTCAACAGCATTTCCTTATTATCTTCCTCAAGGAATCAGACCTTTCTTCAATACATTCTCCCACTGCATTCTAGCATTACAAAGAAAATTAGAAAGACAACATTTTAATGAACTTCTTAATTAATTGTTTGGTCAAGCACTAAAAATAAGATGCATAAAGATGAGAGGCATGGGGGGGTTAAGTGGCCTGGAGGACGATACATTAAGGGGTGGGGGAATCAGCCTGATTGTTTGCCCGCCGCATTTAGAGGAGCTGCATGTTGACAGGCCTCAGGCACTGGGAGGCACTGTTTGGGTTAACATATGGACACCAGCTGACAAAAGGGGGGTGATTGGGTAAGGGGGCACTTTAGTTGAAAGTGGAGGCTAGATTGGTATATATTATTTTGAACCATTTTTATCAGATTATTTTGTCATACAGCCCTTCATATTTGTTTTGTTGCTTTTCTAGACATATTTGAGGTAGTTTTCATGGTTCATGTTCTACCAATTCCTAAGGTAAAGCATAAACTATTTTAGTTTCAATTCACTTCAGATATAGGGATTGAACCAATAAGTCTTAATGGAATTATTACTAATAAATTGTTTTCGTTGGTTCTGATATTAAGAGTTTTTTTATTTGCATAGTTATGACATTTGTTCACAATGTTATCACGAGTTTGTTTTCTGATTTTCATGTTTATTGTGTTTAGGATCCATCTTTGGAGACCTCTCAGCATTCCGGTTAGGCCATAGGTGGAGCATATTCATCATCATAAACTGATAAAACCAGATGAACAACGCATGAATCATAGAGAACGATTCCTGAAGACCATATTCCACCTTGTATTGGGTAACATTTACATTGCTTTTATAGGCCAATGTTGGTATCTGGCAATGCAAGCAGTCCATGGAAAACCATCTGAACAGTTTTTTCATTTGCACTCACGTTGACCCACAGTGAATGCCACCACAAGCAATATCCTACATTCCACCTAAACTTTATCAAACACAGAAATTTTTTATTTGATTTAAATCGATACAAATTGGACGTAAACCACAATCAATCAACACAAGTTTTACTTGGATGGCTTCAATGTCAAAATAGTCCATTTAGGGTTATGGTATACTCTATGAACAAGTATGTACAGCTTGATTAGGTTGCCTTTGTACAACCGCCTCGCCTTAAATATATTTCATATTAATGCGGTTACATCATTTCAATTTAAGGCGGATGCTTTTTTTTAAATACCACTATTTGACTTTGGTTTTGCCTAATTCTACTCGGGGAAAAACATTTTAACAAAATCACAGGCCAAACCTCATCACGTATTCTTTTTGAATTAATAACACTATTTGTGTTTTACAAAATTAATAGAGACGTTCGTGATTGTAAGCATTAATAGAAACCACTAAAAAAGGGTCTACATTTCATGGAAATAATCTGATGGCTCAATAATTAGTTTTTTCTATAGCGTTTAATCTCATTCCGAATCAAAATCATCATTTACTTGAGGCCATGATTGCGGCTTCTATCGCAGAGCAAGGGTTTAATCCAATATTCTTAACCTTTTTCTTATTGTCTGCATCTTCGTGGATTTAATAAAAAGAGTGCTGAAATATTTCCTCCACTGCGGGGAAAAATATAGAAATACCAAGGTCTGACATTTCTATCAACCATGTCAAAACAACATAAATATGAAGTCTCTCTATCCTATCTAATTTTTAAACTTAACTTTTTAAACTTTGTTTTGTTTGAAATTAATGGTTCAAAATATGTTTTTTTTATATAACTTTTGGTCAGCCAAAGTAGAACTAAGCAGCTAAGGGGTTCCACGTAAATTGAAGAGGTTCCACCAGTCATCTTCGATAACATTATTCATAATTATTTTACTGACATTTGGGCAAATTTAAGACACCCAAGAACCTCTCCCCCCACCCGGCTACTTATACATACATCACTGAGAGTACCCCCCCCCCCTCGCTCCAACTCTCCCAATCTTGATTCGTCTCCTCTGCCTGGACCCCATAACCTGTCGCTGGTGGCTTCAACTCTCTCCACGTCCCACCCACACCTCACCACTGTATCTGGTATTACACCCAGGACAGCAGGTTCGTCCGGTGCCACTGCCAGCTACTTGATGACGGAATAAATATCATACACAATTAAAAGACCCCCCGGTGTCCCCTGAAATAACACCATAAAGCATTTCATTATCAATTGAGCGCTGGTATTAGAGATGGAGAGTGAAGTTATGTTGCAGCAGCTGCGTCGATGATTTGGGAGGAGAGGTTCACGTTATCAACATGGTCTGCTTTTAGACAATATCTAACTGTTCCATATTGAATGTGTTTTCTCCCGGTTTCCCCGTTTGTTGTTTTCTGATGTAATGAATATAATTCTTAAATACTGTGTGATTCCTAATTTTAATGCTGTTAATCTCGTGTTGTCAAATCAAACATTAATTGAATTATCTTTTGTTTATTTTGCAGATTGGAATTAGAGAATATCTGATATTATTCAAAATTAAGGAAACATATATATATTGCATATCCATGGGTTGAAACAACCACATAATAGAATCTGTATGTCTCGCTGTTTTTGTTCGTATTATCACTGATTATGAATTCTCTTACTATTCTATACATAATGCGCGCAATGGCACCTTTGCGCTGAGAAATACATTTATTTCCTTTCAGATGATATTAGTGTTTTACCAAGATGTACCTGAAACTCATTCGTACTGTGACATATGGTGAGCTCTATCCATTCACCTTTATTTTGATTTGTAATATTGACTATCCGTACTGTAAGCCTATAAAACTGTGTAAACATACTAAATTGCAAAAGTATCTGCGAGCCCTGTTTCCCAGATTTAATTCTTATCAGGGCTTCCCAAATTGAAATTGCTAACTGGAAACCAGACTGTCATGGTGACTGGTCCTCACCCAATGAACGCTACTTGGCGGCGTCTCGTGTTTTAAACCCCATACACACTAGGGGATTTCCACACAATCGGCCAAAGAATCGGTGCTAAAATTAACCGATTCTTATAAAACGATTACCCATTAGTATACTATACTGAAATGCGCATGCCTGACCTGAATCAGGGCCTAATACAAAAAGAAATTGATTATTTGATAATATTCGGCCGATTTTATCACCGTCCAATCGGCCGACTTGGTGAAAATCGCCCAGTGTGTATTGGGCTTTAGAGGGGCCCCTCAACACCCATAGGCCACCTAGCGGGAAGTAGGGCTAGGACTGCAGATGCTGGTAGCTGGTGGTGTGCTGTACATTCCATACACTACACCGGTACCAGCGAAATTCTGCTGCTGGTGACGACACGACGACCACGCGGGGCGGGCGCTATGGGGAAACGACTGTACGCCCCAGAATGAGTATTTCCCTAAGAATATAGACAGGTATAATCAAACAGGGAGGAGGTTCCAGGGACGGATTTAGAGGGGGGCGCATGGGGTGCACCCCCCCCCTCTTTTTTTACCATTTTTGTTTGTTTGTTTGTAAAACTCCTTGGAGGGGTGACCGGGACCCTTTTTAATATGTGCGCGCCCCCCCCCCCCCCCTTTCCAAAATTCCTGGATCCGCTCTTGGGTACAAGGTGGGTTATCAATCCAAGATGTACTTTAAGTGTCAGGGTTATCAGCTTGAGGGCAGGGCCTACAGGGCTGCCCGAAGGCTGATATCCTTGACACACAGAGGGTTGATAACCCACCGAGGACCCTCTCCTGTGTTGGTTATAGATTTATCATACCCTGGGAAAAAATTCAAAGTGAAAAGTTGAAGCTTTGAATAATTAGATAGGCTGAACTATTTTCTACTGCTATAACTACTTTCTTGTATCACCTTGCAGTGTGATGACACTTTTGTTACCATCCTGCCTGTATGGGTGACATGTTGAAATATTAACCAATGAACCTGTATCACCCTAGGGTATGAGAGTGTATTTTATATTATGATCTATATGATTTGCACCTCAGAGAATATACTTTTGAGGCATTGCTCGTCAGCGTGCACTATTGAAATGTACATTTCTGATCTGAATCAGTGCAAAATAAGGCCGATAATTTTGGTGGAATCAGCCGAGTTAAGTGCCGTTAGGCTGCCGCGTAGGTCTGAATAACAGTATGGGCGTCAAGGAATTGAAATGAAACGAGGTCCATGTGAACATTATGGGTGGACTGAAAAAGGTTAAGGACTTTTGGTTTCACTAATTCAGTTATTACAGACCATATGGTTATTGTAATTAACTTCTTATTAATGTAGTATGTTCTATTCAAAGTACGAACTATTTAACTGTGCTTTTGTTACCTTGTACTACTCCATAACTTCAATGCACTCTTGAAAAAATGTTTTAATATAATCATTTTATTTTTGATTTAAATCAGGCACCCAGTCATTTCACATATCTCATTCACATTTTTTTTCCAGAAAATATACATCATACTGGTCCTTAAATTAACCAGTTAGCCCAATTGTGAGAATAATGTCAAAATTATAATAATTTTGAATACGCCTATTTAGTAAGAAACACTATGAATTCTCTAATTCCAATGAATTTTTCCAAACTATTTCACGCTCAGGAGGTATTATGGACCATCATTTGTGTGCCCATGAATTTTATGTCACAACTTTGGCAACATAATAAATATCAATTTTGTGGGACAAAATTTGTGAACAAACACCCCGCATCCCATAGTACGTCCATGTGAACATTATAGTAGGACTGAAATAGGTTAGGGACTTTTGGTTTCACTAATTCTGTTATTAAGGACCACATGGTAATTGCGATTAACTTCTTATTACTGTATCATGTTCCATTCACGATACAGACTATTTAACTGTGTTTTTGTTACCTTGTGCAATCCATAACTCCTATGCACTCTCGACAAAATGTTTTAATATAATCATTTTATTTTTCATTGAAATCAGGTACCCAGTCATTCCACATGTTGCACTAACATTTTTCTCCCAAGATAAATACATCGTTCTGGTCCTTACAATAATCAGTTAGCGCAATTGTGAGAATAATTTCAAAATTGCAATAATTTTGAATTCGCCTATTAAGTAAGAAACACTATGAATTCTCAAATTCCAATGAATTTTTCCAAACTATTTCTAAGTCAGGAGGTATTATGGATCGTCATTTGTGCGCCCATGAATTGTATGTCACAATTTTGGCAACATAATAAATATCATTTTTGTGGGACAAAATTGACGGGTAAACGCCTGGCGCCCCATAATACCTCCTGTACTGCCTCTGTGGCAGCTGGTGGGTCCGGGGGATGATGGTGGGGGGGGGGGGGGGGAGGGGGGGGGGGTGGACGGACGCTGATGCTGCTGGTACTGCTACTACTACTGCTGCTAGTGGTGCCACGCTGCCGTCCGCCCTCCCTGCCGCCCGCCCGCCCCGCCCGCACTGCCGCGCGCCCGCACTGCCGCGCCGCGCGGGTAGAGTAGAGAGCGGGAGAGAGAGAGTGGGGACTGAGATCCCGCCGCAGCAGGTTGGAGGAAGGGCGGAGGACGAGGAGGAGGAGACAGAAGGAGGGAGGAGAGGCGTGGGCCGCCTCCAGTAGTGAGCAGCTCCCAATGCGCCTGGCCGCCGCCTCCCGCCGCCCGCCGCCGCCGCCGCCGCGTTGGTCGTCGTCGTCGGCAGCTCGGCCATGCTGGTGAGGCAATGGCCGGCCGACGCCCATTACACAACCCACAGTAGATTGTACCTAACCCAGGCTTGTTGTGTCTACTCTTGTAGAACGACGACTACGTCCTCCTCGGCTAGGAGACGGAAGCAGATCAAGAGGGCAGCTGACGCTGGGGAAGCTGGGGACGCTGCTGCCTCTACCGACGCTGTAGCGGACACCGCCGCCGCCGTTGTCGTCGTCGCTGACGCTTCTAGGCTCAGCGGCCGACGCCTGTACCGCTACCGCCGGAGCGTCCGCCCGGAGGTGGGAGGGTCCAGTACTAGTAGGAGTAACACTGCTGCCATTGCTGGAAGCTCCACCACTGAAAATCCCACCAATATTATCCCGACTATTACCACTACTATTCCTCGCACCATCCCAACAACCAACACCACTGATACTCCGTATACTGACCTCCACGGGCACCTCGCACTACCCAAACAACAACAACCACCACACTCGTCGGGGGGAAAGCTATGGTGTTGCTGGCATGGCATCTCGATAGAAGGAAAGGGCTGCGGCCAATGTTATCATCGGTCGTCGTGCCCTCCAGCCCCTATCGTTCTTATCAGCTCGGCCTCCAGCAGCAGGTTCCACCACCACGGGTCCGGGAACGCCGAACGGAGTCGTCGCCGGGCAGGCGGGTACAACCGTCCCCGACGCCGCCGCTTCCGCCGCCGCCGCCGCCGCTGGCCGCGCGACCCGCCCAACCCTCGTCCACTACCCCGAAGAATCAGACCACCGCCAACTAGCCCCTCGCCGCCCGACCGGGTGGCCCAGAAGGCAGCAGTATGTTCGCCAAGCGGAAAAGGATAGCCACCTACTTTTGGCTCGGATTAGCCCTAGTGCATTGTGTCCGCGGCCTGCCCGAACTCATCCGAATAGGTGAGTACCATGGGTTGGACTACCCTAAAGCCCGTATTCCACACGGCGATCTTAATTGTGCCGATTTTGTATTTTGTATGATCTTTTCCTCAGACAAATTGCATGAGTCGGTAATTCTATATATCATTCCAACAAAGATTGTATGACCTTTCTAATGGTATGTAACATGTCTGCACATAACGTTTAATCCCATTATAGTACTGGCACCGATGTTTAAAATCCGAAAAATCGGCAGAAAAATCGGCATGTGGGATGTAGGCTTTACGTGGTTTATATCTCATTGTTCTGTTGGTGTGGCCAAACCCGAGCTATATGGAGCATATGGTGGAGTCACGAGCTGCTCAGAGCAACTTAATTCTGGCTGCGTGCAGCTTACTTGTCTATATACTACTAGTGCTATCCCTGGTATGTCGCTTCTCAGCCTACCTCCCCCTTATCTGTCTCTTATCTATTTTGTTATACCTTTCCTGTCTACCTTTTGCCTGTCCCTCACCTGTTGTAACTACAACCCATTTCCTTATACATTCATTCCCTTTCTGTGTTTCTCTCCCGACGTATTCCACGAATTTCCTTTCCTGTCTATCCAGTCTACATTTTGTCCAGTACTCTACCCTCTATTGTCCCTTTATTAGGTACCTCACCAATGATACTGTCTTTTCTTGTTTTCTCCAGCCTGTCTTTTACCCCCCCCCCCCCCCCCCCCCCCCCCACACACACCTATTCTCTTCCCATCCTACTCTGTGACTGTTTTTCACATCATTGTGTCCTCTATTTAAATTTTATTTCTTGACAACCCTTGATACTGTCCTTTTTCCATTACATTGTCCCATATTTTTCTTTTCATCTTACCCTTTGCCTCCTCCTCACTCTTTCAACTTTCTTTCTTTCTTTCATTCTTTTATTCTTTCTTTCTTTCTTTCTTTCTCTCTTCATAGCTTACCGTTTGTCTCTTTCTCCACTTTATTACTGTCCCCTTTCTCTTCACCTACTGTTTCTGTACGTGCGTGTTCAATGGAAAACCACTCCATACCACGCCACACCAGTATGTTTCAAGATGTGCATCTCCTCTGTCATCTAGACCAGACACATGTTGGCACCACAGTCCATATTAATTTCGTATAACATACAATGATCTCTAGGATGTACCTTTCTGCCAACATATAGGCTGTTCTGTGTAGTATTTCGTTCCAATACATCTATATATGCTGCACACAGGCTCAACATTATTGTGACCGTAAAAACGTTGGTATACTGCCCCCACATTATGTTCCTTAATGCACAGATAAATCTATGATAATAGTCATATCCAATTAGATAGGGACATACATTGATATAATTAGATAGGGATATAATATAATGATGTACCGATCTAATCATATCAATTCCTGATCTGTGTCATTTTCTGGTTCATATTGGTTGATGATTATAAAATCAGACAGGTCTGTCAAGTTTCGAAATATGCTATTTTAATCATAGGACCGAACGCACTATGTAGCATTATTCTGTTATACTTCACATACATGGTTCACCACATGTCGACTAGGTTATAATCTGATATGGGCTCTTCCCCATGTACAATCCTACAGTCATCAGTCATATGGGTCTTTTTAACTAGACCAGTGACACCGCCCTATCGGTGATAATTAATCTGACTCCATCATTAGCAAAGCCTATATGACTATAACCAACTTCTCCTAATTTACGCTCTCAGCCATTTTCAGTACAATTGATACCAATACATAAAGAATTCCCGGAGCCTCTTGCAAATTGCCTTGAGAAATAGAGCTGGGAGGGGGATGAATTGCTTTTCTCTGAATCTGGCTCTCGCCCCTGGGCGGCTGCTCTGTTCTAATTTGCGGAACGACAAAAGTGATAAATGTATCCATCAGATTTGTGATTGCGCCAGTCATTGAGAGCGACAGGCAGCTAGTTAGGGCAGAGGCCCTGGAGGGTTTCGCCGACCAGATAGGGAGGGTATTTAGTTATATCATTATACAGCCACCCAGAGCTGAGCCTGAGCCGCCTACCTCCCACCCCTGATCAGTCTTGGGGGACTGTTGGGTTCCCCGTTGTTGCCCATGTACAGCTTGCCCTGTATCAGTATCATATTGAGCACTGTTTAGGGCAGTTAGTTACTAAGGTAGGGTATACACACATATTCTTTCAGCATTATTGCTTATTTGATAAGGCAGAATTTTCCATAGAATACTAGCAAAATCATTTTCATTGATTACTGTGAATTTAATGTGTTAAAAAAGTGTATGTTTGCTTTTGTTTGTTTAGTAGGCCTACACATCTAAAACGTTCATAAGTTAGGCACCCGCATTCTCTGTACATCACAAACAACATTTAGAAAAGGGACTTGTATTGAGACCACAATATCCAAAACCGTGTAGTTGGTTTATGTACCTAATATGTTTTTGATATATACATATTTTCTGGTTGATCTTCAGTCGTTGACAGCTGATACTATAGTTCATAATAATGTAGTTAACGCGGATCTATATTGTATGACGCTGCAACTGGTTTCTGGAAAACAATGCCCACGAAAGAGTTCATATTTTATTAGTTAATTATCAATACAGATTAAATTACTTAAAAAGTACATACAAGACACAAAAACACGACATTTCATTAGGACAACGGCAATCACAATAAAAATAATTAAAGCCCAGAGCTATATTTCTGCTAAGTTAGTTTGCCCTCAGACCCCTGATCATTTTGATAGTTAATTTAATTAGGATCTTCTAGTTAAACTCATACCTTTTAATACCACAAAGTTTGGTATTGAGCTATATACACATGTTGTTTGATTTGCACTGGAGAGGTCTTTCGGGGGTCTCCTGTATTTTTAAGCAAATTAACGGATATGATATATGAAAAATATTCCATTCACCTTGGAAAACGGGTTGGATTTGGGAGAATGAACCAATGCTAACTTATAAAAATGACAAGTGCAATATAGCAGAAGAAGTGTTTTGTGAAAAGAAATAATGCGAATGCTCCCTGTTGGGTCATACTAAAATGTGAAAGTTTCATTGCGTGTTTTTCTTTCGTTTTGTTAATGCAAAACTGCCTTATATCCAATACTTTCATACAGTTTGAACAACAGACCAAAAGGCACCCTACTCAAAACAAATGACCAAATCAAGGCACTGCAAGCTAAACTCATTCAGCAAAGCCCCAGCTTTGAGGTTATTTTTCCTCCAGGGTTTGAGGCTCTAGCTGTATTAAGTCCTCCAGCTGGTAGTATATTAGTAGTATAAGCCAGGAGGAAGTCCTGGGTTGTGGTGGGGGTGGCTGGCTGAGTCTATAGTATATACCTCGTCTACGATGTGCTCCAGCTGATGAAACCTCCAGGGCCGGGTACTCGAGTAGGCATTCCAGGGTAGGCAGGATCCATGTAAACAACGGCCCGGATCTATTGCTGCTCTTAAGCTTAGTCCCCAACAGGTTCCCTTCCCCTCTCAACACTCACATGGGGTTACCCTGTGGTCCTGTGATATACCCTTTCAACAATCACATGGGATATCCTGTGGTCCCGTGATATACCATTTCAACACTCACATGGGGTTACCCTGAAGTCCTATGATATACCCTTTCAACACTCGCATGGGGTCACCCTGTGGTCCTGTGATATACCCTTTCAACACTCGCATGGGGTTACCCTGTGGTCCTGTGATATACCCTTTCAACACTCGCATGAGGTTACCCTGTAGTCCTGTGATATACCCTTTCAACACTCGCATGGGGTTACCCTGTGTTCCTGTGATATACCCTTTCAACACTCCCATGGGCTACCCTGTGGTCCTGTGATATACCCTTTCAACACTCCCATGGGCTATCCTGTGGTCCTGTGATATACCCTTTCAAAACTCCCATGGGGTTACCCTGTGGTCCTGTGATATACCCTTTCAGCACTCCCATGGGGTTACCCTGTGGTCCTGTGATATACCCTTTCAACACTCACATGGGCTATCCTGTGGTCCTGTGATATACCCTTTCAACACTCACATGGGCTATCCTGTGGTCCTGTGATATACCCTTTCAACACTCACAAGGGCTACCGAATATCCATTCAATACTCACATGTGGCTATCCTGTGGTCTTACAATATAATCATGCTCTCAACACTCACATGGGCTATCCTGTTTTCATTACTGACAGGTGGCTTTCTTGTGGCCCTATCATATACCCTTTCAATAGACAAAGGGGCTACTCTGTAGTCCTGTGATATAATTAATCAATACTCACATGTAACAATCCTATCCAGATTCCTGTTAAAGTTCGCAGGGTGAAAGAATGCTGGGCTCTCATCTCAACAATATATCGTATATAGTACACTACCCTTGGGCAATGTGAATGAACAGCTAATATTACATGCCTGGTGAAATACACAATAAAAAAGGTGATTGTACCAAACTGGCAATGGTTTATTGTGAGGGGCGAGGATTCGGGAGCGAGCGAATGCAGTCATAGCGTCCCCCGGACGCCCCCTTCCTTTAAGTAGGGAAAATACCACACTCGTACCCGCTATTGCATCACGTTAGGTTATCCTTATACAGACCCAACCCTTTCCAAATGCTGAATCCGCCCCTAAGTGTCATCGTATAGTGGATGCAAGTCCAAAGTGATCTTTAATAGCCGATGTCACTGACGTTGCATGCTCCCACAAGTAGGGTGCTTTTAAATGACAATTCAGATGATAAGCGGGTTGTTTGCTCTAAATATATCCAAGGAGTATGTCTTTATCTCTATATCTCTACTGTGAACGTGCGTTTAATCCCAAATGGATGAAGCTTAGATGTTTTATAAACTGATGCCAAAGGAATATATGATGCAAAGCAGAATATTACAAAACAAACATAAAAGTCCAACATCATTTTCAGGGGAGATGGTCTCTATTCATCCCCTACAAAATGAGAAGAAATGTGTGGACACGCCAGCAGCAATGCAATTGCAGCAGTGTCAATGGGTTGAGGGTGCCTTCTTATCAACGCCTCCCTCTTCCTCCAGTGTTGCCCCTCCCTGGCCCTCTCCAGTAACTGCCATAGGAGATATCCGGCCTGGACAGCTCGCACCCCGCCCCAATAGTCTTAATGTGACATCATAAAAACCCTCCACCCATGATGACGTCCGCTTGCCAAGGCTTACAACCTACTGACTTTATTGCCACGCTTGGGAAAGAAGGAAGGGGTTGGGAGGTGTTTGAATGGGAGGAAGGATGGGTGTTTTGGGAGAAGGAGGGAAAGAATGGGAGGAGGAGGGAAGAAGGGAGGGATTGGGAGGTGCTTGAATGAGAGGGAGGAAAAGAGGAGTGTTGGGAAGAGGAGGGAGGAAGGGAGGGAAAGAGGAGGGAGGAAGGAAGGGATTGAGGAGAGGGAAAGGGGGAAAGAGAGAGAAACGGATGGAGCGATGGGGGATGTGGAGAGGGAGGATTGTTAGAAAGTAGGGAGGAAAGGAGGGAAACAAGGAAGGAGTGATGGGGAAGGAAGAAGAGATTGTGGTAGGAAAGGAAGAAAGGAAGAAAGATGGAGTGATTGGAGGAGGAAAGGAATGAGGGAAAGGATGGGAGGGGAGAGAATAGAAGGGCTGGAGGGAGAAGGGGCTGGAGGGAAGAGGTTATAGGAAGGAATGAAGCTAAGGACGGAGATGAGAGATTACCCGGCTCTTAAACAATGGAGAGAAGGGTCGATTAAAAGGAAGAGAGAATGAACTACAGGAGTAGAAGAGCATGGCGTTTAGAATGTGCCTCTAAAGAGAACAGAAGGAGGTGGCGGGGGGAGTGACAGGAGGACAAGAGGGAAAGAAGCTATAGACAGGTATAATATGTAATAGAGACTGGGAGACAAAAGGGACTCAGAGAAGCCAGCTCGGTGAAAATACAAATCATATCATCAGAGAGGGATTATAAGGAAACACCTTGTATGCAGAAGATTAAAGGCGGCAAGGTGTAACATCAAGTTCATCAATGGATAGATGTATATGGGTACATTTATACTTACATGTATCCATTGTCTTTTCTTTTGCTATATACAGGGAATCGGGGGGGGGGGGGCATGACGCCATATGTAGGGCAGATGTGCTGTAAAACACATGTTGAGGTAGCAAAAGGCTGATCTGAAGAATCAGGCTGTTAATAGGGGAAACAGTCAGGAAGCCAGGCGTTATGGTATAAGAAACGGTAACAGTATGTCATAAACATGTGAATAAGAGCAGCTGCCATGAATGTGTTGCAACATGGATACAAACAAAAGCATGGGGCGGATGTGTTAGGAAGGTAGGTACAATATGAAGACATGGAAATCAAGGATTTGGGAAGAGAATAAAGAGGGCCCCAGCGACTGACGTATAAAATCAAAATGGCGGATTTGAGTAAATTGATGAAATATACCGCAGCCATGTGGAATATAACACATTAATAGTCAGGTTTTGCGTTGATATTCTGGCGTTTTTATATCCAATGATTTGTAAAAACAGAATATACAGGAAAGAAGATAATGCGCTCACATCAACAAATACTAACATGTATTAATACAGCCTAAATGGGATCCCCTAACTCAAAAAAATGTGTTTAATATTTTACGTGTAAAATAGCATTTTAGAAGTTTTAGCAGGATGAGAGTGTTAGTGTGAATTTGTGTATAGTTTTCCTTTTGACTTTACCAACGTAAATAAAGTACAGGACTCTGCCGTTTAGCCATAGGTTGACACGTTGGACTCACCAAAAAGAAGGCGCTAACTAGGTCGGGAGTTGATGGCTGAAAGTGTAAAGAAATGGCCAGATTAAATCAGGAAATAAGTGGTGGGAGTGAAATACAGGAGGGTGATGGGCGTCAGTAGAATAAAAGAGAAGGCGACAGGGAGGGGTTGGGCCAGGCAATGAGTTAAAACAGGGTGTGCATAAAAAAACGCTGAGTTAGCTAGATGCGAGTTGCAGGGCGCGGCTGTGAGAGCAAGGAAGGGATTAAGTAAGGGACACCGAGTGGTACGATGAGGACGTAAAAGAAGTAAAAACGCTGGAGAATGCACGGGTACAGCTCATGGTATTAAAGGAGAGCAAGTGCATTGCCCAGATTTAGCTTCCCAACGCTCCGCGCTGTAGTGTATCTCGTATCTCGACTACAGGCCCTTAAACGTGAAATATATTGGTACACCAAAACGACTAATATATTATCATGTCCAAATGAAAGTGCTTTAGTAGACCCATATAGGACACGAGGTTATTGCGCTCAAACACGGTAAGTATTTGAGGCGCGGATCTATATCCATATATAAATGTGGAAGTCAAGAATTCACACGTAATTGAAAAAAAAAACCATTCACGTAGAATACTTCAAAGCTTATCAAATAGTATAAGCATAATAGCTTAAACTTTGACATACAAAATCGAGCATTCTCTAGCATAGGTTGTATAACACTTCCAAGCTAAAAATAATATAAGTACGATAGCTTAAACTATGACATACACAATAGACTTATCAGAGTTAAATGAGCTGCTCCAATTTCCGCACACACCCATACAGTGAGCTGCTCAGCACCCCACACCCGAGCTGCTCGGGCTATCAGTCCTTCCGCTTGACGCGTTACTCGGCGCCCACCCCCGCCCACCCCCCGCGCCCTGTCCCCGCCTCCAGGGCCGACCCGCCCCTCTATCCATCACGTACGGGAGGAGGGCGCGGCGCCCGCCTGGTGGAACCCAGGAGCAGGGCGCTGCAGGAACTGTAGTGGTAATAGACCAGCGGCGACCTTCCAGGGGGGAGGCAAGGACAGGCAGTGACAGTACTTGGGAAGAATAACACCCTGGACGGTCGGCTGGTCATAGTGGGAAGGGGTTGGTTCTTTAAATTCTAATCGTATAGGGTAGCGAGTGTAAACCCCTTTGTAACAATAAGGGGTGTTGGATTTTAAACGTTAGTCAACTTAATAAAGCAGCAAATGATGTGACCTCGCAGAACTTTTGCTAGAATGTCGCAGAATGATGTTATCGTCGGTTCAAAATCATATTAAACACAGTACTGTTAAGTAATCATTTTGCCGCATTTTAGGTAACCACTGTATTTTGCCTTTACCATTTTAGTTGATTAAAATACCACTCTTATAATTCTGAGAGCCTCAAACATACTATGCCTTTTTCAGGTGTTATTCGGACTGATATTTGAGAAACAAGCATTCATTTGATCAGAAATAATCTCCAGTCTAGTTGTCCCTTAGCACGTCGCATATTATAGATTTTTATTGGTTAAGAACAAGAAATGTCATATTACCAGCTTGAAATTGAATCTTATAGTGAGGAAGGTATGCAATATCTTTACGTACGAGTTCTTCATTACTCTCACCTCATTCGAGAATACGACAACCAAACTGAATGAATCTTTGCATATAAATAGCACTAACATTCTACTCGTAAATAGCACACCAATATAGGCTATTTTCCCTTGTTGGAGTTGGGCATACAAGCTATACAATACGTGACACAGTAGAGGCACAAGAAATGCAGACCTGTCGGCGCCATGTTGCCTGTTTTTCAGGTGTAGTTCAGATTGGCCTTTCAGTGTGTGTCTATAACGTCACGACAAGTATTTGATAACCTTCTCAACATTGGACGCAATGCTCTGTCTTGCTGCAAAGGATGACTGTGGTTAGGTGTATGTTGATCATATTTAAGTCCGTAGAAGAGTATATTGGGATTGCTCCTCATGTCATGATTATAATGTATTGAATAGAAAAGGACTTTCAGAAAAGACAAGAGGGGGAGACTGGCTTGTGGTTGTAAAAGCCTGACAGATAACTAAGATGAGAACTGAAACGTAAAAAAATAATGCTAAAGGGGAAAGATGAAAACAAGCAAAGATATAAAGATACAACCTTAAAAGAAACTCCAACAATTTGGACCACAAACAGTGCCATGATTTATGAAAATTATTAGTATAGTACTAGAAACAAGCTATTCATGGTGGGGAGTATTTCAGATTCAAAGTAATTGGACAGGGGCCGTATCTGATCCTAAGTAAAAATATACAGAAGTGCTGGGTATTCGATGGTTTACACCCACACTTGAGCGGATCGGTGATCAACAACCATTGCCAGCTGTCCATGCATGTTCAACCACTGTTTACATACAATATTAATCCCCAAACCAAACCTTGAATAATTCACTGGACTTCAACAGTTAATCAATGTAGGTCAGTAATACACTGATACATAGATGATTAGACAACCCCAGTCAGCTAAATTAAACAGATGGGTCAGTTAACTAAAGTTTAATATGATATCATATTGCCGAGATCCTTGGCACCCAAGAAAGCATCATAATCATATAAATATACATGTGTATCTTTATCTATAAAAGTGCTAACTTTATGTATACATTTTCTTTTTAATTCTAGGTGCTTGCATTTCTGAATATCATATCTAATACACCTTGTAGAACCTACTTTTCTGTTTGCGTTATGTTTGAAAAACACAGATATGATGGGAGCTAATTTTCTTAAGGGGTCTGAACATTTCTTCCATGGTTTACACTCCCATATTTGTTTGATTTATAGCGGAAATCTCGTTTATCAAGAATCCCAAGAGTAGGCTATAATTATAAATTTGAAATGAAAATAGAATGTCGAATGTCACAGATAATTCATTCATTCTTACGACATAGGAAACAACTTGATAACATTTTCATATAAAACGTAAAACGTTACTTTATAAATTAAGGGGGCTATTTGCGGCAAAGATAACGTGACATGATTTTAGCATAAACAGAGAAGATTAAAAGAAAATCGAATTTTACTGTACCAGCAGTTTACGTATAGGGATTTAACAACTACAAAAAACGCCTGAACAACCTTCAGGGATTCCTCTGTAGAGGTTTGTTTACGGACAGGTTTGAAGCTTTAGAGGAGATAGAAAGCACAAATCAATAGATGTGAAGTCGTGTCTGGGCCGACCCATCATGACGGTCGTGGGCCCTGCACGCGAGGGGTCTGCTGCACCCCTCACTGGGCTACCTCTAAGAAAAATGAGGGAGTTGATCCCTCCCTCATATAACAATTTTATAATAAAATAATTATAATAGAATATAAAATGTAATATATATTTTGTATAAAAACATTTAATGTTATAAGATATGTTGGAAGCGCCTCTCAAAATGTTAAGTGATATTGGGAAAGCCTTTGTTTTAAAATTAAGATGGATGCAGTGGGTTTCACCCACCTTATACAATTTTGAATGATATTAGGCAAGCTACTCTAACTCCAGGAATTAGAAATGTTCTGACGCTTTCCCCTTTAGCCGTATTAGAAGTACTGCAAGAGCAGCTTCACTACTCCTTCAAAACAAAAACCAACTATTTCTCCTGATACAAGTGGAATCTTTCCCCACTTAAAAACAACCTCATTCAATATCCACATAGTACTCAATAAAAGTAGGGCCCCACTTAAAAACAACACAAAACATGAAAAGCTCTATCATCCACATGGGGCCACAAAAAATAACAGTTCACTTAAAATCAAAAACAAAACACACTTGAAATGCCTATTCAGTAGGCACACAATCAGGACGTAACAGAAATAAAGTTGGCTTGATCAATGCTGGTTATGCTTACAGAGCCTACATTAAAAGGAACCCAGTCGTCTGAGAGTAGAGATCAAACGACGGTTCTCTCTCAGGGGGAGGGGGGAGGGAGAGAGAGTTGGTGAAGCCCCATTCGCCGTGGCTGATTTTCTCATCGTAGAAGCCAGCGAAAATTTTATTTCAAGGATTCGCAAACAGTCTCAGTTACGACAAGATGATTGCAAGCTAGAGAAATTGATAGTAGAGCATTCACACTTGAACATTGGGCTCCTTGCGATCATTTTCACAAGCAATCTCAACTAGAATCGCACAGGATCTCTACGAAAATATTAAACATGTTGAATAATTTCGCAACGAACCACGTCGTAGAGGACTACGATAAGCCAACGTTTCCAACGTTCTGAGATCGCAGAGAGCTGCGACAAACCACGATAACCACGGCGAATGGGGCTTCAGGGGGCAGTTGGTAGGGTGGAGGGATGGATGGGAGAGGGGGCGCCATGGAGTCAGAGGTTTTCACTCAGCAATTCTTTCTATCACGGATACCTAATTTTTAAAGTATTTTGGCTAAATTTGGACTAGTTGAATCGACAAAAACACATGAAAACCAAAAGAAAATTGATAAATATTTGCTTTAATATATCCATAATAAACTAATTTCAAACCAACCTAAAGGACATAGAACGCATATAAACTGAAATAATACTCTCGACTAGATTCTAAATTCTAAATATTAGATAAACTCCAGTTATTATCACTTGATTGCATACGGTTCAGTTTGTTTGAATCATTTAATATTTCATGCGATCTTCTTGTTTTCCCCATAAATAATGATGAATTATGATTCCTGCATGATGTGTATCTAAGAAGTTATAGCCCAGCGACGCAGGCTTCTAAGCTTAAAACAGAACATCGGACACTTGCAATTGTCTGCACTTGGATTGCACATTTCTTCCCACATGGTGGCGCTGTATTTACAGTCAACATGGGTTAACTTTGTTTTTTATTTTTATTGAGTTTGTTATTGTTATTCAGAACATTCTGTCGATAGCGGTCGAACTAGTTATTCTTTAGACACTGAATCTGTTTAAATAGCAACAAACCTCCACGTCGCCAGCAGTTTAATAACTTATTACACTCAAGTAATTAAAACTGCTAGAGAACTCAATATGGAAATGACAGATCTGGCCAGCGACGGGTCTTTCCTAGACATGTTTTGTTAGCCACTAAGCTTGAGAGTTCAGGACAATATTTATGACTCATGCGGTCTTGGAAGCTGGGTTAAAAGTAGATAAAATACTCATATTTAAAGTAGCTAATCAATCACTTCAACTGGGAATTAAAAGGTTTTTGATACAGGGAATTGTTTAAGATATTTTAAAGGAGGAATTTACCTGACGTTGCAATTTATCTTTTGTAGATCAGAGGGAGATTGGGGCAAATAATAGGCTACATATAAAATAAACGAATCTAATTTAATCATTCGCTCAGACACGAAGACCAAAGACAAAAAAACCATAAATAACAGAGATTGAACACCATGGAACATCGCCAAAGATGGGCAATTTAATGAATTGGACAAGGTAATTTTACACAGCATTGAAATGGAGGAGAAAAGAATCGCCAATTCGTAGCGTTTCTAAGAACTGCTAGGGACTGCCTTTATTCTATGCCAAGGAGGAGGGGTATAGAGGGAATTGAGCGTACAGACCTGGCAAAAAGCCATTGGTATCGTATCTCCAGATCCCCCGAGACTCCTGGCACACAACTATTCATCTCGAGGGAATACTTTACTTATGATCATAATAGTAAAAACTATCAGAAGATTGTCGTTTACAAAGACCTATTCGTGCAAGATAACGATACTACAGCTTCTCCGTGAATCAAGTAACAAACGAAAAACAGTATTTATGATCCCTGGTGGCTTTATACTAATTACAGGGAGCTAAGTATTATGATGTTGAAGATATTATTGCTAGGAGAGACGTATCAGTTACACCCGCGGAATGTGTGTAACGGGTTTAGATTTCTTTAAATGTGTGCAACATTATTGAGTTGAGTAAACCGTCCTTTCACATGGGAACCTTTGTAAAAGACACACAAATGATTCGTATTCTGAGATGAACTGAAGACCTCTATACAGTATTTGCATCTCCAAGTAGCCCAGAAAATTAGAGGTATACTTATGTTATGGTCATGTTCTTGCTATAACGAGCTTTTTAAAGAAAGTGGTAAAAGCTACTCCGACGAATCTCTGCTCGGCTCTGGCAAGTCGCTGCAATATCTAATCAGCTCCGAGCAATTCGGGGAACATCTGAGCTGCTCCGAGCAATTCTGGTAATATTTGAGCGGCGCCAAGCAATTCAAGGAATATCTGAGCAGCTCCAAGCAACTCAGAGGATATTTGTGCAGCTCCGAGAAATTCCGGGAATATCTGAGCAGTACAGAGCAATACAGGGAAAATGCAGCTCTATCCTCCGAGCAGCTCTGAGCAGCTCAAGCCCCGAGGGCCAGGCGCCTCCCGCTGCTTCCAGTAACAGAGCCATTGCCAACGGCCGCCCTTCTGGCTTCCCCTGCTGCTCTCTATTGCTCACTAATGCTGTCTACTGCTCCCCAGGTCTGGTAGTGGCCCGTGCCGACCGCCGACCGCCCGCTGCCCCCGCCGTTCGTCCCGGTAGTTTCCCACCAGGGGGCGTGTATGATACCCCTAACAGCGCCACCCGTGAGAGGGCACGTAACCTCAGCTGTCTGGGTGTATACTGACGGTCGGGAGCGGTGCATACTGATTTGTCTCATGTCTCTATCTTAGGTGAAAGTCTTCCGTAGCTAAGGCGTATTGCTTTGTGTTAATAGAATTATCTTTGTGGTTTGAATTAAGAGTAGTTTGAAAGAACTACATGTTAGGAAAATGCCCGTTATATTGCACATATCAATGGTTATCACGTTTTAGCTTTAATACATAACCTGTAGGCATATCCCAAGGGAAAACAGTTTTGTTAAAATGTTCTTCCTGCCCACAACTTATCGGCACCAAGTTCTCACAATAATGATTCACTGTTTTACATCATGTCACTATATGAGCTTAAAACAGACCAACAATTTTTCAAAAATACAATGACCAAGTATAAACAGACCGTTTTTGTGACATTCTGATAAGTGAAGTCATTTATGAGCTTAAAACAGACCAATATTTTTATCAAAAATAAAAGGTGAAACTTTCCCAATGGTCTTTTAATCTTTGACACATCGGTCAAGGTAGTCTAATCAGGCTACACATCAACTATCAGTTGAAGTGGTCATTACGACGTGCAGATCTTTGTTAAGATTTCAAGGTGGATTTTCGAGATGAGTCCAGTGACTCAGTCGCGTGAGGGAATCTTACCAAGAAACAGTTCAGCCATGGCTAGATGGTTATCTTGCAGAGATAATGAATAATTGACATTATGGGATGGCAATGATGAAAAACTGCAGACCAGCGCTTGTCTCATAAAACATGTGGATAACACGTGGGTGTCACGAATGTTAATACAAGTAGCTAGCTAGGGCAACCTTGCTTGTCCAGAGGAGGAAGAATTGTTTTGATTTGTATTAATCTGCTTATCGATGCCAGAATCAAAATCTGAATCAGAATCGAACCTAACCAAAATAGAATGTTATAAATAATGACGTTCCAATTAGATAACATCACAATGTTAAGCTTACCCAAAAAGAGTGTCACTGTTACATTCTTATAAGGTTAAGTTAAGACCAACCATAAACAGACCGTTTTTGTGACATTCTGATTAGGTGAAGTTGAAACCTCCCTTAAAAAGAATGCCATTGTAACGTTATGCACACACAGCCAGAATGTTACAGTAGGCAGCAGCAATATTATTTGAAGCCATTGAAATAATGTTACTCCTAAACCTTAATTGGCAGGGTAGAAAACGGTTGTACACAATACCTTGATTTTCTATCAAATTGAAAACAAAACAAAAACTTGAGTTTAAACATCAAAAACCATTTGTCAACACCATACAGTAAGCAGTCCAAGTGACCTAAACCCCACCTAAACCACAGAACGATTCGTGTCATGCTAACTCGTGACAACTGGTATGTATAATTCGGTCCAACTGTCGTGTTTAGTAGGCATCAGAGGGCCACTTCCAGGCACTCCAACCCTCCCAGGGCCCCTACACCATGTCACCAGTCAACACCAGTTGTGTTTGCTGAATGTATTACATGTCACACGATACGTTCAGTGTTAAAGGGAGCCAAAAGCAATGTAAGGTCAAAATTTAGCTAATTCTGTTAACTATTGAAATATATTCTGATGCCATAACCTAGGCCTGTGGAAAAATATAGACTGTAAAAACTCTCTTAAACAACATCAAAATACACTAAAACTCGTCCCTGGTCAATTTTAGTGACCCACCAAAATGTTTTTTTGTTTTTTTACAAACTTTGCCTGTCTCCAGGCATAGATAGCATGAGTATTATGGAATTTAAGCAAAGTTATACTTACTTATCATGATATTTACTGTACCAATGGGTGCCTTTAGACTCGTAGAACATGTTTTCATAGATATTTGAGTTTGTAGAATTTTGTAATATTTTGTCATGACATTGCCATAATTGGTTTTGGCTCCCTTTAAATTAACATATATGTCAAGGGAAAATGTATGTCATGATATAAATCTGGATGAAATTGAGCTCAATTCGCAAATAATTGAGTTTTTGTGGTCAATGTCCGATATTATTTATACTGTTCCCTTTCTAAACATTTCTTAACAACGAGCCCCTCTCACATTACACTCAGCACTTAGGTTTTACAAAATAATTATGGTATGTGGTATTCTTAAATGTTTGATACAGCTGTTCCCTATTCTTAAAAGTAAATATGGGAATTCACTGCAACACCACCTGTTGTTAATAGTTTGTCATTTCTCAAACTCTTTAAAATGTTACCAAAATGTGATCTAATTATCATAAACTCAAAATATTTACAATAATTTGCCCAAAATATATATTGTTGTTAATTTCTTGAAACAAGTATAGGCTATTTTTGTGGGTTTTGGGAGTCAGTTTTTGGTATTTTCAGGAATTTTGATAGTGACCCCATGTTTTTATAATCTTAAAATGTATATCTTGTTCCTGTCTAAAAATGTGCAGCTTTTGATGTCAAAATTATGGATATTTATTTTTTGATGGGGAAAAAAATAATTTTTCCCATTGAAGCCAATGATAAACTGTCATTTTTCCAAATGCTAATATCTCTTAAATGGATATGGTGACATATGGTTTTTAAAGTTTTATTACAGTCCCTATGCATTCATCTAACAGCTGTGTGAGTTTGATAATTGTATTATGGTTATCAAGAAACAATGTGGAATACCCATATTTACCTTTAAAGTTCCATACATCTCATATATACCCTTTCTCGATATTCATTATCAACCGGTCTTCTTTTATTAGGCACATAATTAGGGTAGGGCAAAACCTGCTATGTAGCATACATACCATAGCCACTCTGAAGAAAATGATACGAATTGGCAATGATTGGTAAATCATAGCAGAATATCACAAGGCAACCTAACAGACTAAAGTATTATTGATATAAGGGTCAGAATAGGTTGTTTAATAATACAGACACTGGCCCTCTTTTTAAAATTTTGCAATCTTAATTTTGGGATTTTGTCAAAAAGATTACCTTAATTAATTGTCATTAGGGTGAAGCTATTTGATAATTAGAATTATAAACATTATAGTGATATTGAATCCGCAGTTTGACGCAAACTGGGATGCTGGGCTTTCAGGATACACAGCTTTGTTCTTTAGTCATGAAAATGCGTTATCTTGGTATTATGAATAATGTAAAAAATTTCACCGGTTGTTGTTCTTCATTAATTTTGTTTCATAATACATTGCACCTCATATCGACGTCTCAACCATGCCTTCCAATTATACAGTTTGCCCCTGACTAATATTTATATATAAAGGTTACTTGGAAGTCATTATACAAACTTGTGTATGCGTGTGTCAACTTGGTGCTTATGAAATTCTTACATACAGATCTACCCTCGTCTCTTAATTAGTTTTTTCCTCTCATGCAGTCGTCAGCATAGGCTTTGTGAAAGCTCAAATATCCGCTCGCTTCTATTTAATTAAAATAAATCCCCTAATATTATTCTTCCCAGAGCGCAATAACAGAACCTCGCCTTAGAGAAAACAAGGAAATAGGAATTACAAATCAACAATCCTTTCTGCTGCGATCTTTGATCTGGATCACTTCTAACACAAATGTGATACCTGGATTTTTGCTCGAGGGTATAGACCTCTCAGTTTGGGATTGAACTACATGTTTGATCAAATTACTCAACATTACAAGTGCTTCAAATACAGACACCTTTCCGAACGCGTCTTGTATAGATTACAGTTGAGAAACCTGGCATACTTATCATATAATGATAAAACAAAGTTGATGGGCTACGTCAAACACAACAACAAATTCTTGAATACTGCTGTTTTATCATGAATAAGTCAGCGGCGAATCTTTAATTATGTCATATACGTAGTATAATGCCTGCAGTATTACTATACACAATACATAGTTTATATAACTAATATTCCTAAAATATTACACTGTAAACTGTCCCGCAACGATATTATAGCAAGAGCGTTTGAGCTTGCTATTACACTGATAACATCCCTAAAAATACTAAACATGAATTAGATTTCTATAAAACTATATGAAATCACTACTTTATTTAACACTACCGCACAGCTACCCATTCACCTGTTGTCAGGTCCGGAAACATAGGCAGCTGCGGCCCCCTGATTAGGCTAGCTGGCACTCATATAGCTCTCCAAGTCATCTTAGGGTATAATGGACACGGAGTGTGCGGGAGGAGAGTGTTACATAAGCCACATCCCCACCATTAGTCCTTTGTTGCTTCAAGGGTACACACTGAATGGTTGGTATGGAATGTGGAGAGAGTGGATTCTGTGTTAATCTATTGATTAGTGGGCGATATATCCCGGGTCTGTTTGAACAAAGAATCTGTGGCTTATGACGCTTTGAATTGTGCGATTGATTGGATAGGGCCTTTTCAGCATAGGGAACGGACTGTGGTTTTAATGGATGCTTTCAGGGCTTTTATTCAGGAAAATCGGAATGGCATATTGAACTATCTACCCATGGGATATGGGGATAGGTAGTACAATATTACAAGAGTCTGTTTAAAATGTTAGAGTGCCTGCAGCAAGGTTTTATAACTACTTTAGAGGGCCAACATAACTCTCATCGAAAGGATGATTCTCCTCGCGTGAGGTTCTTATGATTGGCGGTTAAGATCTAAGCTAGGCTTGTCTATTTATAAGTAGTAAACAGTAGGCAATATTAGTGAAACAATATCAGTGTCCCTTGTAATTGTTATTTAATCAAATACATGGATATTTCTTACCTTATTATTCCCGACGTTAAGGTGATGATCAACTGTCTGCTTATATTTCTCTAAACCAATTTCTGAAATTAGTGTAAAAACAACTATCATTCTTCATTCAATGACATATTTGCTTAGCATGCTTTGACTCAAAAGATATGGTATATCATTTGAGTCAAAGCATATTTATCATGTCATTAAATTCTGCTTTTATACATTTTTGGTGCACTTGGATATATTATATATTTCCAAGTACACCAAAAAATGTATAAAAACAGAACTATTTTTTGGTGCACTTGGATATAATTATCATATATTTCCAAGTGCACCAAAAAATGTATAAAACAGAGTCAGTCGGCTTTTAGTCGCGTCGTGGATCAATGGCTTAACCTGTCAGCAGGTCAGGTGGCAGTGGCAGTGACCAACGGACCAGCTGACCACTGCTGACCACTACTGACCAGTGGTGCTGGGCCTGGTTTCCGCTGACCTGTCTCTTACCTGTAATCACCATCGACTGCTGCCTCCTGCACCTGACAGACTGATTACTGCCTAGCGTCTGTAATAAAAAAGACCCTAGTACCATGGGGTGGTCACATATCACAGAGTCGTGCTATAGGTCTGCTGGTTAGGAAAGGACTGATTCTGTTATTGCTACTTTATCTTATTAAGAATCAAAGGGATCTGATTATAACACATACATATGAGTGGTTGAACATACCATGAGGACAAAATGTCTCGAGAAAATATGTTTGAAAATTCGCAGATATAGATTAGATATTCAGAGGAATATATTATGACATTGCAATCAGCTTTTATTATAGGGCAGAGCACATTTTAAGTTTTATGTTTTTCAGTCCTTTCTTGGTCAGCAGGCCTATAGGGGAATAGGGCTTTTCATTAATGGCGCATGTAGCAATGCGTAATAAAATGGGTACGATAATGCGTATGTATTATTAGAAAAATATGTTTGTGGTACGGGGTGGTCACATATCTAACAGTTAGGGGAATAAGGTAGAGGCTTTTCATTATTAGCGCATGCATTTATGTAGCAATGCATACTAAAAGTCGTAGAAAAATGCGCTCGCATTGTCAGCAATCTAGGTTAGTATCATGGGACAGTTACAGAGAAAATGAGGGTTTTTCATTAATGACGTATGAAGCAATGTGTAATGAATCTTAAAAGGGCTATAATAATGCGCACACATGATACACAGGTACTTACGAAATGCTTAATGATAAGTGGGCTAGGCCTACTCACCCCATCTTTTTCGCTACAGATTCTGATTCATATCATAGATACAATGAAAGCAATCTATTGTCTCCCTAATAATTCTCCATAAACAAAAGATCTACAACATAGGCCTATATATTTCATTTGACTATGTTAATGAAAGAACAACAAATATAAATTTTATTCTTTGCTATCAAAGCAACCGATTTAGAGTGTAAGCGGAATCAGCACCTACTTAATTTTAAATGCGGAATAACAAAAAGGGTACGTTGCTATATAAAGCAGTAATATGCACTTTGAGCGTTTGATTTTTATCAAAATAAACAACAAAGGTGAAGGTGTGCCCCTTGTTGTCATTGACCTGCTTATAGTGTGCAATATATGACACACAAACTCGCCGCACAAGGCAACACGAGCGACAAGAAAAGCCCCTTAATTAGTTAAATTAAGAAAGTTCACTTCCTAGGCAGGTTAAGACCTCGCGGACACTACTAGAAAGACCGGAGACCACGTTCTAAAGAAACGGTGGGATTTGAACCCCTAATTCAAAGCCTCCGAGTTGTGAATCAAAGCTGGGGGACAGCTTTCTCCATATAAATGTCCCTGGAAATAGATTGTGCGGCGAAAAACACTAAAGACTAAAGTTCACTTAAATGTCATCACGGCTCTTCCGGCAACGTCCAATTATTTCCGCGCCTCATGTTGGCACAGAAAGAACATGAAAAGACATGCGAACGGAGCTTTGGGCGGGTCATAGAGAGAAACATAATTATGCGCATTCGAATTATGATCAATGGCGGATCCAGGGGGGGGGGGGGCAAAAGGGGCCCCCCCCCTGGAAGATAGTCCCTGGATCCGCCCCTGATGATAACTACATGTGTGATACTCACGATACCACCCAAATACAATTAGTTGATTAACCAGAACACTATCATGACTGTTCAATATGATAATTAAAGATGTGATACACATGATACCATACAAGCTCAGTTCTCTGGTTAACCAAACTGTTTAAATATTATTACTTTTGACGAAATCAAGCCTAAGATGCAATTGGTTAATTGTATAGGAATGATGTACAATATATAGAAATTATGAATCCAATAGGAAAGTAATAAGAGACAGACACTGTTATCATTATTTGATAGTCAGATTTGTTGTATTTTTGGTATCAATCGAAACATTTTGTATACTACTTCCTGGCAACTGATAATACTATATTATTTATATATTCTATTCAAGTAGCTTTTAGATAGGAAACTGTGATTAGCATCGCGAGACTATAAAATACAGGCCTATATCAAATTACAAAAGTAGCATAGGGTAATTGAATAGCTTTGTACTTACCCAATAGACCAAAATTAATTATATGTAGGCGGCCGTCTATAGACAGCTAACACATAGGCCTAGGCCTATCATTTATATGCCTATATACTCTAAAGACAGCCGATACATTCATTAAAGAACAATGTCTTTCAATATCAGGCTTGTGTCGGCTTCTGGGTTGTATGCCATGTAAGATAGTGCCTGAATCACACTGAACGATTTGAAAATTGAACCAGTCACCATCTTTTCTTGCAATTGTTAATGTAATATGCTTTTCCATTGGTTCCCAGATATCATGGTAATTATATTTCCACTGAAACACTGCTTTTGTTTACGCACTTATCCCATTCCAAAATCAAGTTCACATCAAGGCTGATATCTCCTGCAACTAAGTATGATTGAACATTTCAATCTGCTGAAAAAGGGCTATTATTTTGAAAGAAAAAAATGAAGCCATACTTTCTCATGAACAGGGGTGGGCTAGGCCCTATGTAGCCTCTATTCATGTTGAAAGGGTTCATCAAAATATAGTAAAAAATGTAGGCCTAAAAATCATACACATTCTGCTATAATATTATGTAAACAAAACCTAATCACCCTATATGAACACAGCCTAAAACTGACCGGAGCAGCGTCGTCACGGTCCAGTGAGCGTGTCCAATCGCCGCGATGCATCATGCAGATTGGACGGGTTGTAACGGCTTGATACATTGCCAGCCGGACGCATTTTTTACCCGCCTCTGACAACCAAAACAAAGTGTCGGTAGGCGAGCTAGCGCTAATCGCCCCATTTGTCAGCAGTCTCCCCAACGCCGCAGCTACTCCTAACCGGCCCTAACCCAGTGATAAATGTGTAGTGCAGGCCTTAACAACGACAGAATTAAGACGTTGCTGACAAAAGCCACTTGCAGTATCTATAGAGTGATACATGCAGTGGTAATGAGAATGTAGGTTGAATCACACTGTAGGATTATTTCTAGCGGGTGTGAAGTTTGGGTTAATTTCCATTGAATATCTTATTATCTTTCTACTTTATATTTTATTCTGTTAGGGAATTGGACTACCTAAACATAATGTTATATTGAAAAAGAGAAGATTGAGCGTAGGAGTAACTTGGTGTGAGATCAGATAGCAACAACTTGAACAAGGGCTAACAATAGATATGTTATATGCCATTACTCAAAATCTTCTCTCAAATGATATGTAGCATGCATGGGCTCCTATCATATTCCTCATACATAAAAACTTATTTATCACACAACCCCCATTCGTCAAAATCACCTAGTTCCATAAGGCAATAAATAGCAAGAAACCGTACAGAAAAATCGCACAGTGTGTCCAAACCTCTTAACCGTACATTCAGAGGGAATCGCATGTTGGCGTGATTACCCAGCGAAACAAAGACAAGGCCGAGCCAACTTTGCATGTTTTTTAATTCTCCAAAGGCACTGGTTTTCGCATGAAAACTTTAAGAGGGGAACGTCTTCTAATGTCAGTGCTTGTTCCCATGTTTTATCGCCAGGCGCCGTCCACGGCCATGTAACGGGGCCGCAATAATGCATCAAAATAAGACCGATGGAGCCGTTCTTGAATGGCTTTTAATTAAGGCTGGTGATGCTGGAACTTGTAGTTTGGTGCCCAGACAATGGTCAGATTTCTCCTTATTTGTTACTGGGAATACACGTTATGTAATGTTAATATAGGCATCAGGAAAGGTTTTGTTTTCGGTTATAGATTCTAAACTGGATGTGAAATCGTTTGAAATATAATTATAGAGTACACAAAATATATGAAATTTATGAGATATTAATTCATAATTATGGAAAAATCTAACTTGAAGACTTACAATTAAAATCAGAATTGAATATAAAACTAAACTTCTAGATCTGATGTTATCATGAACAAAAGTTCGGACAACATATATCAATCAATATTAATTTAAATGTTTATAAGGTATCACAATTCCACTTCAAGTGCACTTATTCGATAAAACCTTACCAAAACATTCTAGGTATATCAGACATGGCAAATATTACTCACTGCCAATTCTGTACTCGAGTAGGCATATACAAGCTTGTAAACAAATAATGACGTTGTTGATTGACTACCCGTGTGAAATGTGCTAGATGTAGGGGGGCAACATGCCGTATCGACGCCCCACAGCCAGTGTAAATATTTCCGGGACGTTCCCAGCCAACGAGCTGCTCTGAGCAGCTCCCGATTAGCTCCCGAGCAGTTTCCGATGGGTGTATGTGCGGGTAAGGGGCTCTACTGGAGCAGCTCAGGTAAATATGTCATAATCCCTAAGAGGAACTCCTGGGATGATCCAACCCAGCGTGTTTAAAATTTTCAGACTGATCCGTAGTTATTGACCTAAATAGTTTACTAGTAGTGTTGATCTACTCTGAATTGCTCCGAGCAATTCTTGGTCATTCTTGGTAAACGGCACCTTTTTCTGATCTCATTGGTATGCACTTACTCAGGTGGCCCTGGACCTGTCGAAGCATTTTCGGCGCTTTAATAAGCCCATCCCACATTGAGTATATCCAAGGGTTGGACAAGGGTTGGACAAAATAACCATTTATGCTACTCTTGTCACCTAGAGTTATGATTACTGAAATATGCAAGAATTGTATTTTTCTAAATCACCAAGTACTGCTTAAACATTATGATTTCTTAAATTTTATGAATTGACAGATTTGCAGGTTTACCAGCCAATCAAAATACTGTATTTCAGGGCAAAATAGGGTTGGACATTATAGGTTGGACTGACAGGCTTTAACATTGGTTCCTATGGGGAAAAGGCTAATATATAAAGCTGTATTTTACAAATTTTAAAGGATATCTGCCAACCAAATTGCTCTCGTTAATTGCCTATAAGGCAACTGGTTTCAGGAAATAAGCATGGAGCCAAATCTGCAAATATTTCAAGGTAAACTTTGATGTTGATGTACTGGGATTGGTTTATTGAACCCTGGTTTATTTACGGACAATTCTTAAATTCGGAAAACCCATTGCGTATATTCTAGGAACTTGTATGCTATTTGAGCATCTGCAAAATTGGGGTGGCCAGCTGCAGGAGCATCTTCCCTGAATCTAACCTGCCCTTGCCCTTGCCCAACCAATTAAATAGAAGAGGCCTAACTGAGAGCAGCTCACACGTCTTAACGAGCTACTCCGAGCTGCTCTCTCTCTCACAGTTCAGGTTGATATGCGCAGTTCCTAGTGGTATCATAGCTTTTCTTTTTTGAGGGACGGGCGTGGGGGCAGTTCTCAGTTTTTTAACTGCATTCGCCCATCATTTTAGTAATTTTAGAACGACCCATTCACTAACAAAACGTTATTGTGGGGCATAATGATTTTCTGGCATAAAAATTTAGTATTGATTCCATTGTACATTAAAAAAACTGTATGAAAGTAAAATGAACTGTGAATAACGATCTATAATAGGGTAATCATGTACAGGCCTATATATAATTATGGTAAATGGTTATATTCAACTATGCTTCCAAAAACCCTAGCGTACAATATTCTGTTGTAGATCTATCCACTAAATCATTGGCGTGTGTTAATGTTTCTGACTAAAACACACAGCACATTTGTCATTTAGCTCTCCAAGCCCAGACCGGTCCAGACTGCAGTATGTAACGTTTCTTAGACCTACCCTCTCAGACCCCCAACCTTGCTCCAGGAGTCCGCCTTGCTCCAGGGCGTGGCTTGAGGCCGCTGGAGGCGCCTCTGGCACTTTGAAGTGGGCACCTTACAGCCACCGACAGTCCTACCTCCAGGCGCGGACGCTCATTAAGGTATGAGAGGTCGGCTACAGGGGAGGGTGGTGCTCCTGGGGATGCTCATGCAGGAGAAGGTGGTGCTCCTGTGGGTGAAGGGAGGAGAAGGTGGCGCTTCTGCGTTGGTGAAGGGAGGAGAAGGTGGTGTTCCTGGGTGGTGCAGGCAGGACAAGGTGGTGATGCCGAGGAAAAGGTGGTGCTCGTAGTTTAATGCTGATAAAAGAATTCGAAGGTGGTGGTTCTATTAAAGGTGGTGTAGGGAGGAGAACGTGGTGCTATTTGGCTTATGCAAGCAGGAAAGGGTGGTTCTCCTGGGGTAGTACAGACAGGAGAAGGTGGTGCTCTTGGGGTAGTTTAGGCAAGAGAAAATGGTGCTTCTGGGGTGGTGCAGGCTGGAGAAGGTGATGCTCATGGCTGGTGAAGGCCGGATAAAGTTTGTTCCTGTCTGGGCGAAGGGAGGAGAAGGTGGTGCTTCTGTGTGGGTGAAGAGAGGAGAAGGTGGTGCTTCTGTGTGGGTGAAGAGAGGAGAAGGTGGTGCTTCTGTGTGGGTGAAGAGAGGAGAAGGTGGTGCTTCAGTGTGGGTGAAGAGAGGAGAAGGTGGTGCTTCTGTGTGGGTGAAGGGAGGAGAAGGTGGTGCTCCTGTGTGGGTGAAGGGAGGAGAAGGTGGTGCTCCTGTGTGGGTGAAGGGAGGAGAAGGTGGTGCTCCTGTCTGGGTGAAGGAAGGAGAAGGTGGTGCTTCTGTGTGGATGAATGCAGGAGAAGGTGGTGCTCCTGTGTGGGTGAAGGGAGGAGAAGGTGGTGCTCCTGTGTGGGTGAAGGGAGGAGAAGGTGGTGCTCCTGTGTGGGTGAAGGGAGGAGAAGGTGGTGCTCCTGTCTGGGTGAAGGAAGGAGAAGGTGGTGCTTCTGTGTGGGTGAAGGCAGGATAAAGTGGTGCTTCTGTGTGGGTGAAGGGAGGAGAAGGTGGTGCTTCTAGCTGGTGAAGGGAGGAGAAGGTGGTGTTTCTGTGCCGGTGAAGGCAGGAGAAGGTGGTGCTCCTGTCTGGGTGAAGGGAGGAGAAGGTGGTGCCTCTGTGTAGGTGAAAGCAGGAGAAGGTGGTATCCATCTTATAAAAGGTGGTTCTCTGGGCTGATAAGCTTTACCAACTGGTTATATGATATGATTAATTTTCCTGCACAAACACCCTGTATATGGTACATTGATATAATCGCTAGTCAAATAGTATGGTTAAAAAAGGGCAGGTGGCCAATAAGATAAATGTCAACATGTTTCAAAAGTCAAGAGAGCTGTGCATTCTAAGGCATGGAAAACTGAGAGAAAGTAAGGCCGCTGCCATTAAAGGGGCATGTGTTCAAGAAAAATTGGTGCCTTTCAAAAAGTATGTGGCTGACTATACGATACATATGTAATTGGCGTTCAATATATAGCTAATTGGGGGCATGCAGGAAAGGTGAAATACTTGTCAGATCGAAAAACTGCCAACTCAACCAACAGTCCATTGCAACATGATCTAACTAATGGACAACTTGAACTGAGATCAATTAAATACAATGATTATGAGTTTTGGTGTCAATATGAATGCCCAATAACCATTCGAGAATCATATAAAACCTGTGAAGGTCACCTGTCGAGCTCATGATTAGATTATTGCGATATGAAATGTCATATACAATTGACTTTTAATTGTTCAAGATCATTTTTATCATCTTTGGTAATAAGGTCTATAAAAAGTGGGCCCCTCTCCTTAAGCCAGACATTTTATTCATATCAATCAGTCACTAATCAATATAATATCTTATGATTACTTTCTTGTTTAGGTATCCCGTCCATCCATCTTTGAGGTTATTTTCTAATGATAACACTATTTTTTGGTGACAGCTAGACTTGTTGATCGTGGGACATTTGTCACAAAACACTGAATAGTGACCAATTAGTGTCATCAGTTACAACAATGTAGACCCAGGAGGTTGACCCTTCTAGGTACATCAGCCCAGTGGTATGACAAAGACAAAGGTACTGGGAAGATCACAAGTGTAGCCCTGGGAGTAGGACACCCCCAATGAAATATTCATTGATGTCACAGTCTATATATACAACAAGAGGGACCAGTGTCAATATCCATATCAATAATGTAGTACACAAAAACTCCAGTCATAACCTGGTCGATGCTCCTAGCCTAGTGGGTCATCCAAAATGCATCACCCAAGTGAATTATCTAGGTCTCCAACTGGAGACCAGTGAGTTGGCATTGGGAGATTTGTGGGGCACAGTAAAAATACATTTAGGCCACCTACAGTCTTCTGTTGGCCCAAAGGATGCTCTGGACCCTGGAGAGAGAATTGAGTTTCTGACTTGATCAGTTGTATGTACACTTCTCGGGGCTCCAAGGTTTGTCCCACTGCTAGATCACTTGGTCACAGTTGTATAAGAAAAACCACCTTTGGGATGTTAATAAATCTTCACCAAGTAGGATTATTTAGAAGATACATACATTTATCAATTCATCTTGCATAAAAGAAGCAATGTGTTTACTGTTTTAAAGTATTCCGAAGAAAGTCACTTATCAATAATTTATAATAAAAAAAGCGATGTTTGAGTTATGATAAAATGTAAGAAACATTTCTATACTCAAGCTTCTTTCAAATGAAAGAAGATTTCTGAGCATGAATCATACAAACGAATAAAGACATAGGAAGAGAAACAAATGTACCATTTGCGCTGTGCATCCAATTGACAATGTTCAGTAAGAGGTTACCGCCATCGATAATAAAATACTTGTGAAACTGGTGTTAAATACTAACAACCTCCTGGATGACAAACATTTAAAAATGTTAGGGTAAATGAATTAGAAGTTGCTACTGTCACAATTCGCTAGGCGGTTAAACTTGTCAGAGTCTTTTGCATATTTAAATATTAAGTTACAAAAAAATCATCGCTATGATGCATACGATGTATAATGATTATATGAAGGACCTTTATAAAGTTGTCCTTTTTCTATTCATCATGACAATAGTATCATAAAGATTACGGATGAAATCAGGAAAAAATCCAGCGCTAGAGGGCACGATGCACTATATAAGATAGTAGTAGGCATTGTAAAATAGTAATGGCTAGATAGAGTCATATGCATGGTAAAACAAAAGGTGCACGACAGAAATAGACATGGTATAAAAGAACAGGAATGAGAAGGGCATGGGAAATAAGGATGGGAAAAAGATTTGAGGAGCATAAAAGCGAGCTTTGCAGGCGCAGAGTAGGATAAAATACAAGAAAGCTGAGCTTATGGTCACATTTTAAAGTATGACTAAAAACTTTTAAAATTTTAAAAATACACGTGGGAGACAGGCCTAGGGTAAAAAAAACTTTGTCGATAAAGAATGGTATAGGATTAGAAAGATGAGAAAAAGAGGCTCACTTTACAATACTCCTATTCAAATCTTAGAATGATTATTATAAATGAAAATAACATCTAAAGCGTTAACAGCAGAAAATACCCTCACTTCTTAGCCTCGCACTCCATATCCATACCATAAGATGATGATAACAATCAATTAAACCATCCTAGAACCACAAAATAACGTCCAGTCAAAACTGAAAAATCACACACCAAATCAAAAAACAAACTAGACTCCGCGCCCTACCTAAACCCATGTCAATCGAAACCAGAAACAAGAAGCCCAATGCCTTAAACGTCCAATAATCAATAGAATCGTTGGGGGTGGCGGCACTGATCACATGGCCCATCGATCGACTAATGGGGTCCCCGGCTTGTTTATTCCCCGATTCCGGCCTCCGGGCGCGGGGCTTTACTCCTGTCTTCATGCCCGCCCCGACTCAAAATAGTATCCATATCCGACCCCAGCCCCTGCCGACAAAATGGCCGCGTCCGAGGCATTATCCAGGAGGAAGCGTAGGTTATAGACGATATGCTGGCAGGTGCGTGGTTGTTGAAATATTTATTGTAGGGAAGTGATGGTTTGGTTAAAGCTACAGGTGGAGTATAGATTAGGATATGTATATTCAAGACGACAATTCTTATATGAGATGCAATGGAATTATTATAAAAAGTTTCAAATATCTATTACTTGACCATAAGGATTTGTTATAATGTTTATAGATTTTATATACACGTGTCATGGTTTTATCTTAATCAATATTAGTGGCGGTAAGAAAGGAAGAAGATAAGAAGAAGAGAAACTTTTGGTGTACTTGAAATACTGTAAGTAGCACATTGAAAAGGGTATTTGCACCAGGACACCGAATTGGTATAATAACATTGGTTGAAAACTTACACATGAATAAGATGCCTAGGTTGCAACATATTTAATATGCAGAAAACCTCCACGAGATGGCGTTGTACTAAAAACCCTCTATAGCTGCACTATAGGAGGGTGAGTAGGGATGGGTGCTTGTTCTCAGGGATGTACAGTGAAGTGTGATGGGGGAGGGGAGGGGATTCCTTGGCTATGCTTTAGTGGGGTGGGTCTAGCTTCACTCTTATAAGGGTCCTAGGTTTGTGCCTGTTGCCGCCCGAGTTGTCACTTGACGCCACGACCCGTGCTTCCTGTCACCGGAGCAGCTCAGAAGGTATGATTTCCTGGGGCTGAGCAGCTCAATGGATCATTCCTATGGCTGTAGTGGCTGGAGGTCAAGTCAAGGTGTGTGCAACTAAAAGGCTTTCGCTGTTGTCCCCACACCCCGTGTACATCTCCACGGTCCTGCCCGTCCGACCCAACCCCCATCCCCAATCCATCAAAAGCTCAACCGCAAAATGCGGTTTTGTTGTGATTTATTGATGTGTTTCCTTGAGGAGGGATAAGGTTTTTTTTGTCGCTTGTGAATGTTTAGTCAGGCTTAAAAGATCGAGCAGCTTTGGAAATTTCCACCGGAGGAAACATCAAGATTTGTCCGATTTGTTGGGGGAAGGGGAAGCCGATGTTTGAATTGCGTCATCCTCTTATTACACCGCCTACCCAAAACCTGGATTCCACTAGCCGATTTAACTCCCGATTTAAAAAATACTCAAGTATTGTAACTATTACCTTAACATAAACATGTTATACATGATTGGAAATGAGTGTAAGTTCTAATTGAAATAACTTATAGGATGGAAGGTGTTTTCCCATAATACTGGTCATAAATTGCAAACATATCGATTTTCAAAATCGGCTAGTGGAATACACCTTTAAGCCGAACAAAAGGGAGATACCCAAGCGGAAATGGGCTGAATATTAGGCCAAAACATGGAGGGTTGAGGATTGTAATAGCGGGATTTTACTGAAATCCCCTTTCCGTCCTGTTGCGCAAGAATTTTGGCCTTAATGCCTGTCATTTGCGGCCGGGCCTTTTATATAATGGTTTCAGCCGGGTCTGAGTGCGATGCCTTGGCTCTCTCCACTCCGCCGGGAGCCAACGACAGACTGAGCAAGGTACTGGTGAGTTCCTGAGGGGGGAGGGGTACTCCGGCTGTAATTTCTAGATTTCTGCTGTTTAATGCACCTGAGTAGTCATCTAGTCCTTGAAAAAGGGGTTGGGAAAACAATGGAAGTATAAGGATAACACTTAATGACAACAACAATCAATGACAACAAAATGAAAAAAAAGCAACAGACATACTAACAGAAAATATACCTAATTTCATTGAAACCAACAAGGGTAATAACAAACAGATTTTCTAATAGTTTATTGAGCATATATATGCACGTTTACACATTATCTTCCAGACTCGCTTATATAGTGTGCAGCATTGAGGATAGAAATAATACGATTGTCTGATGTCAACCCTTACCAATAATAAGAAATGGAGTTCAAAACAATATAACCAAGCAGTCGTTGCTTATCTTCACACACGTATACTACTGTATTTCTACGAAAACTAGATTACAAAGAACCTAAAAATTGCAAAAATCTCCAATATGGAGAGAACCCATCTAAATATATAAACACCTCAAACAGTGAGTGACCCCTTCCCCCTAGAAACCCATCCCCGACCACCACCACACGCGGACCAAGGGCATCGGTGGCCGGCAATAATTGCATAGCCGCTGATGACGACTGCGGCGCCCGCACCATCATTCAATCTCATAATAGCCCGATTGCCGCTGCGCGCCCCCTAGTAGCGCACACCGTCGTCACCGGAAGCGCCGCCCCCGTCGGCCTGGCGGTCGCCAATCGTCGGCGGTCGGTGCTATCCCATAATAAGCATGGCCCCTGCTGCGGCACAGCCCCGTCATTTGGCTACTTTCCGTGGGCAAAACGCCACCACCATTGCCGCCAGCAGGTTGGCAGTAAATTGCCGGTTTTCTAATGGCTGTGAGCGCTCAACGCCGCGCTGCTAGGGTGGCTCCTTTCCGTTGACACTGGAGTAATTTGTCTGTCTTCCATCTGGTTCGTGTGTGTGTGGCTTTTACTGTACGATTTTGATCCTGGTTCAACTTGTTATGTTTTAACTGGAAATAGCGGATTTTATTTATTTGTATGAACTTATATTTTTTCGATTGAATTCCATGGCATAGTTTTCGTGAATACATTGCAATTGGTGTTGCAGCTATGATGAGTAGTCTTAAACGTTGAAGATTGCATTTAACATAAACATGCATTCTTCTATCAGATAAGAGACTGAAATAGTTTAGCAGGATATACAGTTTTTGCCCAGTGGCGACTTATCTTTACCTATCTATTTCTCTACTTATTTAAATTTGTCTGTAAGCTATTTAATTCTCCATGTCTTGGTGGTCTCCCAGCAGTATTAAAATAGTCTGTAGCAAAAGAAAATCGCAAAAATCGCAGCAAAATCGCAAGCAAAATCGTACCATAAAATCGCCTAGTTCACCCATCCCCCAAAGGCCCACCAGACACTCTAAATGGTGCACGTCCGCTCTCCCACTCCTCAATAATGACCTTCAATAATCTGTGGTCCCAGAATGCCCGGAGAACGCCAGCTCCGCGGGGGGTAATTTGAGCCGACGGCATGTTGCTGGTTGCGGCAGGTCCCTCTGGGTCGATCGGCTGGTGACAGGCCTAACGCAAACCAATGAATTGTACCCAACTATGGAGTAATCGTCCCTTTATGAATAATAAAACTGCCCAGTAGAATCTGATTATCAAGCAGGAAGATTGTATTGATAATTATCGTATGCATACCAAAATCGTTGGTATTATGTAGAAAGAGTGTGTCTTCCCCAGAGTATAAGCAATAGGTAGGCAATTGTTCTTCGATTGTTTTTGAATATTTCTATCACATGTAAAATATGTTTTTCTTTTAATAAAATATGAATCTGTGATGGAAGCAACTATCATCATTTTATTAGCATGTCAGTGATATTCATATAAAACCAATGCAACACTTGGGAACAACCTCATAAAAGCACATTAGTTCCAAGGCCATGTATTTTATATCATTTAGTTATATTGATATTATATCTTTTTTCATAATGCTATAAACTTCATGGGTTAACATTCGGTCCCTCATTCCTGGGAATACTAAGTGATATTTACGGGGTGGCATGCCTTGTGTATGTGGTAGATGGGTCTAAAGCCTGATGTCTGTGTTCAGAAATCATCCACCATCTCTCACAATACAGTTGTCCCCACTACATATATTGGGGCCCCTATCACCAACAGTCACCATTCTTCTGCCTGAGAAATAGTAGGTTATCTTTTTAGTCCTGAATGTTGATTTATCCAGCCAACATTCAGGACTTAGATGATCTACTATTTAACACTTTTAATGTTGAAGTAAATGTTAATGTAACGTGTACGTATACGGATCATATTCACGGGAACATTAATCATAGCAACAATTATAGGGGATAATTATTTGAATTCAAAACACCTAAATACTTTATTTATGTATTCTAGGAACTCAAGGTCTTAATCTTTAACCCGATATATTGGTCATCAAAAAGCTGTATCATATTAAAATTCCAGATTTACAGGATCTCGTTAAGTAGGCCTATTGTGATGCAGTCGCAGGCTACTTTGTTTGAAATAAGTTTTCTAAATAATATCATTTGTAAATTATAGTTCCTATCGCGCTTTAAGTATGTCTACAGATCAATATTGTTATGATTGTTTTCATTCCCACGCTCCAATAGTGCGTAAAAGCATGAATTCCCTCTCAAACATAAACGGACAATGAAGTACGAAATATCATGACAGATTTTCACGGTTAGTACCCACCAGCGGATAAGCCTATTCAAGTGTCCCTCTTAAAACTCAACAACCATGCCCTAACAATTGGTGCTCCACGATAACCATCAAGAATCACTTCCGTTTGTTGTGAATCAAACCCCTCCTATGATATTTACAAAAGGTTATAGTGCACCCAGCTGTGCGTATCTTTTGTGGTTTAGAACCTGGGCCTTTCCGTTTGTTCTCCCTCGGCCCAGTGTACTAATACTCTTTACAGACTGGCCTCAAAATGCGCTGATAATGACAGTTCAATAAGGCAGAATGCGCATTCTGGACCCAGTCTGGAAAAGGTATTAGAGTTGTGGACGGGTTGACACTTAAGTGGCTAATGCAGTGTGGATGTAATGTGATGTAAACATCCTGAAAATATGTTACATCATGTGAGCGTCCTTGATATCCCACGGGACAGGTGGTGATATTGAGTGGCCGCTGAAGGCCTAATTGTGGCTTTAAGGCTTATACTGTGCAACTGTCAACAGGTAATCTTTAATGATGTTCATCACCTACCAAAACAGGCTTCTACTATTGATACAATATTATTCAAACAATCATATATGGACTAGTATCATAGTGGTATCATGATGTGATTCTTGATGGTATTATAGCCTATACTCTGAGGAAAACAGAAACTATTTCAATCATAATTGGACTAGTATCTAAAGGCCTGTTTCCACCGAACGACATTTTGCTAACGATTATGAAAGACACTGAACGATCCACATATCTTTTGTGGTATTTAGTAAAATCGTTTAGTGGAAACACAAAACTGATGCCAAAGACATTTGTGAACGACTACAAACGACATTTGTGAACGACATTTGTGAACGATTCACCAACGACCAAATATTAAACCTAAACGATTTTTCCAATACCAATTAAAAGCAATTAAATCTATTGTTCCCTGACTTTTCTAACCTCTGTCATTGGGAAAAATCGTCCAGATTGTCCAAGAATTGTTCAGATATGAGTATTTTAGTCGTTCAGTGGAAACAAGAAAACATTCCTTTGTGAAAGATTAAAATGACCAACGATTCTATTTTTTTCAGACTTTTGTAGTCGTCAAGAAATTTAAATGAAAATCGTTCAGTGGAAACCTGGCTATAGTTGTATCTAGATCATTAGTAAGTTGATATTCGCCAAGTCAATTTCAAATCAGTCTTCAGCTGATAGTATTGATTATTGTAAAACAAAAAAAACCCCCAAAAGATCTTGATAATCATTGAATGTGGTATATAAACATCTTCCAAATCACATTTAAAATTATTATCAAACTCAAACAATCGAAAGCCATAAAGGAAAGGTTGTTATTCCAAATCAAAACTTTACTCCTCACAGCCTTATGTTAAATACATGCACACAAACACCCCTCGGCCCCTTCCACTCATAACTATTTCATCTCAATTGACTCGCAATGACTTGTTACACGTAGGCTGTGGGCGACTCGTTCATCTTTAAGGGGCTGGCGCACCTTTAGGGTCTGCCCCCTTGTCACTCCTTCACTCACCATCACTACCACCTACCCATAGCCACACCGTCCTACCCCCAACTCAGTGAACCCTATGGTTTAGGGTGCCAAGTGTCAATGAAATTTGTTTTCATATTTAGTGAATATGAAATCAAATTTTGTATGTTCTTCCTTTCAAATTGATTGCCCCCCCCCTTTTTTTTTTCCCTTTCCTCTTTTTATTTTCCTTTCCCCCCCTCCCCCCCCCCTTTTCCTTTTTTTACATTTTTCGAAGCAGTTTGATTTAGTCTCCTTTGTATTTGAAAGACAAACATCGGTTATATCTTATTATGTCGAATTGCATCAATAGATCTGTAATTCCACTGATAGTATGGAAATCAGTTCTTGACATTCAGCTACCCAGATCTGTTCCTTTATCAAGAATTTGATTTGTTATACTGCATTCCTTCAGTCATAACTGTGCTGAATTAAAGACATGAAGAATTCAGATTCAGAACTTGGTCTGTTGACATTTAGAATCTTGTGAACATTTGTGCCCGCTTCCCTTTCCCACTCTCCCACGCCCACCAACCTCCTCCCACGCCCACCCCCGCCCATCTGACCTTTACCAGTGGGCGGGCACGACCCCCGCTTTGGGCGGGCTGAATAATTCACTGCCACAACACGTGGGGTCTTGTTGGGGTACCTCGGGAGGCGGGGGGGAGGTACTTTGTATAAATCTGTATGACCCTGCTTACGTCAAAGCTTTTGTTACCTGTTTGCAGCATTTATCAATCGCACTAGATGAGTAAAGGCTATATTCCACTATGCGGTAGGGAGAATTTGCGGTCGTTATCTTTAGCTGACACAAGCAATTTGCGGCTTTGATACCAACATGTTGGTATCTAGTACCGCAAGCAAACCTTAGAAATCCTATATAAGCTGGGCCCGAGCTGGGGCCGCAAGCTAGGGCCGCAAACAGGGATCACAAATACCTATATTCCACCTTGCGGTACCCTTCCACAAACGAGTTTGCGGCCGTTTGCTTGCGTCTGGTGGCCACAAGCAAGCGGAATATGGCTCCCTATTGCAAGCAAGTTTGCCGCAGTTTGCTCGCGTCTTTTCATGGTGCCGTAAGCAAGTGCCGCATAGTTGAATATAGTCTTAAGCCTTAAGGTCCACAAACTGCAGTATCCAATGTTTATAAACATTTTACCACACGTCGCTGTTGGGATCCGGGGAATCAACCTTGGGCTTTCACAACTTTATGATACCAAATCCCAATCAAAGATATGTGATGTCTACCAATTTTGGCTCAAGTGACTGTCGGGCACCTAATTATACTCAGTTTGAGGCTTGAGAATTGGTTAAGTTAATTTAAATGAAGCTTTAAGGGTACAGTCACCCTTAATTAAAGCAGACCACACTACGCCCCTACCTACTGCCTATCATAGTAGTAATCAGGGATTGTTAGTTGATCTAGAGTGAAACAATCTCTGACAAAAACATATAATCCTAATTCTCCATGCTATGAGGCCACATAACATTGATACTTTTCAGACATAAGCACCCTCCCTACGGTATATGATAGAGTTAATCTGGACTGAATTCTTTTCTCGAGTAAAGCAGTCCTTGACAAAATGCCATTCTAGGTCAATATACCCACCCTACAAAGCCCTAAAAGTAAATTCTTTTCAGACAGCCCCCCTCGCTACCCACGCCTTGCACCCACTATGGGAGATTGTCGGGTGTTCGGGGGGTGATTTAGCGGTGGGCAGGTAGTACATATTGTATCAGGTGGTGGGTAGGCAGGGGGACAGAGACGGATGACTCCACCATCAATCCTGGCTTTTTAACGCCCCTCTTTATCGCTCAGGACCCCTCCCACGTCTCCCAGTGCCTGACATCAGGGGAGCCTTTGTCCATATGTCTATGTCCCTGAGAGGGTAGTCAGCTTAGGCGTGATCAAGTCTATGTTTAATTTATCTGTAGGTTTTATCATGTTCCTGGAGCATGTGGACAAAAAAGCAACGGGTCCGGTTATCTTAAGCCACAACTATGCGGATTTGTTAAAATTCAATTTCATAGGAATTATATACGACAAAAAAGAAATATTTAACTGGGCCTTCTGGGTTGACAATCTAAATATAACTAGGCACAGTCTGGCAATTTCTGGTAAGGCACAAAGGTTGTATACGTACAAATAGAATAGTTGGTACAGCTGAGCCGATATGGGAGGACATTGTGTGTATGTAGCAGTGATATATGACTTCCTAATATTGAAAACGTAAAATCTGAATTGACAAATCCGAGCAAACAAATAATGTATGTACAATCAATCTAAAAGGATTTTGACGACCGCGAGTCAGGGAGACGCAACTTATTGATCTTAAGCACAATTGGATGGCATGGAGCGAGAGTGATATATGATTGTTCGAAAATACTCATTCTTTATTGGTATTTCATTTCACTTTGCGAGAATAGCTGAGCACGGGAGCCTAGGCAACTTGAAAAAAGAAACATCAAAATCCAAACTTGTGTATAAAACGGTTCATCCGAGCTTCATTGGAAGTGCACTAAAGAATAGGTTGTCAATAAAAGTTCCATTGCCAGGGCATTCCGGAACTCTGCAAAATAATGATCACTTCCTGGCCTCAGCTGCCGGATGATCCTCCCAAATTCCAAGCCACCCGAAGTTCAATGGCATATCGATTTAACCCGAGAGGGACGCGGCTTTTTGGGATATTGGACTCAATACTTCCACTAGGCCATTATTCAAAAGCACCAATGCCAAAATGCATACAGGCGGGGGAAACTGGCTTAGCTGGGTTCGATTTGGCCCAGGGGATAACCACCACAGCCTGCACTTATAGGAGAAACAAGCAGAAGAGAATAGGGCTGGTGTATCCCAGGAGACCTTATCGCACCATCCTCTATTCTCCCCAATCGAACCCACTTAACCAAGTAGGGTAAAGTCCTTGCTGACTTTCCGATTTGCGACTGTATTGTACCAAACTTGAAAGGGGAGTTGGTACAATGTTCTGTATCCTATAAATGCAAAATAGTATTGTCTCGAAGTAGATGTGTCATAATTATATAAAGAGGTGATTGGGCAACAGTATAATCGGCCGATGGGCCATACTTTTGGATAATGCAAACGGCTTGCGCCAACCTGACATTTAGTATTCAACATTAGCACGATGACTATCAGGATATGAAATGATTAGGCCTACAGCTTGACATTCCCAATATTAAGCTTTCATATGTCAAAAACAGTGTCATTCGCACCCCACGCATGTATATATGATTGAAAAAAAGAGTATTTATTACCATAAATTACAGTACTTCATAACGTGGATTCTTGCACTGCAGGCTATTCATATAAGAGAGAGGATTATTATCGTGGAGCATTATGGTACCAATGGTGTATCTTCGAAGAGCGGATTGGGTCACATAATGAATTGGCTCATTTGAATGCCTGGAGACCATTTTGGTAGCCTCAAATTAAACGAATGGCGTGTTACCTTTCTCTTTTTGCTCATATACATACCATTTATTACTGTATACCATAGCCGTCTGTCTGATAACAATACATAAGCTGCTTCGAAATGCACCATCGTAATAGTGTAAACTGAGCACTATAACCCCGAATAATGTTAGATTGTACCAAGAACTATATAACTTACAAGACCTAGGTTGGGGACGAAAAGTAAATTCGTACTCGAGATCATGTAACCATTTTGATTGGCATACTTGAATGGCACGTAGCCATTTTGATTTGTTAATGTATAGGCCTATGTCATATAATCCTTTGAATGGCTCATATCAATACCATAATATTATAACAATTTTGATTGGCTTATGTGAACATTGCAGAATGTTTTAAAGTACGATGAAAAGTACTAATATTGAAAATCCGAATTTCCATAACCTCACAAAGAATTGCATAGATGTTAATCTTTAATGTATTGTTTCTTCTTTAACTTTCAGGTGAGTCATTACTCCTGATACCCCCCCCCCTCCCTAAATCCTTCTAAATGTTAAAGGTAAGTTATGTTAAATATTTAGAAGAGGAGTCGCAAAGCTAAGACTTTCCACGGTGATTCAAGTCTCTGCTATTCAGGAGGATAGCGGTCAATGTGGTAAATACCACTGTAAAACACACCCATTCTTGAATAGCCCAATATCGTCCTTACTCATAACAGCCCAAAGAGGATTAAACTAGTTTTATACTGGCTTACATCTCATATCATACAATCCTGTTTCAGTAAAAACAAAAACAGGGAAAACATCCCAGTGAAACACGTGTAAAAAGATAAGTGACAGCCCCAAAAAGCGAAGAGTAGTTTTCTAAACAACCATGGCTTCACTGTGGACAAAACTGCCTTCGTCAGTAAAAAGGCTTCCAGGAAGAGAAAGATATACGTGGGCTTCTTATAGAAGGTCCCTGCTATTGGCACAGCGGCAAAGGTCCACAAAACCAGCTGTCAGACGCAGCTCAGCACTGCAGGGGTCGACGTTGGTAGAATACTCTAGACTGCCTTCTAATGCCCCCTTAGGTTGTGTCATTAGATGGTAGCCGTACATCATTCCTGCCTAAAGAGAGGTTTCATGCTTAACGAGAGGTTTCAGCGCTCATAGTAGACTCTATTAAGGGACGGCCCACATGAATATTATATGTGAATAAAGGGAAGTTTTACCTTTATGATGGTGGTGATAGTATATTGCTGTTTATTTTAGAAAAGGTTAGGTTCTATATATTTATTCCAAACAAGCAATGCTATTTTAGACTTTTAGGCAATTCGATACTTTTTCAAATATGTTTATATTATATTTTGTTAACATAATTATAATACTACATATATATTCTACTGCTTGGCTAATAGTGATGAACAGGGTGACTAGTTTGGATATGAATAAACATAGGATATATTTATTTATTCCTCTTAGTTTAAAATTTCGCGTTGTGAGCAGCTTGGTCGGGAGTGAGCAACTGAAATGTGAACATTTGAATCATTTTTTTTTTATAGTTTCATGTCAACACAACCATGATTACGTGGTTACAGAATGGTTACTTCTTTCGCCATGCAGAATTAACAATTTAGAGGTCTCAGGACCAAAAATATTACATAATATATCCAAGTTTCAATATTCAAAGACAATTACAATTGATAAACAACCCAGCCAAACCCTTTAATGTCCCTGTTTACAAGTTCGGTGCCAGTAATAGGAGCACTTTAATAGGCAAGTTCCCAGCTAAGTGCACTTAAACCGTGTATAGTGTTAGACTATGTTTTCCCATGTGTGCAAATCATTATATTACCTGGCTTTTCATGCAACCCGATACGTCTTTTGAGAGCAGCTCGCTCGCCCAGCCCGTGTGAAGTGAGCTGCTCGTTTGATCATACCGTCATCATACCGGGCCGCCGCACCGTCCGTTAGGATCCCATCAGAGATATCTCTCGCTTCAAAAAGTCCCCATCCATCATGGGTAGTTCACACTGGACGATACTTAGGGAGATGGCCTGTGTGGTATGGTATTGTTTCTTTTGAGTCTGGGTGGGTTATTTTGATTAGGGTTAGCGTAGTTGCAAAGTTCCATGGTGCTGTGAAGTGTGTAGGGAAATACAAACAAAATAAAAGCGTAAATGTATGAGAGGTGAGTTGTACCGAAACTAATAAGAATGATACGCAGTTAACGTCTGCTGGAATACAGTTCTCTGAATTCAAAAAGTATAACAAATCTGATTAGTATCAGCTATTATAACTGAGATATCATGGTCAAAATATAAACAAAAGGTAACAAACCCTGCTAAAAGTTGTTAAAATTATTTTGCTTTTGTAGTGATTTTAAAGACTAGTCTCAAATAACCAAATAGGCCTAGCTAGTTTTGATATTGCACAGGCTTATATCCTATACAAAACAGCTCCAGATACAATACTTATATCGATCTGCCAAAGTTATGGCGTAGTCTGCGACTCATACTTTAAAAATTACATGTATCTTGTAGTGCGAACTCATCCCAAAACTGACGCGTTAAACTCGGTGCTTAGAGACGGGACTAGAGAGTACTGCACTGGAGTATAGAGTCTGGCTACCATACCGCCCGCCGCCTGTCCCCTCCCACCCCGCGTTTCCAGGCGACAGCCCCACACAAATTGGCTATGGTGGTGCACCTATAAGGGGAAATCTTGTGAAAATGATATGGGTTAAAACCGTACGTTTCACTGATAGAATTCGACTGAAGTATGGAAATAGGAAACTATCCTTATATTGATAGTTTGTGAGCGTCTGATCTATTTGTTAAGGCGAGACCGTTGGGAGGGGGAGTATATAAGTTTGTGAATCTTCACAGCTTTTATGTTTCACAGTAGTCATATTTTCATTCGCCATTTATACGCTCAATTCATGTCCACTTCCTCTATGAATGAATTCAAATCTTATTTTGAATACAACATTTTACACTCACTAGATTTCGTCACCAATATATCGATTTCTTCAGAAGTTTAGGTTATGAGAAATTATGAAAAATCTGGAGGGTAATACAAGAACGCGGAAATGAAACATGCTTGACCATTTTGTGCAATTCAAAGGGGCAATCGTGAAAGTTGTCGTTTCGCTGTGGTCCTTAACATCTTGTCACTATCGTAGTATGCATTCTACTTAAACAGTAAGCTGTTTCACAGAAACTGGCTTTGTATGTGCAGGAAACATCATACATGTTGCCAAAATGTAGAAGTCAGTGATTTGATATATATTCCTGATCAATAGGAAATCTACATTGAGAATGGGGAGAGGAAGTACTCTTTTTAGAACCTGTTGTAATAACATCAAGGGCGGGATATAGGAGGTGTAGGAGGTCCTGACGCTTTTCCTTTTGTTGAGGGTGGGGTTCATAAGATAGCGAAAAATGCCCTATGCACCATTTGAAACTATTTGAGACTTGGCTCAGAATACCTGTATTGAACTGTCATTATACGCGAATTCTAAGTTTAATCTGTAAAGGGAATTAATGTATCGTGCAAACCCATTTTCGAAATCTTTGATCGTTATATTGGTTACAATGGTTCGTTACAAGGGTCCACAAACAAGGGTACCAAATCCGGAGGGCAAATCCACCAAATCCACCCAAACAAATATTCAAAAATTACATAAAAACAAACCACTTCACGGGCCCTTCAGTTCGATAAAACCCCGCTACTCAGTCCCCAAAGTCCCCCACACTTTGACTGATCGGACAGAGTTCAAGTCAGCGGCGTATGCCATCTCCACCCCGTCGGCTCAGTCGGTCAACAGTCTACTCCAGCGGTCAGGACCGTTCGGCCGCTCGTGATCCAGCTAAAAGCTCCATGCTTTTAGGGCGGCATGGCGTCTTTTAAAGGCCATGATCCACATTACGATTTTGGGCTGACCGATTTTCTTCTCATGCATTTCTCACATATGTGGAATCGATTTTCCCTGATGAAAATACAATTTTTCTATTATGTATTATTCTAAACTCTTTCGAAAAGTGTATGTTGTATAAGTAAAATGATTATTCAAGAAACCGATTTTCAAAATTGGCCCAAAATTGGCCCAAAATCGCAACATGGATCATGGCCTTGATGCTTTATCCCACCATACAATTTTACTCGTGATTTCCGAAATCGCCAGTGAGAATAACGCCAAATTATTATTATGGTGATGTTTAAATATTATTAGAAAGAATTCGTAATTGTCTTTCAAATTGTGTGTAATTTTTATGAGTTACTGTGGCATTCCTAATGGACATTTAAATGTGTCAAAATTTCGGTATTGAAAATCGCCTAGTAGAATACAGGCTTTAGAGTTCCAGTGTGAAAGGGTGTGAAGGGGTGCAGGGGTCGCACCACTGACTCCGTTTGGGAGTCAAGGACAGGCCCTGCTCAATGTGTTTAAAGGGGCTGGGAGCGAGTGGGTGAGGTGTATCTATAAGGGGTGTTGGTTAATAGGGTTGTAAAAGACACATGTAAAGCTATATAGACGCATGTGTTAAGCACCTTCAAAGTATGTGAGCACATGTGAGCACATGCTTTCGTTTTTTAAATGTTACAGCACTTTGGCCACGTTTGAGGAGGTTTGAATTTGAGCTTTCGTGTTGTTTAACATCCGTTCAATTTGATAAACAGCATATCCCCTTAGCTTACCAGTAATGGGTCTTATTTAATGCGGTTGGAAAGACACATGTAAAGCTGAAGAGGCACCATGTGTAAAGAACGTTTAGAATGTGTAGGCACATGCTGGGCATTTTTGAAAAGTATATGGCAGGTGTGCGGACGCTTAAAATAATGTTGTGGGTTTGTGTGCTGTTCCTAGCCAAGGTACGACATTCTTCGACATTCTAATAACGTTCAAAGGGGTTCTGTAACGTTAGGATACCGTTCTGAGTCGCATCCTTTGCAACGTTGTTCATTTCATCATGGTCCGGTTACTCCCTATCCTGATCAATTTAACACACAGAATATCGCCATTTAGGACGTGCTTTATAAAATGATCATGTTCCATCTGTATCCGTTTTCCTAATGAACATCGGAACGATGATGTATGGCGGACATAGAAAACCCCAACCTTTTCTACCCCGACACTAAAAACACGTAAGAACTCTCACAGAACCTCACCTAAATATCCATGAAATATCCATGCATAACGCACAGCGACACAGTGTAGGAGAGAGAAGCCAGCAGTGCAGGCCTAAAATAAGCCGCTGATATTCAATAAATACCTATTCCAACAGGGCCGAATAGGGGTCCAAATTGCATTCAGTATGTTGCTGTGGGAGGTCCCTGGCAGGGTCGCGGCGTTGATGTGCTCTGTAACGTTGTCACGCTGGGCCCCACGCCACCATGCAACAATCAGATTGGGCCCACACAACAATAAGATTGGGCCCCCCATGAATAATCACTATACCACCACCGGCCCCACCCACTGTGCCCCGTTCCAGGAACCACCGCCCCTTTTTGCCTCACCTTTCTTTCTTTTCTGACTTCCACGTACCTGAGGTATTGTACATTGAGGCCTAAGAGTAAGCCTTTGTTCAGCCACGAGTAAATGCTCGGCTGTTCCTTTTTCTCACAAAAATAGACTTTTTTCTTGTGCGGACATTCTAGTTCAGCGGTATCACAGCCCTTCATAGGTTACAACCAACTATTGGACAAAACCAGAAAAGAACTTAGGATGGTTATGACTTGTAGTGTTGCCATATCAAATTTCATAATTAACATGGTTGTCTTCATCACTCTGATATTTGATTGGAAGAGATATGGATAGATATTTCTCAAGAACAAAACAAAAAAGGACAACACCATACTCTTGTTTTTCTTGTTTTTCTTGGCTTACTTCTTATTGTGTTATCAATTTTTGAAGCACATGATGATTTTATATCCTCTGCCAATTATCTTTATTTACAGGAGATCTGTAGTCTTCTTTGATGTGCCTAATAGGTTTCTTTGTTTTCTCCTGTTTCTTTAACAGACTAGGCTACTTATACTTGAAATGTGTGAGGTTAGTCATGGCATGCATACGCGATTCTTTCTACAAGGGGGTTCGACGTAGAATACCTAATTATTTACGATTTAATCATGAGTAATCATAGCATTGCTTTAAGGAAAACTATCGAAGGCAATTGTAACCCTTAATTTAGTGATAATACACTCTCAGGCACTACTCACGCACATAAACGCACAACAATACTCACAGACACACACACACATACACACTCACACACAGACACACACTCACGAACACAAAGACTAACGCACACACTCAAATAAATATGCTGACGGGGTTTTTAATGTAAGTGCATAGTGTGGGAAAATCAGAGTAAAAGTGAAAGAACCAACAGGTAAAAGCCTAGACTGTTGGTGTGCAGGTGCGCTCTGTCTGAGGCTGTGCCTGTCCTACCTTCACTCTAAAAGGATTAATCTGAACCCAGCAGTCTCTAGTCCACACCCAGGGGCACCCAACTAGGCGTTATTAGATACAGGGGAGCACGGCCCATTAAATCAAACGTATTAAGGTGAGTGGAGGAAATGTACGAATGTGTTTGTAGATCGTGTAGCAAGTTTTACGCTAAGTGATAACTGAAAGGTCGTCACATTTTAGTCAGATTTCTTATTCCCGGCTTCGTATATAGATAAAGTAGATTGTAGATAAGGAAAAGGTACCAAGGCTACTATGAACTACGTAGATAAATTGTTACTGATTTATGGTTTGAAGTTTAAGAAAAGGGAATAAATATAATACGTGCAGGTCTTCAGCTATACATTACTTTGATTTACCACTTAATTATATATTTTCTAATCATTCCCATGATGACGTCATAGCAATGATAATTATATATATGCTGGTTCTATGGGCAGCTGTGGGGGAAACGGCTGAGAAAGCGTTGGCCCTATGGCCAGCTGTGGGAGAGAGGGCTGAGAAAGTGTTGGCCCTATGAAACTAGATACATTGTATCTATAGTTTTTGTACAAAAAAAAAAAATCTCTTTCCTCAAATCTCTCAGCCCTTTCCCCGAAGTTACTTGTCAGGTCAACACTCTTTCAGCTCTCTCCCCACAGCTCATTGACAGGTTAACACTTTCTCAGCCCTCTCCCCCACCGCTGCCCATAGAACCAGCACTTTCTCAGCCCTCTCCTCCACAGCTGCCCATAGAACCAGCACTGTCTCAGTCCTCTCCCCCACAGCTGCCCATAGGACCAACACCTTCTGACCCCCTCCCAACAGCTACCCATAGAACCAGCACTTTCTCAGCCTCTCTCCCACAGCTGCCCATAGAACCAGCACTTTCTGAGCCCTCTCCCCACAGCTGCCCATAGAACCGGCATTTTCTCAGCCCTCTCCCCCACAGCTGCTCATAGAACCGGCACTTTCTGAGCCCTCTCCCCACAGCTTCCCATAGGACCAGCACTTTCTCAGCCCTCTCCCCCACAGCTATCCATAGAACTGGCCCTTACTCAGCCCTCTTCCCCACAGCTTCCCATAGAACTAGCACTTTCTCTGCCCTCTCCCCCACAGCTACCCATAGAACCAGCACTTTCTCAGCCCTCTGCCCAAATGCAACTGGTCTGGCCGGCACTCTGCTCCCAACTCGCGACCTGCTCAAGGCATTATGTGAGCCGCTCAGCCTTGATGGGCTCAGATAAGCCACCCCACCCTCACCCCTCCACGTCCTCTGCTCCCGTGCCATCTTTTTAGATTAGATCGATCGGGGACTTCTTGTCGCGGAAGGACACATGCGCCGGGCCCTTTTTCTCCCCTCAATTTTTTCTTTCATTGAGGCCCCGTCGCTCATGCTCAGGAATCTAAATGTGCTTTTCGTTCGACACGTTGATCCGAGTTGGGTGCCTGTGTCCGGTGAAAAGTGGCAGGGACTGGACTGGTTGTAGGGTATAAAGGATCTTATCTGACTAGGGGTACCTTAAGGCGAGAGGGTGTTCTGGGTCTGTTGAGGACTGTCAAATGGCCTTTTGAATAGATACCTGGATTTCAAGGGATACGGCCCACTATGTTTCTCTCAAATTCTTCTGTAGCTATTTTTAGACTTCATTGGCTTTTGATAGCCCCCAAGACAAAAGATGGATTGGAGATCACGTTTTAAGTGCATAATAATGAGAAAAACAAAACGCCTTTCCCGTGTTATACAGGGAAACTTAATGCAAACATCTAGCATCTAAAACAATTCACATGTTTTGCATACTGCCATTGGAGTTTTCCTTCTCGCTTACTCGTGTTTCTATGAATGAGAATATATTTTAAGTTGATTCCTAACTTATCTGCTTCGGTCATCGCTGGTATTCTAATATGTTCAAGTTAAGGGGGCACAAGTTAATTCATGCTACTCAAACAGTTATCTAAATAACTTCCGTTTGACTTTAAATGGGCAATTTCGTCAGAGGGACATTTGAGTTGCATTGAATCCATCTATTACTCAGATTTACATTGTCATACGATTTTACAATATCAACATATAGGGATCCTCTTGACATTTTGTTGGGTATTAAGCAGAACCTTTAAATCATCAGGCGAATAACACAAGTATACAACGAAATAAACCAACAGAGATAAGAGACATTCTGCCAGATTTAGCCAAGAGATCATAATCTCTGCGAGAAGTGTTGGAATTTCGGATTTTCTTGCCTTGACTGTCATCTTCCTAAGTGTATGTATCCTGAAGCAATATAAGAAAGTAGATATCCCTCTTAGAAATAAGCTGACTTCCAAACACTTTAGGTACTCGCACTCCATTAATCGGGCGCATACTATATAGTGCCAATTCTGCATATATATGATAAATGCACAGAAATATATGGACATCCTCCTCAGGCAAGGTGCGTAGTGTAGAGGCCAAATTGTTGTATTGAAATTTACATTAACGTGAAGGCCCCTGCGATCAACTTTCCGATGGCATAAATATATGCAGTATGTGTGCATTTATTATAATCATTATATCTATGTTTGTGAGGACATACGCGTGTTCCTGTCTGCAGAACATTCTAAAGTCACTGGCACACCACTCCAACTGCACCCGGGGACATTACACTATAACATATTTGATATAAAATGGGCTTGAGTCGGAAGTAGGCCTAGGAATCCCTTGGCGTTACTCTAAGCAGATCCGAAAGCTTTGACATTGCAAAGTCTAATGAGACAAGAATTAGAGGCGGACTGCCTAGAGGCAGGAACCCCCAAACGTCTTATCAAGGAAGCCCAAGGTAATGCTTTTAAAAAGATAATCAAAATACCAGAGGGTATTGCAGAAATTGACGCTGAAAGCCCTGACAAATGACATGCTCTCAGATGGCGCTGTAGCTGCTGTTGACGGCTTAAAAACAGGGAGGAATCAGTAATCAAAGCTTAGGCAAACAGCTGGAGCAATTAAGCTCAGGCCCCGAATCAATGGAGGTTTTGCCTCCAGTGGGTTGATGACATGTGCCCTGGTGGTTAGGCGATCCTTCCAGGTGATCAGGGGCTGTCTCCAGATACCCCCTGGAGGAGGACCATATTGACCTACACCTGCACCAGGAGGACGCCCTGCTTCTGAGGCTGGCCACCGGGGAATATTGATTATGCACCAGTGCGTGCGTCTGTCTCCTCCAGGGCAGGATTTATAAGGCGAACAAGACCCCCTGGAGGACGCTGGGGTCTTGTCCTTGGGGGTAGGCGCGCGCCCTAATGTATGGATACAGACCATATGGAGGCGGGCGGGCAGGCAGACATATGGGGTATTACCACAAGGGGTAGATGTTTGCACCCCTAATATGTTTACTACTGTGCTGTATGGCTTCACTTGAAGCAAGCCAGGCATGCATGCCCCAAGGCTATTTGCTTGAACACAAAACCCAAGGAATAAGTTGTCCAAAACAGAGACTTTACAGATAAAGCTAGGTAACTGTCTTCTTTAAGATTGGCGCGGAAAATGGCTCTGGAGTTCATTACGTGGCCCATCCCCTTTTCTAAAGGCTTCTGGTTCTGTATCGAAAATAAGCATGACCCGTTGATATTTTTCCCAGTAGTTTGTGCCTACTTAAAAATGTCGTAGCGAGAAAACATTGAATAGATTTGGATTGCAATATGCAGATGCCTTAAAACTATAACAATCTCCTTGGAATGAGAAGGTTCATATAGGCACAAAAGCTTCTTGCTTAGTGAAAACGCTTCCAAAGTACTAACAATGCCTTCTCCTATTCTATACTGCAGCCTGAATTTACACACAATTGTCCGGGCTAGCTATAAGTATAATATCGTACCAGTACGTCATTCGCTCAATGATTATTGTAGCCTGGGCTAAGAAAACGCTTCACATTGAAATATCAAATCGCCCAGCTTTTACAGTAGATATGAGTAATGTGATATCATTCACTTCCATGAAAAAGCTGTGAGTCGTAATTTGACATCAATTTTATTATCAAAGCAGAGTGTCATGTCTCTACTCTTCGTCCGTAAAACAGGTTCATACCTTAATTTTATATACTACTTACCAGACTTCATGAAATAATATAATGTGGAATGTTACGCGATGACTGCAAAGGTTTATGAACTAACCTTTAAGGTATAATGTTACGTTATAATACCGAGGACATAGGCCTACAGTAATATTTTAGGTATATATATCCATTTATTCTACTACTAATGACAGTATCCATTGAGTTTTTTTAAAGACTTCTTCATCATCATTTTTCTGTGCCGTCATGTTGTTTCAACTTTCATTAACACGGACAAACAATTAAGTACTTGATTTGATTCAAGAACGCATTTGACATCTTTCAAATAGAGAGTTCTGACAGTTCTGTCAATATTAAAAGACGCAGTAGGCAGTGCCACGCACACACACCTGTGCCAGCACTTCTTTCCCTGGAATCTGGAATTCTACTCCTTTTGCATCTCAAGATATTGAATAAGTTTATCAAAGAGCCTCTGGGGACTTGTTTTGTACCCTTTGAAGTGTTTGAAAAAGATCGATCAGTCTTGCTGATAAGAAGACTGTCCAGGAAAGGGGGTCTCAATCAATGAAGGTTGGGGGTACGAGGGTGGACGAGTGGGCAGGGAAATGCCTTCTCAAACTATGCGATACTAACCTTGATATCGCAGTTGCTTTACGTTTCTAAATCTACCAAATGGACATTGGAACAAAGGGACGGAAAATTGATTTACAGTTTGCTAGGTAAAAGTAATCGCTGAAAGCGTTCACTCATTCTTTGTTGGGAATTTTCCGTCCTTACCTTTTTAACTATTTCATTTTTACCTTTTCCCAGCGACCAGGAATTTACAAATGTCACAATGTTTCTAAGATCTTGTACCTTTTATTCTGATTCGGTAAAATAAGTTGACCATTATATGCAATACTGTTGATGTACACTATAACCTTCCGAAGAAACAGTATTTCACACAACTCAGGAACGGTTGAATCTAAAATCAATGTTTAAGTCTTAATTTATTTAAACTATCCACGCCCTCTGAAACTTAACTTCACACTATGCAATTTGGTGAAACTTAAAGATCTCTCGCAGAGTGTGTACCTGGAGAGGCAGCGGTTACTAATCGAACAGTCTGAAACTCGCTTAAAGAACGAAGGGTTGCAAGCTAGGACAGGGTCAGTTCCAACAAGCCCTAGCCAATGTTAAACCGAGGAAGCCTCCACCTTTCAAACGTCCAGAAATAAAAGTCTCAGATCCTCAAGTTTACAGCATCACAGGCAGGTTTTAAAAAGTGACCATTTCAAGTCCAACCGGAGGCAGTGAGTAAAACTGGTTCGCATGACAACGTTGATGCTTATATTGCGCCTTGTGGCTTCTCTTTAATGTCATAAAGCCACTGGAAATGGTCGTAAATGAAGCCTATTTTTTATTTGTTAAACTTGTAACGACATAGTCAGAGCCTACTTTGGTGTTTAATGTATGGTAAAAGGGACGACTAAAGCCTTTGTAAGTTGTGTTACACAACAAAGTCATGGCACAACATATCGGCGGTTCTCTCTATTATATAAGGTAAACATTGGCGCGATTCTTACTAAATTAATCTCGCTTATCTCGCTTGTTTGTTTCATGTTTTGAGACAGGGTGAAACCCAAAAATACCATAAACAATTTATAGTTTTGTCAGGTGTAGACAGAGGGTTTGGAATAGTTAGATTAACCTCCCTTCGAAAAGAAAACTAGGATTTTACGACAGTAATGCCAGGAATATTTTGTCATATATAAGATTAAATAAAAATATTTCTCAAGGTAGGATTGAAACAGAAAGGGTAAGAACAGAAACTATGCCAAAGCATCACGAACGTAAGAATTCAAGGTAAATTTAAATTCAGGAGTTACAGAAAGATACGCAAATTTCTTTCTCAGCACAGCTATACATTAGTATTAAATAATGAAACCCTCTCGTGAAGCAAATCTGAGCGCAGATTCTTGGGAACATCATCACCAATTTCAATGTTCTCTATGTTGGTTCTGTGGACAATAACATCCCCATAAGGGGTCTGATTTTAACGCTACATCCGTCCGCTCCCAGACTCAACCATTGCCAAGTTGGCTAAGCCTGAAAGCTTTTAACAAGGTCGACGCTGAAACGCTGGCTTTACTTGATGAATACGATGGAAATGATGGAAATGCACTGTTTGATGTGTTAGGCCCCACGTTTTGTGTTATAGAATTTTACCTGGGGGATAGCATTCATGCTGCAGCGCGTGTTACTTTCATTTGGTCCAGCCATATTTATAGATGAATACAATCTGCGTCGTTTTCGAATTTTGACCGTATTTCTGTTGCCCAATACCTTTGCCCAATACCTGTTTTTAAGGTTTTGTGCAATGGATATGTTTTTAAGTGTAAAGCCTTTAATGGCAGTTGAATGGAGAGTAACAGGAAATTGTACCACTGTTTACAGCAAGTGGTCAGATCATGTCTTCATTGTGTAATAAAGTATGTGATTTGGATATTTTATTGGATAAATTAAGGGAGAATTTAAGTCGAATAAAGTAGCACAATGTCACACGAGGTGGCACAATGTGGCACAAGGTGATATAAGGTCGCCAAAGGTAGCACAATGTGGTCTTAGTAGATACTTATTAATTAATGACCTTAACTGTCATTTATGGCGTTCTTATTTAGGGCCCATTCATAGTGTGACACATACTTTCAGGCACTTATTGGGACATATTGATGGTATTATGAGGGGTATCTTTCAACATCCAGGTGAGATTGCCAGCTTTGTAATTATAATGTAACCTTTAAACTTCAAGTTACTACTTTTCAGATCGGTCCATATTTGTTCAAAGTAAAGACGCAAGGTAAAGTTTCCATTATAATGGAAATTGATAGTGGCACATTGTAAAGAGGCTGGGTGGGGAGCCTGAGTAATTTTGACTATGCGCAGCTTTTCGGGTCTATAAATAGCATTGTTTTATGAAACTTGTATAGAATGTTATTACAATGACATTTCTTTCCTGGAAGCTCACCTGATTCCTCCTGCGTCAAGAATTAAGCATGGAAATTGATGGAGTGTTTGTATTACAGGATCGTTAAAAGATTTTGAATAGACAAAACACACATCACTTGCTCACAACTAAACAGTCATTCAAAAATTATATTGCAAATTTCCCATGTGACTGTAGACAATTGAGAGAACATCTAAAGTCAATATGACATTATTATGTCAAACAAATAAAGCAAAACAGATTTATTGATTTTTCCGCCATGGAGTAATTGCTACTATTAGGAGGGCATGTAACAGGTCGAATTGAGGTTTGCACCCAAGGGGCTTTTGTGGGGATTTGAAGGGGCGCGATCCTGATAGCATGTATTGCCAACCCATCGATTAACTATTTATCGGGTGCGGCTAAATGGCTATTGGTCCTCTACACTGTGAAAGGGTCTGTGGAGATTGGAGAGATTGGAGGGGGCGAACAACAGCAGGTGGACCTATAGGGGCATCCAGCCAAGGGAGGGATTAGGTAGAGCCTGTATGGAAGGCCAGCTGTAAACCAATTCATAACATTTATAACAATTATATCATTTTCAATATTAACCTTAATTCTTTAGTTTTTATAACATTTCTATTTTTGTAATATCTATAACGTTCATAGCATTTGTAACTTTTATACCATTTACAATATCTTATAAAAATAATTTATAACATTCGCGAACAAAGTAATATTCCTTATAGATTTTATAAAAGTAATTGTTTTGTAATATGGATTTAAGTATGAATTACCAAATAGGTAATCAATTGGCCAATGATGTTCTAAGCTGGAAAAATAATGAGTCAAATCAAATCTGCCATCGAATATTCAAATTTTGGGTATAACATTCTTTTAATTTTTTTCAGAGATGAAATTGTAAAAAAAGACAGATTAAACAAACCAATATAAACATAAAAACCAATATTCCAATTCACAAAGAAAAATAACAGTTGGTTGTTCATAGTCCTTGTGTGTGGATTGATCAGTGCCTGGTCAGCAGTGGGCAGTGAGCAGCTCCTGGTGGGCAGGCAATCAATGCCCTGCTGGGGTGAGGGAGCAGCTCGTATCGCTGCTGGCCGGGCTCCCAACCCGCTCGCTTTAACCCGCTCACCTCATACCTCTCCCCGCGGGCCCTACCGAACACCACCCAATTACACCCCAATAAGGGGTAACTATCCCCTGGGGTGCACATAGTCAAAGCTGTAATAATAATCAGACCCTACATGTACGGCCTGTGCAATGCATTGCTGTCACAGTGTGCCACCATTGCACTATCCTGCTTCATCACCCTAAACCCTAAATCCTTTCCAATTCACACCTTCTGCATATTATTATACTTACAAAGTAAATTGAAGCATAATTATTTAAATGGGCCTTTCAAGGGCAGTTCTATATGGGAGCTTTTTCTTCCAGAGCTTAAATATCTAAAAGAATAATCATTATCATAACATAACTTGGTTTCAATTGGTAATAAGGGTCAATAAGGGTCTACTATACCCTGGAGCTCATACAGTCGTGGCAGTAATGACTGTAATGATAATCAAACTAAATGTATGGCCTGCAGGTGTCATGCATTGCTCCTACAGCCATGACGCACTACTATTGCACTACCTTATTTTATCATCCTGAACCCAAAATCATTTCCAATCTTCACCTCTTACATATTACAGCTTCAAAAGAAATTTAAGCATACACGTTTCAATGGATCTTTCATGGATATGGAAATGTATTTTCCAGGGCTTAAATATTCATCAGAGTTATCATGATGTAACTTGGTTTCAACTGATAATTCAAGTAGATAAGGGTAACTATCCCCCAGGGTGGGCCGAGTCATAGCTGTAATAATAATTTCAATCGGACCTTACATCTGCTACATGTATGGTATATTCTTGCAGATTGAAACATAGTCTGAAGCAAGTCTCAGCTACCTTTCTGTTAACATAATCTGAGATTTAACAACTCGCAATGTGAATATATAAACTCTCACCCCACCCCCACCAAAAATAACCCTTTTTACTATCCACATCTCAAACTCCCCATAACATCTTATTACCTCTTTGGCAATAACATACCCTTAGTCCCCTTCTCACATTCCCCAGTCATATGCACATCAAAGAAAACCCTTTCCCTTCCAAGAGCCTTTATCATATAGAAAACCCCTGCAAGTTTCGGAGATCAAAGTGCATGGCTTTCTGCGCATGTGTGTGAGGCCTACTGCGCATGTCTGTCAGGGGCAGAGTCACATGATTGGTTGCACCTGGTACTGTCCAGTTCCACCTGTACAATTGACTTAGGACAATGGCCTTTAAGGCTCCTGCTAAAGGAAATTCTATAAGCAGGGGATATATAACTCCTGCTTAAGGCAACCTTAATTGCTGGGAAATTGGCTGTTACATGTTGTACAGGCAAAATTATCAGGTTATTTTGGTTTATTTGATAAGGATGATACGCTGGGGACAGTGTATCTTTTACTGCTACCTTTAGTGAAAAACAATAATATTATGACGTTAAACTAATGAAGTGAAATGATCTTCAAATTCCTAACGTAAACTGTAAAATAGATATGAAAGGTATAGGGCGTAGATACCAATCAAGTGGTATGTTAACTTTTAAAGGCCTCAACGATTGAATGTACCCCATACATTTGTGATATATTCAGTTGGTCTCTAAGCGTTACATTATCCAAGCGTTGCCGGCACTGGAGTAAATCTGAACATTCCCAAACACAGTTCATTTTAAACAGAAATCATGTCTCTAAAATGTGTATTTAAATGTTTACGTGAAACACTGTCGGTTCTCTTAATTCCTAGTTCTCAGTCGCTCTGTAAAATGGGTTCCTTCCAGAGGTCAACCAGTTCATTTGAATAATCAATGTCCACACCTGTCCTTTACTACACAGTGTTTGTCATAAAAGGTCTGGCCCAAGGTCGGGACTGGACCCATCCCTAGACTTCTCTGAAGTAAGTCTAAACTCAAGGTATTAGATACCTATCAGTTGATATTATTATATTTCATTGCAAAAGTATCCTAAGGCAGATATGTTGGTATTTGTAACAAATGGTACGTTCTTTACGTTTTGCAAAACACGATAACAATGTCGTTTACAAGGCGTTTCCTCTAGAAGACGAACTTTGAGAAACATTATGCCTTTAAAGACGAGGGTAAGGACTGCAGCAGGGAGCGTTCTTTTTGTGGAAAAATGTATTGTTGGTTCTCTTTATAGGCTTAGTTGTCTGATCTTCTATACATTACAAATAATATTGTACATTAGAATAGTGTTTAGCATAATTATTGATAGTATTATACAATAACCTATATGTTTCTGTATAATTATACAGATGTAGATGATTATGATGTTAAATCCGCCTTTAAAGTTGTATATCCATCTTGTAGACTTGACCACAGCATCAGAGTAGTATGGAGAGCAAACCTTCAAAGCTGTTAAACATGGTTTGAGCTCAGAATGAATGCGCGAATATAGAGGTGAAAAGGGCACTCGGAAGCGGAGATTCGCTTAAATATAATGCACATTTCGGTCCTCTTGGGTGTAAAGCCCCTATGGCCGCGCGATTTATCCAACACTTGTGATCAGGGCTATTTTCCTCTCTCATGTTTTTTATTCTATTTTTTTAATTTAATTTAATTTATCTAAAACCAAATTTAGGGAAATGTCACTGTACCATGGAGGTACCACTATCTATTTTGGCAAATGTTCAAAATAGAATATACAAAAGTACGCTTGTGGTTCTGGGGAAATCGCATGGTGAAATAGGTCGGCCTAGCTTGTTAACCCGTGCGGGAACTTGTGAGTAGTACTGGGAAATGAACCTACTCCTCAGGCTTAATTCACGTTTATTGGTTCAATAGTCACGGATTTGGGCCTCAAGCCTTCGACCAGTTCATTACCAGATTTGGAAGTGGGGAACACCAAAGAGTTGATTAGTTTTGAAAATGTATGTGCATGCTGATTTTGTGTCTATATCAGTGTTTAAAGTTTTCACACGAGGGCATATATAAGAATTTACTTCGTTTTGAGACAGGTCTTTTACAGAATCGGGATGGACTGTGAGTGTCAAGGATTGAATTAAAGTTTAAGGAATTATGCGGTGCCCTAAGATCTTTCATTATTGTTGGGTGAAACATTTTCCTCACACTTCAATTAAAGGCATTCTTATTGTGGTATTCTAACATCATTATGTAATTCAAGAACATGCCGCAAATCCTTCATAATTCAACACAAACATCTAAGCATCATTTGAAATAACGTTCAAATTCCTTTTAAACCATAAAGAATGCATAATTCTAATTACTCCCGTCCACATTGTATCCCATCTTTGTTGACTCTGTGTAACACTATCTGCACTAAAACAGGAATGATTAGTTTCGTTCTCAGATAAAAAAAAAAGAGAAAAAGGGACAAATTTTCTTCTTAGATTAAAAACGCGCTTACGCAAGGCTCGGCTGTTTGGGTCACCAGTAAAAAGGTACCACTTGGACAATGGTTTTCTCTAGCTGTTGTCTGGGATGCTGTTTGACATCCGAGCTAAGCATCCAAATATAATAAAATCTTTAATACACATCTGAGCTAGTAGTTCAAATACTGCAAAGGAAGTATTGGATTACCTTCTTCCCATAGTGTCAAGTGGCAAAGGCACAGTAAAAGTAAATTGATAGAAATAATTGAAGCACTGGATTTAGAACAATGAAAAAGGGAGCATTTCCTTCTTTAGCTTACGAACCTTTAGGACTGTTGCACTTTTTGCACTGGCGAAGGCTAATGTATGCAAACATTTTTCAACTGCTGTCCAAATAATTTTGAAAAGACATGTATATAGGCCCTAGTAGATCAACAACGGCTTATGAATGTTAAGAATGCTTCGTAAAGTAATAAATGCACCACTGTAGGCAGTACGCTAAATTCTGTATAGGTTAACATGGCGGACTGTTAAAGTGGTGTTCATAGGGATAGCACATTGAAAGATGAGTAATATAGGAGAAGGGGGAAAGAGAGGAGAGCTCACTGGGCACAATATTATGGAGAGCCCAATGCTACTTCCGAAATGGGATTATCTTTCAAATTGCGTGGATTATCTCAGTATTCAAATTGCTGCGTTATTCTTACAAATCACACAATAATATTTATACTACTGCATATATATACTGCAACTGATAGAAATGTACTTGATTGTGTATATTTTCCAATCCGTACCGTGTTGACCTAACACGAAGTACTACAGTTTGGAATGGCATTTACCGTAATTCAAATCTCCTTGTACCACGTTGTCAACAATTTATCATACTTTAAAAGGGTTAAGGCTCCTTTATGATGACTTGCATCATAAGTATTACTCAACTCTACAGATCCGTCACATATATTGGCCTAGCTTAAGGTCTACCATATCTTAATTCAAGTTGAGACACATGGTACCCTATATGGGCGTATAGATGAGGAGGCGACGCTCGGTCTGCACAATCCGCCGTCACGCGAGATCCCGCGAGAACACGTGGCACTTCCTGTCCCTTCGGGCATGCGCAGAATGCTACCATCGCATGTTACTTGTTACTCGTCGCCTAGAACACAATGGATGGGGGGAGGGCCCCTCTATACGTGTATACATGGATGGCGGGTAGTATTGGTGGGTTAATATGCACTGGAAGGAAGGTGGCAGTGTAATAAACGACCTTCCTGGCAGGGTTACCGACCTCCTTGACTGGTCGCTGAGGTGAAGTTCTCCTTGACCAACCTCCAGTAGGGTGGACATGTTGGGATCGGTGTAAGGGTGAATGGAGGTTTTTGGAGGGGTTGGGGGTACCAACATGCAACTGTCTCAGCGCAGCCCCATTCTATTTAGGCTTGCAAAACCATCTTTCATAATACACGGCTGTACCAAACGCTATTGATAATGAAGGCGTCTTTTGATGTTGTAATTTCAAGCAATTTCCCAACTTTTTTGTTGAGAACACAATATGATCTGATCCACTCACAGTCACATCACTTTCTGGTACTTTCGAATATGGTTTTCTGAGGTAAAAGGTAAAATTCACCTTTATTAATCTTCTAGAAGTGAAGGTTCCAGTCCTAAGTAGGTCACACCCTTAAACCGTTAATCTAGAAGAAAATGGTCAATTAAATTGCTCGATAAGCAGTGTATTTGGCAGCTGATTCTAAACCAAAGTACCCCCTTACCTAACCCGCTGAAGATCAATAGATACCGCCAAATCAGTGGTGCCTAAAATAGGGACCTCTGTAACCCTCCAACCCTCCTCTCTTCCTCCAGCACCTCCCCAAAAAGCCCGAATCATGATTGGGTCATCCCAGCATCCTTACAAGTGTGGACTCCCAACCCTGGAGGCTCATTTTTCTTATGATCAGCTAATTTCTCGCCTGGACCCCAAGCAACCTTTGTGCGAGCCGATGAGGCCCAGAAATAGCCTCCCCTCTCCCCTATGAGCAGCTCAATGCATTGAGCAATGAGCAGCTCCCACCTTGATACAAACCTGGGTCACGTTCTGAAGAGATTGGAGCAAATCGGACCGCTCCTGATAAGGGACGCCACCCTAATCAACTGGGACACAGTCCCCTTTTTTCTCTCTGGAAGCAGGATATTTCTTTCCAACACTCAGAGAAATAATACTAATCAATTATGGGTCTGAGGCGAGCAGCTCAACTGCTCTATTAGCTTCGTTACAGACCAGAAAGGGTTGGTGGGGGTTAAAAAGGGGTGGAAGAATGGCCATGTTGGATGGCGCTGGGACTGGCCGGACGCTTTCCGCCGATTGGCCTCAGGCAACTTTAAATCCGGTTTACACGCGCACCTTATGGCTTGTCCCATTAAAACAATGCAGAGAGCTTATGATGTGTTCCATTATTACAGTCTAAACACCTTATGATTATTCCCATTACAACAACACAACCTTACAATTCGTCCAATTATAGCAACACATACATCTTGTAGTCTATCCTATTACAACAGGGCATGCACCTTTGAATTTGTCCAATTATCACAAGACACACCTTACATCTCATATAACGAATCGTGTTATCCACTAACCACATCATAGACTTGCGACCTTTTGCAAAAGCGACCATTTCAAGAGTGACTACACATATTCATGTACATATTTGTGATTCATAGAAGGTGCTAAAAAGAAGGAATTGCTGAAAATCGTGTGAACCAGGTATTGAAATTGATTTTAGGCTCGTTTCAATTCTAATGTATCCCTCTACCATACCAGTTATCAACAAATTACTATCGTTCAACAGATCACCTCTGGATGTTATGGTGATAATATTTTATATATCTGCGAGTTGAATGTATTAGAGCCTGGTCTTAGAGTTCTGCTGCCACATTTGAAACCTTGGGAAAATTCATAGTGTGAGCCGGGCTTTGGCCAATTTATCTTTAGTGTTTCTAAAACCCACAACTTGGCGCAATCTTCCTCCTCCGAAGGAAATTGGGGCAGTGAAAAAGTGAGGCAGAAACAAATAAAAGTAGTAAAAACAGCATGAATGATCAGTGATTATGATGGACTAATGATACGGCCACGTCATCGAGCCAGCCAATTGGCCAGTTCTGGCCAATCTGGTATAAAACCTGATTAAATGATTATCTGATATTAATTCAATCAATGCCCAGACAAGAAGGCTTTTAAAGTGTACTTCTTGGGATTCAATTCTGTTCCTTGTTAAATATAATTATTTAGCCAATTTATTGGATTATACTATTTCTTGCATCTGTACGAATACAATTTAAAATGAACATGAAAGATAGTCAGCAGTACCTACCATATTTCCTATTGCATGTTCACTCACAGAAAAAACCCAGAAAATATCCATTTTATGTTTTCCTCCGGCAAAAGAAATCCTTTTAAACAGATAAAAGACAAGTGTCAGTCCCGAAACAGGGCCTTTTTTGCTTTTGCATAAAACAGTGTAATAGGATTTCCCCTGTGACGATCAAACTGTAAGCAAAGCTCATTGTAGTGACAGGAGGAATGCTCAGCCACATCCAGTGTGACAGCTCTGAGATCAATACCAACACCTAACACAATGACAGTGTCAATATAAACACCAAACACAATGACAGCAATGACTCAGCAGTTTAAGGCACTAGTGACAATGGCTGTCAGTCCTCAGAATACAGCCCTGAATTCCTAGGTCTTAAGACCATTCTAATCTCTTTACATAGTGACGGGCGTGCATTTCACGCCCACCAACTATTCAATGGACATATATTTCACACCCATCAATTATTCAATGGACATACATTCACACTCATCAACTGTTCAATAAGTATACATTTCATCTTCTTTATGAACAGACTAGTGGAGCAAAATAAAACTTTTCAAAAGTTGAGCAATTGCCGGTGAGGTAAACGTTTTCTATACTAAGATTTCTAGTACATACCAGATGGAAATTGTAATATCTCGCATGCATAGGATGATTATATCAATCGTGTTAATATCACTACAATCTAGAATATTAATGTGGTAGGCAGTACAATACTGTTTTATAATAATGCTATAGGTGGTTTACGAGGTAGAAAATTAGTTTACTGTCTTCTAGCTCATTTCCTGGGAATTCTTCTAAAGCATCTGGAATTGGATCCTGCGAAACAATGTAATGATTATTTGCTATTTCGGGATGTGAAACTGCCGAACTTAACTGTGTCCTTAATTTCGGATGCTAGGCCAGTACTAATAGACTCGAATAAGCGACTTTGGACTCGCATCTCCATGCAAATGTTCAACATTGAAAATTCCCCTCAGAACCCAAAAATGTATACACTCCATAAATATTGCTATTGATAAGTCCATGCGAATAACCATCATACTTGGTTCTGGGCAGGAACACCAATAAATCAGATTAGGATTATAAGCAATATTCAATGGCTCTACCTAATAGCCACTCCCCACCTCCACCATCTCCACTGCTTCTTTCTTTTTTCCACTACAATTTGCTGCAGTAACCTTTATCCGCTGTGCCACCTCAATTGTCTTCCTGCGAGAGCCATCTCTACACTTTATTATACATTAGGGTGATACAAGTTTAGTAGTTAAGAGTTTAACACAGGGTGATACAAACCTTGGTGATAACCAGCCTTGTAGTTATGAAGTTATGAAGTTATTAAGAAATAAAAAATCTAACATATGCATTATCTGTACAACGTTCATAGCTTCATTTTACTGCTTACTATTTGTGGATTTGATGGATATTGAAAGAGTTATATGAAAAAAACATTAAAAAAATGTACATATGTAGAGGTCTACATAGCAGAGTCATTTCTCATGGATTATCTTTTCCACTCTCCAGGCCTACCTCACCATGCCTACACTCTCCAAGACCAACTCCACATACCTTCTCCAGGCGCATCCCCTGGAGAGTCCCCCCAGCTAATAGAGTACCCATTACAGTGGGTAATCATCCTGTCGGTTTTAATTACCCGTGTGTCAATTCCCCGGCGTCTTAACCTGAATAACCAGAGACCGGCCGGGGGTATTACCTCAGTCCTAATCCCTATAATTAAATCCTCTGCCCCAGCCCTCAGCTGAACCGGCCTCCAGCTGAACAGGGTTCCAGCTGCACAGGCTATAACGGGTTTCCAGCTGAACCGGTCGGCAATGAAGGCACCGACACGAGTTATTAAGTAGCAAGCCCAAAGTGGTATTGCTCGTAGATTGCTCATGAATAACAGTAGTGGCTAAAATAGCCATAGTTGTGGCCAAGTAGCGGTACAGTAATGCAGCGGCCTACTTTGCAGTGTTTCCTTAAGCATACCCTGCAATATTGGCTTGCGCCTGAAAGAATAACAGATATTTTTCTGGGAGTAAATTGTATCACTGGATGTCTTATTTGAAAAAGAATTGATCTAAAAACGAGATTCTCTTACTTGCTAGTGATTTTGTTCAATAGGGATATCACTGCACGAAAATAGACCTTTAATATCTTTATGTTTCTGTAAATAGGGACAAATGTTGAGGTTTGCTAAAGGTAATGGAAAGGTGACCTTAACAAGACCTTTCCAAACCTTTTTCAGGTGACCTTTACAATTCATCAAAGATGAAATGATCTTATCTCCAACATAACAATTAATAAATTTTAGTATTACTTCATTTATGAAAAATCCTGGGAGATATCTCATTTCAGGTGAAACACAAAAATAAGATAGAAAAATAAATCAAAATATCTTGCAGAGGTATAGAAAAGGTGACATATCCTATGCCTTTGATGAACCTCAATGGCCCCATTTACAAAATTAAAGGTCTTATAGGTCAAATTTCGCGCAGTGTATTGTAAATAACTAACAAACTGATACTGGTATTGTATATTGGAGTCATGCACTCAAGTAGTGTTCTATTACCCAGGTATGGAGCAGGGGTTGAGACTTGAGACAGAGACTCGATATGAGATGAATTAGATTAAAGGTGTTTTGTATAATACAGTAAATCTATTATGCTTGTATGCCATTGTTATGTACTGACGCGGATGGTCAGTCCATGCTCTGTAAGCTTAGCGTAGTGTTTACATCAGTGCATGCCTTAGCTATAACTCCTTGTCAAAGTGTCTTGGAGTAAGGGAGGAGTCTAGGTATGACATGTATAGTATCACCGTACATAAGAGATGTACATCGCCGGTGATCAGTTAGAGTTAGCTGAACGTTGTTGTGAGTAACCATCCTGGAAAGGTTGTGTTCTAGAAGCAGAGTCCTGGAATTGGAATAGAAGCTGATAACGTTTCTCGAATTTACTCGACAAAAAGGCCAGTTTGTCGGGTAAATTCTAGAGAAGAGTCAGACTATTACCTCAGTAAATCGACAGAGTTTAACTCCAATTAATAGATAGATTTAATTGACCTCCAACACTTCAGAAGATCAAACAGGTATCACAAACCACTGATCTCTGGCCACTTTCACTTTCATTTTCATAAGCATCTTGTAATAGATAAGACAAATCACCTTGCAAGCACTCATACTCAGTTTTCATTAGTAATACAGTTGACTGGCAATATAACAACATAGCTTCTCCCTCCATATCCAATAGCAGGACTCTGCTAATTGAGGCACAGCGTTGCCTCTTACATAATATACCAGGTGCTCTGCCTAATTGGGAATTTAATTATCACCTCACTGGATGTTATGATTGACTAATGCGGATACTGCCACTGTTTAACGTTGCACACACTACCCGGCAGCTTAGGCTTGATTCTCATGAGGGTGGTTGTCCCTTTGTTATTCTTATGCTTGATTAATATCCTTTATTGTGGCTCGTGGCGCCTAATTGTTGCCATAATGTTGTTATTCTATTAAGGGGTTCATTGCTTTTGTTGTAGTTATACTGCATGCACGTCCTATCATGTATCCTGTGTTGTATTGGACTGTTATGGTATTGAATAACATTTGCAATATTGGACGACATCTTATGTGTACATGAACTATGTTTTGGATATATATATATATATATATAGAAAATGCACACCCTTAATTAAAGCAGCTTACATACGGATAAAGTTCCTGCATCTATTCTACTCGAGGAGCTAACAAGTATAAACCTGTACATTTAATAAATCATTATTTAGATAAACACGAACTGAGGAAAATTATTTGATTTCTCTTTGATGTCTACAGACTGGCAGGGTAGACAATAAATGCTTAAATCAAAGACGACATTAATGAATCAATGACTAATTTTATTCCCCTTCCATTTGTTACCTATATCCCGTTTGCGCTGGATGCCTCTGGGCCGAACCAGAATGAATCAATATGTGTATCCGACCAGAATTAATTTCTATTTTATAGGCGAGAATTCCAATTTTTCATAAGGAAACAATACCCATCCCACCCCTTTATCTGTATCAATACTGACCCCTAAGTCAGCCAAAGGACGTCAGAGGACCTTTTTCCACTGGAAGGTCAAAAGGGGACGTTACCTTTCTGCTAGAAGGTTAAAAGGGGCCGTTACTTTCCCACTAGCAGGCCAAAACGCAACATTATTTTCCCCACTTGCAGACCAAAGGAGGGCGTTATGGGAAGAAGCCCGCACAAACAGGCTGTTCCGACAATTGAGCTGTCCCCCTGGAAAAGCCTATTTCAGTGATTATGATGGCTGCAGTCTGAGTGCAGTTTGTCCCGAGGGGGGGACGGACGACTGGTGTAATGGCCGTCTCTACCAATGACCCCAGTGACCCCTCGGCGCGGCTGGCTATATTGACCAATACATCTCCAGTGTCCATGCTGACCACAGCACCCCGAGTGACCATACTGACCATTCTCTATGTACCAGCACACAGAGAGACCTCCATTCTGTGAAAGCCAATAGTGTGTAGTCAGTATTTCTCCTCCTTTTCCCTTTAGATGCTGGCCATTAAGGCCTAGGTGGATATAATTATGGAGAAGGGGTGTGTGTGCTTAATTTGTGAAAACAAAATCCTTTCACAATTTTGTTGCTGCCTGCATTTCTTTTTTTCGTCAGGATAACACCGTCTTGTTTATTGAGGGCATACAAATATCTCCTGACATAAATGTTAACCCACTAAAAATACCTATGAAGTTAATGAAATTAAATATCAACATTATAATATATGATCTACATCTTGATATTCTTGATGCCGTGCCATAATATCCGACATATGTATATGGTCATAAACATGGAGTGGGTGTCTTCTTTAAATTAAGATCGGATTTTACTGGCGGGAGAGACTTGACCTTTGTCATGTAAAGGCAGTAATACACAACACGACTTCGGCTGTGACATGGCCGCGATATTATGATGTTGGTTATATCATATGTGTAACAAAGACTTTCATGTCTAATATGGGCGACTTTTCTGGGGCATCATCATTATCGCAACACATGTCTGGTTGTGTAATTCCGCCTTAAAGTTAAACAGGTGTCCGTTATGACACTTGACACTTTCCACCTCCCCATTATTATCATCATCATCGTCATCCCAACGGTCTCGGTTGACTACTGCGGGATTTCCCACACAGAGTAATTACTCTAATGGTTGTTTGGTATCCGGGTACATGGCCTGTCAGCATGACATGGGGCAAGATATCAAAGGTGGTACAAGAGGGGAATATCTAAGGTAGAACATAAGGGGAATATCAAGGGTAATACATGGGGATATCAAATGTAGTAGATGAGAGAAAATGGAGGAATATAGTATTCTTGATCTCATTTTACCAATAAAACAGAATACATCACCTTTGTTAGTACCATCGGTTCGTTTCACTGGGTGGCTTATTAGCAATTCAAATGTTGTATTTTTGCTGGATGGCGCAGAAGGTCGTATGTAAATAGTGTTAGCCTTGGTCTCCAAAAGCATATAACCAGAACACTTACAAGATCAACGAAAGCGAAGTTAAAATAGAAGCAATGTGAATTTCCCCAAAGAAAAAGTATGTGAATGTTGACTTTATTTCCCAGAACTATCCAGAACACTTTATAGAAAAGAATAGAATGGTTGGATATTTGGGATCCGTAGGATCCTGCTCATAAAAAAGCAAAAGAAAATCCCCCCCCCCCCTCCAAAAATAAAAAAAAAGAAAGAAAGAAAAAAGAAAAAAAAAGAAAAAAAAGAAAAGAAAAGAAAAAAGAAGAAAAGAAAAAAAGGTGAGGTTTATTTATAGACTGATTCAGGATATCTTGTTCCTTTAGACTGCTAGAGGGCGTCACTGTAATCTCTGCATGTGTATGTGTGTACTTGTGTTATTAGAGATTATAGGTTACCCCAGGTTAAATCATTAACAGGAAACCATCATTTACAGACTCACTGTCAGAAACACTCAGAATCTCTCAGAAAAACAACTTTTATGGTGTGAACTAGAATACAGAACTAGACAGCATGAAAGAAACAGAAAACATAGCAAAAGTTCGGAGACTGACGAGAATATTCTCGCGAGGTAGATACTTTTAAATAGGATTCATACTATGAGAAAATGTGGATTGCATTAATTATCGCAATGAATTTTGCCTTAAATAGAATGGAAATAACCAAAAGAGCTCAGATATCAATTAGCACCTTGTGATCAAGAGAGCCTGTGCAACAGGAGCTGCAATAATCACTTTGCCAACGTTCAAGAGTCACAGCATACATAGCCTGAGGCCATAATGGCGAATACATTAGCCTGTTCCACGTACCGGTTGTCCAGCAGATTTTGAAATTCGGCGTCGGGAATAAAGGTCAAATATAAAGATATTATAAATCAATGAAAAGCTCTTACAATTACAAAATCAGCAGCATCAAAATCAGTATGTGATATAAAGGGTATACTCCTATGATATTTCCTTAATATCAAAATAAAGTAAAACATCTGCATGACTGTATTGTCACTACTCTATTAACGGTCAACTTAGAAGTTCCACTTGATGCGGATCAGTGTTTGATAATCACTGCAGCACAGCAGTCTGACCTATGAAATATTTAAGTGGGACTAAAAGCACTCATACACTACGCCATTTCGCGGACACAAAATGGTATGGTTGTTTTTTGCCCATGCACTGAGAACAATTTGTCACTAGGCGTCAAATGAATTTCGAATTGTGTCCTGTGGTGTTATAGGCTGGCAATCGGCCAACCTGCTAAAACATGTGTTGCAAGGACAGTACTTGGCAGAACTAAATCTAAAGCCCTTGTCACACTTTGCAACTGAAATGCCCATTTTGCTTGCAATTTGTTCCTTATAACATTTGATCAGTTGGTTGAATGGTTGTAGCATGTGTTACAACTTCCATTCGTGATCATAACTCGCTAATAACATTAACGATTTTCATGCTTGGGGTTGAATTGTTCATTTTTATATAAATACTCACATTTCCTCATGATATCATCTAAATGTGGTTACGTGGAGTTATCAAAAAATCGTCATATTGAATATGTAATTGCGAATGGAACGCAAGCAATGAAGCAGGAACTAGTATAATTATCAACGTGTGAAGCAGGCTTTAGACATTACGTCATTTTCCCAATGACAATCTTTATCATTTGTAAACTATTACTATCACAATATAGATTTATATTTAGAAGTCATGATTATTTTATAGAACGCGTATAAATGCCGTACTATCTGGCCGCCATTTACACATTCTAGAAATAAGCAATAATATATTGCCTGCTATTCAAAAATCATAATGAATCTAAGAAACAAACTGCATTGGGCAAACGGGGCACTGGTGTTTGAATTATGATTTCACAATGAACTGCATTGTACATTGTGATTTGGCTTCCAGTTTCTATGGTTATTCAGCTGGCAGACCCATACAATGATTTAAATTTCAAAACAGTGTTAACTCTTCCTAAAAACTTTATAAGATAAGTTTGATTTGATACAATTTTCAATTGGAAATCTTTTGCATAAAGCCAAGCATGATAAAAAGATTGCATACACTGCAAAACATGGATGGAATTGTTGTTTTGAACAGAACAAGTGATGACCAAAATCATGAGTGGTCTGACCCACATAATGGACTTGACCTATTTGCATTCCAACTACAAGAACGAAAATTAAAGCAATAAAGAAGTGAATTCTTTTATTCAAGCACGTCTGTCATACATCCAAAAGTTTGAATAACGAAACTATGAGTAGGGGTTTGCATAGAATTGGCCTACTCTCTCAAGTTGACCAGGGGCTGCACATTTTCAAATCCCTTGACCCCTTGATTTGTACAGGAATGTTCACACATTTTGAAGTATTTTAACCCCCCATTTGATGCCAACATTTTTAATGGAAGCCCACTTCGATAGAATGTGCTCACTTTAGAACAAACTAGCCTTAAAATAGGTAACGATTCAATCGGAGCAGGTAATGTAGTTCCATTGTTTCTATGTATAAATAACATGCTATTTTTCAGGTCTACCCCCCCCCCCCAAGCTAGGCATATATACCCACTGCCCTTGGTCATCAGGCCTAGCTCTGCAGACACTGTCAATAGCCTTCAGCAAATCAATACCATGGCCGAGACCTTCCAGTCCTACAGTGTGATGAATAGCTTTATACAATATTGTATCTACATATTCATGGGGGACAATGTATTGTGTGGGCCTGAAATGAGGCTTGAAAACATAGAGAAGGGGGTCCCCATGGATTTTCCATGGCCCATAATGTTCTAAATCAGCACTGTGGAGGTTGTCAGCTGTGCTGCTGCAGAACATTTAATCATACATTGGATGGGTGGCTACGGCCTCTGTGTATGCTATACAGGGATAAAGGTTTACAAATTATTAATATTCCATTGGCATATCAGTGCCTATAACAGTATTATATGTAACAGAATGTATTAAATTTTGATATAATCAGGGCTATGCCCCATTTACAGCTATTCGGGCTCTTTATCTTTTTAAAAATAGGTTTGGATGCACTGGAAATTTGCATTTGTTTTAAAAAAGTGGGCTGAATGTAACCAACATTCTTCGGACCTGACCAGTCACATGGGAATTCCAAAATGCTTCCTTAGCTAGGTTTTGGTATGATTACTCTGCAGGATGAAATAAAGTCATAAATGATTTTAATAGTCGTTCAAAGTGAAACTTCGTTAAGGCAAAAGGAGTTCGTGCAATGCCTTTGTTCTAAAGCTATGAGTGTTACAAATTACACATATCTTCATTTTAGTGCCCGCAAATTAGATTTCCATCATGCAGTTTCCATTATGCCATCTTATGGACGCGAGAGATAAGGATACGAAGTCAAAGTTAGGCTGGTATCATGCAACGTCTTTCAAAAGCAAATTATAATGCCTGAACACCAGATGGAGGTGCGCCTAAATGGAAACCTTAGGAAAGTTATCGCAAATGGGGACTAGCTTACTTTGGTAAAATACAAAGAAGTATTACAGCTTCAATGAAAGCTAAGTCCTTGAAAGGTGCTACCAGTATGCAGATAATTCTCATGATGCTCATGCTAAGTTTTATACCAAGAATTTATGAGTGCTCGCAGTGTTGCTATGCTATTTGAGCCATATTATAATTGCATAGTCCAACATTAATGTAGGTATCATACAGAATGTTTTGTTGATTGCTAATTAACATTTTAGACCAACGTATAGTAGTTTCCCATCGCGCCTTACTATAGCCATAGTCATGCATCATTACATCATGTGGTAAAGAGTAACCCTATGTCATTCGGCTATCACAGAAAGCTGATGGCGTGGGTGGGTGGTTGTAGGCTTGTGACGTCAATGTATAATGGATGACGTCAATATAGCCCTATAACGAAGTGCAAGCCATCAACCACTATCTTGCGTATTCAGAATAGTATAATAGAACAGGTTTTAGCATATAGGCGTTATCACAATATAGCACTCATCGTTTCTGAGCATTAGGTTTGCAATATATACTGACCGAAATATAGGCCTTATCTGCTAGACTATTACTCACTTGATATAAACTCTCATGTATTCTATCTACCATCCAGCACACCTTTTACCATTGTTTATGGCGTACCAATAAATGAATGCATTCGTAAAATGAAGCTTTGATGAAGGTGCAGAAATTGCTATCAAGGATTGTATACGGTGAATTACTAGACTACAAAACGAACTTAAAGCCAGGTAAAAGGGATATTCTGAGGACTTTGTGTGTGTAGGTTGTTATATAGGGGATACAGAAACGTTAACCACTTACCCGTTTCGACTCAAGCTCGAAACGCACAGGGTAAAACCATGCATGTAATACATTGCATTTACCAATACAAATATCCTGCAGGAATCCATGCGCTGTTGTTCAATTTAGTCACATAATTCTACATCCTAGGGGCAAAAGCATGCATTGGATTTGTACTAGAACGGACACACATCTTCAAAGAATTCAGACCCCCCCCCCTTCCCCCTTTGATGCATACGTACTTAAAGGAAGACCCATTACAATTCATTTGCAGAATCTTAAAGTTCACCTGGAAGAGAATTAGAATTGCTATGAAAGATGACTCTTCCATTGCCTTTAATTAATTCTACTGTTCCATTTTCCAAATCTTTCTTTCCATTAAAAGCCCCATTTCGTCTAGTCTGCCATATTCAAGCCGTTTCATTTAATTATCTCCTGTCATTATAATTGGGAAATATACAGACAAGACGTCGTCTGTGCGTGGGCTTATGGCGTCTGAGTCGAGCATAACCACCCGTCATGCGAGTCACTCCCCAAACCAGCCATGAGCAATGAGCAGCTCCGAGCAGCTCCGAGCAGCTCAATAATTCCTCGAGCTGCTCGACAATGACACACATCTCCTCCACCCAGACACAACCAAATTAGAGTTACTCAACTGGCGGGGCTCATACAAGCTTATCATATTAAGTCGTCAGACCCAACCCAATTTCTGATATCTTATCTGCCGTTGCGTCCGCCCTCTGGGTCCGACCAAATTGCATTATTATCTGGGACAAGACCTACTCACGGTGTATTGGTATGCTATAAGGCAGTAGGGAGTGCAGGTAGGTCGATTTGTGGGCTAAACCAATAAAGGGAAGGTCATGGAACCTAGAAATCTTTCTCCCGGACTAGGGGGTGCTCCAATGTGATCCTAGGTTTCACTCGTAGATCCTAAGGTACGTTGGTTGCAAGGTGGCCAGTGGTCTAGTGTTATATATCGGCTCAGTACAACGATGGGATGATATTGGAACAACTATATCCTAGTACTATTTTAATAATAAAATTGTGGAGAAAACATCCAACTTGACGACGGCTTGGTGTAGACTTCGATATTTATTAAGACATTAAAATCACTATTTTAATAATATGAAAGAATCTAAGAATGATACTTGTCTTAACGTTGCATTGGAACATCCTATTGTTACTTAACAAGAAAGCGACCAAAAGGGCAATAGGAAACGAGAAAAAATCATTTTCTTTTTTTGAAATTTGGAACTCAATCCGTTTGAATGGGGGTCAGTAAAACCACATTTCTTCTATGTTCACCAAATTTAATCTTGAAAAGGTTCAGGTTAAATTTATGTACAAATATACGGAAGCCACAGACACATTCGACTCAAACTCTACATTTGTCAAATTAGACCTACTATTACAATTTGCAAAGAAAAACTTAAGGTGGGAACCCACTAAGCGATTTAACTATAATTCTGGTCGTTGCGACCAGTTTTGGTTGTTTAGTTTTGATTGTTTTGACCAGATATGGTCAAAAAGAATTGAAACAGTCTTCCTACTCAGCAAGTCGACCAAAATATTAAAAAAAATAACTTGCCAAATATCTGACAATGTTAGATATTGGTAGCTGGTAACCTCATAATCAACCAGAATTATACTAAAATCGCTCAGTGGGTTCCCCCCTTTATGTCATTTTCTCTTTTAAATAACACCGTTTAATACAATCCCCACTTCCAAACAACTGAATTAAAAGCTTCCTTTCAGTAGTCTCCATGGTGACTCCTCGTTTTACCATTTCAAACAGGGAGAGTAATTCCGTTCTGGATTGCAATTGATTACCTCCAAATTCCACATTCTGAACATTCACTGAAGTGTCGCGTGGAAAGGTCGCCCCTCGGACCGTCCTATCAGCGCCATATTGATTCCTCAGGTCCCCGGATGTTGTCCACATTCCTCTGGATGCAAGTAAATAGACAGGACTTCCAGGAACTTCTAGGAAAGATTCTCCAAACCTAAATTGGTTTTATGTCTACTAAGGTTTATGGCGAATATCACCGCACAGTTCTAATACGATTGACCCTTTTTTTAATGGAATTGAATTGTTGGTAGTAATGGTAAAATTCGATATGGCAGATAAATGTATCAACTCGATTATAGATTTCCCATCATAATGGGATTAAAAAAAGGAAATGGTCATAGTTAGTGAAAGTTTTTCGTCAATCTTGCATATATTCGGATATCAAATAAAGCCATCTTCTACTATGCATAGGTTTTTAGACGTTTTAAGTTATGGTCGATTTGCATATGATGGTTACATAAATAAATAATTGATGCATATTATACTACAGGAAAGCACGGCATGCTTAGCTCAATAACAAAAGAAACAAATACAATATTATACGGTTCAAAAGTTCTACTCAAACCTTGGAAAATCAAATGTTTGATATCAATTTACAAAACTAACGAAACCTTCAAAGATTCAATGTCAACAGGGATTCAACAACCTCTTGCAAACTGTGTGTTAATTCACTTGAGATGAAATTGAGAGAATCCAGCACATTTCCTTTGTAATACCATTAGAGTGTCTTCTACAATTTCTTATTGAAAATGAATTGATAAAATACTATCGCATTATATGAAATCACTCTAATGCCCACGTGTATACCAATCACATTATTTCAAAACATTTTGTATTTGCTAATAACAAAATTCAAAACAAAGTCTCATCTCAGTATTCGACTCAGGGGCAGGCCAAAACAGATTCTGTGCCATTTCTCTCCGCTTTGACAAACACCAGAACATTCTGTGCGCAGACAAAAAGGTACTCAATATCAATAAAGTTACATAAAGGGCCGAGGTATTGGTAGGTGGATGGCACCTCAGGGGCCTATTTACTTGCCTTTGGGAGCTGCTCGGAGCAGCTCAGTCGTGCTCAGCAGAGACTCATCATTATACTGAGCTATTACCTCACTTCACACCTCTATCAAGTGCAAATCAATATCACACAACATACTGAAGTACCCGGAACAAGGGAGACCCTCACTGGTATTAAGGACATTTCAATAAAAACCAGATAGTGGCATTAAGAGAAGCGGTTTCATCTTAATGTGCCCTGAGTGTATTTCAAATTAGAGAAATTAGAAAATGGTTGGCTGCTTTGGGAAATCTTCATAGACAAAGGCAATCATGTTGTGTAGTCTCTTTGTTGTTGTGGGATATGTCTCAATGCTTTATGAAGACCCCTCGCGTCTCTTCAGTCAAATGAGAAATTGCTGTTTGATTGAAAAGAATCTAAGTCTCTTTGAGAGGTAATGACGTGAATTCTCTTTTAAACGCATAAGACAAGGGGTTGGGAGTTGTGTATTACAAGGAATGGTTGAATTGGATACGGTCATTATGTTATGAAAGCGGAATGAAATTAGGCCATGTGAGTTGAAAATGTCAATCTGCAGTGTCGAATATGATCTGTACCACAGTGTGAAATGCAAGTCATTTATATGAATGAACAGGTCGAACTCTCCTATATCATATATAAAGTTCTCCACATGCACACCGAAATTTCCTGTAAACTAGTCAACGAACAAAACCCATGTAAAGCTGTACTTATAACACTTGTTATGATTTGGTGTGTTTATCTAATACAAGAGACAGATATTACAAGTATTGCTAAACTATAAATGCTTGCAGAAAATTAAACCCAAGAATCCCAAAGCACATGAGAAACACAAGATAAATCCATAGAATCAAACAAATGTCTACCCCCTGAAAAAACACATATCAACGTTAACGCGCGCGTGACTTTATCAAAGGATATCACTCTTTTCATTCCCATATTTGCACATCCTCATGCTTCCCCTATTTCCTCTTTTCAGGTGGATTGTTTGGGGACGGTGAAGACCCAGCGTTGGAGAATGCTTTCCGGTACGCCATTTTTAGAGTGAACAAGGACAGAAGTATATTAACCCACACCAAGATCGCCTACGATATTCAGCATCTACCGGCTCATAATTCTTTTCTAGCATCAAAGAAAGGTAAGTTGTACTATTGTTGTGTGTCAAAATTCTATCAAAGTGAGCCAAAAGTAATGCTGTATTAAAATGCAACAATATTACGCGAAATTATTAGCTGTAAATATATTGTAAGAGTCTAACCTTAGCTATAATGTTATAGATTAAACAACGAAGACTAACTTTAACGTACGTTGTTTTTCATAAAACCACGTTATATCTGACTAGAAAACCATGTTTGTGAAAAAAAAACCAATTCGGTGGGTCACCAAAATGGACCAGGGGCATGTTTGATAATTATTGTGATAAAGTTAAAACGATTTTCACTATAGTTTTATTTCATCATGGGCCTCAGTTATAGTCATAGAATATATCTAAATAGTTAATAGAATATGTAAAACTTTTAACCTATATTACATTGGGCTTCCTTCAACTTCTTTATCTGTCACACATCTCCTAGGGGTTAGATGAATAATACAATATTGCATATCATCAGTGACAAAATAATTTGATCACTTGCTTGAATTTTACCTTTGTGGTTGCTGATACACATTGAATGCCAAAATGTCCCATACGTATATATCTTTTATCATTGGACTATACAGATTCATCTTATATTGTCGCTTCACATTTTGCTTTGGTTTACCAGTTTACAAATGTACTTGGTGTTCACAATATTCGTTTATCTATTCATTATAGAATGAACTACTATGGTTGGCTTTAGAAATGAGATGAGTACTTACCAGTTCCAAACCGCTGAAAAAGTTTCTATATCTCAGTGACATATCTTAATTCTAACATTACACTATGACTTACAAAGGTTATGAAAGGTCATATGGCCGCTAGAATAAGGACACGCTGTTCTTAGTTGCAATTGATTTGTGATATACCGTCTTGTATAACCAAAACTAGCTGCTTAGAGATGTACTTAATGGTACATAACCTAATTTTGTTGGGGAATACCTATTTATCAATCATATGAAGCCCTGTTTCCACCAGCAAATTTTACTCCCGATTTTGGAAATCAGATTTGGGAATATTGATTTACCATGAATATATTATATACCATTAGAAAGGTTTTTTTAATTCTCTCTCGATTGGTATGTCAGATATATAATCCTTTGCCATATTACCACTTGAAAGTAATAAATTACCAACAAATCGGTAGTAAAATCGGCTAGTGGAAACAGGGCTTAAGGCTAACGTTTCTGTTAGCCTACTCGACTAGCGTCTATTACAGTTCTGGGATGAGGAAGCCAACCCCAGACCACAGAGGTGACATTGAAATCCAGCTCCTATCTCATTCCATGTCCCCCGACCCAAAGCTCCATTCAGTCAATCCATTCCATATCACCCCCTACCCGGACCTCCTACACATTCCCTTTATACCTACATTCAACGAGGTGATTTTGACGATCAGGAATTCGCTAATTCATAAGTGGTCATAATGAAATACAAGGGAATCCTAGCATGCTATATTTCACTTGAAAGATAATTTTGAATAGTTTCTAAAGCCTCATTCGCCGTGGCCTATTTTCCTGTCACAGAGATCAACAAAAAATCTCAAGCATTCGCAAATGATTTCAGTTGAGACAAAATGATCGCAAGCTAGAGAAATTGATCGTTTAGCATTCACACTGAGAGGTAGGGCACCTTGCGATCATTTGCGATCATTTTCTCAAGCAATCTTGTCATGAATTGCACAAAATCTCTACGAAAATATTAAGCATGTTGAATAATTTCGCAAGGAATTACGTCGCAGAGGTCTACGATTATCCAACGTTTCCAACGTTCGCAAATCGCAGAGCTCTACGAAAACCGACGTCCGCCATGGCGAAAGGGCTTTGATGGAATACACACACTGTAGTCTTTAGCCCTAATTCTAATTTGCAATTCCCAAACTTGCAAGAAAAATCGCATAGTGTAATACCAGCCTTGCTTAATAACACTTCACTTGCCAAGGACAAGTGTCACGATAAGCCCCTGACCCCTTCTCAAACACATACCTCCCCCCCCCCCACCCGCCACCAAACACCCCCTACCTTTACCCCTCCACCACACCTCTCAGATAATCAGCGATAAGAAGTGGTGTGCGTGTGACGGGGGCCTCCTGAGGTCTTAAGGGCGCTGTGATAAGGGCATCTTAAGGCCCTTCCCCTGGGGCCAACCGCTCTTCAGTCCACCGCCGCCCCCAAGTTAAATACAACCCGGCCCCCAAGTCCGACAAGCGCAGTGCACACTCCCGGCGCCCCCCGATAAAACTTGAACAAGCCTCTGATAAAGTCCAAAGAAGATAGAACTACGTTTTTAGTTCCCTTCTCTTTTTTTTTGGCGTAAACGTAAATGACCTTATACTTCGTTTTATATTTTCGTTTTCAGTGTTTTAGTTTCCTCTTAATTTCGTTCACGTAAATGACGCTACACTTGTTTTTCTATTTCTAGTTTGGTGCTTGAAGCTTCCTCCACTTTTTCGTGAAAGTAAATGACCCTACTCTTGTTTTATATAATTGTTTCTGTTTTAGTGGAAGGGAGAGAGAGAAAAAACAGTAAGCAGACTTATGCACCTTTAAAAGCTTTCTTTAGGTGTTTTTTTTTAAACCGTTGCAGGGGGATTCCCTCAATTATATTTCCACCTGCCATAGACAAAGGGAGGTAAAAGTGGACATGATTCGACGACAGGTGTAATGATCTGAGTCAGACATAAATCAAATCAGTATTTGTGTTGGAATTACACTATAATACTTTTTCTGAAGAAAATGAAATTCGCTCGATTCAATACAAAGCCGTGTATGCCATGTAAAGAACTCGAATTCAGTCTGACAGTATGATTTATATTGCCTAAATGAAACATCCGATGAATAGTTTTTCTTAAACGTTGAGTTGAGTCTTGCGTGACCTCAGTCTTGTTTCGATGGCTTCACGCATTAGTGTGGCTGTTGTCAGGTCCAGTATATACGTCTGTTATTGGCTTCTGTCTGTCACGCACAACACAGAACAAGCAATAGCACATGGTCTACAACCTTGGGTCGGGTTAGTACTACTGTTACTGACAGGTTATGAGTCACCATTCCGAGAAAGAAAATATCGAAAGGATTATTATATACACGTGTGTGCTTATGGAGACATGTGTCAGCGATGTTTAATGAATCAAAAACAATCAAAACTATTTATGTCGTAGATAGTTACTTCTGTGCCGCGTCGCATAACCAAACGCTCACAACAGTGAGAGAACAAGGATGGTTTCAAAATTGCCTTGCTGTTTTTTCATCCTTGTTTACCCCATGTGCCAATCATCGCCGTAGCGATGGTTTTGCACACATTTTGCACACATTTTGAACACATTTAATTGACTGATAAATACATTTCCGCCACTTACCTCCTATATATTTTATAAGCTGAAAACAGAATATCAAAATTCACAACACAAAATGTCCCAAAAAGGGATAATCAAACCATCCCTGTAAGGATGAAAGGTGGATTCCTTTGCTGTGAACAGCGATGGGTCTCGCTACGTGGCCAATCGTCGCTACATCGAGAGCCGTTATGCGACATGGCACAGTGCCGCGTCGCATAACGGCTCTCACAGATTGTGCAGATTGTACAGATCTGTACTGATTGAAAATGGATATCAAATCCTCACTCAAGACCTTCGAAATGAAAGTCAACGCATTCGTAATGGCTAAAGAACTGAAGGAGTTCTTTTTTTTTAAATTGGATATTTTATCCAGGCTAAGTTCACTTTATTGAATGTTCTTCCACTGCAGTCCTGTGGACCATTTGGGCACAATTCCATGCAGGGGTCATCCAAATGTCGTAAATAACGTAGGTTTTGGCATCATAACAATCTAAGTATGATTTTGCAGAGGTATTGCAGATTGTAAAGGGTCATGCAGAGGAAAGTTCTTCTCATACTGTCACTTATATTATGTCCCATCTTGATCAAATTGCATATTTTTGATAATCAGACGTAAGCCTACATGTAATATTTTTTTTATATACGAACCTTAGTATGTAATATCGAAAACGATAGAGAAATAGAAATAGACATAGAACTAGTCTTTGGAAAGTGAAAGAAAGAAGAGTTCACATATTTAAGAACATCTACGAGTGGGCAATTACACCCCGATGAAGGAATCCCCCCCCCCCCCCATTCCTCTGAGACTCTATTTCAATTGTTGGAATCGTGTCAGAAAGTCACAGGATGATCAACTCCAGGATAATCTTATGGTAGCCACCTCCCTCTCCCCTCAATATTACCAAACACTGTCTAACATCCATCGGGCCCAAACCGGGTCTGATCTCACTGCTTCCGACGTTGCTCCCGGATGGAAATTGGAAACAGTCACGTGAGCAAAAAACGTCCGACTGCTCCGGAAGAGATCCCCAAACGTTGATGTGTTGAAGTTTGACGGCAGCGTGAGCTTTTGGGGGTACATTAAAGCCCTGTTTCCACCTGCCGATTTTACTACCGATTCAAAAATCGGGAGTGGGAATATTAGTTAATCATGAACATGTTATATACCATTAGAAAAGGTTTTTAATTCTCTTTCAAATGGTATGTAAGATGTATAATCCTTTGCCATATTACCAGTTAAAAGTGATAAATTACCAACAAATCGGTAGTAAAATTGGCTGGTGGAAACAGGGCTTAAGCCTTTTCACACTCATCGATTCATTCAGTTTTGACAAGGGGTAACAGAATTATGATCAAGATTTTGTTCAAATACTTAACGAATTCGTTTCCAATATACCTATTTTCTATACACCATTAATATGGCACCGTTGTCTAGATTTTTCAAACTAACAGCAGGTGACAGAAAATGTTCAGGGTTTTTGGTTATTTCTTGTGTCACAGATCTATAGTTCGGTACTGATTCTGACATAACTTTCGTCGAAAGAGACAGAATCGTGAGGTGTGAACCCGGCTTGAGGGAGTGGGGCATGGCGCCTCCTTACAGAAACGTCAAGCACCTGCATGCAGTCACTGGGGGCAGACTTGTTATCAGGAACATAATGATTATGGACTCCCAGACTTCTATCTGTTCTATTTTATAGATAGTGGCTTTCCATATATAGGTGGTCTTCTTGCTCACAGGTGCTTCGTCAAATCAACATAATTATAACCCGACTATTTTTACCTAGAGTTTAAATATTCTACTTGCTGGTTCCTAGTCATGTCACCAGTGCTTTATAGGAGACCCAGTTTTAGGTGTGTCGCTTTTATTGGTATGGACATCAAAGTTATTTTGAAGATGACATAACGAACGCGAGTGCTATTTTTCATGAGAAGAATAAAAAGATTGAGTCAACAATTTCGAAATGCTTTTTCTACTCTTTTTGTCGTTTTGTTCCTCAATAAAAGAAGAACCCATTAGTTTCACCCTTTATCTGTGGGCATGCTGGCAATCGTTATTGTAATTAGTCACAACTGACCACTGCAATACAACTAACATGTAGGTTTCGGTCTGCTACCCCTCTGTCAAGTCCACAGAAAGTTAAATATGTATGGACAATGCTTTTGAACTTATTGATTACCCCTCAAATAACCGTTCACCCGAAATGTTGTAAGACTTGACCATTATACGCAGCCTGCGCCTCATTTTATGTGAGTGTAACTCATATATTGTAAAGGTATAACCAACATAAGCCACTCCCAGATCTTTGCACGTCCATTATCACATGTGCAACGCAGAGCATCTCCCTAATTGCATTTCTGTGGCTGTCATATGCAGGAGAACAGGTGAGTAATAACAGTGTACCTGCATTAATAAACCATGCCCCCTCCTACCCCTTAAGCTGTATCAGCATTAATAAACCATGCCCCCCTCCCCTGGAGCTGTGCCTGGAGCACGGCCTTAATTAGCTCACCCAGGTGCAGTCTGTATCCACCTCATTAACCTCATCATATCTCCGATGAATCCAGCATCTGATACATGAGCAACTCGTGACCAGCTTGTCAAACCAGGAGCCGCTCAGCTCGAGTGAACCTTGACTGACTCAAAGTGACTTGGGGGGACTCAGAGTAGAGTGACTAGCAGCGATTCTGATTCAGTTGTGACTCAGAGTGACTCACAATGACTAGGAGGTGTAGTGACCAGCTTGTCAAACTAGGAGCAGGTCTGCTCGAGTGAGCCTTGACTGACTTGACTGACTTGGGGGACTCAGAGTGACTAGCAGCGACTCTGATACAATTGTGACTCAGAGTGACTGACAGTGACTCACCGTTACTAGCAGGAATAGTGACCACATTGTCAAACGAGGAGCGGCTCAGCTCGAGTGAGCCTTGACTGACTCAAAGCGACTTGTTGTGACTCAGAGTGGCTAGCAGTGAAAAGGGGACTCACAGTCACTCACAGTGACTTTCAGCGGCCCAGACTGATTGACACTGACTCGCAATTAATCACAGTTTGATTTCTTGCAGGAGCCATGCCCAGCTTGTTAAACTGGGAGCAGCTCAGCGTGGGTAAGCTTTGAGTGACTCTGAGTGACTTGCTGTGACTCAGAGTGACACGCAGTGACTCTGATTGGGTTTCTGCAAGTCATTATGAGTCATTGTAAGTCATTACGAGTGACTGCAAGTCAATGTGAGGTACCATATGCTATTGTGAGACATTACAAGTCATTATAGATTCCTGCAACAACTGTGCAAGTTACTGTGAGTTACTGTGAGTCACAGTAACCTTCACAGCTGTTGCAGGAACCTAATGACTTGCTGGGACTATCAGTGACCCACAGTAATCTGCAGTGCCATGAGTGGCTTGCAGTCAAAGTTCAAAAAGGTTATCTTGCTAGATAGTCTAGATTTGTTTGTACATCTGGACCAGCCTTGAAATTGACACTGCATGGTCTATTTAGTATTGTATTTACGTAGCAATCGATCCAAATTGCATATATCCTCTTTATGTAAAATTTGTCCCACTATACATAATTATATACTACAATTGCGATACTATTATATTAGACAATGGGTATATGAGCAACTGAAATACCACATTTATTTGAAGATTTAAAGGCATGCATTTGGATTTCAAGCGATTACAAGCGTTTCTGTTGGTAGAAATCTGTGCAAAGCTGGGAATACTGATTTAGCTTCACTAGGTTATAATGAATGAGAATAGATGTTGTAACAAAAAAAAGATGACACCAACAAAAGTGGGACTTTATAAGTGGATGTAATACCCTAGAGTATAAAACCAACTGAGTGTGTTAATGGAGCACAACCCATTGGTTCCGGTCCTAAATGAGGTGGTAATGAAATGACAATGTGTAATAGCAGTTGACAAATGGTGCATGCAGGACAGAACAGGAGGAGGTAGCTCGCTGGTTGAGGTTCACTAATGATAATGTTGACAGTGACGCCTGAGGCCGAGGTCTCCTAAACACGGCCTCGGTGACGGCCTGGCCCTGTTAATGGACGTCTGCCTTCAGCCGGCGACGCCCGCGTGCTCCTGTGAGAGATGGCTGGGTGGTATGACGCTGCCGACCGTCATGAGGTATGGAGTGAGTGTGGGGTTGGGGCGACCAGGTGGGAGGAGTGATACATTGAATTTGGCCTTCCTCACGCAAGGCCACCCAACCCACTCGTATATATCAGACAAGGCCATAAGCAATGCAACAGCCTTGTTTTTGGCCAGTCGCTGTTCAGCTATGGCATTTCTTGCATGCATGCCTTGATGTATATTATACATTTACTGTGGCAGCTCATGTACATGTGAGGCATCTACGTCAGTGCCGACTCAATATCATCGCATTGCTGATGGGCGGCTAGGTATTTCCTATTGGACATTGGGTGGGTATCTCCAGGCTTGCAGTGTGGAGGTCAACGAAATAGCTTGTGACTGCTCGTCCGTCACCATCTCACCTGGCTCAGGCCCGACTGCGACTAAGGGTCAGCAGCCCTGCCTGTACTGTCCTCATTCATCACAAAAATGGCGCCACGCATCTCTGAGACCTCTGTGACCTCATCCTGCACCCACCCCATTCAGACATTCTTCTCGTGGTAGCCAATGGCCCATTTGCTGCTCTCTACATCCATATTTTCCACCTTCTCACACCTTTACAACCTACTCTCAACCCACATTCCTCCTCAGTGATTTACTAAGCCAGTAAATATAAGTTTATCAGGGTGACAGGTGAAATGTGGAAGATTTCACTGCACACAGTTTCATTATCATTTTCTTAATTCCAAAACTTCTATCATGTTTGACGGTATCATGAAACCAGTCATGTTTACTTCAAGTGCAGTCTATGCTGCATCAATCAGAGTAACCCCGAAATAACAATTAAATAGCAATCTACAATTGAAATTGAAATTTGTTTTAATTGTTATGGCCCAATACAGAGGTCTTTCTTGTATATGCTGTTTTTCCCAATTGATACAGGGTCACCATAAGTGACCCCTGCGTCTGCAAAGATGCCTAGTCAGCAAAACACATTGCTCCTCTCAATAATCCAATAGTTTTGTCTCTTGGTAAACATCTTGGTTCATTCACCCAGATTTCTGTTGACTTTTGAATAGTGAAAGTTACCTGCGTGTACATGTACACTGCCAATAGCCAAGCAGGTTGGCAAACCAGAAATACATTTCCACTGATCCCCTTGTTACATCAGGCCAAAAACAACTGCACCAGTTGTCCTAAAGCTTGCACAATATGAAGTCCTTTGGATGTTTATATCGTATCTCTTAAGATATGTGCATGTATGTGGCATACCGTTCATATGTAAGAGACGTCTGCTTGCATGAAAACATGCATTGCCAGAGATGCTGCAAAGAAAGAAAACAAGAATCAGATGCTCTGGCATGAAGAAGATAGAGAAACAAGGGGTTGGCAAGTGAGGCCACCAACAAAAATACCTATACACTAAGTGACTATACTACAATATGTTTCTTTACAATATCATACATTGTAGTGTATTTTTATGCCCGCAGGGTACGCCAGAATGCTGTCAATCGTTCTGGGAGACTTCCCAGTCATATTTTGTAAAAACCTGGTCCTCTCATATAAAGTGGAGCCAAGTATTGTTTCTTTAGTACCCATTCGACCATGGGCGTTGGTTTTATAATACAGATGGGTGGGCGCTCAGGGGATATAGTGGCATTGATGCTGACGTTTTCTTTCTAGTCCAATAGTAGTAGTGACGGACACAGATATGCGTATCAGTAAAGCAGGGTGCCCATTAGGTAGTCAATTGAAATTCTGCTTGAATCTCGGTTTTCAAAAGGCCAGAAAATAACCAGAAATCATCAACCAGAAACTTTGTTCACATTCAGTATTGCAACTAGAAATCTAACAAAAATGGTCTTTCGCTTGGGAAATATTTGACAATGTTAGATATTGGTCACTAGCAATCCCTAATTCAACTTTTCTGTCCCATCACATAATCGGTCCCTCCTTTAACCTGTTAACTGTTTTACTATTAGTTACAATTGAGACATATAATTCTGTAAAATTGTTCTATTATAAGAACCCCATAATATTATGATTCTACACTAACCCATATAGGCCCATATGCATGAATAATATACGTAACATTCTCTTAAAAACTACCTTTTAGAGTCTTAACTATAATATGAAACGCAAGGAGAATTTCGACATGAATGTAAGCCTTTCAAGGGCCTCTCTATATATAGATGTCATGGGATGAGACAGTCTGTTCCTCAATATTGCGTGCGTGGAGGACTAGAATAGAGTATTGAGATCCTTATCACGCTGCCTGGTATTCAGTATGAATGCATACACAATTACACGTTTTCACTTATCTGCACTCCAAAGATACTGCCCTCATGTTATCTTTCAATTTACTACGTGCTTCTATGGTTGTAAATTGGTGAACCAAATTGGGTAGGCTAACGTTTACTCAAGGCAAACTTCGTGTTTATAACAGGTGTTTGTGTCAATGCATAATAGAGTTTTTATTCCATTTTATTTAACCACATTCATTATGACAGTAATGTTCTTCCATGTAGGTGATAATATTCCATACAATCAGCAATAATATTACAACATACATATAGTTGTAGTTAATTATGTCTTCTGAAGTGAGATGAGGGTGTCATTTCCGTTTTAAAGTGATTTACAAAGTATTTAGCTCTAAAACCTTGCAGATAAAATAGAATCATGGAAACACGAGAAATTGGGCCTCGTGCATACAAACACTTTCTACCACCTGAAAAGGATGTGTGCTCACGTGATTTTGTCACTGGGCCAACTGCGAATGACATTGTATTCTTCCTCCTCAGATGGAATTTAAGGCAGAATAATGAACATCTAGTAAGACAGGTGACTATAGTACTGGCAGGTTAATACTCCAAGACCAGCAAGGTTTTCAAGCTTTAATGTAAACAGAGGGTAGGCATAATTTCGTAAAGTCTATCATAAGCCAGTATTTCTACCATCCTGTAGAAATGACAGGTATCAGGGTACTCCTGCGATTTTTTTGATTTCTTTTTATTGAACAAAACTATCTCGTTTACAAAAAACGCTTTCACATAGTCAAAAAGGTGTCAATTACACAATTATGGTTAGAACAATTTGGTGATATAGATGAAGATGATGAAGATAATGAAAGACATATCCTGGACAAGTGAAGTGAAGGGACTTGATATCTAGATTAACCTCGCCTAACGGCTGTATTTCATTATTCGAATTTATCCGCGACTTTGAAATCGCAAATAGGAATCAGAACTTATTATTAATATAGTATGCACCGTTGGAAAAGATTTGTATTTCCCCTTAAAAAAGTATGGAATTATAAATTGTACTTATTGATCCCCATCATATTTCTAAAGAAAACTTATAGGAATAACTCAATTCCGAGTAGTAGAAATCGCCTAGTGGAATCCAGACTTAAGCTACTAGTCGACATAATAACACGTAATTTAACCCAATGCTAGAATCACTCGGATTAGTTCTAACGAAGAGGGCGACCCGAGTCCCCCAAACGACCCCCTCCAGTCCCTTACACCTCCAGGGCGTGATACAGGATTGACGTGCGAATAATGACGCCAGTCTCTCTGCCAAATCCTTATCACGGAGATCTGTCTTTATGAGCTGCTCAGGATTGCTCAGCGATTCATTACTATTCAGAGCCATTCGGAGCTGCTCGGAATTGCTCGGATATTTCCAATGCTGCTCGGAGCTGCTCGGATATGTTCTTGGCGGCTTGGAGCTGTTCGGAGCTGTTTTGAGCAGTTCTGGATTGCTTGAAGCTGTTCAGTGCTGCTCAGAGCTTTTGGGGGCTGCTCGAAAGTTCTGAGAATATATTGGACCTGCTCAGAGTTGCTCAGAGCTGCTTAGAGCTATCTTGAGCTGCTCTAGGCACGTGACCGACTCATTAGCAGAGTGCTCTCCTTCATTAGAGCATCTCAGGTAGGTCCCCCGAAGGAGACTGGCTCACATTGTATCTATTATCCCCATACTGTGACTGTCTGCGGTAGGTCTAATATAGCATCTTGTTAGGTGGTCACGCTAAGGCATACAGAAAGGCGACGTCGCATGTCGAATACACTTTACGGGCAACAATACCAGCTACCCGCCTACATGGGTATTTATAGAAGTAGAAGCAATTATTCCTCCACACCCATGTCATCTATATCAGCCTTTGTTCGGTAAACATAGTGAGCCTTGGGTATGAATGTATTGGAAACTGCCTTGTCCTGTCTGATAAGAGTAGATTTATATAAAATGTCATGTAGAATAATAACCCAAACAATCCGGCCACGCCAGAATCAGTACTAGTTGTATTACCCTGATAGAAGTTAAAGATCCTCGAATCTTGAGTAAACGCGCAGAAAATACCTCAAATAAAGAAATGTTTTGACTCATCTCGTATTCAATCATAATACCATCGTGGAAAAATGAAATAAAAAGAAAACTCACAAAGCTGAAATATGCAAATAATGTAATATATAAGTTTTGTATATTTCCAGTTATGTTAGTTTTTACTTCCAGGATGTGTTTATAATAAAACACGTCATGCTGGAAGCAGCCTACCTCACACATGTCTTTTGCACATGTGATAACATTGTAATGCTTTCAATATCTATATTGATAATGAAAACTTCCCAGTATTCCTTTTTCCATTTTTCCTTCAGCATGTAACCAGGCTGGTCTTGGTGTGGCGGCCATCTTTGGGCCTCGCGAGGACGACATAGCAGGACACATAAACTCCATGTGCAACACGCTGGAGATACCTCACATAGAGAACTAACAGTCACTCCCAACTAATAGTCACTCAAATCAAAAAACCCAAAGCAATGCATATCTACCAATATCCTAACTATTTCTTTTTCAGCCAGTATACACTCAATCAGGTCATATTGAGGCAGCCATTCTCACATTTTCATACACACATGATAAAGCTGTTACGCTAATAATGTAATATATCAACAGAGAATCTCCAGTATTTCTAACAACATTTCTTCCATTTTTCCTTCAGCATGTAACCAGGCTGGTCTTGGTGTGGCGGCTATCTTTGGGCCTCGCGAGGACGACATAGCAGGACACATAAACTCCATGTGCAACACGCTGGAGATACCTCACATAGAGATCCGCTCTGATCCGGGTAACGATCACTCACAGCTCTTCTCCATGAACCTGTACCCCGATGCTGGACAGCTCTCCAGGGCCTACCTGGAGCTACTCAAGCACTTCAAGTGGGTCAAGTTCGTCGTCATCTATGCGGACAAGAATGGTGAGCTGCTCTTTGAATGACCTCATTAGGCTTGATGTTGGAGTCCTAACTTTGTGATGTACAGTATGCTGAATGAGAAAGTCACAGATGGGTGTATTTATGTCAGTAGTGTTGTAGTATTGCTATAAAGCCCGGGTAAGAACTTATCATTATACAGCTGTAAACAGGACAATTAAGGTACATTCAAGGTAATGGAAAGGTCACTGTACAAAACGTTTACAAGATCTTTACAAGAGTTTTTCAGGATCTCACCATGACCTCTACTGTACCTTAATGGTCCCATTTACAATACACAAAGCTAATTAAAGGTATACCAAAGGTCTACTTTAAGACAGTGTCTTTCCCATATTACGTGTTTAATTGCGAAGCACAAGGTTGACCTCCTCCAATATGGACAGTCAAAGACTTACTTAAAGCTTGATCGTGATCATTATCAAGTGACTATTATACTACTGAAGGGTTCTTTCACTACACCTTACGAGCAAAGGATGTGGAGAGAGAGACTGAACGTGCAGTAAAGTCTAATTTAATATTTGATTCTAGTCGTATGCATTTAGTATTCGAGTTATACTGTGTATTTAACAGTATTACATGGTTGTTTCCTGTAGACACACATTTGTCTAATTTACATATCTACACGGAGATTCCTTTGCACATTGTTTAATCAAAGTAGCTATGATACTGTCCTTTGAATACCGTCTCACTAATGAGGCAGACTATGCAGATACATGAACGGAAAATCAATAGACTAGGGCGTCAACATTCCTTCTATTCTCAATTAACGCATATGTATAGATCTGTAGAATTTTCTCCCCTGAATAATAAAATGTCAATGCTGATGTTGATTAAATGTCTTATGTTGATTAAATGGAACTACCGGAATAGTACAGACAGAAAGTTCATGAAAAAGTACCATTCTGTAATATTACTTAAGAGCTTATATATATCTCAAAAAATTGCAGACTAAATATTAGCATAGTTACATCATACAGAGCTGAACTACGTACCTTCTCATAAATAACACTGCCTTATATCTAATATATCTAAGAAAATATAACATAAAATACTATTAGCACACCAAGACCTGCAGTCCGTACCTTCTCATACTGAATTAAACCTAATGAAAAGACCGATTAAATACTTTCTTTTCTGCTTTTTCAGATCTGTTACTCTTGCAAGACATCATCAGAGCTCCCATTAACAGCCAGGTAGAGATTACGGTGCGGCAAGCGACCCGTGAAAACATGCGGGAAACGCTCAAGGAAATTGACAAGAAGGGGATACATCACATAATTGCTCATCTGAACACAGAAGACACGTACTGGTTACTCAACGCTGTGAGTAGATTAAAAGTTTCTCATTATTTAAAATAGCATAATATTATATTAGTACATAACGGTCTTTTGTCGACGTCGTGAAAAGCACAAATATGTGACGATGATTTTTTCAATAGAAAAAAAAGGAAGAAAAATTAGCTTTTTCTTTCTTTTTTTTAAAAAAAGAAGCTTGCATACAGTCCATAACATTGCGCAAAATAACAAAATTAATGATTATTCAGAACCGTTTACCAAATGTATTATGCGAAAAAAGAACTTAAGATTATCGGTCTAAATTGATATTAAATGCTACGGACACTCCAGTGAAACATGGCAATACTATAAAGGTTCAAGTCAACACTACCATTATACTGAATGACAGTATCTAACCAGCTCATTTTTATATCTGCAGGCATTACAACTCGGCATGATTGACCCAGTCCATCATTTCATCCTGACTAATCTGGTGAGTGCACATTTAGGCCTGGCATAGGCCTGTTAACAGGAATGGGTACAAACCCATTCATCAGGCAAGCCTATCTCGTCCATCAGTATAGGCATGCCCTGAGTCTTTCATTGTGATGGAGGGCGTGTCAGGGAAGTTCTAATAGATTCACAACATGCCAACAACACTGCTGTCAAAAGCCATTCCAGATAAGATTTCAGGGGATATTACTTGAGGGTCTAGAAAGCTTGAGAGTAGGCAGGTAAAATGGTGTAATGTTCTCATATACCTATTATTATCATCTAGAAGCGCCAGATACTATTCACTATGTATATTTTAATGAATACTAATAGCAACGGAAGATAATAATGACCGCCCCTGGAACCTGCATATTTTTCGGAACAATATTTTAGTTGAATGAAAATCTATGATAATTTATCTATCAACCTATCTGGCCATATACATGTGTATAGGCATCAAATACCTATGTATAACATAATACATGAACAACTGATAGAACATCATTTTACCATAAGTCCTTCAGGAAATCAGTACACTAATGTGTGTGGGTGAAATAACCACTAGAACATTTTATACGTCACGCCCTTTTTATTTCACAAAAAGACCAAAAATAAACATGGTCGCTGTCTGCAATCATTCACCAATAAAGCTACTGTGCCAAATGAGCTGTTAACATTCCCGTAGTCAGAATTCCACTCCCACAACTAGTAGCCCACCGCAAAATGTCATCTCTGAAGTAAAGGTGACGACCTATCTAAATCAATTGAGGTAATTGTTGGTTTCTAACCAAACAACCAAAAATAAGATTGTGCGTTGTTGCGCGATAGGTTTTATCATTTGTCTAATGGTGTTATATTATCACAGTGAAAAATATAATAAAGTAATACACCTGAATTAATAACATTATTGTTTCAGGCAGTTTATTCGTGTTTTAACCCTAGTAACAGCGGGTTTAACTGTTTACATCATGAATGGGAGAAGGGTCATTACTAAAATTAAAAATAAAATGTTAAAGACACTTTATGTTTCTTAAATATATGTATGTTACAAAGTGTATAATATCATTTTTATGGACACCAGAACTCTTAAACATTTCCAAACAGAGTGGGTCCGGATCCCAATATTTGCATGTGTCCTGGTTGAAACCCCCAAAAAGTACCTGAAGAAACCAAGCCTCATATTTCCCTTAAAATCTCCTTTTTCGGGTAAAATCTGCCAATACTTATCACCAATTCAATTTTAGAGACAGCAATTTTTCCCTCTATTTTAGGACATGGAGACAATAGATATGGAAAACTTCAGACATAACTACGTAAATTTGACTGGCTTCCGACTCGTCAATGACGGAGATTTGAGAGTACAGGACATCCTGAAACAAATGCGAATATACGAACAGAACTTTCCAGGCACAAAGTTATTGAACGGTTCCGGTATCATCAAGGTAAGCGTTCTTTTTTTGTTAATTTTTAAAATGAGTTTTCAATATTTTTAGCTAGAGCTTATTTTGTATACAACAATTGGCCAATTTAACAGTGGAGCAGCTCATCTATCGTTCGTCCTATACGTAAGAGATAGATTTCTAGGAAATTCACAATAGTAAGGCTATAAGACTAGAATTAAACTTTCTTTTACAATTTGGACAAAATAAATCGAGTACATCAATAATAGTAGGGAGAACAATTACTAAAATTTTTTTACTTAGCATTAACCTTCTTCTTTGTATTCGCAGTATTTCTGATGTGAGTTGTTCGCGCAGTATTTCTAATCTGAGTGTTCATTTATACAGGCATTCCTTTCCTAAAGTATAATTATGTACCTTGGCGAGACATTTAGGTTTAACACTAGCATTTATACTCTGCATTAATTGGAAGTGATTCTGATTAAAAATAACAGTTTTGGAAACCTGCTTTATATAAGGATGTACTCCATATTTCAGGAGAGCACTAATGGCTTGCTTTAAATGCCTTCCTCTTCATGTAAGACGAAATTTAAAATGATTTTCTTAAAACTTTCAATATACATGTTCATGTATAAAGTTGGATTTGAATTAGGGAGAACATATCTAACTCCTAAGAAGCCAAGGCGTTTGCTGAGGTTATTCTGCTATCCTAGTTGCACTTTAAAAAGTACCAAAGATAGTCTATACCTTTGATAAACCAGCAATCATTGTTTACATTGATGTATATTGGTACCTTGACGTCATTTCCCTTGGCGCATGCGTACTGCACGTCTGTCTCCTCTGTAGGCGGAAGCTGCTCTGATGTACGACGCCGTCCACGTTTTGGCGCATGCGCTACAGCAGGTTGACAAGAGTACTCGCCTGCGATTGGTCAATCTCACGTGCGAAGGAGACCAGGCATGGGCCTTCGGAAGCAGTCTATATAACTACTTAAATTTGGTTAGTAGATTCAAACTCCTGGACGATTGCCGTCCGTCTAAACACCTGCCAATGCATCCAATTTGCTCCAGAAACTGTGCTCCTCGCTTTTGGCCCTGTTGCTAAGAAATGCGTTCCAAATTATGAGGAAATTGACCTATTGGAGCACCTACCTTTAAGAAAAAGGTACTGAAAATAATGTCTGCAACCTGAAATAGACTATTCTATTCATGCTCGAAACGACGTGAGGTAAATGTTACCTTGGTTGCTTATTTTAACTGATTTTTAAGAGATTGAAAAGCAGCAAGTTTGAGCTATTGATGATTATAGAATTCACAAGTAATCTTTAGTATCCAAAATTGTTATTCGCATACCTGCATATTTTGAGTGCATTTGTAACGATGATTATGATTTAGGTTCTTAAAATGTTTTACCATAAGTTTTATGTGCAATATCAAGTTTACATTAATATTGTTGAACAGTAATAATTTATAGATATATCAAGTGAAATATCATTGTGATAAAAAAGAACAAGTAAGCAAATTACTTACTTCTAATGGCTACAGAAATACAAGTACCAACTTGAAGCACATTCATGATATGAATTTAAAACAGAAGTGGAAGATATACATCCACAGCATTACATAATACATTCATACAAAATTAGCAAAGAGGATAGTTATTCTCATTAGGGTTATTCCGCCTGAGGAAATGGCGTGAAATTGAATATCTAGTAATGAGTTTCTCCTGAGCTGCTCATGGGTGAAGGATCCCCATTATGAAGCGAGCAAATTGGAAGCTATTGGAGGTGTAACTGAGCAGGTTCTCGGCATGTGCGTGTAGCTGAGTGTGCACGTGTCCCTTCCGTGTGACTAACACTTTACAACAACATCAACAACACCGCTTAGTCATCTAGATACCATATCTATATTCCATACTCTGTAGTAGTCTGTAGTCCGGTAACGATGATGATGATGATGATGTCCTCATTGGTTGATAATCTGTATTGATGATGATGCTGATGAAGATAATCTTTTGATTCTTCTGGAACCTGTCTATGATACTCTTAGTGCTGATTATTATGATGATATGATGATGATGATTATGATACTGTATCCTGCCCATAGCGGTCGTTTGTCTGGGTTTCCATGATATTATATATGACTGTTTTTATATATATAGTCTGACACACAAACTGTTGCACAGCGGCGGTCATTCTTACACCCTTCATGACTCCATGTCGTGACCGTATGCACGTCACCAGTTGCTGCCTTTCGCTTTATTTACTGACAAATGCAAAGCATAATGCACAGAGGGAATTTCCTTATTTCCAAGCATTTTCTGAAAAAAAAAATTCTGAATGTAAAATTTAGCTATCCTATTTAATTTCATTCATATTCATTTAGCCTTGACTGTCTTATGATCACCATAACTTTCATCACGTAAAAGTGAAAAGTTAAGCAACCTATTTCTCAATTCTTTTAATCTCAATATCTAGCTGTATTTTAATCAGCGAAATACCTACCTTATCTATAAAACATCTCCTTTATCTGATAAGTAATTAATATAAGTCACCTCTCTCTTCTACTACAAAATCTCCTATACATCTAATCCAATCCAGACCTGGAGCCTTAGCACGACGTTAATAAAACCAATCACTCCTAGCCTCGACTGCACCCTGTTCAATTTTAGACCTCTGATTCTGAAAGCATTTCCCAGAAACGTAGACCACCAACTGTTATGGGCGGATATGTGTAAAGGTTTTTCTGAATCAGTGTATTATTATTACTACTATCACTACTCGGGTGGGAGACGCATGCTGAGGTATCAACACAGTCCTCTACCCTGCTGCGATCTATTGACGAAATTTAAGTGGCTGTATGACATGGCTTCCCCCATACCCCCCATTTTTCCATACCCCCCTACTGCCCCCACTCCCCCCTGCCACTAGCCTTATGGATCGCAAATTCCAGGTAAGTATTGGTAACATTGGGGTCAGGAAATTTTGATGAAGGTAAATTGTGCATTGCTTGATATTGTTAATCATTAACATCATAATATATATTTAACACTGTGTTGCTATTTCCACTGCTAACAATTCAACTTAACTAGAATAAGTCACTAACATAAATAAGGATTTCCACTACTAAACCATTAATTTTGTTATATGTTCTAATATAAGACAGATACTTTCTGAACACATTTTTCTAACGATAGAGCAAGAATAAGGTAGCTTTAATGACTATTAGAGTACTTGTTGAACTCAAAACACAATAATATTATTGTAACAACGAAATCAGATTTCGGAATTTTGTTCACTTTTCAGATGACCCAGTTACGAACCTAATCACTAAAACTAAAACAACTTTTGCCCTGATCCCTCTATGGGGAATCCGAGAAGTCCATTCCTAACAGAAACAATCACAATGTTGTTTTGCTGCCATATTGTTAAAGCTCTCAGCCTTCAGTGGAAGGTAAATGGTCGGAATTGAGTTTGTTCACAGTGGTGTGATTAGGGTGTCATTTGTCGTGGGCCCTGGCACTGGTGGGTGGGCCCCTCTACTGATAGATGGGCCCCTGTCCCCTTGGCATCCAGCCCCTGAGGGGCCCTATCAATGGATGCCAGAGTCTAATGACCGTAGTCAGGCCCCTCTCAGGCCTGGACAGGGCAAGGCCTAACCTGCCAGAGGTTTGCAGGCTAATTTCCCCAGAGAAGAGGGCTCGGCGAGTTTAATCTGGACAGCCAAATGCCTCAAATCTACTGGGGTGTGCGCGTGCGCGGTGACGCGGCTCGGTGTTATTGGAGGACTGCTAATGGTCACGTGCTAGCTGTTAGCATTAGTATCTTGTGTTCAGGATACTCATACACAGGTAATTCTGATGCACTGTACCACTTAAACTGAACCATTCACATAATGTTTGTTTGTTGGTTTGAACTACCAGACTCAGTGGTTCTGGAGCACTGGGTTATTTCAAGGTACCTTGCTCCTGGATGATCGAATCTATGAGGAGGTAGAGACCATACCCCTACACTTTTACCTAGGCAAGTGTTCTTTAATGTGCATGGTTCCATAGGCACGGCCATTCACATAAAAGCCAGAGATTCTATGACCTTTGACAACCCTGTCATTGTCACAGAGAGAATTCCTGATGCCACAGCAGCAGAACAGAGACTTGAACTGCCAACCTTTGGCTGACAAAGCCAACACCCTACCATTCACATAACAATTTTGTTCTAGCTTTATACCCATCCCTGTGACCTGGTACCCATCCTGTACTCACACCCATCCTATACTGACCCTCTACTGACCCTGTACTCATTCCCTTACTGACCATGTACTCACCACTTACTGACCGTTCACCTATCCTGTACTCCCCATTTAACCACCTACCCTCTACTGAACATCTACTGACCCTATACCCATCCCTTACTGACCATGTACTCACAATTTACTGACCGTTTACCCACCCTGTACTTCCCCTTTGAATCACCTACGCTCTACTGAACCTGTACTGAGCCTATACCCACCCCTCACTGACCTTGCACTCACCCATTACTGACTGCATGGTACTCAAATTATACACTCCCTGTAATCACTATTCTCTATTGAACATTTACTGACTCTACATCCATCCCTTACTGACCATATTATACATTGTATTATGTGATGATGATTTAATAAAAAAAAAATAAAAAAAAAAAAAAATCACTACCTATTGCCCTTTTATCCCACCCTGCATCCACCCACCCACACCCACTCACTGACACTATACCAAACCCCTACCATCTCCAACCACCTCCTCCATATGTCAATTACTCAATACATTTCTGCTCCACCCTTCTGCCCCTTGTACCAATCCTATACGAGTCTGTGCCACCATGTCCCCAGGTCTAAAGTGACCGTAAACAACCATTCGCCATTCCCATAAGAGTGCGTGATGACTGACGACAAGACACCACACTCCATTTCCGATGCCAAGTACCAGAGCCATATATATATGCTGAAAGATGCATATGTGGGGAGCCAAATGTTAAAACACACGACATTATATTTTATTCATTTTTTACATTGAAATAGTTTCTAAATACTTACTACAATTCATCATGCTTTGTGGCTTAAAATAGGGCCTGTCTATTGTGTAGGTCAATAAATATGTTATTTTGTGCCATGGTAAGCACAACTTTGTATTTACTGTTTGAAGAATCTCAAATAACCATCGGGCGATCTCTCATGACACCAATTCCAATGAATATCATGTAAGACAAGCTGAGAATTTCAACAATGCAAGCATTTAGTAAGTCTCATTTAAATTGAAGAAGATTTCGCAAGTGACAAAAATAGTTTACGTTATTTCTCTTCCCTTTTCCTATCTTTATTTGAGCTTTTTGTATTCCTGATTTTCAAACATATGTTGTGTGTTCTTACATTCGGCGCCCTTTCACTTAAAAATCCCCACGTCCCTAAAATCACTCAGATTTACCCAGAAGTGCTCGGGGCTGCTCGGAGCTGCTCGGCTTCCCTTATTGCCCTGGGGAGCAGCCCCCCGTGCTGAGTTAGAGATGCCCTACTCAGATCCTTAGTCACGCGCCCGTATTATCACCCACCTGTCCAGGCTTCTCAGCAAACAACAAACCTGGCCGCCGAGCCATACAGAGTGTTTGTACTGTCCAAACATCCAGGAAATTAGAACCCTGGCTTCACATTTCCGCCACAGTAATGTCCCATCATTCTAAATGCAATCTGAACATTCTTTACCATGGTATTATTTTGTGTTGGAATATAATGGAGAATTGCTGGGTTGAACAAACTGGAAGTGCCTAGCTAGATAGTTTGGGCCATGGATGGTTGGTTTATGTTGGCAATTTAAATTCAGCGGCTAGGACACAAAACTAAGCCTGGAGCCGTGTTTCCACGAGCAAAATTAATAGTGGTTTGGTCGGTCAACCCATGTGACGAATTGTTGGGTGACCAACTGCTCTAATCATTGGCAAATACTGTAAGAAATATCGGAAATGTAAGATTTTTAAGCTAAACCCACAGCAATAAGTGTATTTAGTCTGCCCTCCCCCGCCATAATGAAATTTTGCAGGTGCACTTTAGCCAGCACCCAATAGATGCAAACCAAATGCCCAGATCTAGAATTAGGGTCAGAATAACGTTCGGTCCATTCATAAGGCAATAATTCCAATAATTACCTTAGACTTTCTCAATGTAAAAACTAAATTCTTCAATTAGGGATAACAGCAGCTTTAATTTTCAACCAGTAATTTTACATAATTCCTTACAATTTTTTTTTTCTTTAAATATTCAATTCCGTGGCAGACCACTATAATTGCAGCTTCCCATAATTGCAGGGCTTCATATTGATCGCAGAATTCTGCAGAAAGAATTGCTTGCGATCTTAGTGGCTGAATTGATTTAAGATTTGTTACACATTTTTTCATTGCTTGTTGTTCTTCTATGTTTCTTATGTGACTGGTATGTTAAAAGGTCGACATGGAAGGTCTAACAGGCAGAATCACATTTGATCGGGGACGGAGACTCGACTTTGCCCTAGATATTTTACAGCTTCAAACAATTGGCTTAAAAAAGGTAAGTCATAAAATTTAATGTCAATCCATTGGTTTGTAGTTCACGCTTCCGATATAGCCTATAGTTCTACAGAATTAATGGAAATATGTAATCTGTTGATGGCAAAAATAAAATACTTTCAGAATCAATCTAATTCAACCTAGATATCAAATTTAGAGTATCAGAATTAATCTATCTTTAATGTAAGACACAAAAGTATGATACACAGACAAATTGCTAACGATTATATCAGCTCGACTGACAGGATGAAATCCGAGTTTCGTCCCAAATTGGCTGATAATAACGATAAAGACGACACAATCTTACTGCAATTAAGTATCTAAAGAGCATATTCCACCTTGCGTTGGTTAGCATCTGAGTTGGCTGGTTGCTTCTGGCTTTGTCCGAATCTCCAAATATTAAGGCAACCACCTTTCTAAATTCCACTTTGCTTTCTTTGTAAATCAGTTTGTTTCTATCAAATATACCCAAGCAAAATGCCCAACGCTACTCAAAAGATGTATAGTGGAATATGGCCTTAGGTTTCGTTCCTGTTACTAATAGGTTGGCCACTGGAGCACTTCCACAGGGATCAATTTCACAGCGCCATTTGAAATGTCCAGGTCAGGAGGAATGTTTGGTAACAAGACACTCATTGTCACATCCATTATGGTGAGCAGTCTACTTATCTTATCTTATCCTATCTCATTTTACTTGACTGTTAGATATTGTGGAACATGTTATTGATACTAATTGGGAAGGAGGTATGCATCTTGCCGCTATTAATATTGTTCAGCATATCTATTTTAGTGGCCACTATTTGATTAGAATTATAGAGAACAGCAAGTAACTTATGGAAAAGGTGTGGTGTTAAACACCTAAAAGAAAGTGAGTTTTTTATGAAGGAGTCTCTATTCGTATTACGGTATGAAATAGCCATATGTGTACTACATTGTATTAAATATGGGAGTCAGATTACGCAAACGGGGTTGCCATGTCATTATTCCATCCCCCCCACTCTATATAGATGCCAAATTTCTCACATCTTAACACTAAACAGCTTAAGATCAGGTGATTTTTCAAGCAATGATAATGATAAGAAATAACTGACGAAAGGAACATGTGCTCGTAGCCAATTATCGTTGCTATGCAAAGTATCATTAAAACTCTGTTAGGACAAGTGTAAATTGTATTGGTTGCTGTCTCATGTTATGCCATAGTGTCTGTGTTGTCATGTTTTGTCACTTTCTCCATAGGAACCTCTTGTGATTACAACTATTCTGGTACGTTTTCGAGAAATACAGTAAACCATATTTAGCTTTGGAGCTGGGGCTTGATATGGTCACTGGTATTGCAAAGGATTATCAGAAGTGTTATACCCTGCTTAATTCTGCCTATGTAAACTTTTGGAATAGGTACTAACTCACATATAGTTTGGGGTTCCCCATTGAGATTATTTAATGCTTTGAATATCATCAGCTTCATGCAAAATTGCTTGGCTCCTTTTTAAAAAAGACTTTAAGAGATTGCTTCAATAATAAGGATTCATTCGTAAAACAAAGCAAAACAGCACAATATGTAGGTGAATTGAGCAACATGATTAGTTGTGTAATTCCTCACATTTAGTCAATGGTATCGACGATAATAGTGGCCTAACCTAGTAGATCAAATCGTTTAAATGCACTACCACACTACTTGGACCACGTTGCTAGTTGTAGTTTTCGAGTTAGAAAAAATTGTACATTTTGACTAGGTCAAAATATCAGCACTTTTAACTGATTGACAAAAAGTGAGTCAAGCCACTTTTACGTAAAGCTTTCTAAATGTGGACATGAATATTTACTCTATGTAAGTCACGAGATACTAGCTACAATAGCAAAGCAAATAATGTAAAATAACTTTAGGTCAATTAGCAGTTTCCGGCAAAGGATTTCTTCCTGGTCAACAACGTTAACGCTTGAAAATCATGTAGCAGTTATGTAGCAATCACATTATTTTTACATGGATTGTCGCAATTTTATCATTACAAAAAAGAAAATCCAGCAAGAGATACATTGAATTCCCCTTGTAATTCTTTGTAACTGTTTATAAATGCAACACACAAATAAGCCCTGAGAGTCAAGTTAAATGTGCCCATGTTCTTTTCCCTTGTATTAATTGAACAAGACACCAATACTTCGTATAGTTTCCGTGGGGCTGGCGTACAAATCCCAGTCTTCTTATTCACTCCAAAAGCAGTTGGCCATACCAATTTACCCACTGAGAAGTCTAAAGTCCAAGCTGTATGTTTCTTACGCCACCTTTTAGCGAGTCCTCACCCCCTCTTTAGGACCTGAGGCCAAGGGATTGTCATCTGACAGTATCTTGAACCGACCCTTTAACAGCTAGACTTGTACCAAATCAGGACTCTGTGGCAGGACAGGCCCTTTGCCTGCCGAGCTTCATCTAGGTCTATTATGAAACGCCAAGTGTAAAGATTATATTCCCAATGCCAATTTTTCTGTGGATTGTAAAAATTGCAAAATATAATATAGACATTTTAACTGATTAGAAAAGTTTCATGCTTGTCATTCAAAATAGTATGTACAAGATGTATGGTTTCATGCCATATTTTCAGAGAAAAATCCAACAAGTAACAAAATCGCTGGCATTAGAAACGGTTTTCGGCATTTTCGTACTATTTGACAGTATACCAAAAGTGAAAAATGGTAAAAAAAAAAAAAAATAGAGAGAGAGAAGAAACTAACGGAAAGTAAAACACGCTTTACAATTACAGTTCAAAGCTCACACCATTGGGACAAAGCCACATATCTAATTTTCTTATAATTTTCTTAATGAAATTATTCAGAAATAATTTAGGAAAAAAATACAAAAATCACACAGAAAAGGGCGCTCCATCAAGTATGTCAAAAATCCAATGCGAAATATGCCCAAGGAGGAGGGAGAATTGATCATTTTGCTGTTTTTGTTAAAAATGTACGTGCATACTTAATGGAGGCTCCAAAACCTAAATCCTCACAACACTTGGCGTCCCATAGCTCACCACCCACTCACCACCCAATCCCCCTACACTCTGATACTCACCACCCAATCCCCTGCGCCCACCACCCTATCAGCCCACTAATCCCCCTGGCCCTATGTCCTGTCTCCCTCACAGGAACCACCCTATGTGATGATCAAAAAGTCGGAACACCCCTTGAAGGGCAACGATCAGTACGAGGGCTTCTGTGTGGATCTGTTGGCCGAGATCGCTGAGATGGTCGGCTTTAAGTATAAGATCGAGCTCGTGCCTGATGGAAAGTACGGAGCGCCGGATAAGCACGGCAAATGGAACGGCATGGTTCGCCAGCTCATCGAAAGAGTGAGTTTTCGTCTTTGATTGTAGGTCTGATCGTTCTCTTTTTGTGTGTGTATGTATTTGTTGCTTCCTACGCAGGAGCTGGCACCCCCGGCGGTCCAATACTTTTGTCCAAGGAGCTACATAGGGCTGGCCTAATGATAACGGTTTATAATAAGGATTATTATGTTATTATGCCTGGTATATTTCATGCATATGTGATAACATTCTGATATTTATAATCTCATCCCACATTCATAATAGAAGATGTCAATGTTATATCAGTGTTCTGGTCAATTTTCGTGAGGTTACAGATTTTCGGTGCGGTATAATACAAAATAGATTGCTCCATAATAATGAAATAAAATGGGACAATTTTGTTAAATTAATGCTCCTTTTTTCAGAAAGCTGACCTTGCTGTGGCGTCCCTAACCATCAACTACCTGCGCGAGCAGGTCATAGACTTCACCAAGCCCTTCATGAACCTCGGCATCTCGATCCTCTTCAAACGACCCAGGCGAGAGAGCCCTGGCCTCTTCTCTTTCCTCAATCCGCTCGCCATTGAGATCTGGCTGTACGTGATTGCAGCTTACTTTGTTGTGTCCTTGCTGATGTTTGTGCTGGCTCGGTTTTCACCTTACGAGTGGTACAATCCGCACCCGTGTAATCCAGACACGGAAGACTTAGAGAACACATTTACGCTGTCGAACAGTTTTTGGTTCGCGGTAGGAACCCTGATGCAGCAGGGGTCGGACATTAACCCGCGGGCCGTTAGCACCAGGATAGTTGGAGGCATTTGGTGGTTCTTTACCCTCATCATCATCTCCTCTTACACGGCCAACCTGGCCGCCTTCCTCACCGTCGAAAGGATGGTCTCCCCAATAGAAAGTGCCGAGGACTTGGCCAAGCAGACTAGGATAGAATACGGCACCATAGCAGGAGGCTCGACTATGACATTCTTCAGTGTGAGTAGTTGATAATGTGAAAAAAGGTCTATTTTATAATAAGTCGATACCTGTGGTGAGGTAATAATGTAGATGGCACATTTGGTTATTCTCAATGAGTCATGACTACGTTTGCTTATTGTTACGACAAACCCAAATGAGTCATGGCGACTTATGCTTGTAAAATGTATATAAGGCCATGACTACATTTGCTCATTGTTAGAACTATAGTCTGAACGGGAAACAGCTTAGTGAATTCATATTGTTGGTCTACCACTGCGCGTGGGCATTCTATCTATGGAAAGTATCTAGGCTGAAAGCTATATGTTACTCAGGTGTCTTACATGCCCTGGGTGGCTCCTCTCAAAACCAAAACTCCAGAGGTAAGTATATGGTAGAATGGAAAAATGTGCACAAGACTTCACTAGGTAAATGTCAGTCACATGTTTAATCAATAATCTTGCAATGGATTTTTATTTTTCACCACTTCTTCCAGTGGATCATAATTATAGAATACATGTTTCAATTAACAAGAACGGCGTGAATTAATGTGTGGAGTAATGCAGGGTACATAGATAACTTATAATATTTGCTGAAGTTCAAATTTTGAGAATTGGTATTTTATGTTAGTATCATTCCGATTGCTACCATGTCCCAAAGGCCCTAACTTGACCTAAAGGTTATTACGGGGATTTCAAACATTATAATTGCAGTGTCCTTTTTTTAAAGTCAAAACGATATCACAATCAAGAACAGGTTTCTGTCAACTATATAAATCGCTGGGTCATTCACTGCCATATAGATCACTGGGCTATTAATTGTTGCAACCCCCTCACGATTTGTGCGACGATTTTGATGAAACCCATCCTAATTTAGATATCCACACTCACAATGATCGTCCATAAACGAACGCCCATAAACAGTCCGATGGAATAAACCCTCTTATTCACTACTTTTGCAGGAGTCAAAAATACCTACTTATCAGCGCATGTGGGCATTCATGGAGTCCCGCGAGCCCTCCGTCTTCGTGACCAAGTCGCAGGAGGGCATAGAGCGGGTACTTACGGGTAACTACGCTTTTTTGATGGAGTCAACGATGATTGACTACACAATCCAGCGTAACTGTGATCTCATGCAGGTAGGAGGCTTGCTGGATTCCAAAGGTTACGGCATTGGTACTCCTATAGGTGAGTGTTGTTTAATCTGGTTATGTCATTAAAATTAGATGTTACGCAAATTGTAATCATATTATATGAATATTAATAATGTTATGCAATTTAGATTGTAGATTTAACTGAAATCAATATTTTAGATGAGGGGTGGATATTATAAACACATAGAGACTATTTAGATTGTCTTTTCCGAAATAAATCAAAGTTTTAGGATTGTTACTTAGAATGTCACTATTTTGTATAGCAATACACTAACTTTAATTATCATATACAACATAGAATACAAACATATAATATTGAGTAAGGATACAGCTATAATATACACATACCAGTTTAGAGGATCCCAAGATTTTTACTTATTCATAAATTATACGGTATATTTCTTAAGAACACGCAAAGGCCTCAACAAATTTAAGAAGGAAAAACGTGGCTCTATTAAATCATGTACATATCAAATTTTAACAATGACAAAACAACTTAAACCATTCTATAACAATTCTTGCTTGGTCCACACCACTCTCTAACAACATCTTCCACCTTCCCCCACACACCTTACAGGTTCGCCATATCGAGACTCGATCTCGATGGTAATACTGAACCTACAAGAAAACGGCCGTATACAGATGCTGTACAACAAGTGGTGGAGGAACACGGGTACCTGTAACAACGACGACAAACAGAAGGAATCGAAGGCGTCGTCCCTCGGCATCGAGAACGTGGGTGGCATCTTCGTCGTCCTTATGGCCGGCCTCACGCTCGCCGTTGTCACAGCCGTGGTCGAGTTCATCTGGAACTCCCGTCGGAACTCCGCAAACAACAGAGTACGTAGTATCAATAATATAAGAAGGCCCGCTGGGGACGTCCGAGGGTGGCCGGACGGCCCGCAGGGGGCAGGACGGCCCAAGGTTGAGGGCTGTCCGGCCCTGAGGGCTTTCCGGCCACCCGAGGACGGCCCCTAAGGGCCTTCTATATTCTATCACCCAATCAAACCTCCAAATATGCTAAAAATAGCATAAATGAGGAACGGGCCGTACAGCCAGTCATTACGCACTGATCCTTGTACGGCCCGCTGCTCGGCCGTGCGGGTGATGAAGTCTGTCGCAGTCAGACACCCACTGTTTCCCAAAGTGCCATAATGCAATAGATAAGTAGGTCAGGGACGGACTAATTATGAAGGCGCATGGCTAAATCCTTGTTTCCACCAGCCGATTTTACCACCAATTTCAAAAATCGGCAGTTGGAATATTGGTTAATCATGAACATTTTATATGTATACAATACGAAAGGGTTTTTAATTCTCTTTCAAATGGTATGTAAGGTATATACTCTCTTGTCATATTACTAGATAAAGTAATAATATAGTAAGACACTTTTATGGAGTATGAGGTCCTTTTTATTCACCTCTGGCACAGTAAGGACCGCGGCCTGACGGCCGCGGTCCTTACTGTGCCAGAGGTGAATAAAAAGGACCAAAATACGACATAATAATGTCTTCTTTATTTTATGTGATGGCTTAAACCTGAAAAAATCAACTAATTCATAGAGAAAAAACAGTCCCGACGGTGATGTAATAGTCCCGTCGGCGATGTCGTAGTCCCGACGGTGATGTCGCCATCTTGTTTGTTTACCTAATGCTGGATTCTGATTGGCCTAAACCATGGCAACGGGGTCACGTGGTGCATTTTTATTTTGGAATCTCTTGGGGTTAGTATAAGATCAGATATATTTACCTCGTTGCAGGGGATAGTAATTACGTTCGAAAAGCACCTTACTAACCTCTCCTCCCACCAGCCATTACATAAATTACCAAATAATCGGCAGTCAAAATCGGCTGGTGGAAACTAGGCATTATGATTCATCAGAGGGGTTTGCAATCGGTATTGGGACCTAAAGGGCAGAATGGAGAAAACAGAACTTTGCACAAATGCATGAGAAAGGTCGGTTCTCTGCTCACCCCTAAATCCCCTTTTCGAAATCCTGGACCCGCCCCTATGCTGATCCTTGGAATAATGACCATGCTTAATTGTATATGCAGTGGGGTCCAACCAAAAAACGTATAGCCCATATGGCGTCCACAGGCTGATGCTGCTGATCTTAAAATTCGGCAGCATAAATTGCGGTTAAGTATACCATGCCATATGTTATATAAAGGGTTTATAATTTTGTTCCGAATGTTACACAGAAAGTATGATAGCATGTAATATATTTAGATAAAATCGAAATGGGTAGCATCAAAATCGGCATGTGGAATACAGGTATTAGGTAATCATACTATAAAACGTGCACGTGCTTGATATGATATATTTCTCTCCTTCAACCATTCCTGATTATAAACTTCGCTGCATCAAATAGCAAATTCTTTTCAACAATGTTATTATTTTGACATTCGAGTTGTGGTCTTGGACACGTTTATTTTCCAGCTGGGGTATAACTAATATGATGCTTTGATGTATTCTGTAATGCCATGTTAATAATTTTAATAATCATGGTTATACACTATCGATTTGCCATAGCGCCATATCTCATAACTTAATCATAACATACTTATCTCATTTGCTTAACATTGTGATCAGTTTCCTATAAGCCGGGCTCCCAGAATTCACATTAAACATTAACCAATTCTAATTCTATGGAGGACTGAAATCAATTTGGATAATCGGGACTCGGAATTTCAATCACAAACTAGTAATGAATTCGTCCGTTGGTATGGATAAATCTTATACGATAGATTGCACCAGGACATAAACATATCTAGGCCTAAATGAACTTGTTTTTGGTCCATGCATACGTAATATAATTATGTTTTTTTTCCTCTTTATCTTTTAGTCATGCCATGCAGTCAGACACGAGGTAGGTGCAGACTTTGTTGAAAGGATTCTGTGACACTCTCCTTCAGACTTAAAATGGTTTAAAAGTACATTTTTCGCTAATGCTCAATTTTGCTCGGCCTTTACGTATATAGGCCTATATTCACCGAGAAGTAAAATAATCACTGAATAACTGTAGCTAAGTATTATTTCCAAGTATGCTCTATTATTTTGGAACCAACGCCTCCTTGAATAATTATTATCAAATTCTAAAGTGCTTGGTATCATGATGTTCCAAACAAACTCACACGTATACATAACATCATCTCCTTAAATTGTCAGTCAATTTAGCCAGAAGTGGTGGCATAACCCGCCCAGTTTTTAATCCTGACCAAAAATGATAGCATAACCCGCATACATAAGATAATCTCATTTGCAACCAACCCTGACCAACGCTATTATTATAACCAACATACATAACATCATCTCCTTCAAATGCAGTCAATCTGGGCAGAAATCATGGTATAACAAACCCAGTTAACCTGACCAAAACTAATATCATAACCCTGCAACAGTCAAATTGCAGTCAATCTGGGCAGAAATGATGGTATAACCCACCCAGTTATTAAACCTGACCAAAAATGATACCATAACCACTATACGTAACATAATCTCATTTTGCCACCAACCTTTACCAAAAAAAAGAAGATCCAACATAACCCACATAATATCACTGATCTCATTTTGCAGTCAATCTGGGCAGAAATGATGGAGGAGCTGCGCTTCGCCATCCGGTGCCACGGGTCGGCCAAGAAGCCGGCCCTGAAGCGCCAGTGCTCGAAGTGCGTGCACCACCCGCCGGAGCCGTGCGCCATCGACTCTCCCAACGGGATCATCCAGCTGAAGAACGTGCGTAAGTCGCCGCTCCCCAACCGCGAGCCTCACTTCCGCTATCACGACTCCCCTGACACCTATACTGTCGACTACCGCGACACCCAGGCATGACACCACCAGCCGGTCATGCCTGAGGGTATTGTTATTGTTATAACAGTTATGGTAATAACAAGAGCAACTGGTGATGGTAATAACAACAACAATGTCGTCACTGGTTGTTTGGGAATTGTTATAATGATGATAATAATAACAACAGCATCTAGTGTTCCAGCAGCAGAATTCGATTTCGATTTGGAATTGGAATTGGAATTGGAAGCCACAGCCGCCGCAATGATGACAACAATTACGTTGATAATAACAACAAAGGAAATAACGTTGTTTATAACAGTAATAAGAACAGATATGTTGGTAATAACAGCATCAGCATTGCAGTATCATCGCTGCTTGTTCAATACGAATAGGCAGTTGCAATATAGACTGGAACAACGGTTGCAGCAATAACAGCAACAAAAATCGCCGGCGTTGTCAGAAGCGCGGTGGGCCCAGCTTACTACTTCTACTAGCTACTGATGAAGTCCATAGGAGAAAGTTGAAGGTGGTGATGATTGTATTCATAACAAGGTGTCAGTTATACTATCTGTAGAGTGGGAGAGCAAGAAGTAAGGGATTAGATAAGCGGATTATGGAAGCTCGTCGGTTGCAGCGGATGCAGCTATGGATTTGGGCTTAAACCCCCTCAAAATCTCCAGGAATGGTCCTTGGAAAAGTGTGGTCGGGAAAATGCCTAGGATGACATGCACTTTGACATCCGGGGTACACAGCCGCTGCAAAACCACGTGACCAGCGATGATGACGTCATCCAAGGCAATGGCGGTGCTCTCATCGTTTATGGGGTCCACATGTTGTGTAACAGGGGTTGCCAGCCAATCCAAAAGAAGCTTGCAAACCATAGAGGAGAGTATTTTGTTGAGATTTGTGGCTACAACTAGAAAAGGCATGGTTTTTATTTTGTCATTCAGGACAATTAAAAGGAAAAGGGATTCATCAAATATCAGGAAACCAAAGAAAGGAAAAAGATGCCATCTGTGAATGAATGAAATAAAATAACATAATAAAAATAACACACACTGATGACTACACAAAACAAGATGGCGGTCGGCAGTCATCATAATAACGTGTCCTGATGCGCATCCAGCCCGCGCAGCCTCCTCCACCAATGATGTTGGCCCGTTTAGCGGATAAGTGCTTCCCGACCCCTTCCGACGTTAGGGCTAGGAGGCACCACACACACCACCTTGTCCACTGTGCCCCGCTATGCAAACCTCACATCCCTTGCTGGGAACCGAACTGCAAGCTCGGATGTGGGGGAACAGTACAGTCTTACAGACAGGAGCTATGCCCTAAGCATGCCCTCACTTACTCAGCGCATGCGGTACTGTCGAAAGGAAGGAAGCAAACACTGACTTGTGTCGTATTCATAAAAATGATAAATTTGATGAAAAAAAAAGACAAAAAATAAAATCTTGGGACAATGGCAAGTATATATATTATATGTATAAGATATCTTAAAAAAGACATTTGAAAGTGGAAGGTCTTTGGAGACCTCGCTTGCCTATGTGGTAGGCGAGTGTAGACTATGTTATATTTTGTTGTGTATCTTTTAGTTTGCAGAGACAGAGACAATATTGTATAGTATCCTGCGTCGCCTTGCAGAGGGGAACGATTCTCACTGACGTAGGAGGGGAGACTCATCATAATAATTATTATTATCATATGAAGCCAGGAAAAGTGTAGAGTTCATGTTTATTGATGTCAATGTACATATATAGAGCCTCCTGAGCCTTGGGCCCTCCCCCAAACAGTTGCCAAAGCCTGCCTGCCATTCTGTCATACTGTTTTCATTTCATAATTTGATGATAAGTTTACTTGAGAGTATTATGATTATACAACCTAACACACAGATTTCATGGGCTTTTACTCTATGTATTATCTGTGTATACGTACACGTTGCTCATACTTCTTTCGACTGTTGAGTTTAAAGACGTGAGCAAAGACTTGTGTGAAAATACCAAGGGTTCTCAATGTCATTGACAGAAAGAACGCCTTGGTAAGGGACCATTTCTTGTCTGCGGCAATTAATATCTATTTATGATTGTTTTCTCTGGGATTCATACCAAAGGAACCACAATGAAGTAAAAGGACAACTTTGTGCTGGATAGCTCTGCAATAGCTCCCCGATGGCTCGAGAATGATACATTAGTTGACTTTGTTATAAATAATCTCAAAGAACCACGCAGCATAATGCATATGTATGACCAAAAACATTTCTCTTTTTCTGGTCGACGTCAGTGCTAGTCACCTGGCTTTATTCAGAAAACATACAAGACAGAAACCAAGAAATAAACCAGAAATAATAACAATATAAACACACACAAACCCCCTTCTCACGTGTATATAAACCCTCGCCTACCAGTTGTATTGGCTAAGTGGTAATGATACTGAGTAAACTTTATCATATTGAATATTTCCTATCGATGGCAGTGCACAGGCAAAATGTAAAGATAAAGCCCCTAGTGTATCTACAATAGGTTTGGGTTCCTCTGTCTTCGATAACATTGTTGTCCGTCCCATACTTGTTTTACTCAAATCAACTCCACAACACACTGTACTTTGCACCGGAACTTTCTTTGCAGAGAAAATTATGTGTCGACCATTTTGTCATTTGTGTATATTTGTAAAAGAAAGTAACAGGATGATATATGCCATGCAGCGTTATGTACAAATATATGTCATGTGCACAGATGATATGCGTATATGTATATACCATGCATATGGTGCACAGGTATATTTATATGCCATGCACATGGGTTATGTACCCATTGTACATGTGTCATGCACAATGTATACAAATGTGAGTACTGAAGCAATGCACATGGTATATAGGAATACATGCTTGTATGCAAAACATACTGTATATACAAAATATATACGTGTGCAATGCGTACCGTATGTACAGGCATATACATCCAAGTGTATACCATGCACATGGTGTATTGCAAGATATTTGTTTTACTTTATTTGAACAAAAACACGCAGGGAACTGCTACTGCAGTTCTATGCTAGGATGTCGTGGACCAACAGTTATAGCTCCAATAGTACGTGCAATAATAAAGTCAGAGAACCGCGGACATATCTAAGTTGATATATCAACAGTGTCGAAACTCCATGTCAGTTGCGGGGTGTAGGGAGAGGAAGAACTATCGCCGAATATAGATTTCTGTCTGTGCTTTGCAGAACACCCTTTTTTCTTTATTTCAAACAAATACATTTAACAAAAAACTCCAAAAGTTCGATAAACCTCAATGTTGTCCTTACAATTATAGCGTTTTGGTGTAACAATTGAGCTATTCGTTAAGCAAAAAGACGAGGAGATGCAAACTTCTGTCACTTTTGGATAGAATGCATAGTATTCTTTAGTGTGATTTGTTCACCAAAAGAGCAGCAATTTCATTAAATTCCTAGGTGAAAACCGTTGGATGTAGATGTTGTGACATGCTCTTTAATGACTTAAATCTATTTCAAGGGATGTCTGCAAAGCACGAAGTAAATAACATCTAGATACAGTAATTTATTTGGTTAAAAGCAGGGAAATTGAAGCCACTGCCTTCACAAGCGACGTAATCTTTCTGGCGATTCTATATTCCTCCAGTGACGCTCAACTACAAATGGATCTTTTATACATATATGGGCCTTATCACAGTTTATGTTAGTAGTTGGGTTTAAGTATATTTGTTGACGTACAATATGCATTAATTAAAGCTTATTCCTTATGGAAAAGGGAGAAAAACAACCAAGGCTATTTGAGCTACCACTGATAATCAGTATTCTGTGTTTGTTTATAACAGAAATGTATTGAATTGTTCTAAACTTTATGGATGTAATGTCAATTGTTCCACAGCAGGTAATGTTTGCATTTAAGAAAGCTCTATTATTTCATACCAGTAGTAACAATGCTGTGTATGTCTTATTGAGCCACAGTGGTTTTTGGGCAATGTCGATAGGATCAATCGACAATGTGTCTGTTCCCGTAAGATAATTTCAATAAATTAATGTACAATCCTAGATAGTTATGTATGGATTTATTTCACTTAATCTATAGCTTAAATATCGCAGTTTATTTTAGCAATGTCTTGATGTAAATGACCTGCGTATGTAAAACAATATGAGTAACTCAGAGAAGCTCCCAGGTAAACCATTGGATCTGCTCAATATCAATGAATTGTTTTGTTCCTCTTTAGCTCAATTAAGGGTATGGGTTGTTTCCTTTAAAGATCTTTACCCCTCCGAAAAAAACAACTCCTCTCGCCTTCAATGGATACAGCATTGCCACACCAGGAAAACAGATCTGAAATCACTACCTTCGTTTGTCATGAATATGTTATTAGTATGAGTATGCAGGTTTCTTTTTTAAATGTTCCCAAAGTGATGTAGATTTGTCATGTTGCGAAACCTATCAGTTGTTATTCCACGTAGCAAAATATCATTGCCGGAAAGGTATGACACGATTGTGTATTTGGGACAAATAAACAAAGATTTTCATAAGTATAGAACATGTGTTTGCCTTAATTAGATTTGTTGTTATGTCATTTGCCACCCACTTCTTTAGTAGTGAAGGATGGATAATCCAGTCATACAAATACAATATGATATTTTCATGATATTCTATTATAGGCATGCTGTCTAGTCATCAGACCAAGAACTAGCCGTTTCCCTTTACTAACGAAATTAAGAAATAGCAGAAAATCTATTTTAAGATAATCTAGTATCCGAAACAATATTTATAAATAAAATCATATTTATTCATTACATATTCCGTAGACCGTATATTTTTGAAAATCACAGGTATAATGTAGTTAGGATGGTTTCAGTTTTGAATAAAAGTTAACTCGAAATCTCCATAGCATCTGGTAATTTGGCTACTATCTACGGCAGTGCTTCCTAAAAATATCCCTCGAAAACGTTTACACAGTTCAAGAACATATAGCTGTATGATAAAGTAACTATTTAAGACCTATGTGACAAATTCTTTTCAAAAAGAGTTTTACAACTCTCAATTTACAACCAATTGGAAATATGCCATCTGCTAGTGCTCCAGCTTTTATAAATTAACTATTAATATTAAAACAGAGTCATTTACAAGAAATTAACATGTTACTAGTAAAAGATCTAGAGCTATTAATTTTGTCAACAATAAGGGTGAAGCAGGGGGAAACATCTGTCTCACTGGCGTCGCCTCGTGTCAAAGTGATGTATCCAAGGTGGATCCTGTGGTGGACCTGGGTGAACCACAAGGTAAGGAACAGGTGAGGTTACCTTGTGGGACAAGTGGTAGTCTCTGTAGGCTTTCAACTTTTATATAATATTATATGATAATCCTTTAGCATCATAGTTAGTGAGAGTGAACATTTTTCATAATTATGATCATGAAGAAATTAATGTAGAACAATATGAATATTGGCTAGAAAATATAGTCCGAAGCTAAACGCTTTAATAGATTAAAGGTGATGGACGATTGTAATATAACATTGATTGAAAATGACTATTGTTTTCTTTTACTTAGCCCTCTTTATATTAGCCTAATAAATACTTTTGAGGCATCTTATGCTTTTCTTTGCAATATAACATTAGACATTGGTAATTTCTGTCAATATCAATGACAACTAGTGCAATTATATTCAAATTATGGGGCTGTGTATGATACAAAAAGAATAGAATATGGTACGAAAAGTAATATCAGATTATCTGTAGACAGATTATCAGATTATCTGTAGACACATGAGCCTAGCACTTTAATATACGATTATATCTTACAAATAACTGTTATGCACTCTCTCGGAAAAAGAAAATACCTTTACTCCTATAATCATTCAACACAAAGTTTCCTCTTTTCTGTGTTTGCTTAGAAACAAAATATAAATCTGCGGAGTTTGTTTGAAAAGGTAACAATTACAGGTGAAAAGTGCATTGCCCTAAAGGCCATGATCCACCTTGCGATTTTGGGCCAATTTTGAACCGATTTTGAAAATCGGTTTGCTAAATAATTATTTTTCTTATACAACATACACTTTTCCAGAGAGTTTAGAATAATACATATCAGAAAAATGGTATTTCCATCAGGAAAATTGATTCCAAATATGTGAAAAATGCATGAGAAGAAAATCAGTCGGCTCAAAATCGCAACGTGGATCATGGTCTTAACAGGGATGCATGTTCGCAGTTCACCACACTCATGGCACGTATCTGTACCAGATTGTCATTGTTAAACAGAACCTATTCCTTCACAATTGTGTTTTGTTTGTGAAAATGTGAGAAATGCCAGAATTCCTTTTGGTTTGTGTCCAAGAGCAATTTTTTTTATGATACACTGGAATGAGTTATCATAAGGTCAGCCTCATATCTTGAAGAGACTTCTGCGACCAGTGGATATTGGAAATTAAAATCTGTAGTTTTCACAAAATCGGAACAAGAAATTCATATTATATTTTAATGATATCGTAACATAAATAGTGAAACGTGTAAACCTGGATTGCGTTAACGTTTTAAAAAAGAACGCTCTCTGGCTGTCTCATTTCGTTTTAGATGATTCAGCTAAAAAAAAACCGAGATCGTTGTTGATTAAGATGATTTGTTTCTTAATTATTTCAGTGTTGGCATTGTTGAACTTATAATACATATTTTAGTTATTTGGACACATGATGAACAAACTTCTAAGCCGCGCCACCTTCCGAGAGAAAGGTAAAGATCTCGCCTTTGGACGTATTCAAGAACTAGATCTTTTCATCTGTTATAATCAAAATAGTTGCATTATGATATATGATTGTAAATCACAACCAACAAACGTTTAATGTTTCAGGTTTTCAAATTTCGTGATATTGATTTGCACCAATTCATGGGCGGACTTAGCAATTATTCATTCATGTCTTGGATCATATTTTTGAACAGGTACGTACTTAGTTGAAAAGGCTAGATCTATTGATGGACCATTTGCGAGTTCCTGTACTAGGTATTAGTAAACGTTAATCAGTTAATGTAGGTTAAGTTAGTGTAATTTTGAATATAATTATATTTCACATTTAAGGCTGATGACGTGGCTCTCACAAGATCAAAATATGATACACAAACCATTATGCATGCCATTTCAAACTCTTTGGTAACGACCAGAATTGGTAGAAAAGGGTTTTTATTTTGAAACTTTAAAATACAAAACTAAGTTTATAATGGGATTGAGTAGGTTACAGTTGGAAATTGTCTCACATTATACCGACAACACTCTTTCGGCCACAGGGTTTTTGTATCAGTATTGTGATATTATTTCGCTGTGTTATCCTTTTGTTGGGAATTGTGGGCACCTACAGAAATGCAAACGTACAGATCACGCGGTCAAAGCGCCGAAAGAACCTTATTGGCTTTACACAAGATCTTGATGGCAAAATCTCGGGGTATCTTTGGTTTTACATGATAGATCAAAGTTTCCTTTATCGTAATGTAAGGTGACGTGATGCCATTTCATCTGACATATTATAAAATGCCATATAAGACGTGCGGTTATCCAAAAGACGAAAGACCTTTTTAAACTTTTAGAAATTGTACATAAGCAGAGGTTACAAAATGGATTGGAAATAATACGTGGTACGTCCGGCATTCATTAAAGATTTTTTTTAAACAAATATGTTTTGCAACAAAAGCAACATACTATTGTTACAAATGAATACAAATGTAATCGTCCAGTCACACACTTTAAGGAAACATTGATTAAAACATTAATTTTAGGTTTCACATTGGTTCGAATGAGGTGTTTCATATGACGGTTAAGATATTTCTGTAAATTACTTATAACATACCAGTGATCAATCAGTCGAAATAGTATAAACATTCTAATATGCTAATGAACCAGAAAAAGAGCATAAATCATGGGAATTAGATTTGCCTATGATTCGAGAAATAGTTCAGTTTCCCACCCTTGTTGAATGTTACAATGCTAAAAGAGTAAATATACATTCCCATTTCATATTTCATTTTCCTGCTCATGTAATTGCTTGATGAACATGCTGATATACATGACGTGAATTTGACAAGACCTATATTTCAGAATAATTCATACAATTAACCTTAAAATAATTGGTAAAAGAAACTACAAGAGAACTACGCGCGAACAAGAGTCCTCAATTAACAAAGTTGCCGACATTTTTATAAAATCATTTTGAAATCATCGTTTGGCTATTATCTTGAATAACCATTTCGGAGTAACCTTTTTATGAAGTCTTGATGTTGATATAAGTAGCATTACCAAAGATCTTACCTATCTTGAGTTGCAGGTTAAAGGGAAAACTTAACCTGACATAAATGCAGCAGTACACAATATTAGCTACACTCCAATTGACAATATGACAGAAAACTGGAGCCCCTACATCCCATTAACTAATTCACCATTTTAATACACATCCGCTGATTCTTTTGCATTTTGAGTATAAAAAAACTACACCAATCCAAGCCTTTGTTCTACTATTCAGTGCATGGACTAGCAGAAATACATATTATGTACACTCAGAAGGAAATTAGCTTTGAGAAAATCAGACTACATGTTTGTATAAAGTCCTTGTAAGTGTGCCATTTTATGAGACATCTTAACTTACCAACCTGACTTGCATCGAGTGTTTTTTCTCCTTGTGAGTTCTTGTTGTCCGCTCATGGGAATACAGGTGACATATCTTGACAGTCTTTGCAGGTGTTATATGTATCTAACACCAAAAAGGCTTACTTCTTTTCGCTGTCACATAGTTTACATTGCATTGGCTATTAAAATAAATGGATAACTTTGGAAGACTTGTTGGCTTGTTGTGTGCTGAGAACAAACTCTGTTGATTAAAGGTAATCGGGGCCACACAGGTATTTGTCAATGTTTATCCGCTGCCAACGCTAACGCGGATTAGTACAAAATACACCTAGGTGATCACTTGTGTCCGTTTGTTTGTAGTATAAGTATCCTTGACACATTCACAATTGTAAATTTGCGGTCCGCATCTAACGTGCTAAGGTCCGTTTCTTTGAAAGTGTTATATCGTTTTTGCTGGTAGCAAAGTCCAACAGAGTCCTGTATTTGGACCCTTATCCCCGCCTTCCTCATTCGACACCAGGGGTCTCTGCACATCTCCTTCCGGGCGGCGGCGGTAATGGCGGCATCCCAACTTCCGGTTGGTCGTCGTCACTTCCGGTTCATCGTCGACCACTTCCGGTATCTCCTTTTCCCCGCCCCGCCAACCAAACAACCAGCTCCAAGCAGTTTCTTTCCTTCAATCATCAGTCTCCAAGCAGAAGCTAGGTCTCAAAACAAGCGCGTTCACCGACAGAACTAAGGGGGGATGCCTTACACCTAAAAACAACAGCTGGCTCATCCCTCACCCCCTACCCCCAACCCCCCAAAACCCCTCCACCCCCCACCACATCCGGCCTGAGCGCTAGCTAGGTCCTTTCCACCCGAGGAGCCTGTGGCTCACCTGCTCACACACCTGCTCTCCACCTGCTCTGAGCAACTCGGTTTAACTCCCTCCAGCTCCTCAGGCCAGCGTTTCCTTGCCAGAGGCGGCGTACACCTGGTTGGGCGCGAGACCAGTGAGTGGCATCAGCGTCATGCCGTTCCCGTCCACGTAGTGGTCAGGGTGCGTGTGGCGGATGCTTTTCTTTACTGGCTTCGTGTCCGAGCCGAAACATTTGAGAGCGAACCGGAGCTCTTCTGCCATCTCCACGCACAGGGGTTGCTGCAGAGACAAAATATGGACCAATATTAAAGGTGTTTGAGTTGTACAAGCATCCAAATTACATTTCACAAAAAAAGTCATCGTCTGAATTTATTACTCAACCTAGGGCTCTGCTGAAAGAGTTTGATAAGATGTGGATATATAATTCAGAAAGCCATAGGTTTAAACTGAGTTTGGCTGACTGAGGTCAACTAAAGGACATTTAGGTAGCAACCTGTTGCAATGAAGCATTTTGACTGACACAAGTAAAGCTTGTTAACCTGAGGGTACTTTGCTTTCAATACCACCTCACCATTCGTATTTGGATTTAGATAACAACGTGTAATTCTGTTTTACTAATGACAAAGGTATAAAGGGTTGAAACAAGTATCTTAAGCTTAGCTTAATTGACAGATCACGGTGTACAGACTTTTTAGACATGGACCTCTATAATTATTTGCTTTTTTGACATTCGTATTTAGATTGAACGGTAATGGTGATTGCGGGTTTACTTATAAAATGAATTGACAAGTTGATTGCTGTTTTACTTATAAAATAAATTGACAAGTTGAGACATAATCATTATTAGCTTAGCTTAAAGGGCAGATTATGGGGAATAGTCATATTAGATGTGCACCTCAGTACATTCATATCACAGGTAACTATCATTATCACCATAGACTCCTAATGGTTCAGATACTTCAGTAGATCCTCAACCGGTTAGGGTTGGTCACTCATACACAGACATTATGGCCCAGCAGAAGCAATGTAAAGCTGCCATCTTTAAAATGTGTAGTTCTGCAAGCCAACATTGACAACTACCATTGCGATCAAGGCTGACATCGATGTAACTGATTAGGCTAAAGGCTGACATTGATGTAACTGATTAGGCTAATTCAGCTGATATTGATCAGTACATTGTGATTAGTGTCTCCATGATTAGTTTTGCATGAGTGACATGAGTGACATCATTCCAATTTAACCTTATAGAGGGTTGTTATATGTTGATAAAATCATTCATGCGACAGACAAAATCACTCTTCATTAGGACACTTATCACAACACACTGATTAGTGACACATTAGCCTCGTCAGTTACCAAATAATTGGCGCTTGTGATTGATTAATAACTTTCATTGGACCTAGGTATAAGAAGCCTTATCATATCATCGAAACTTGAGGTTAATACCCTTTCTAATTTAATGAACCAGAATTATTTACGGTTGACCAACATCAGGACATTGCTATTAGCAGTTGGCTACAGTGAAATGAAGTGTTTAGGCTTTGCTTTGATTATATTAGAAACCATTTACCTGGACTGCACCCAGTTCATCTAAAAGGGGATGGAATTCAACAATTATCACCATTGTAGTTACCTCTTTCCTTATGATTATTTGAGCACTGTGGAGGGCACCTTGCTACTTATACGAGTTATCTATGTGATAATGATGGGTACCATTACTTAATATATAGTTAAAATATCTTTTAAATATAGAATCTAGTTGGTTGAAATGAGTATTTATTCTACTTTATTTGTCTTAAAGTGACATATTTAGCCTTTATGTCTACCTAGTGTATCTCGGTAATAGATTGGGGCTACAGATTTCCAATACACATTATGTCCTAGTAAAACTTGTATCTTTATGGCCTATCATTACCATTAAAATACAATGATAATGTTCACGCTCTGACGATTGGCACCAGCTAAAATTGACATTTGATTTTACCATTTAGATTCATAATAAATGTCTGATTTAAGTGCAACTGCAGATCGAACCTAGACCTTTGAATTATGAAACACCACTCATGATCTATCACATTTTTCCACATACATATTTAAACACCTCCATAAATATCTGACCCAGCCTTCCGCACCCATATCATCGTTGTGTCCTGCCAAAGCCCATCCACCTTTTCCAAACACTACACCAATCCCAAACCATTCCAACATTGGCATGTTCTCAACCACAATAGTATACCACTCCATTCCGATCGATTCGCAAATCCATTTAGCACAACATAATGGCGGGGTCGTGGTATCATCAATATTTTTCTGGTTTTCTGAGCTGCAAATATTGACGTGGCCCCTGGCCCATTATTCTGCATCGACCATAAGCTGGCAACACCCTTAATGACTATTTGGCCTCCCCTCGGGCCGGTAAATGGCATCGCCAATGGCAATGTAATGTCATGATTGAGCCCGTCATGGGAACAAAAAGCGGGGCCAGCACACCTGCTTGTCCTACCATCACCTGTTAGGGCACACTGACCCTGTTACATGATTGAACATTGTTTTGTTTAAAGTGGGGATTTCACGCGGCGTTTTTTTTTCCACATAAAAACGTTCCTCGCACAGAAATTGAATGGTCACATTTCTCAGCGAAAATGATGAAATATTGTTGCAATTTAGGGCCATTTCTTTAATTGACCTCAGCGATTGAAGGTTTTCTGAGCGACAGTCATGTACGCCTTTATGGGCCTGATTATACGCGCGACTATCGCGTACGCGGCCGTCGCGTTTATATAATTTCTTATACACGCGGGCACAAAGTCCGCGCATACACCACTCCTTATATACGCGGACACAAGGTAAAGGGGTGCATTAAGGATTTTTAGGACTGCATATGTGCAGAAATTAGATGAAATATAGAAATAGAAAAAAGAAAAAGGGGGTTCGGGGGCTTAGCCCCCGATTCAAATACAAATTAAAGATGTTATGATGAAAAACATCCGCGTATCTAACACCCCTTACATGCGCGGACATGAACCCGCGTGTAGAAAGATTACGCGGACCCAAAGTTCGCGCACATAGATAGCCTTATAAACGCGGACATTATGCCCGCGTGTACAAGAAATACTGTGAGCGCGGGTTTCCTTGCCGTGCCCGCGCGTATAATCCCGGCCCTACTTTATGACTGTAACAGCAAAGCTGTTGTTATGCAATCACTAATATTTTGTCGCATATTCGAATCATTACTTGACAATAAGATACATCAGGGCCAACAGGCAGCTGAACGTTTTTATCGTTCAAAATGATACTCATAAAAGTAGATTACGTCCCTGATCAATCCTAAATGAATGAGTTGAATACACTCAGAGTATCATCCCTATTGAAAATGCCATTCAATTTTTATCTGCATATGATATTTCTATGAAAACCTTACAGTATTCCGGCTGGTTTGTTCAGAAAATAGAGAAAAAAGACAATGAGAACTTGAGAACGTGTGAAGCCTATTAACAATATGAAACATTGCTAAGATACACCTGCTTGCATTTCGAATGTCAAATCCTTTTAACGTTTTAATTTGAAAAACATCAGCATCTCGAGGTCCCTCCCATCTCCATAGCATTCGTGAAATGCATGTTATTTGAGCAATATAACATCTGGACACCTTTCATCGTAATAAAATAAGTCATTGGAAGATAATCCTACATCAGATTAATTGATTTAAGCTCGTTCTCTAGGGCATTGCAGACTGCAGTGTCTAATGCACCAGTGGCATACAGAATACACTGAACATTGTTTAATCTCCCATGGTATTACAGTCTCTACCGTCCAATGCAGCAGAGTCATACAGAGTGCATGGTCTAATGCTCCAGTAAATACATTTTGACATATTTTAGACTGGCATGAGACATTAGATAAAAGAAATTTGCTGTAGCATCACAGAGAGAAATAGTAACAAACTCCGACATTATAATTATAGAGACACTTACTAAAAACATAACCCCTTGAGCTTTACTTTTCCATCAACAATACATAATTATGAGGTCATCCTTGTGCAATTATTCTCCTAGGTAGAATTAGAATGACAATACTACAATAGAGAACACTATTCTGGCAAAATGAAAGCACCCATCTGGGGTTTAATGTTACATCCAAAGGTAGCCCCAGATACAAATATGCTATCCTATCTTGGAAGTAGGCCTGAGTAGATTTTTTTTCAAATGGGTGTAAAGGTAGGATTTTACCAACTTTTCCACCAGGGAAACAGTTTTCAGAATGAAATGCTGCAGATTCTGCAGTGTAGAGAATCATAATTCTGCCATGACATGGCTCCTTGCCTTTGCGATCGGCTCTATGTTTCTTTGCAACCTAAACAGATAACCAACAGCTGTACTCTTGAGATATAAAGTAGAGTAAAGGCTATATTCTACTAGGCGACTTTGACCACCGGCAATTTGGTGATTTATTTTAACCAGCAATATGGCAAAAGCCTATAATATATCCTGAATATCATTTGAAAGAGAATGAAAAACCCTTTCCAATGGTATCTGACAATGTCATACTTATGATTAACCAATTTTTCCTCCGCCGATTGCTGAAATTTGGAGTAAAGTCTGCTAGTTTAATACAGCCTTATGCCCCACACAGTAAGGTGTATGCAAACATTCCAGGAGCCTGTATGCCTATAAGTCTGCTAGTACTGCCATCCACCACCAGGTGTGATCTGACAGGCCTGAAGTAGGGACCTCGTGTCTGGCGGTAGCAGGCGTCAACCTACTCAGTTACTGGGATGTTATTATAGAAAACTGATGCTGCTTATATTGAGGGATCGGCAGTTTTGTAATTGGTAAGGGGGGCACGAGTACGTACGCAGTTACATGTTTTTGACAAGGCCAAGGGGAGGGTTCAGTATTGGTAGTTCTAAAATATTGCACATTTTTCTCTTATTTTTGGGGGAAGGGTCAGGACCCCTGGATCAACCCTCGGGGGTGCTGCCATGAAAAGCGTACCAAGACTAGTTATGCACACACCATGGCTATGTTCAATCATAAATATGTTTCCTAGAAACAAATATCAACACAAAACGAGCGATATCATGTGAAGGTATTGTGCGACCACGTCAGAACAATGCTCTAAATTTGGGCGATCCTAAAAGGAACAGGGGGAGACCAGAAAAAAGAAAGGGAGGAAAGAAAGGGAAAAAAGAAAGGGAGAAAACTAGACAACAATATAGTTGGAGTTAAGCAAGGAGGAAACCAATACTTAGCGAAAACATGCTTAATTGTTAAAATAGTGTGTGCAGAGAGAAGGAAGGAAAAGCAGACAAGCACAGAGGCGGGGAGTCAGGCAGAAATTTAAGGTCGAAAGAGCAATGGAACGAATAATAATGGTTGAAAAAGAAATGCCAGAGGGAGAATGGTATCACGTAAGAAACAGAAGGAAAGGTTGGAAACTATGGAAGGAAAGAAGGAATGGAACAGGTAAAGATGGAATGCATTAAGAAGTATAAGAAAGAAATAACGCAAATAAACTGATGAAGACCTACACCTAAAAAAAGGACACTCAGAGGTGAAGAAGGGTTGGACCATCCCTCTTGTCCTACTAAGTGGCGCGCGAACCCAGTTGGCCGACCCAAAAGGTGGCCATGGGTGGCCTTATTATAGGTTTATTGAGTCCGTCAGAGGCCCAGGGCCCAGGGGTCCCTTCCAAGGGCCTCCGACCATCTGGACCCCATGTGCGCATGCGTAAAAGCCCACTTTAGCAAAGTAGACACGGACACGTTAGACAGGCACCACCTCTCTCTGCACACACAAAACACTCCGGCTGGTCTTGGACAATCGCCTTTTTAAAATTTCATTTATTTTTTTCTTATTTTTGTCTGCAGGCCGATCAGTGCTCAGAATTATCAAGGATTTCAGGAACAGGGGATGGCTTCTCATATAGGCTAGACACTGAAGCGTTCTGATTTCTGTGTGTGTATAGGTGACGTTTCTCTCTCTGGTTTAAATCCTCACCAAAAGGGGGCGGGGTTAGGGGGTTAGGACCTCTCTGGATTCACCTGGGACCCGCTAAGAGAAGCTCTAAGGTGGACTGATAAGTTAAAGTATATCTAATCCCAGTCACGGATGCGACGTTATTATAATGTTGCAGCAACGTTGTGGTTGGTTTTGTATTTCGCTCCTGTTATGTTCTTTTGATAATTCCCAATTATGTGACTGCAACATACTGCCATAACATTGCACTGTAACTTTATTACAATGTTCTGGTTATGTTCTTCATCTTAACCTCACCAAAGATAATGTAATGATAACATTCTTGCTTTCAATCTCACCATCAATAACGTAATTGTAATTGTTACATGCCATCTGAATAACAAACTGACTAAAAAAGGGCTGGGAGTTTCAAAAGTATACTTAGGTAGATTACCAAATAAGATATATTTTGAAGATTATACGTTTGAGACCATTTGAGGAGTACATGCTAGACAGTACTACCCACTGAATGTAATGAGGGTAATTTCTAAATTAAAATACCACAAAATTAAAGCGCACTATTGTATGCATCAATTGCAATTCACTTTACCTACAATTGAAAAACACCTGTTGTGATAATAAATTATTGCTCGCCGCGTTAATACTTGTTCTCAGAACACCAGATTTGTTATCTTGTTTCCTGACACAGTTCAAGATGTGAATATTTCCTAAGGTTTCATGGAAAGCACTCTGACATAAGTGGGCATGTGAAAGGTATGAGTCAGAAACTAGTCTCCTCCAAACTGAGTGGCCATGGCTCCTGCATTTCCGTACTTTTATGTTGCGCAGCGGACCATCAGCTGGTTTGTGAATGACGCATCAGATAAGAATGAAAGCTATAAACACATGATTTTAACTCGAAATATAGAGAATATAGGCGCTTCTGAACCTTAGGTATGAGGAGACCAATGTCCCGACTCATGTGCAGGCTGCTTACAGTACAGCTACGTTCACCAGTAGATCGAATGATCGAATGGGGAACACCTTGAGCAGAACAGAAAGAGAACGCTCGATTTTTGTCTTTTTGGTTATCCACAGAGTAGCTTATTCTTTGCAGCTATTCGCGATCGGTACCTATTCCAAATAAATGGATATGTGCTTTAACATATCGAAGCAACTGATCTTGGTAATATTGTAATAATGATACCTATATATAATTGGTTTAGGCCCCTAAATTCAACTGCACTACATGGCCATTTTTATGACACGTGACTGGGAGTCTTAACAACACGAAAGGAATATTGAAACCAAAGTGACATGCAACATGGGCATTTCTTAAATTCGACCGGAGACATTGGGATAGATAAGTGACAACGACACACAGGAAGGGCATTTCTTATATCTAACATGGAACATTCCCTCCCCCTCCCTATGGAGAGCTGTAGTTAGGACGCTATCCCACAAACAGATGCTAACCTACAAATAGTTGTCACTTTGTGGGATAGCATCACCACAAGATGCTAACCCAAAAACAGCTGCTAAGTCACAAATATTTGAGGGATAGTGTCTGTAGTATAATTGATGCTATAAGCTGCAAATATCATTTGTGGGATAGCATCCATTTGTGGGATAGCATCCTAATAAGGACCCTCACATACACAAACAAAAAAAACAACAGAATATAATCAAACAAACCAGGAAAAACACACGACATATAAACTAGGAATTAACAACACAAACCATGTATAATATCCAAACCCACTCACCCTGTCCACGTCCGAGCTGCGGTGCGCCTTGTATATAAACTCCAATACGGCCACGATAAGCGATAATACCAGTCCTGCCACTAGTACGACGAAGACGCCCCCCACGTTGGCGATGGCCAGGGCGTTGGCGTCCTTCTTGCCCTTATCGTCCACGTCACACTGACCCCCGCCCTTGTTCTTCCACCACTTGTTGTACAGCATCTGGAGGATCTGGTCCTCCTGTAGCTTAAGGATGGCGTCTGAGATGAGGTCGCGATAGGGTGAACCTACAGGAGGAGATTACAGGGTGATTTCTATTTTAGTTGGGGGTGTCAAGTGCTACGGTTTTTCATATACATGTAAAGTCCCATACCCAATAGGCGATTTTACCGCAACTGGGGACGGGCAACTGCCTAAATAGTGGTAATATCATCACAAATTCAGATTACCTGTCATTATGTAACAGTTCAATATTATATACTAACAGGTGCACTGAATTGGTAACAATATTACCACTATTTTGGCAGTTGGTCAAGCCCCATCCCGTATGGTTTGTAAAACCCCATTCGCCCTGGGCACCTTTTCATTGCGATCTGAGATATAATTGCAATCTTTTTATATCTAGTAAGACTATTTTGGGGCAATATTGTTTGTGGTTTACCAATGAGCCATCAGTGTATAAGGTTATGCAATTATTCAGTCAAAAGGCTAGATTTTTTATGCTCGCGATTTTAAGGTCCCAATGAAAAATTGGCCAGGGCGAATGGGCGAATGCCTATATGCGCGACGTCGCTCAAATATGGTTCACAATACAAGCGACAATGTCACCTAGATTGATTTCCCTATACAAGTGACATGTGTTAGTAGTATAAGGAAATGGGAGTATATAGATGGTTTGTTGTTGTCACTTACATAATTTCCCTTAAGCCCCATACCCATTAGGCGATTTTGCCTGAGTTGGCTGGCTCGAATCGGTCGATTATTCTCATAGAATTGGCTGATTCTGGCACCGATTCAGATCACTAGTCAGTATAGTATATTGAAATATACATGTTTGATACGAGTCGGCCCTAGAATCGATTTTAGCACTTATGAGTCTGCCGATTCTTGTCAAAATTGCCTGGTGGGTATTGGGCTGTACACCATCTCTAATAAAGACGACGTCACGTAGGAAATCTTTAAGTTGTCTCGGACAACTGACAACTGAATTTGCTAACCTGAAATGCACATTGTTATCATGTGGTATAAGAATGTAATGGTATTTTTCTGTATCTTTAAACACATGAATACAAAATGTTCAGGAAAGTGGAGATTATATTGGGCAGTTACCGTGTGATAGTGAGATGGGAGTCAAAATGAAAGTTTTTTAAAGTTATGCCCAGGTCAAATAGGCTAGGCCAGTGAACATCTATTGCCACTAACTAGGAGGCCTATAGCTATTGAGAATCATTGACGAGTGGGACACCCTAGCCCCACCCTTTCTCATACGACCTTACGGAAGTTATACCATCTACAAAAAATGAATAAGCAATCCCTTAAAACTTATTACTGTGTTTAAATAATGCCCAAGTAGGCTCCTTTTATCTGATATCATAAATGACTTTAATCTCTTCCCTACAGTACATTACCTACATTTTTACCCCCTATGTTTATTATTAAGTTCAGGGTGATTAACTGAAGTAGGTTTCCTTCCTAGGCAAGGAGGTAACTAGATGCGCCGAGGATTCTTAATCAAGGAGAGAAAGGATAAGATTAGGGAACCTACAGAAGATAGGTAAAAACATGGACATCTAATGGGCAATATCCTCTAATTAGTCACCCCGAGTGAGTGGAGCAATTGCATATTTTGTTCATATTGAACTATGTAGGATTAGGTTTATGGGTTTCATTCAACTTCACTTTCTTTTTATTTTATGGAAATGGTAAGCGACAACAATTGTTTATGAAACACTTTCTTTGGTTGATATGACTGAATTCCATTGACTTTTAAAGTTATGGAAAACCATTAATCAACGATATAGAAACCTCAATTTCTGTTCATGATCAAGATTCAAGAATTTGAAATATGCATCATACAATTATCAAGTCTTCATTTATCTGTGTCTTTAATATAGTATTCTTACACTCGATGCTTGACATGTCTAAAGGGAATTAGGAAGCTAAGAGGCTGCCCAATTACAAAAATTATAAACATTGTCTTTTATCCAGATCACTCAATATCAAAGAATGATAAATTGATTTACTAATCGCAAACAATTAAACTTAACTTGTGAAATTATAGATCTTAAGAGTTTTGAGCCTAAAATAACATTATTTTTTTCCATTTCCAACAGGATCTTCAGTGACAGGTCTTCCCCACACACAAAGGGGATGCGTGGCCAAGGGCTTTAGTTCATTTACTTATACGCGTTGCATACCAAAGGGGGATTCAGTGGTCCAGAAACCATGCATACAAATTGCTCACGCAACTTATTGCTAGCCCCTTTCACACGAGTGTGTATCTATGTAAAGCCATACAGTGCACATAAACAGACCTTTAAGACCTTACAGTTTCTGTAAATGGGGCCATTGAGGTGCTGAAGATAATGGAAAGGTCACCTTTACAAGACCTTTACAAAAACATTTTCAGGTGACCTTTAAGAATTCTTGAAGATCTTGCAAAGGTATTGGAAAGGTGACATATCATAAGCCTTAAATGAACCTAGCTCAATGTCCCCATTAACACAATTATAGGCCTAAAAAGAACAATTTTGCACAGTGATACTTTTCCTCAGGTATAGAAATACAAACCTAAAAACATAAAGTCTAAATCATATAAAACAACGGAATAAAGCCCTACTCACCTCTGGGCGTGCCTATGCCGTAGCCCTTGGAGTCTAACAAACCCCCGACCTGCATGAGGTCACAGTCTCGTTGAGAGATGTACTCGTTCATCGTCGACTCTAATAAATATGCGTACTTCCCCTTCTTGACCCGCTCCACCCCTTCCTTAGTGGAGTTAACGAACATTGAGGGTTTTCCGGAGGACATGAAGTTCCACATACGTTCATATGTCGGAATTTTTGAGGTCTGAAACAGGACAAGGTCATGCAGATGAAGCGTAATGATTTTCCCCCCTAAATTTTACTTAAGATCTTTGTTTCATTACAAGATGAAGGACGCCTGTGTGTTGTACTACATGAGATCATAAGATATGAATAAAAGAAAGACAATAATTTAGCATATTTAATCATGAGATTAAGGTATTTGAAAATCAAGGATTTTACATCAACCAGAAATATGTAAGTGTACGGTAAGATAATGGGACTTTTCTGATCAAAGCAATGCCATATGGATTGATATAAAACACGTCATGTCCCGGTTCTCTGCATGAACTCTGCATGAACTTTCAGCATCAATAGTGGGGTCTGTTAACAACATTTCCATTACGGTGCAGATAAAAGCATCAAATTTCGCATGAGGCACCTCTGAGGCATAACTATAAAATCTAGTGGGGAGGGGGGGCACCTTGAAATACCAAAATGAAATTTTGACAAATTTTGTAGGATGTTTTTAGCATTTAAATTTTAGGTATTTAACCAAATATAATTTATTGACTACCTTGAATCAGTTCTTTTGTATAGATTCCAAAAGCAAATAATTGAATTCCCTGACCTATAATCTACTAGTTTTGACGCAAGCAATGTGTTTCTAGACATTTCAGAAGCTGAGATATAAGATAATTTCAATAAAAGTCGGCCATATTGGATTTTTGGCCCCAACTGGGGTTGTCTTGATATTTCAAGGTGGCTCCCCTTTGAAATTCAATGAAGTGGTCCTGTGGGATCATCATATCAAATAAAATCAAGAAATCTTGTTTCTTTTGAATTATTTTGGAATCCAGAGGTCATTATCAAAGCTCTCATGCTAATAAATTCAGCCATTTTGAAATCTGTGGTATTGTATTGGATGAATATTATATCTATTGAGCCTTCTAGGTTATAATCAATTGATATTGGAACCATTTCCACTTGTCTAGATACTTTAGCAGCTGAAAATCATGTCATTTCTCAATATTGGCAAGCCATCTTGGATTTTGGATTTCTGCGTTGACTTCAAATGGAAATAATTGAATTCTCTGACCTATAATCTCCCAATTTTGATACCAACCATGTCTCTTAAGTTATTTTAGAAGCTGAGATATAAGATTGTTAATAGCAAAAGTCTGCCATATTGGTTTTTTGGCCCCGACATCTGTTCTATCGATATTTCAGGGTGGCCCCCCTTCCAGATTTGATAGTGATGCCTCAGAGGTGTCTCATACCAAATTACCCTAATGGACCCCACTAAAAGGTTCCAATCGTATTTGATTATCGGTGAATTTCCAAAACAAATAAACGACGGACATCTGCTTCACAAAAAAAACCAAAACACCTCACACGATGATGGTCCTCACTGGTCCCAATAGGTAAGGATAGATAGCTGTTGATAACCAGACCTCCTGCAACTGTACACAAGGACTATAGTGTTCCCTCTTGCCACCCATGCATTTTTTATACACCTTTGGATCTCTTTCTGCCCTCAAATCAGTAAGACTATCTATAGCCATATGTTATGAGTACGTTGCAGTGCCGATACCAATATTCACCCAGTGGTGCGAAATAAAAATAAGCATTTTTTACTTTTGTTTTAACTTGAATATCCCAGGCGGTTCTTGACTAATTTATACTTAATATTTGTAAAGTATTCAAGTAAGTGACATATCTTGAGAGGGGAACCAGATGCATGTTATGCAATATAATTATGAATTTCTGAGGCCATTATTTCATAAACGATTAGGCAATTCAGATTTATCAAGATAATTATTTCACGATTAGCAATTCCATCTGTGCTTGACAGAGAAAAATGTTTTCATTGCAAAAACATCACAAAAAAAATGTTAGTTGATTTTTACACCTTTTGTGACTGATGGAGTTACTAAATGATATGTCAGGAGCTTAAATATATCCCCATTGCAATAAAAAGTAAAGACATGAGTTGAAAAATATATCCAGATACTAGTTTGTGAATACCTATCCGTGATATCCATGTTTTGAAATAAAAGTAAAAACAAATTAAAAGGGAAACACCTTTCTGCGGAGCTCGATATCTCCCACGGGTTACCAATGTATCAATTAGGCTATAAAACTGTTGACTCATTTAGATGTCAAGACAAAGTTTATCATGACAATACTTTCTGTGTTGAGATGCATGGCTGGGGGTAGTAGAAGTTAGTAGGCCATTTAGAATGTTGTACTTACCTCTGCAACAAGGTAAATATATCTGATCCTATACTAACCTCTGCTGAAAACTAAAAACAATAAGACCATAAGACCCTAATTAACAAATCAGCATCGGAAATTAGGTAGACAAAAAAGACATTGATAGCGCCGTTGCTGTTCTATTTTGCAATACATCGATGACTTTTAAGGTTTGAATCCATTACCTAAAAGAAAGAAGACAACGATATGTCGGGGTGCTGGCATCTGACCCCCGGCTAATCCCCCTTGGGACGCACGACCAGTGGCCCTCCCCTGAGAGGGGGCCCTCGAGGGTGTGGTCCACAAGTTGCATGTGGAATTTAAGAATATATAATATAATAAAACTGTGGAAAATAGTGACTAGGAATAGGGATGGATTAGCCCTTTAGGTATGAATCAGAATGGAGGGATATATATATGTAGTTTAGTCCCCATTATCAAAAACTTTGGAAGTGGGACCCGGCGGGACCCACCCCTCATGGGCCCAATTAGGACTTGGGGGCCACAGAATGTAATCTATGGGGACGTCAGATGCCCGGCACGCTGATATGTCCTATTAATCCTCGACATTCACCTTTTGTGCCTTTTGGCCCTTGCCCTTACGAGCATGGGCCAATCCAACCAGTGGCGAATACAACGGACCTCATACTTCATTATAGTTGTACTTGGTGGCAATTGCAAACTAATTGCAAAGAGGTTTCTTTTGAAAATTGTCCAAATGATTGCTCATGCACATTTTACAAATATGACACAATATCTTACCCTACAGATACAGATAGAAACAGAAGACAATAATAGAACTTATGGTGTGAGAGTCAGAAGGTGTTGAAGGCATTTTTTCGGAAAAGATTACGTGAAAAATCATTTCCAATATTGTGCAATGGTCCTAATGATACAGAAGAAATAGTTATACACAAGCCGTATTTATACAAACAGTAGAGGTCATATCCGACAAATACGTTATGTATAGAAGGTGTAATGTTTGTATAGTTATGTTACATGGTTCATGTTATCCAAAATGTATCTATCAGATCTCTACTACAAAAAGGCACAATAGCTGCACTTGGCCGTTATCTACTTTATATACCTGTTGATTGTCCTGTTAGTGTGTGGTATTGAAGTATGAGAATACATGTAAATTGAATAATTGTTTTTTCATGAAAATGTCATTTGATCGATTCCAATAACTGCAATATTTCCTTTCGAAATTATGTATGCATATGGCGCACAATAAATCAAATTATCAGCATGTAATCTTTTTACAGAAGGTTCATATAATCCGGTATTATCTTTTGTATTGTAGAAATCCCTCTATGTATATGGACTTTCAAAGATGCTTGCGAAAACTTCAGAACAAAAGTTGGACAGAACACTAATTTTACTACAAACTATACGTTTCATTTGTCGAGACTGATTCTGAACACCATATACATGTATGAGAATTTGAACATGCACCTAATAGATTTGTTGACATACAACTTAATTTGCCAACATAAATTGTCATGCCATAAAATAGTACAGGGATTTTCTTCCTGAATAATATTATAGAGTGACAGTGATCCATTCAGACTAATTAATGATATGTACCAAAAGTCTAGTACGACATTTCTTACCTTATAAAGCGCAATTGCCAACCTTCAAGAAGAGTATTGCTTTCCCAGAAAAAGCCACTGCTTAACTTGATATCGACAGAGTGTACCTTGAAGGAGCCATTGCTTACCTTAAAACATATTAGCTTACCTTGAAAAAAAAATGCCGTTGCCTATATTGAACAAAAGGCAATTGCTCAAAATGAGAAAGGTGATTGCTTACCTTTAAAATTATTGCTTTGCTAAAAAGTAGCGATTGCTTGCTTGACAAAAGGTAATTGCTTACCTTGAATAGGGCAATTGCTGGGAGTGGCTATACGCGCGATAGTCGCGCACGCGGACGTAGCGTATATAGAATTTCTTAAATACGCGGACACGAAGTCCGCGTATACAGATCTGCATACATACGCGGAGATACTATAAATTGGTGTGTGTTGTATTTTTGATATCTTATATATGCAGAAATTAGATAAAACAAGAAATGAAAATGAAAAGGGGGGTTCGGGGGCTCTGCCCCCGATTTATAAATAACATAATGATGAAAAAATAAAGGTACGTCCGCGTATATTATTGTATTTGTATACGCGGTCACAACGTCCGCGTATGTAAGCAGATTTTATTTTCGCGGATTTCACAGCCGCGTATACACGGAATTCCATATACGCGGCCATCTGCCAAATGTCCGCGCGTATAATCGCAGCCGCAATTGCTTACCTTGAAAAGGGCAATTGCTTACGTGAAAATAGGCAATAGCTTACCTTGAAAAATGTCATGGTTGAACCTCCAAAGATGGTGCCGTACTTGATCTCTGTCTGCTTCGACAGGTCGTCGGCGTTCTCTATGGGTGAAGTCATCCTCTCCACCGTCAGGAAAGCTGCCAAGTTTGCAGTGTAGGACGAGATCATGATGAGAGTAAAGAACCACCAGATTCCGCTGACGAGTCGGGTTGAGATGGCTCTAGGGGCGACCTCCGAACCTAGGAGGTTAGTTAAAAAAAAAAAAGAGATGAGAGAAATATATGGAGATTTGTGTTAAGCACAAATGATTAAATTTTGAAGATCTGTATTTTTTTTGTTTGAGGTGGGTAGCAATGTGAGGTTTATATGGATCAAATGGCCACGCATGCGCAAGGAAAGTTAGCTGGTCATGGCGGGTTTGAGTAAGCAGTATATATAATGGTATTTTCCGCTGTAAATTGGCCCTAAATGACTTTGTTATGGGAAATATTTGCACTAAATGATCTTTGTTGTTATTGTTCATGGATATAATTATGTGGATAGCTCAGCTAGGTCTTTCACGATACGTCTTTCTACCAAGGTAGCAACATAATTGAATGTGTCTATAATTATAGTCCTTTGGGTTTTGTAAACAGTAAATGGGTAGCCAAGAAGGTTTACTAAAGGTATATTGAATGCAATGGAAAGGCCACATTTACAAGACCTTTACTAGATGGCAATTACAATTCTGGAAAGGTCTTGTAAAGGTGACATCTTTTACAATTAATGTATTCTAAACGCAGCCAAAGATACCCATTAACAATAAAACATTGTTTAAGAGACGCTGCCATTTTAGTCCCCAACATCCCTCCCCTGAAAAAAATAGCTTTTGCAGAAACTTACTATCCTCTGAATACCTACCTAACATTTCGGCATTCTTATGCCATCTTCTCAATTCAAAAAAGCAGGAGTCCTGACCCCTTGAACCCATCTAACTGGATTCGCCCCTAAAAGGTTCTACAGTCTCAATTATGGTGTGTGGGAAGGACTGGCATGACACGCACAGACCCAATGTCAGGTTGATTTATTGATCTTGGGAGTCAAATGTCAAGAGTTGCTCTGACCGGAAGGTGGGGGTCAATGGCTAATGGTTGAGAAATAGAGACATCACATGCACTGGGTGGGGGAGGTAGGATATTATTTCCATGCCTTATATAAGAGGAATTTTTGTTAGTGAATTTTGTTTGTTGTGGATAAGAATTGTATAATTGTGATGGTACAGGATATTGGCACCTCTTGGGGTGGGGGTGGGGTTAGATAGATGTTATTGCTTTGTCAATTTATTGAAGTTCAGCTTTCGTAAATTATCACCCGTTGCATAGCCAACCATCATAACAGCCAGAGTTTTATGTCCACTTTAAGACAGGTTTTGTAAGTGCAAAAGTGACTGGTTGTGAACATTTTCAACACTCCCTAAAAACTTATTTAGAATGCTGTATATGATCCATAATTTTTACCATAATTATATAGAAATGACCTTTCATCATATACATGTATCAATTCATTTCAATTGGACCACTAGAAGAAATCTTGGAAAAGTTTCTGAGAAACAATTTCAAAATTATGAAGTGCTTAAAGGGAGCCAAAACCAATAAATTCGACAAAATTTTTCAAACTGAAATAATCAAGGAAATCCATTCCTTGAGCCTATTTCTGGCCCATGTTAAAATCTAAACCATGACATATGGTAGAAAATCATTAAAACATGTTTTTTTTGCTCACCTCAATTAATGTGGATCTGCAAAAACTGGGTTTGTTTACAAACATATGGAAATATTACCATCTCTCATGGAATTCTACTATGATTCGAGCTAGTTTTCACAACTAATACTTTACCACTGATCTTAATTAGACCCATCTAACTTGTTTCTATACTTATATAATTGTGCCCAGATGATCCACAACTGGGTGGCGCCGGAAACCAGTAACATATACTGAAAACTGCCCAGTATAAAATAAAGTCGTTCAAAAAAAAAAAAAAAAAAAAAAAAAAAAATTATCTGAGTTTTGAAAATTGTGTCAATTATATTGGTTTTGGCTCTCTTTAAAGTGTTCTTAAAGTTGTCGTTGTGGAAAAGGCCATAAGTGTTCTGCAAGAGGCAGGTGCATGAATTTAGACAATGTTTATATTTAACTTCTCTTCTATATCATATGAAGGATTGAGGGGAAGGGCAGACTTTATACATGGATTTTCTTTCTTATTAAAAGATATCGAAACTATTACAAAGACTCAAACTTGTATATGTATCCAACTACTTTTGTATAAATGCATGTTATCACTGGAAGTAAAATGGGAATTAATTACTTTCAAATTAAAGCTGGTGGATTGGTCATTTCTGTAAACTACCGTGTCATTAACTTGTATAGTGCAAGGTACTGTTTAAAATAATGTCTATCATACATTACTATTCTAAGCAGCAATTCACTGTGTGTGCATGTGTACCTTCAATAGAAATTAATCAAGTGCTAAGGAATGTGTGTGACTTTATTTGATCTGTGAATTTTTTTTTCTGTCGGGAAACCTACTTTCTTTTTAAATCGTTTAAGATCTTAAGTAGTCGTTAGCATTCAAAACAAAATAACAAATTGCAGACATTGCAAAAAAGGTAACTCAGTTATTGTGTATGAAAAACTAACTCAAATGCATAGTGCTACAACAACATGACTGAATGCATATATGTAGCATTAAAATCATAGCACCCTTACCGTTTACTGGAAGGCCAAACAGTAAGGAAAATGTTGTGAGCAACATCAGCGTTTCTACTACAGTAAGAGGCGTAAGGGAGGGGGAGGGGGTTAGGATAAAGCAAGCAAATTAATGTTAGAAATAATACCTTCTGTCATTTGACAAAATGATGGGATTCTAAAAATGTTACGGATCATAAAATAATTGCAAGCAATTGCAAAAAACGGTTTTTATTGAAACCAAAAGAGATATGCATACTTTTGGAAAGGGTTATTGTTGTTAGTCATGAGTGTTGGAGTATTGGTTATTAGTCTTTAAAGTAAGAGAGAAGGGGATAGACAAAGAACATTTCTGAAGCCTTAAGCTTATCGTCATAACAGAAGCGATTAACCATGCACATTTATGTTGATTTATATCATGTGAATACAGGCTTACTCATATTTGCTGATTGATGGAGTGCCAGTTTAAAATTAGCAACTTCTTCAACCGAATTTACCTAATAAGTTAACTCAAAGAATCAGTGATTTTGATTTATCGAACTTAACATAGTTATGAGAGTTCAATATTAATTTTGAAGTTTGAATTGTGTAAAATTGCCATTGTTGACACTGTGTTTCTATCACGGTTTCAACTGGTAACAATTTGGCTTTGTATTTCATTTCCTAGACCTTCAAGGACTTGAACTGGAAATCTTTAGAGATACCAATTTGAGCTGAGATATTCTCAGTGTGATATACAGAAAACCTATTGTTGGTACCTAGAGGCACAGAAAGGTACTTCGTGATAATTTATGAATAGGGAAACATGCTTTCCAACTTGCTAAAAGATCCTTTACATGGCACAAAAATCTATGTGAATGTCAAAAATGACAGAACTTAATTATTGTCGACTTAAAAGTGATGAGGATCCAACAAAGAACACTTTAAATTCTGTTCACAACTAAATGGATAGGACATCACCCTTATATAATTCTAGAAAGGTTTAATCTATTTTCAATTTTTGATACTTTACCACTAGTTCAATTCAGACTACAATTAAATTGTTGAGTGTGCAAAATGTTGTCACCTTTGATCAGCACATTGCTTTTCTTTCCCCTTTCCCCTTATTTCCCTTTGTGCCCTTTTACAACTAAGTACAATCATAATTCTTAATATATTAATTACATAATATTAAAAAAGAAACACGCAAAAAAAACTCACCTTGTTGCATAAGGGATCCTATTGTAAACCACAGACTGTTCAGAAGAGTAAATTGGTTCTCCACCACGTCTGAGTCTGGATTACACGGGTGCGGATTGTACCACTCGTAAGGTGAAAACCGAGCAAGCACAAAGAGCACAAAGCTGACGACTAGGTAGGCCGCTAGCATGTATATCCAGATCTCAAAAGACAGGGGCGAGAGAAAGGAGAACAGGCTTGGATTGGTCTTGGCTGGCCTCTTGAAGAGGATTGAGATGCCGAGGTTCATGAATGGCTTGGTAAAGTCTATGACCTGCTCACGCAAGTAGCTGATGGTCAAAGACGCTACAGCCAGATCTGCTTTCTGAAAAACAAAAGTTTAACATGTTTGTTAACAATCCTTAGAACGTCTTTTTATAGAACATGATTAGATTCTTATCAAACTGTTAACAAAATCAGCAAAGCAAATGTATACAAATAAACAATTTGTGTGTTTTAATAAGAATAAAATAATGGATGTTCTTTTGGAACAAAATTGTTTCTATATATGTATTGCTCCGATAAGCCTGTCCCACATAAGGTATTTCCAAGGTTGGATGAGGCTTGGACAAAATTTACTTATTTCACTTGTTTCCTAGAGTTGGGTTTACTGAAATAGGCAAGCATTATATAGTATGCTGTATTGCTGTATTTCAGTGAAAATAGGGTTGGACATTATAGGTCGGGGTGACAAGCTTTAACATTGGTTCCTATGGGAAAATAGCCAATATATAAAGCTGCAAAGTTAAGAAGCAATTTGTCAACCAAATTGCTTTTGTTAATTTTGTATTATGTAACTCTCTTCATGGAAAAAGCATTGAGGCAATTTTGAAAATATTTTATGGTAAACATTAACATTGTGATTAGCATGGGAAGTATGTGTTATCGAGTAAAGTATCAATTATAGAGTTTTACCAAAGAAGCTCTAGAGCCGTTTAAAAAAGAAACCTCCTCACCCCATCCATGAGTTCTCGCACCATTCCTGTCCACTCATTCTTCGGGCCCTCGGGGGATCCATATTTACCGTCCTCCACCAGCTTGATGGAATAGTTGAAGTGTAGGATCCGAGAGATCTCCTTTAACATGTCCACACAGTAACCCTCAAATCGGTCGTTTCCTGTTGCCATGGGGTCGTCCTTCATCATTATATAGGGGTCCTCCTGAACAAGGGGAGTATGGAAAGTGATTAAAGCCCTGTTTCCACAAGCCGATTTTACTACCGATTTGTTGCTTTTTTATTACTTTTAACTAGCAATTATAACAAAAGACTATATATCTTACATATCATTTGAAAGAGAATTAAAAACCCTTTCTAGTGGTTTATAAAATGTTCATGATAAACTGATATTTCCACTGCCGATTTTTGAAATCGGTTGTAAAATCGGTTGGTGGAAACAGGGCTTTAGCATGTAGTACAAAAGTATAGACCTTGTGCAGACGTGGTCACGGTATCACTTTTTGGTGGTCACCACATGGTGATCAAGACCACTTAGCAATGGAATTAAAAATACATGAATTGTAAGTGAAAGTAATTGCTAAGTCTTATTCAGTTAGACTATTTCTTAACAAAACAGTAACACTTTTTGAAGCTTCAGAATTTTCAATAACAATGATTATAAATTGATCACCAATATGGTGGCCAGCCCAATCTTTGCAATTGTGACGTCATCAGCACAACGTCTATAACATTGAATAAAACCATAGATCCCTGCCCCTTCTCTCCGTGGCAACATCCCTAGGAACGTGGAGTTCTTAAATTCCAAAGCGTTCATGATTCAGGATAGAACATATGAAATGACATAGCCGATCAGTAGAATCAGTAGAAAGTAGAAATCAAAAGTGATTGATCTATACCAGACTCAACAACAACTTATTCAACCTGAGATATGTAATCTAAATGTGTGAACATCGGCATAATGACATGTTTCAGCGTGCTGCTATTGCCTTCATCCGAATCGATTGAAACAGTATGAGACCTATGCTGGTATCTACTCAAACACAGATGATTGAAAACGGATATGAAAGGCTTTCTAAGTAACCAACCGGATGCATATTATCATTATGTACATCTGCATTTGGCAATGACAGATTGTGGAAATAGCATATTTTTGCATCAATAGGCAGAGATTAGAGAATATTGACAGTAGGTATAGATGAACAAATATATTGCCCAAATGCAAATTGCTACTCACTTAAGCCCTGTTTCCACCAGCCGATTTTATTACCGATTTCAAAAATTGGCAGTGAGAATTTTAGTCAATCATGAATATGTTATATACCATTAGAAAGTATGTTTAATTGTCTTTCAAATGATATGTAAAATATATTATTTTTTTGTTATAATACTAGTGATAAGTAATATTATTATACCAAATACTCAGCTGTAAAATTGGTTGGTGAAAACAGGGCATTAGCCTGCAGTAGGCATAAATTTAGAAAATCTCATATAGCTATTGACCAATGTTTATTGATGCCAAAGGGTTCACTGTTAACCAAGAAGACTATCAACATTAAACATGTATGAATTGTTTCTCACCAATATAGTGGTGACTTCAAGTGTTCTATTCTTCAACGAGTCGGCTACTTCTTCCTTAACCTCCGCCACGTTTTGGGTGATGTTGATGCCATATTCAGAGTGCCACGTACCGGTCTGTGCATAAGAGTGAGGAAATCATTTCATTAAAGCATGGTTCTCAATTATAATTTTCATGGACCTTGGCTAAACAGATCGTTGTCTGAAAGTATTTATTAAGCCAATGTCTTGGATGTTGATGCTACTTATGTCATAAAAGTTCTGTGTACGAAAGTTGATGGAGTGAATAGTGAAAATGATATGGGTATTATAACATAGAAGTGTGTGCCTTGAGAGGACCTCCTAGCTCAGACCTTTATTTAAGAAAATAGGAAAAACATAACTTTTGTATATGGAAATGAAGTCTTACCTTTTGCATGCCTGTTTGTCTGAGTTCCATGATTTCCAGGCCAAAGGTCGTACGTAATCCATTACTATCGTACCTCACGGAACCCGTTAGTCCGTATATCTCTGTCTGCAATTACAAAACAGGGAATTTGAGTGTACTTTAGCACTAGTGGCATAGAATTTCCTCCTGTTTAAATCATTCTGAAAGGAAAGATTAACTACACCGCCTACTACAAAATCAGGAAATATTTGCGGGGTATGACAAATTATCTTCCATGGCCAGCTGGGAGATGAACTGGATAAGGATAAGGTTTTATCCTACTTTATTCATTGGGTCATTTATACATTGTTTGATAACTAGATTGGTAGGGAGGCACTCAGTTTGATTCAGAGACAGAGCCAAGATTTCAGTTAAGAGTCTCAATTCATAAAGGAAATGCTAACAGTTTCACACAGATTACCAGTAGATGGGAATTCGAAAGAATATCTAACACTTGGAATCATAATAATATTCTCATTCAGACTTTTTAGACTTTCCCTGTGCCGTTTATATTATTGAATAAATTGGTCATTTCCAAGAAATATGGAGAGGACAGCCAATTTTATCTAGCTTATTATATCCCTTGTGACGGAGGGGATGTGGATGATGAGAATAATCAATTTGATTTACGATGGCAGCTCAGTGAATCCAGGCATTTATAATTCACATTTCACAAACTGGACCCTCATTCCTTGTAGGATGGTTTCATGAGAAAAACTAATACCAGGCACACTTAGTCTTATGGTCATATCTTAAATCTCAATATGACAATACATTTTAAACACATTGTAAGATCATAGGGTAATCTTATGACATACTCATGGGTAAGCTTATTCCAACTCATGGGTAAGCTTATCTCAAACTGATGGGTAAGCTTATCCCAGCTCATGGGTAAGCTAAAACAAACTTATGAGAAAGCTCATCACAAACTTATAGGTCAGTTCATAACACATGTATTGGTAAACTTTTCACAAAACTCCTGGGTAGGCTTATTACAAACTTTTGGGAAAGCCCATAAACCGTGGCAAAATTGTTGACGACATTACCCAAATTATATATCTGTTATTGATCTGACTTTAATCATCCAGAAATAGTTTTAGGCCACTACTCTATCACCCCTGATAAACATTTGACAAATAAGGCTGCTCAAAAAGCGATGATGGAATTTGTAGGATATTTGTCAGCGAAAGCCGCATTCATGGGCGCAATATCCAGATCGGCTGGCGACACCAGCAAAGCCGAATAGTCACCCAATTGCCCTTTTCCCCTATTCCATCATTTCATGAGGAGGGGGAGGGGGCTACTTATTTCGAAAACGGGGGGACTTCTTTGCATAGCTCTGACTAGTGAATTGCAATCATGCAGATTTTTTTTAACATTTTCTTTTTTGGGGGAATGTAGAAGAAGGGATGCAAGCAGGGCGGGGGTGGGTCTCTGTTGAGAAGTATTGGCATATTGTAGGATATATACGACAGTCTTAATGGATTTCAGATTTAAGAAAACAAACTAATATATAGAGACCATAAGGAATCAAAGACATCCCTGAACAGTCTTGGACAAGCAGAGATTTTTTTTAGAGCTGCATAAAGTAAATTATTAGGATGGTCAAACTACTGAGTAGGCCTACTACCAAAATAAGGAATAACCTACCCTTTGAGCATAAGGACCCCCCCCCCCCCTTCCACCACACCAAAACCTCCAAACCGACAACACCGCCAATCCTGTTCCACATTCCTCCAGTCTACCTCCACGGTCTAAGCCCTTCCTCCAGCTCCCCTCATCATGTCAGGGGCTGGACCATTCACTATGGGGCCCCTGCACCCGCCCTTTCGCCGTCAGTTGTCATGGCGATGTGATTAAAACAATACATGGGGCCGTGGAGGGGCATTCCGGGCAGGGGACGGATGGCCCCCCGCTACCACCTGCAGGAGACGCCCGACCAGACCTGCTGATGGCCGGCTATAGAGCCTTTGTAGGTAGGGACACCATCGTTATACTTTAATGCACCAATGATGAAAGCAAATGATAAAGAGGAAGGACAACACTTTTGTATAGGCAGTGAATTGCTTTCCTTCCAAGAATTCGTCATTAATCGTTTCAATCAGGTTTGCTTGATATGGGAAATTAATCTGGGTTCTCGAAATTTAGACGGTTAACAAAACTGTTATGTGTGTGCTTGTGTGGCTATATAAATATGAACATCTTATAACCTTTTAACTTATATTGTTGAAGAACATTAAATTGTATTATTCCCTTTCAAACAAATGTGACAACAAATTGCACATTTAAGACATGCCAATTACTATCTTTTGTATGTGTAAATACACATGCGTATACTATGTACACAATAAGTAGTGAACCATCATGGCATTCCATTGAAGTCTTTCAGCATGACCCTTATTATTAATACATATTACAATTGCCCTATTGTAAGATGGCAATAATTGGCGCGCGGCACACACGCGTTAACCATGTGGCGCGTAAAAAAACACTTGGGCGTCTATACGTGCCCTACCACTTAATATATCCACGAAAACCAGCTACATGTTAAAACCCAATTGTCAGAATGCAATTCAACTTCATATAGAACATGATGACTCAAATACAAGAAAATAGCCGCAAATTATGATGATATATAACATAATATACGAGACTAACTTTGTCACCCAATCATTAATGCAAGGGCGCGTTGCCCATTCACACAGAAAAATGAGGGCCCCTTATGAATTGTGGCCCTATAATATAGCATAAACACATTACAGCCAGGGCTGAATGCCTACACTCCCTCTTTCCTCCTTCCTCACACATTACCTAAAGCAAACGACCCATTTACCAGTGAGGTTAAACTATGGTGTCCATTGAGATGGCATTGACCTTAATAGATTAAATGTGTTTGTGTGTGTGTGTGTGTGTGTGTGTGTGTGAGTGTGTGTATGTGTGCATGTGTAGTTACACTGTGTTCTGCTCGTGATGCAGAATAACCAAGATAATTTGGGTTAATTCCAAAAGGCTATTCTCTATTATATTCCTTCAGATTATTTGGTAACATTACAAAAATAATCATGAATGGTTCTCCATGCATGAAAATAACACAATTACGAATTTACACAAATATTGCTTTGACACTAAGTGCTCATACTTATGTGACAAGTTCAGCAATTGTCCAGATCAATTCATTACCTAATTAGCTTTCAAATATCATAATTTTGCATCATTAGCCTATTATTGACAAAAATATTTTGTGCATTGCCACCTGGCGCCCCAATCTACCCAGCCCTGACGAACGCTGGCCGGAAGCGCCGGGAATGCTAATGGCGCCTGGAGGGAGGCGACCGACCAGGTCATCTATCAACCCCCTGTACAGGTCCTCCTACCTACGCACCCTGGAGGAAGGTAGGGGGGCACTTTGTTCCAACACAGGGGTTGATCTGATATTTTGGATCATTTAGATTTTCAAAGGATCAACACGTATCTGGACCCCTGGACCCTACTGTCCTCGGATCCGCTCCCGGAATGAGTATTTAAGGGTACCTTTTTAAATCCATTCTATTCTTCTGAACTATAGAGGTTAATTATCTGTTATTTGTAGTGTGCGTAAATTGTTGTAATTAAGTCATAGATAATAACTATCTCCGTACGCAGTCTCCTCCCTGTCGACTGCTGTTGTCCAATACATAATCATAGTTCCCACATCATGTAAGACATAAACACTCACGTGAAAGGATATTGTGGTTTATTATCCAGTGTATAGTCGTTTTGTGACAAGAACTTGATTGACCATTCATCATGATCGGTCCCGAGGTAGGAATCCCCTCAAACACATTCAGTCAACGCTCCCGCGCTCTTACACAATTTCTATGCCTCTATCCAGAACCAAGACTGCAGTTTAAAGGTCCAACCTTTCCAGGATGTTACTCACACAGCGTTACAGCAAACTCTGACTGACTGAGAGCGGAACACGCTCTTTTAGAGTGGTACGTCACACCATGACTCCTCCCCCATTTCACTACTGACAAAGTGAAACACGGCTTACACGTGTGCTTCTAAAGCTCACGCCTTAATGCCTAAACATGGACTGGCCACCCGCGTCAGTACACTTCTTCATCAAACCATGGCAAACTTCAATGTACTAGTCGTTGAAAGCATAATTGTAAGATGGAGCAATAAGATAATGTTTTCAAGGACTGATATGAACTGATATGTTTTATGAACTAGTAAACAAGAACAATCGATATTTACTTAAATGTAATTTTAGGGAGCATTTCTACGATAAAATTTGTCACATTACTCTCTAGCCTATATATATATGCACTTGTATAGACTTATATCCATATCGACTAGTCAAAATCACGTATAAGCCTATGATATAAACAATATCTTTCATTTTCCAAAACACCTCACTATTGCAAATTAAATGTACCTTTTTCTTCAAATAGTACCCCCTAGACTCCCCCATACCATATATCCAAACCGTCTACCAGCAACCCCCCCCCCCCCCCCCACACACACACCCACCCACCCCCACCCCCACGAACTGCCCAGACCCTAGTGTCAATGCACCTATAAAAGGTATTACAGCCAAATATTTCCGGAGGCAAGGGGTGGCCACAGAGGTGCCATTTTTATGGCCCATAGAGGCGTTGGCCACCCATCTTCCCTGGAGGGTTATCTTGTAAAGCAAGAGGAACTGTTGCATGAATAATAATACTAGCAGGCATTTTTGTCTTATTTTATTTGGGAGGAGGGGACTGTAATTTGAAATAGAGTGATGTGAATTCCGAACATGGAATAGGAAATATGATGTATTACAAGGGAATTGCTGTCATGTTTCCAGTTGCTTTGAAACTGATGCTGTTGTGCATTCAATTTGCAATGGTGTTATAATACCCACTTCACCTATCAATTACATTGATGGAAAGGATCGTTTTATGGTTGAAGCAAACAAAAGCTAAATTAAATTAAAAAAAAAGAAGTTAATGTTTTCGTTGAATCTAATTTTGTTTCTACTCCAGAAAGGCGGGAAATGGTAACATACTAAATATCAGGATTTTCTAATACTTCATAACAATATCCCAAATATATTTGTTTAATTTCAATTCTGACAATGTCACATATGATGAGCTATCAGTTAACGATTAGAAACCCTAATTTTGAAATCGGTTTCAGCACCAACGAAAGTAATTGAGAAGTAAAGAAACTTGGGAACGTTAATTAAGACTCTGGGGATGGATGTCAAATCGGCTTTACATCGTTTTCTGATAGAGACCATAGGGGTGGGGAGCTCGAAAGAAGAGATTCAAAGAAAAAACAAGTCTTGCAGTGGAGGACTGGTCTGAAGCAACCATTTAGTGCTCAGGCTTTTCATTTGCGCCATTTTGATGCTCATGTGTTCCTAACCAGTTCACTGCTACAAAACCCTCCCCAATTAAAACTCCACTAATTATGGGAACGCTTCTGCAAAGGCAGGCTCTTTTTGTGAAGATAGGTGGAAGGGTAAGGTTTTTTTGTGTAAATGGGTGGAAGGATAGTTCGTTTTTTGTGTGTAAATTGGTAGATTACGTGAGTGTTTACAAAGGCTCATCCCCGACCGTTCAGTGTCTCTGTGCTCTGGGAGCTGTCCCTGCCCTAGAGGGGCTCTAGACCCTAAATTTCGACATGGCAACATGACCATTTCTTAAATCTGACATATGAGATGAGGCTTTGTGACATGAGTGCCAAATTGGATGTAGTTACTTATTTTTATTCACATACTTATATATATATATATATATATATATTATAGTCTGATGATAATCTGATCAAACACAGATACTGTGCTTATACTGATCTACTTTATTAGGTCCAATATATATTGTATTATCTTGATGTACATACTTATAGATTTCACCTGAAATGTTTATTTACTACACTTTATCATTGTAATATCACCGAAAACCAGGGGCAACCCTGAAGTGATTTACTTAATAAACAATTTAAAAAAAAAAAAAAAAAAAAGTGATTATTTGTAATATTATTGCCAATATTGTAAATATGTTCTAATATATACCATATGTAATGACATCATGCAGAGCACTTGATTTTAATGATGTTAAGTTCAATAAAAATAGACATAGCCTATTTCTAAAATTCGACATGTGTCATGGCAGATTCCTAGAGGGAACATACAACATGGGGATGAAATGACAGGCTACATTGCAATTTCTTAAGTTTGACATGCGACATAGGGACCCCCTCCCCAATCAACCCCCCCCCCCCCCGCCCTTTCAGCCATTGCTGAGCTGGCGTCAAAGGCTTTTCATTTCAACGGTCACGTTGTGCCTTTATCTAGAATGACGTCACATCGCTGGCCTCGTTTTGAACTAAGGGTTTGTGTTCGGGGGTTTTACCTTCGGAACACGAGCAGGACTCTGACAGCAGAATAGGGGTCCAAGAAAGAGCTTGATAATGATACCTTTTCCCACAAAAAACCTTATTTGAATCCCTCTGTACGTTTTCTGTGAGGATTCGAAACTGTCACACGCCAGAAAAAAAATAACGTGGAAAAAGTAACAGAACTTCGCAAAAAGTTACCACTGGGACACTCGGGGATTCTAAATAAAATGGTTCAATATTCATTAAAAAGAGAAATGTGAGAAAAAGAACGTAAATTACTTCTAAAATTAGAATGTTTCTATTTCAGGCCCTAAAATGATTGGGCAAAAACTAAATTGGATTCAGAAAAGAAAAGGTATTAAAAGAAAACTTTATGTTGTGGAACAAATGTGTGCCAAAAAAGTGCCAAAAACGTCGAATTTAAAAAGCTAAGGCGGAAAGACTTCTATTTCTGACCTGGAACACCTTAGGGAAAGGACAACCGCAACCCAGACATAGAATCTTTTTACGATCATTTTAACACAACAGAGAAAAACAATAACAGCAACAATTATAACAGACACAAACAATTTCGTTGTTGTAACATTAATATTCTTATGTAGGTCCATTAACATAATTATGAACATTTCTAAGATAATTAATTAATTAATCGTTTTTCTTACCATTTTCATGTAGTTGAGGAGAGAGGTACCGTGGTCCCAAGGAAGTGCCTTGTTGCAAGATAAAGTTTGAGTAACGATATCCTGGGCACGCGACAGTTCGTCAAGTGCTCGGGCAAACTGGTAAACCGCATCGAACATCAAGGCTGTCTCCGTCTGCCGAAAGAAGACAATCGAACTCATCTCTTTGTAATCAGTTATGCAAAGTGAATAGTTGGTGGAGTCTAATCAAACACACTGTCTGCCGAAGGTGTGATGGGATAGTAAACTGGAAATAAAGAGGGAGATTATTATTGAGGTTGGGGGTGGGGGTTATGGCATTTCAGTTTAATATGGGCACATAAGAAGTCAACTATGAAGGTTTATTGAAGGAACTGGGTTAGTGTAGTATGTGTTAGTATGTATGAGAGAAATCAAAATTGTAGTTGCGAAATTTAGATTAAGGTCATACAAGTGCCTAAGAACTAATTGCGTGCTCTCATGTTATATTATCACAGAAGCCAAATTTGGTGTGCGAACCTGCATTTTCAAGAAAGGGAAAAGTAAGTATTAGATTAAAACTGCGAAACCGGATGACTATTATATTTCGAAGTGTGTAATTCAGTAGGATTCTTTTTTTCTTTTAATTCCAGAAATATCATTATCCAACTCATTTGTCGAAATTCTGATTTAAGTGTGCAGTTTACTGTAGGGATCTATCAATACGGAAGGCAAATATGGATTTAAAACTCTATAGGTCAATTTCATATTAATTCGCTAGGGGAGTCATTTTTCATTGTTGTTTATAATGAGAGCTTTCTTCCCACGTTTGCCGAGGTAACCATAACAAACGTTTCAGGGACCCTTACTGCCACTTAACTATATTTGTTGAAAACTCTTTTGAAACTCCCATTACATTTCTGCTAGGTTCTAACGTGATACATCTAAGGATAGATATTCAGCATGAATGTTAACCAGGCCATCCTAAAGCAAAGAAACCTGCAATAGAATATCTCAAATACGAGGAAAATGCATTATATTGAAATGATATATAAAACTGAGAGATGTATTTGCCAATACGTATAGTGCATTAATTTTCTTTGAATACCATTACCCTCATGAAACTGCTATTTCTGTTTGCGCACATCTTATTAGAGGTTGGATGCAAAGTAATCTGCTCTGGAATTATACCATATGTAACACAACGCGGTTTTAGAATGAAATGGCGACCTTGAAAATTATTTCTCGCAGATGCAGATATGAAAGTTTATAGAGTAATTGTAACGAATAAGGATTCTTCTTATTTTTGATATGCACTCAGATTTGTGTGTATGTCATAATTCGCGGCGACTTCATTATATCTTTAAAATATCTTTGAAACATTTTGGAGAGGATGTATAGATATTAATCATGCATGGCGTCGACTCCTTTAAACATTATATTCGCAAAAACAATACAATAAGAACTAAATTGTCAATTGATGCAGGCGAATTTCTGCTGTAAAACATAATCGTTCATAACATGTAATATTGCAAATACATTAAAAAAATCAATCGGCATTTCAATAGAGCCGATGGTATCATATATATCGGAGTACATGCTGGGAAGATCAGGTTTTCAGGTGGAATTCTTTGATTCATTAAAGGAAATATATATAATTATATGAAGAGGAAATTCACAAAACAATTAGCAGACAATGCAACAACATGCGCTGGAGCCTTTTGCTTGCATGGTTTTTACATTGTAGACCGCTGTGCAAGCAACCTATCCTACAAAGTGTGCTGAGTCTAATGTAAAATATAGAGAAACAGGATGATGATATGTACATTTTAAGAATTTTCATTTCCCCCCAATTTACGTAGATTTCCATGATACAGATGGCGTTATAGACTATTATAAAAGAGAGGGTATGTTGTAAGGATTCACATTGTAAAATGATTCTTTTAAAATGAATTCAAAAGAGACATAACCATAAATTTTGTGAGATGTTTTAAGAAACATATCTCAATATTAAACATTGTTCTATCTTTTAGGTATCTCTGTTTCAAATGGTTGGCAATATTAACATTGGTGACAACTTGTGAAAGACTGGTGAAAGAATTGAAATTGATAGTCATACAGAAAGCCAACGGTATACCATGGAAATTTACTGGGGTTTGAGAAATATGATAATTATTTAAATATATTTCAGCTAGAACATTGCATCAAATGCAGGATTGACCATCCGAAGTTGAGGCCAAGATTAGGCGCAATGTTTCCCACGTACCGAAAGCCTGTCGTCGAGAGAGGAATTCCTTTCCTGTTAGCATGGGGAGGTTAGGAAAAAAGACAATCAAAAAGAAAGAAAAAAACATTAAGGGAAAGTGACACAATAACAATAATGGAAGATCCTTCGCGGATAAAACTGCATTTCATCAAATTGCCAAGAAGCGGCTAAAGCCCTCTCAGTTCTAATGGATTGGTCTTTAAATGAGTGTTTCGTCTTGTGGGCCATCATGGCACTTTGATTAGGAATTCGCGACGCTGTGATTAGGAAATCGCGCCCCGTTGGATCACGTGCGATATCAGAGGAAACCTCGCCAAGTCACGTAGCTCTGTAATACCCCCGAGAAATAACGAGACAATCAGGGGACGTTTATGGGGGCCTATAGTGCTGACGGGGGTGTCGATGGGTGCTCATTAGAGGCTTTAAGAAGGGGGTCAGCTGGGGAAAGGGTGGCAGGTTTGCGACAACCGACAACCGACTACAGCCGCGCATGCGCGTTTGGCAATTGCTGATGTTGCACAGCAAGGTCTGCCAGCTCACAAAATTATTAGCCCATGGCCATATGGCCTTTCCTGCTGCATTATACTGTGTAGAGATAATGTTCAACACTTATGATAACCAATTATTAAAATATATCACACTGTATTATTACATAAACTAATAGTAATGGTTGTCTTATGTCTCCCTTTGTCTATCGTGTTATTTGAGTTAGATGCCCTCAAATTAGTAAATTTGTGAAATTGTCAATCTTTGATCTTAATTGACAGTCAAAATGGTAATTTTCAGCTTTAGTCTTCTTCTATTTTGTTTATGGTGCTCCTTCCTTCATCACTCTATGATGTGTTATTTGACATATTTACCTAAAAGATTTATATAGTGATGTTAATCTTTTAGGTAGAAATACAAATAATGACAATTAATCTTTGAGCGTCATTCTAAAATATGATTATCGTTTTTACCTTGTGAAGTAGGACCATTTATGATGGATCCATTACTAAATATTATATGTTCAAATTAGCTATGAGAGAGGTCAATAGCAACATTCAGGAAAGGCATCAAAAAGACATCATGCCAGCCTATCATGCACGGCCCATTGCAAACAGTCACAACTTTTCAAAACGTATTTTCCCAGTTCTTAAAAAATTTAATACTCAAATAATGCCAATGATGATTTTCAGCGTTAAACAGCTGGGTGATGGTCATTCCATTGAGAACGTACGATAGTAAGGATCGAATACTCAGTAAAAGATATCCTAGTATAATAAGTCGATTTTAGCGCCAATCAGTTGGCCGACCTTTTTGGAATAGCCTAGAGGGTATTGGACTTACGTCTCAAATACTCAGCAAAAGATTAAATAGATGGCCCCCATACAAATAAAACTTCAGCAGGATGGCATATCAGTTAGAAAACATAACATCACAATGAACCTTTAAACAATAAACCTGATAAAGTTAAAAAAAAACAATTCTTTTTTTCAAAACGCTTCTTTCTAATGGCTTGAGCAGCTCTTTTGAAGAAGAAAAAACTTTTACATAGACGTGAGCTGCTCATTGCATTGCGAGCTACTGCTATAGTGAGCTACTCACGCTGATGCCCGAGGCGCCGTCTAGGGGCGAGATGCCGTGGAGCAGCTCCTGTTGGTACCAGTCGTTGAGCACGTCGCGCACCTGCAGCGAGTCCTGATCCACCAGCTGGATGGACGTGATGTTGGTGCCGCCGTACTTAAAGTCCTCCAGGTCCACAAGGCCCACGTCCTGGAGGAGGTGAACGATAATAAGGGATTTGAAGATTTTCAGAGATATTATTATTATTATGCTACAGGGGCGGATCCAGGAATTTAAAAAAAAAGAGGGGTGGGGGGTGTGGGGGGTGGGGTGCTATAGCAAAGATGTTTCCCAGGGGCCTCCGAGTCCAGGAAAATTGAATAATTAGATAAAGAAAAACAAGTCTTTGCCCCCCTAGAACCGAACCATAATTATATTCATTGTGTCACTGCAGGATCGGCCATTTTGGAGAGAGTGCTTCTAGCCGACAAGGACTACTAATTCATTCGGGTTTATTCAGCATGGAAATCTGCCTAAAATCTACCATAATGTTAGGAGAGTTTGTAGTTGGTGAGGGCCATACATGCCAGACTGCATTAACTGCATTGAAAGAATATAATTATCGATATTTAGATCACAAAGTCATGTGGCAATGTAATGTGTAGACTACTTACAGGTTGAAATATTGAATATGCACATAATCGGAAATTTATCGTCGCTTAAACAATGAATAGCCACAGTGCATTTACAGCGTGAAAGGGTTCAATATTTTCATCAATAAACATGGATAACAAATCAATTTAATCAATTTCAAAACTAGGAATTATACAAAGGGACCTGACGGTTCTTTTATGTGTAAGCTTTACCATAGATACATTTCCATAATCATGTTATAGAATCACATGTGTGAAAATAAAAATGAGTTGATTATACCCATGACAACTATAAATATAGCTATTTGACCCGAAAGCGCGACGGTAACATGCAGAATCAGGGAAATCAATTGTCTGATTTATCATTAATATTGAACCTTTTTTTGCTTTATTCTATGAAATTGTGAAATCGAACATTTATGGCAGATGCAGCAGTACCTAATCGAACAGAAAAGAGACAGTTGTAATACCTACCAAGTTGGTTAAGAGGTAATGGTAATATTGCGTCATCATGTTGATTGACATCGACTGCAAAAAGAAGAGGATCATTGCAGGCAATTACAGCTTCTGATTATTAGGGCAAAAGTAGCAGTAGGGGATGTAAATGAGTCAATAAGGATTGCTATGGGACGCTATATGTAAGTTTTGAAATTTAGTAATGTGTAATTTCTTATTGAAAAAGCTTATTATAAGGACGAGCAAGCACACGACAACCGATTAAAAATAACATTTTGACCATTTATTATCTGATTATCTCCCAAGGATGTTTCTTTACAAGCAATTGTATTGATTTGCATACATAAAGACTATAAACGGCAAGTTTTACTGAGGATATTCTGTCAGTAAATGTGTCTACGATTTGGAACCAATATCAATTTTATGAATATGACATTTTCTTTCAGAATAGTTGTGTCTGAAGCACACGGAAAATTACCTATGTCAAATTTAATTATCTTGCCCGTGTTGTCTAATCACTAACGACCACACGCAATATTTCTATCAACGTTTCACCAGTACGCTAATCATGGTACAAAAATTTCCGAAATACCCGCATTTCCAGCAAATATGAGTGCATTATTTGAAATACAAATATTTACATTTGGCACCCCATACTAATTCGGGCATGCGGTGAGTCCATCCAACTTCCTGCAGTGTTATGGACGGACAATGTGATAGCAGATATTGATTCCAAATGGATGGCCTGCCGCGCCCCTTTTTGACGGCCAGTGTCGCATGTGAAAGATGAAATAGGAGCTGGAGGCATGACGCAAAACATCTTCTGCCTTGTGGACAATTTGACAATAAATGAGCAATGGAAAATGAGCCTAAAAAGCCTAACCGGCTATAATCATTCCGGTACGAAACAGTGGCAAATGCAATTGGGATTTGGTGGACAAGGGGGCTGCCGGGCTGTTGTATTTACTTGTTTGCTGCTCAAATAATATACAACTAAATATGTGGATCATCTAATAAAATGTTTAGGCTGCATCACATAAGTATAGGGTAGGTTTCACAACAGCAAAAACTGTAAGTCCGTTTCTCAAATTGTCAACTTTAACGTGTGGTGATTTCGTTCCAAAACGTACGAGTAATCATGGACAAGATAATAATTACAATTGTTTAAGTAGTAGTCAAAATGAAACTTCTGTTCTTAACCATGACACTGCCATAACTCTAAATTCACTCACCAAGAACAACAATAGTAACATGATTCTTCAAGTTTTAAAATGAAATAAGATTAAGCCATGTTGCTTAAAAACCAAAAAAGTGCAGTCAGTCTTAAACCAGTGACACTTAAAGCTGAAGAACCTTTTTAGTTTAACATACTAATATTCCACATATGGCATATAGCGTAACTGCAAATGTTCTTAGTACCACACCTATCAATACATTGAGTATTCCTTTTTATTCCCCCTTAGCTCAGGCCCTCTGACTTTGAGGTATCTGAAGGGCAGACCCTGACCGATAAGACCTTCCTTATCAGTGACTGGGTGGCCGTCGGGCCCGACGTATCGATATGAGTATCTTTTTTCCTGCCCTGGAAGGGCTTGAGAGCCCAAAGTCGGTGCCCTTATCTGGAGAAAGGGCTTCAGGGTCTGTAGGCAGGGACCCGCCCCCTGGCCCTCTCTATCCCCAAGCTTCCGACTTACACTTTCCATCCAGGGTATTTTGATAGAAAGGCTTTCTTGGATAAGACCCGTAATGTATTTCATGAGGAACACCCATAGGAGCAACGTCCTACCTTTATGTTGCCATGCATATGGTTAGAGTCCCTATCATGGTTAGGACCCCGCTATCTTTCTGTAACCGATTTTCTGTTCTTTTCTAATGAACAATTTAATAATTATAATTATTGTTTTTGAAAATACATAAGGATAAATACATAATAGAAAAATGTATTACATGCAAGAAGGCCTTCTCATTGATTTTTATAATACAATATTTTCTTTTGTATATTCGTGTAAAGGCCTATAATAAGGAATATATTGTATTCCTTCCAATCGTACAATACTTCCTGGAAATAGGCACCATTGACGCGACACTAGTATCCTAGATCTCCTATACAGGGTCGAACTATGTTAACAACCTAAAAATTATAATATTAAAAAAAGAGCTATTCCTCCGCTAAGACCCTAACATTTTCATTTTATAATGACTAGAATTGCCTGTGGTTATGGATCTTAGAAAAGGCACAAGTTATCGTGCGTTGATGTTGGCATGTTTAAAAAGTGTCCCTCTCCTCTTACTCCCAAACCCTACAACAAAGGGACGGACGCACAGCACTAGTTAAGAACAACACCACCCGGCACCCTGGAGATAGGCCAACAAAGTTGAAAAGTAGATAGTAGACAGATACTCCTCCAGGGGAACTGACAGCAATGGATAGTCCCTCCGGGCATGCCAGGAGGATGGGAGGATAATTTGGACGGGGAAGGGGACTCACAAAAGCCCTAACTGGTGTTCAATAGGGATATTGACTTTAGCCCTGTTCACGTTACACGACCTTCTTAATTTGCGACTGGTATTAGAAATGCATGCACGTGCTGCCAATCACTATTTTCCTGCATCAGAGGATATTGGAGGCATTCATTTAACGTACGTGTCAAGAGGTTCAAGGGGCGAGTGGTGGTCTAAAATTGTTATTTTCTTTAAATTTGCAACTTCTTGTACACGTCCAATGCATACTCTGAAAACTGAAAATGTGCATATATACTTAATGGGAGGCTGCCGGAGTGTTAATAATCTTTCTCGGTGTTTTGGAAAATAAGCCTAACACCCAAGAAACCCTCGGGCCACGATATAAATCCTGGCAATCAAGAAAGGAAAATTGGTTGCCCAGTGAACAACCATGTTTTCGAAATGGTTTCTCTGGGCCTGCCTCCTCCTGACATACCATGGCCTTATCAGATTATAATGGCCTTATTATGGCCTTATCATGACGTCATAAGATGACAATGACCTAAGCATAAATAAGTCAGAATACAATGGTCTCAGAAGGGCCTCATCATATTATAATGGCCTTATCATAACCTTAATACAGCAAAATCTCAGAATTCCTCACCTAGTGCGAACCAGGCAGTATAGAGACTACCATGAACTATCTATTACTGCGGGGGTGCACAAACTGTACATCTTGACACATGGGGAAATGGATGGTGGAGCAGCTAATCTAACCCGAGAGGGGCTGCTTGGCAGTTTCAACAACCAATTAATCGGAACTAGGGTTTTTAAATAACTCTCATCTATTCTCAATAGGAAGTCTTTTCGACATAATGAAGCTAATGATCATCTAGATTCCATGCAAACTAGTGGAGAAACTTCCTAGAGATTTTTCTGTTAATTAGATTTCGACTCGAAATAGCCGCAATTGCTACGGCGATGTGAAATTACCTGGAAATATTTTGTACGTTTTTCTTCCCAAGGTCTAAAACATGGAAATAGTTTGACAAAACTACTCTACCTTTACGCTATTTTTCAGTTTAACTAAATAATAATTATTAGCTCTTTCAGGGCAGTTTCAAAAAAGTGATAACCGATTTCCATGTAAAACATTATAATTTCATAATGAACCTATAATTTCCAAATACTGCTCCGACAATGAATACATTGTAAACATACATTTTTCTCATTTGTTTGTGACCCTGCTAGTGGTATAGATCCCAACCAATGTGGTGTGTAATAAATTTGATTGGCGCTAAAGTAAAGGTGGTGGGTTCAAGGAGTCTATGGGAAGAATCAAAGTGTAGACTCATGGGAAGGGTGAAAACACGAACTGCTCTAATGATTACCAATCAATCAATAATTTCAAATGGAGTTATTGCCACCTGTCGTTACTAAAAGATCACATGTGATCCTATGTTTCTCTCGTTAACTATCACCTGCGTATGGTTAAAAATGGCAAATCATATCGTAGGAGTAGTTAAAGAGACACATACAATGTTGCTGGTATGAAACCGCACATATGACACTGCTGGTGAAACCACACATAATTATGATTCTGCTGGTGTGAAACCACACTTATGACTACAACTGCAGGTATGAAACCAAACTTATAATTTTGCCAATGTGAAACCACAATCATAATCTTGCCAATGTACAACCCATCAAAAACTACACTTACCTGTTTGAGTATTTCTACAATGTGAGTGTGGTGGCAGTCGAGTACTATCTTGGACTCTCCTCTGTTCTTGATCTCCTTAAGGATGGGCCTGTAGTCCCCGTCTGCAGCCTCCAGTCGCCGCACCGTGATGCGCACCCGGGCCTTGGCAGGGGCCTTAAGTAACTCTTGAAGTCGTATCAAACCTGCAGGACAGCAATGAAGTACATGGATTGATGTGATTAACGGTACAAAAGGGTTTGGGTATTGAAATAGGTTTGGTAATGGTTTGTTGGTAGAGAGAATGATTTATTTAGATGTGGATGATGTGGAATGAGATAGGGAACTGTACGTGGGAGGGTGAATGGCTTGAGGAATAGGTACAATGATAAAAAGATAGGTACAATGAGAAAATGAATTGATAAACCACAAAGTATTTAGATCCTATCAATGGTCAGTGCAACCAAAAGTACATAATACAACTTAGTGTTTTTAAAGTTTCATATCATTATCGTATCATTTTGTGTTTTATAATATATAATGTCTATGATTATATTTGGAAACACTAATCGTATTGGTTCTGAAGGGTGGACAGGAAAGGGGACCGGTCCTTTAATAAGATCCCTCAAACCCATAGCAAATAAATGGGCAATCAATAACAGAAACAAATTGACCCTGCCCCAGATCCACAGGGGTTTGAGCCTACATCTACTGAAGATGTGAGGTTGACCATAGGAAAGCGACCCAGAGGAGGATATGGGCGTGGCAGTGGGTGGAAGTGGATAGCAACACCAACACTTTAAGCCTTCATAATTATTGTTAAGACAGTTTTAAGAAGACTGTGGGTACTTAGATGCCTTGGAAAATAATGTTCTCTATACATAATCCATGCACAAGATAGAGTCATTGATTCTGTTTCATGGATGTAGTTACCTTCAAAGACCTAGCCTGATCTGTCCTGATATCTAGGATATCATATCAAACAATAAGTTCATCTGCTCAATTAAAAAGGCTGCGAGTAACTCTTAGCAAACAACTTTGAGGACAGTGACTTTGACAGCACATTATAAACAAGAAAAACTCTGCGAGACCCCAAACAGTTTTTTTTCAAAACAAACCCCTTCAAAAGAAGCAGTTTTCTTTTATTATTTTGTTCCCGGAGTACCCTTTTCCGGAACACGTTCCCTCCCGGAGGAAAATCCCCGGCCCGATGGGGGCACTGTTTGATCTTATTCTCGCCATCTATCAATCTTAAGGGGGAATGCCTGGCAGACATAGACAGCAATCAAAACTGGCTCAAAGCCTCCCAGAGGAAGTGCATTGGAATACATCGGGGGACCTATTTCGAAAGGAAATTGATCCAGCAAGAGCAGCTCACTTCTCCCAATGGAAAGGCGAGTTGCTCGGCTGGAGCAGGAACTGGAATTATCCCGCGGCTCAAGGGCCGTGAGCATATTGATGAGCAGCTCGCTCGGTGCTATGAATTAGCCAAGCTTTACATGCAAATTTCCCTCCAGAAATCAGATCTGATTTCCTCTCAATTTTCGGCAACTTGCAAAGTGAGCACCTCTGCGTGAGCCTGATAAAATGTAAATATGGCTGGAAAGGTTGGGTCGTGAGTATGGGATTTGGGTATCTTATTTCTTCATTACGTCCTGTTGATGTTTTGTATACACTGTGAGGGAGGGTATGAGGCGGGCACCAATGTGTGTATTCTAGGTCAATGTATATAATATGCTTAGCGTTTAAAGTTTTGAATTTCTTTTATCACTTTGCTATAGCAATGATGCAGAAATACAGTCATAATCTTCCAGATGTATTTCGCTTACAGATAATGGCAAATGATATAAATTATGTTATAGGCCTAGGATAAATGGTAATACACGGGAAGTTGGAATAGACTATATAATGCTACACAATGTTGTCAATAGGCCTACCTTCGTGATTTAGCAATCATTTTTATTGTATTATTTTAATGATAACGCTTTTTCTTTTAGTTTTTCTGCTAAACCACACCTCATCATTTATAAGCAATCTATATACCTTTTAGAAGTGATTGTAATAGCACAATGTAACAATCAGCAACCAACATGAAAACTGTATCAAAAACAATAATCATCAACTATATAAAACTACATAAGAATTTGAAATAAACTTACCTTCATTTGTTTCGTATAAAACTGTAAACGAATCCCAACCCCAGTGCATGATTAAATCTATGTAGGCTCTACTCAAAGTCCTATAATGGGGGTAAAGGTTTATGGAGTAAAAATCTCTATTTTCGCGGAAGTCCCATCGCGTTTCCACATGTGGTATTTCCAGGGCATCACAGATGGATTGGGTATGTGCAGCTGACAAGCTGGACATGGGTCCGAAGATAGCGGCGACACCATCACGCATCTGCCGACACACTGGAGGAAAAAAGAGAGAGTCAAATGGTGAAAAACTGGTGAAAAAGATGGCACTTACATTTCAAGGTGGGGAAATATTTGCATAAACCGAAGCGATAAAGAGAGTGGCGGTGCACTCGTATTTTGAGAACAACTATGCTTTTTGTTTTTTCGGTTGGTTGTTGATTTGATCCGCGGGGTTTGGAGTGGAAGTGGGTATTTTGGGAATAAATTTTGTGTTTTGAGACCATGTGTTAATGTTGTACTTGAAAAGCAGGGGTGTGATTTAAGTGTGGAGTCTGTTTAATATAATAGGAGTTCAGTCAGACCTTCTTAGACACCAAAGCTTAGATAACAAAGCTTAAATAAGTAAAGGAAAAGGAAAAACAAGTTACATAATTAAGAAAAAAAGTACAAAATAAACACAACCACGAGACACCTGTCCAAAAAGATACTGCTGTTTTTCGAGTCTTTGCTTTTTGTTTTCTGTTGCATCTGTTATTGTTATTCGACAACTTAAGCAGTAGTCGTTTCTTTCTACCGGACAAAAATAGACCCGAATTATGACCGTTTCGTAACTTGAATAATGGATTGTAAATATTGTTCCTTCCTCATTCTTTTTTTTTTTTTTTTTTAATTCTTTTATTTATCCTGGATAAACATTGGCGCACGCCAGTATTCTTTGTCCATCCAGCGTAAAGTACATCTAGATCAGCTGGGTTCTATGTTGAGAAATACAATGGAATTTTAAAATGTATAAACATGCAACTTATGTACAATATTCTGCGAGCAATTAACGCTCGTAACGTTTTGATTGAGAGTACCAGATCGCTGAATTTGGATTCGATTAAAATAAAGATAAAGATAAAGTAAAAGAAAAGAAAGTACAGTAAATTAATACATTCATAAATAATTAAGCTAATACACATAGATAACTGTTACCTAAAGTTTGTAGCTGATGACCAATCAACATTCACTTATTTTTTATTAGTCTATAATACCTTTTTAATGGAGAAATCTACGTCACCACGATTTTAGTCATATTAAGTTATCTTCAGTCAACTGTCACAATAATTAGTAGTCATGCATCTCTTAGTACTCAGACGAATCCAATGATAGAACCTACGTTAGTAAATTACCCCAGTAAGTAGATCTTTTAGTTCTTGGCCAGTAAGTATACTGCCATTCACATTGGTACGGTGAGTCATAAGATTGTAGAGAGACAGTTTAGGCACTAAAGTGGGCGTGTACAGTGACCATTCATGTTACATGTTATATGAGGGCAGTTCTGTAGTAAGAAGTTCTTAGCCAGCAAGTACACAGCCACCCTAGTACAGTGAATCACAAGATCATAGAATGACAGTTTAGATATAAAATAAGGCATGTACAGTGACCATTCATGTTACACATGGGCAGCGCTTTACAGACGTTTGTATGTTGACTCCAGCTGGATCAGCAGCGCATGATTTGAGACAATTGAAGGGCATGTATAGTGACATCTTATCTACGTTTTACAATGAAGAACTTAGCTTTGCAAATAGGACCAATGCGTATGAGTTCATACAAAAATCCCACCGATTACATACCATTACTCAACAACATTGCACTAAGATCCTAGGCAATTCGCACCAGGGTACCATAAAAGGAAATGTTGGAGCCGTCATAGTATCATTACAAAGTCTAACCCAATTGCATGTGCGGTGACCCATACATAGAAACCAGTCACTTAGATTCGCCAAGTATGCATTATGACCCCAAACAATTGTATATCAAGGTAGCAGAAGATAAAGACGTAGCCGACAGAGAACAAGTACAAAGGTAATCCAATTGCATGTACAGTGGCCCATTGATAGAAACAAACCGCTTAGATTGACTCAGTATAGTTCTAGTACAATTTCATGACCGACTACTCGGAGTGAGCTCACATTACCTAAGTCAACATAAACTCTCTGTGGGGTTATGCAACAAGAACAAGTAGAACCAAATTCATAGGTAACGTGTCATTAGTTAATTAGCCTGACTTAGAAATAGTAGTGTAACTTGACTTGTGTTTCGTGTTTGTCATAGTTCTGACTTAAAAGCCGATTATATTCATCAGATGTTACACTGCATCAATACCATTGAACAGTTTTCCATAAAGTGATAACATATATACAATAGCATCAGGTCTAGGCAGGGTCAGTGTCCACACCAAAACGAAATGCCAAGGAGATAACACGCTATACTTGTATGTAGACCTTAACATTGCAAGTACAAGACAGGTATCAAGATGAATTGAAAGCAAGAGCAAAGAAACAATGCCTCCCACTTGTACAGTGACCCAGAAATTGCATGCTAGCATACTGCTAGGTTCATTGTAATACATAGGCCTCACTTATGTGCATAGGTAGGTGCTTGTACTAAAAGACCATCACAGTGCGTTACCTATAGTCTGACAGAAGTTGACATTTGTAAAATAAACAATAAATTTGAAAATTGGCAACCTTATCACTTGGACTTAATAGAAATACTTTAATGGATGACATTAAGTGGCTGTAGCATATCCTTTTTTCTCTGAGCTTTGAACAACAGGTATGTATCAGTATTCCTTATTGGGGGGGGTAGATTGTTCCACTCAACTGCACCAAAATAACCGACACTTCTCTTATAAGCCTCACATCTAGGAATACCAACATTGAATAATGGTGCATCATGTGCCCTGGTTCTAATTACTCTATGATTTAGTAGATCTACTCTTTGTTTCCTTTTGAACATAAAATTTAAGATGTGGGCTTTTCTTCTGTCAGCAAGATAAGGGACAGAGGTCAGCTTGTGTGCACGTTCCGTACTAGTCTGTCTGTCTGACCCAAGACATATCCTAAGACACCTGTTTTGAAGGCGCTGCAGCTTATCCAAGTCGGTCAAGTTTGCTTTTGCAAAAATAACATCAGCGTAGTCAAAATATGGGAGCACCATGGTTTTGTAAATATTGATGGCTGATTGGTCTCTCAAGTACCTTCTCATTTTGGCGAGTAGTGAAATTTTGAACTGGACAGTTCTAATTACAGATGATATGTGATTTTTATAGTTCATTGTTGAGTCCAGTGTCAGGCCTAGATACTTATAGGTCGGGACCTGCTGAAGAGTTTCATTAAACATACTTAATTTCACATTTTTCGCTTTTTTTACCTTAGACCTGCTCCCAAAAACCATCACCTTGGTTTTTGAGGTGTTTATTGTTAGCTTGTTAACTGAGCACCAGTCAGAGAACTCATGAAGACTTGATTGGAGTTTTAGCTTAGCTTCAAGACAATTTTCCCCGGACTGGTATAATACTGTGTCATCTGCATACAATTTTACCTTGCAATTTTTGACTGCGCTGGTTAGGTCATTTACATATACAAGGAAAAAGAGTGGTCCCAAGACTGAGCCTTGCGGTACCCCACATCTGACTGGTAGCAGGGATGACTCTTGACCATTTGCCAGTGTCCTCTGGTGTCTATTGGTGAGGTAATTAACACACCACCGTAGCAGCCTCCCGCTTAAACCCGCATTTATGAGTTTTCTTATTAGTATAGGGAAGTTCACAGTGTCAAAGGCCTTGCGAAGATCCACAAAAGCCGCCAAAGTAGTTTTCCCAGTATTGACAGCATCAAATAGGTCATCAGTCAGATCCGCTATGGTAGCCACCGTTGAGAAACCCTTTCTAAACCCACCTTGGTGTTGTGTTAGATAGCTGTTGGCCTCAAAGAAACTCGATATTTTCTGGTGTACTACTTTTTCTAGAAGTTTGCCTGGCAGCGGCAGTAGGGAAACTGGCCTGTAATTACCAACCTGACTCCTATTCCCTCCTTTGAAAAGGGGAACTACAGTGGCCACTTTCCACGCCTCAGGGAAAACTGCGCTGGTTAGAGACAGAGAAAATATATGTACCAGTTGATCAGTTAGCACTAGGAATGCATCTTTACATATTCTGGATGAGAGCCTCTCCATTCCCGAAGATTTCATAGTTTCAATTTTCTTGCATAGTTCTAAGACTTCCTCCTGGTCTACCCTAATTTCACTGATTCTTTCCCCCATGACCTCACCAAAATAGTTCCAGTTTTTAGTGTGATTCTTAGCTAGGTCTGGCCCTATTGATGTAAAGAAGGAGTTAATGAAATCTGCTGTGTCCACTGTGGCTATATCTTCCTCATTAGTTTGGTCTTTTAACCTAATAATCCCAGTCGACTTTTTGTTACCAGGCATTACCTCTGAAACTACTCTCCAGAACTTCTTTGGCTCCCCCCCATACAGCTCTTGTTGTGTTTTGAGAAAGTCTGCTCTGAGATTGTCTAGGTCTCTTCCTGTTTTATTTCTGGCTTTCTTAGCGGCCATCCAGTCCTCTATTTTACCCGACCTTTTGGCTTTTTTTAGAAGTCTGTCCTTGTCTTTAATGGCTTCTAATGCTTCATTTGTGATCCAAGGTTCTTTCATTTTCGACACCCTAAAAGTTTTTATTGGACACATTTGCTCAATATAGTCTGTAATCGTTTTCTCTAGATAAGCCCACATGTAGTTGACATCCTGAGATTGGTAAAATTCATCCCAGTTGTGCCTAATCAGTTGCTCCTGAAAGTCTTCTTTAATATAGTTTCTGTATGACCTCCCCTTAAATTCTACTTTAGTAGGTTTTGACCATGCCTTCTTTCTAGAAACCCTGACAGCCAAGTGGTCACTTATGTTCAAGTCCATTACCCCAGAGTCCCTTATCGTGTCTGAGTTAGTAAAGATTAAGTCGATTAAGGACTCAGTTTTGGTTTCATTTCTAAAACTAGTTCTAGTTGGAGATTTAATTAATTGTCTGAGTCCCAGTGTTCTCATTGTAAATTCTAGATCCCGCGTATGAGAAGATTTCCTATCCAATATGTTGACATTGAAGTCACCTAGAAAGAAGATCTCTGCATTGTCCTTGAGGTTAGCTTGAATGAAGGCTTCATTGATTAAGTTACAGCATACTTTGATATCTCCCTGGGGGGGGCGGTATACATTGACTACCACTATTGGTCTAACGTTAGGAATTTCTAGGGCTAGCCACTGCATTTCCAGATCTTTACAGGAAGTGTTTAAGTCTTTATATTTTGAGTCAGAGAAGGGAATGGTTTTATTTATAAAACAAGCCACGCCCCCACCTTTTTTTATGGATTTGCCCTCTTGAGTCGAAAGCCAGCCTCTGTCTAGTCTCGATACTGAGAAGGAGGTTGACTCCAGTAGCACATCTGGGATTGCTTCAGTAAGCCATGTCTCTGACACCGTGAACACACCCACCCCTAATCCCTCCAGCTGATGCCTGAGAAGCGTAAATTTGTTTGCACTCAAAATGCTACATACATTTAGATGCATTAAGTGAAGGCCCTTACCAAGGCCTCCATCAGTCAGATCATTATCCATTGATTAGTAATGAGTCATCCCTATAGGGTAGGCTGCCGTTTAACAAAATAGAGTGAATGAACATTAGATAACTTGTATCAGAAAATAATAGGCAAATACATGAAGATACAAATACATGATTATGAAGTGTGTTGATCCTATGAGACGTGTAAGTAACAACCTGCTTTGGTAAAGGGCATAGGTCTGCCTGACCGTCCTTTGCGCAAGTCATAGAGCGCTAGATTAAATTAGCGGCATTGATATGCTGCTGTAGCGGGCACCATGTCAGTGACTGCCAGTTAAATGTTACTGAGTAAGCAGATTCAATGACATTATAACAGTATGTCCATATATATTTCTAATTTCCCTCGTCTGGTTCAGTAGTTGATACACTAGGCACATTAAGTAGAGGCACGTGAGACTAGGTTGATGTAGGAGATAGGTTGTGCATCAAGAATAGAACCAGTGCAAGGTTTCCACTCGTCCCATTAGACAAGCGAAATAAACTAGTTGAAGATCGAGATTACTTGTAAGTACGTTGATCTAGTCTGAGAAAGTTTCGTTTTCAGTTGTAAGTATATTAATTTAGTCTGGGAGTGTCTCATTTCTTGATTGCTTGGGAGTGTCGAATTCCTTAATTGTCAATGTTGCCCAAGGTAGTTGGGGCCTAGTTTCTCCCTAAATTCATTTGCTGGTTTTCTTTATGAGCGAGAGTTCATGTCCTCTAGATGTGTTGCTCAAGACAATTCAACAATACCGCAATACAATATAATACACAGGATCTTAAGCTCTAACTGAGTACACCCCCTAAATGCGCCACCTCAAGCGAGGCAGCGAAGATAGGATATCTCTGATAGGTTAAAGGAAGCTGTCGCCAGACAAAATCCTTTTCCCAGGCAGAGAAACTGGGGTTACCCACAAATTTTGATAGGCTTAGTTCTAAGTTCTGTTATTTGATTAGCATTGAACTAGTAAGGCTTGGGTTCATCCCGTGGGAGCTGTCGCCAGACAAAACCTAGGGGAATCACCAGTTTTGGAAGATGGGATAACTAATTATGGGCGCTAACTTTAACAAACTGCTCAGCCCATTTGATTTTGATGTATGATGACAGGTGCAGCCCATCGTCCAGGTGATGGTAGTATGCTCTCTTCTTGCCCTTGCAAAATCTGTGGACTTGATGTTGGAGCGCAGGGCATCTCAGGTTCCTTTCTTTATTAATTCTGTAAACATTCGTATTGAAATCCCAAATGGCCTCATCAACCGCTCTCTGATCCTCCAGACTGGTTTCATGTTCATTTACGACCTCTGCAAGGCTGGTTCCTATGAGTGGGCAAAAGACTACCTTTGAGGCGGGGAAATCCTCTCTAAATGACTTATCCGTTTCCATTAGCATGTTCACCAGGTGTTCTGCTAGTCTGTCGTCAGTGCCCCATCTGTAGGAGATCAACTTGGTTGACCTGTCTTTGTGTGTTATGTTATTGACACCCCCTGCCAGGTATAGTACGTCAAACGGGTGTGACCTAAGGTAGAATCTGGTGTTGGCCACCAGATCTTCGAAAGTAGCCCCGGGGTACACTTGTAGGTCGAAAAACTCTGCTGGCTTCAGCTTGTTGATCTCCTCCAACACCTCTCTACCCCTACTGTCCATCACCAGCACATGAATCCGTTTACTTCCAAGAGTCACCATCTTCATTAAATCAGGTTAAAGCTCTCCTGTAAACAATTCTGGTATTCAAGTTAAGGAGTTGAATCAAATGATAATCTATTCTCACTTAGGGCGAAGGGATTTTCTTACTTTCTCAAGCAGTTTTCCCAGCCGGTTTCCACCAGGAAATTTCTTCGTGATCAAGTGAGCTTTGGATATCGGGATGCCACAGCCCCATTTCCTGTCACCAGTGCCTTCTAGGAGTTGGCAGTCGTTTGTCTCAAGTAGGAAACGCTGGCAACCTTCGTTCTGTGTGAATTTAGCTCTCAGAACCTCTTCCATTACCTCCTCCTCAATTTCTTCCCATTCCGGGGTTGATCTGAAGGTCTTCGCAATCTGTTTGACCTTGAACGGATTTCTTTCAAGCTTGATCAGTTGAGCTTCGTGCTTGTACCCACATGTTACCGCCCTCATGAACTGGAACGCCCCTTCTGCTGATAAGAAGCACTTACCCCTGTACGTCACGTTGCAGGGATGCAGGTTTGACAGTGGTGAATGTGGACTTTGGAAAACTATAGCTGTGTCATCTAGTATGTAGAGGGTCTTCGCTTTTATCAGTGAGATATCTTCCGGCAACCTGTGCAGGTCCTCGTACCTATACCTTCTACCTTCATAGAACAGCGCTCCTGCTTTGGCTGCAGCTTCTTTACCCTTACTTTTGGCGAAGGATGCTAGACATCTTAAATCCCGCTGCTCGTTGGATTGGATCTCCGTCCAGTCGTCATTGAAGTAGACTTTATCCCACTCAGCTTTCCCCTTCAGCTTGTTAAGGTTGCGGAATATTTCTGATTTTTCTGTCTGTCTTAGAAAGGTTACAACTACCTGTCTCGGCCTTGGGTTTTCGTGCAGGCGGTCCTCTGTTTGTTTTCGACCCCTGCGAAACACACTGGTGCATGCTCGTGCGTCAAAGTCCAGTTGCAAGTCCTGGAAAATCTTGTTTATTATTTCTGTGGTGTTCTCATCCTTAGTCTCAGCAAGCCCGTCAATTACCAAGATATTCCTCCTTCTTTCCCTCTCAAGTTTCTCAACTTTTGCCTCCACATCTGTCAGTCGTGCGCTGTGTACTTTCACCTTCGTTTTCAGGCCCTCAGTGTCGACCTTGACCTTAGTGCACCGTTCGTCGGTAATCTGCCATTTGTTGGTGCCTTCGTCAATCTTACCAGTTAATTGCTGCGTAGATGCGTCTATTTTACCATCCAGCTCGTTCAGTTTATCCAGGACTTTCTGTAAATCTGTCTTGACATCTGGTTTGCCTTCCGGCAAGTGGCCGCCCGTAGCCTGCGGTTTAGAAACTTTTGGCGGTTTCGGTGACGTCACTAGTTTCGGTGCGGGCGATCCCGGAGCTTTCTTTTCTCCTTCCTCCCGTTTTGGTCTTGATCTCAGGTCTGCCGATTTCCCTGCCATTCTGATCTCCAGTTATTAACGTTGTTGCAGTCGCATTTAAAATCAGGTGCTCACAAAGTAACCCCTTTGAATCCGTGACTAGTTACGCAGCCATGACACAACCGTGACCACGCATCAGCCCGCCATTTTGAATTCAAATGGTGAACACTATCTTTTAGGAGTTTTCAATCTAGCACTTCATCTTTTCAGGTCATTTATAAGGATTTCCTTAATCCTTAATGGTGAATTCAAATTCTCTCACTAAGGTTACTATGCAAAGGGGAAAATACCTTTTATTATCCTAAAAAACAAACATTTTAGTAGAAGTAGCCTACACGAGTGATGTACATTTTCTCTCCTATAATCATGTTATATATTGGTATTGTTTCTATGAGATGAAAAGTGAAGCAGTTTCATACCATCCAAGCGCCCCCTGTCCTTATAGGGAGGTATCGGAAATTCTCTTTCTCTTATCTCTATGTTCATAATTTTGATTTATCAAAAAAGAAACATAAATAACACTAGTAGTAGCCTAATACATATCATAGGCCTAATTGTAAGACAGTGAGTCTTTGATGGAAAGACATGGCAATCGTGTCTCTGGATAGAGTCATCAGATTATCATACAAGTCACATGACAGAGTGAACTTGTATGACACAGTCATCGAGCAGTAAGAAGTAGTCATCGAGTGGCAGGCAGCAGCAGTCATCGAGTGGCATCCCGGCAGACGACAATTCAGTCACATTGTTTGCCGATCAAACAGGAAGCTCTCGACGTTAATTCTCGTCGGACTGTCTCGCCACAAACGAAGTTTCTTTCTAAAGCGCCTCAACCTAGCCAGCTCCCCAGCCAGCAAACAAAGCCGGGGAAGGGGGTGCGCCAGCCCCCCCCCCCCCCCCCCCCCGAGCCACCAAGCTTTTGTTCTCCCAATTAGGGCCCCTTAGTGCCTTGAGCAGCGCTGCAGCGGCGCCCTCTTTTGGGGAGCAACTCGCGAGACCTTGGCTCGAGGCTATTTACATGCGCGTGCGCAATCTGGAACTCCCTTGGAGGATGTGAGCGAGGAAGTTGGGGAGATATTGTTACAAGACAAACGCATCAATAAAAGAAGGGGAATTCTGAGAAGGGATGTAGGGGGCTAATAAATGTGCATTCAGCGTAGGTAGCTGGCATTCAGGGTGTTAATTGATTAGGACCTATCGTGGTTTATTCATTGGGATGTCCTTTTGTATATGTAAGCCTATATATATGGGCTGGAGTTGCTGTAACAATGCATAAAAATCAAATAAAGACTCTGCCTTATGATTCACTGTGGTAACATGTTTCTGGGCCAATTTCGATTGTAATTATACTGCTATTTCAGAATGGTGTATTATTCTTGAATGTATAGATAGTATTATCATTTTCCAAAGTTAATAAAGTCATCAAAATCATTCAACTGAAATTCCTTTTTACTAGGGATGTTATATCAAGCTTATTTGTTAAGCGTCTTAAGGCGCTTAATGTGATGCTTACTTAATAAGAAGACAAGCGGATCCCTAGATTATACCCAATCGATCCCGTCAGCAGGAAGATTATTCCATAAATCCCCTGTGACAATCTCCTTATCCTCGACATGTTCTACATTGAATAGACCAGCCCAGTTCAGACTATATGATTATTAAGGATGAATCTGTCCAGATGCATGAAATGCTATAGGACTTTGTGTCCAGGAATAACCGCCTCTTAGGAAGCGTGGGGTTGGCATGTAAACATTTCTCTCGGAATCAAATAAGAAGTTCCTTTCTGTCCTCATAAATTTCATAAGGTGTAGGCTAAATTGTAAATTAGACAGACTAGACTTCAATGGGTGGCGCAATGACCGTATGGGCATTTGGACAATAATAGTGAAATCCTTATAAATGACCTGAAAAGATGAAGTGCTAGATTGAAAACTCCTAAAAGATAGTGTTCATTTAACAAGTCGAAATATGTCGCTCATCCGCTATTTTATTCGAGTGTCTTTTATTTAATAGATTATCAATGCTGTCCATCAACACTGTTGTCAAGTTTGGTGTATCTTGGTATCATTTCTAGGTTGAAAACTGTTTGTGACTAAACTCATTGATTGATGATCTATGGGCTTAATGAATAACAACGATATGGCAATGGACATGCCATTTGTATCACACACCCATGAAGATGTAAACATTACCTGCGATACAATGATTACATAGGTAAGGTTGTCTCTTATGGTATTAATAGGACAGTTTCTTTAAAGGAGTCTGAACTACTTATAGTGTAACTTTGTCTATATCTAGATTAACGTTGGGCTTTATGAAACATGCCTCATTGAAATCCATTCATAATTATTGTGGGTATGTCAGTATGCCCCACTCAAATTCACCCACCTAATTCAAGCTCTACCTGCATCTACTCCGCTTTCAGGTTTGGGTACGCCGCGGAGACTAATCGAACTCACCCTGTCAGTGCTATGACGGTACACCGTACCAGGACAGGTTACACGGGGCGGGTGTGATCGATTGTGGCTGTCTGCCCACGCCGGGTGCGGGTCAGGTCGGCCCGACTGACGGGGGGTATCATTATGAACACACCTACATGACGAATTATTAATAAGCGACCAGAATGGAGCTGCTGGGAGAACTGCTCGGATCTGCTCGCGACCCTCCTCTTTCAGCGCCCACAAATGATGGATCTACTCAGCAGGAACGTCTTCATCTGCTCGGAGCTGCTCGGGGATAGGTTTGAGCTGCTCAGGTGTGTGGGGTGTGGAGCAGGCAGAAGTATAAGTTATATATGACATACCTACCCTCTGTACTTTGCAGCGGAATGGCATTGGTTCCATTAACCTTGGAAATACCCCCCCCCACCCAAACTATTGTTGGGTAGATTATAATGAAGATGACCTTGTAGTGGCATATAAATATATGGGTTATCCAAAAGGAATCAAAGAAGGAAAATGTTATATCTAGATATCCTTTTTTTCAGTTTTGAATATCACAACTAATAGAAACCAACGTTTGGAACACAATTGGTAAGAAGGTTTTTTTCTTCAAACTATGAATTTCTGTTATCACTGACGAAAACGTGTTCCTATGGGCTCGGATTTCTTTGAGTAGTAATGGTATTAAGTGGTTCTCAAGACATTTCCTCTGACAGAGTAAGAAGACTCAAAGTAAAAAAAGGTTAAAAACACCTACTCAAAACAAGACACTTCTCACTCGAAACCACAAAAAATAAAGCTTAAGCCCTTTCACTACTTAAAATCCAATAACTGGTAGTACTATTCTAGATCAAAGTCCTATGGACGTGATATGCAGTTTTCCTAGTAGGCCTAAGTATACACTTTTTTAAATGGTCACTTTTCCTTAACTGCTAACGGTACCACTGAAGGCCATTCCAGCTTCAGCAGCCCTGGAGTACTGCCCCCTCCCTTGACCACATTTAATCTAGTTGTCGCCTTGTAGAAGTAGGGTGTTCTGCTGACCTCCTGCCACTCCTCCAGGCTAGTGGATTGTGTCCCCTCCTGGGTCCCCCACCCCGAGCTCCCTATCCCCCTGTCCCCCGGATTAACTAGTGTCCACTACACCAGTCAGCAGGAGGAGTCTATGGGTCGTCAAGTGGACAAGGAACAAAATTAATTACCCTAGATAGTTAATCAGTTAATAAGAAACCAATGCTAAAACAGGGAGTTTCAGACACTTCAACGCATCTCGATACCTCGACGTATCTCAATATTTTCGAGTCATATTGTGGGCTACAAGTGAGAAACCTGATAATCAGATCTCGTCAATTTTTCCTTAGATATGCCTATTAATGTACTCATAATGCGATTTTTATCATGTTCTTTATTTAAAGTGAGATAACGGATACGTTACGTTTACGTTAGGTCCTGCATTGGAGTATCTGAAACTCCCTAATAAGTGAGAGAAATCTATCTATCTATCTATTTATCTATTTATTATTTGATGAATATGTCATGATGTACAGTGTTATTATCAACTTTTCTTATGGTGTTTGATATCTTATGATAAGTATTTCCATTACAAATGCATGGGTCTGGAAGCAGCGCACCACCTTGAGATTCTCAAGCTTATCTTTCCTGTTGATACCAATATTCGTGAAGGTTTTACGCATCTAGGTCTATATCTTTAACGTTGTGCCATTCTATCAAGGTACCAACCATAGCTATTAATGTAAAGACATCATTTCACTTCACTCAGAATCTATCTTTGATTATTTAGACATTATGATCTGAGATCGACTGACAATTTACGGGAACTGTATTTACCAGGTCACGATTGTCAGTTGAAACATCCACTGATTTACATCTCGGAATTGCTTGAACCACCCTAGAGTACGGCCCTGATTTACTCATTGTTTTTCTACACATGGCACACCATGAAAGACAAAGGTCCAAGGGCGGTGAGTGGCAAGGTCTGAGGGCGTCGACGTTCAGATGGACGAGAGGCCTCTGGCCCGGGTCACCCGTTACTAGGGCCCCTCCAGTGACCATCATTCTCATGTCACCCACCCCCTCCCATGGCCATCCTTCTCATGTCACCCAGGCCAGGGCGTCTTCCTTCCACCACAAAATATCTAGAAAAATCGGCCAGTAGATAACGAGGTTGGCCCACTCCAGGGTTTGCCTGGAGGATTCCAGCGTTAAGGGTGTGGCCCTGGAGGCCGCTTAATGATGTTATGTATAATTGATGGCGTCTAATGAGGCATTCAATCTGACGGTGTGGGGTATCAATATCGCCACTATGGATGTTATTAAAATTGGAGATGTTATATTCTATACTTAATAACAATATGGTGGGACCTCTCGGGTTATTGTTGTTGCTATTTTATTGTTTCACATTTTGCCTTGGCTTTTCTTCAACTGGCCCTTCACTTGTGATATATACTATCCTGTACGAGGATTACAATTTCCTATCCATTAGATTATGAACTTGAGCTTGTATTCCAACAAACCTTACAATTACTTGTAATTGCAAGGAATGTTTTTGACAATGTTTTTAATGTGAAGACAATCATAGAACCTCATTTCATGTTCAGAGCAATTTACCATTTTATTGTTCTTGGAGTTGCTGGGATGTTGTTGCAAGAATGTCATAACCTTGCGGTTATTCAGACAATATATATGTCATTGATTTAGCTCCTGCCATTTGCCTCTGTTTATTCATTTCTAAACAATTAATCAATAACATAAAAGAAATAAGGGAAGGCGGAGGAAAACCGTGTGTAAGGCAAAAGTGCGCAACCTGGTCACCATATGAATGTATATACCAGAAATTCCCATAATATAGCAGCAATGACCAAAATATTATTTCTATCCTATTGAAAATGTTCATCAATTTGGCTCAAAAGGGAATTGTTCATTTCCAATAATCTTATTTAAACTGTGATAAAAGTCAACCCCTTGGCCACGTCCAGATAGTGGTTGTTTGCAATACCATTTTATTGAATTGATATATATAATGTAACTTACAATAAAACGGGGCAAAGCACATAGCATGATCGCTAGAGTTCAGTTGGTGTAGATAGAGAATCCACAGGAAGAGGTGAAGTTTATTTACTTCGGAAAGCTTCAGGGTGCAGCAGCCTACGCATGTTATCATGCTTATGTTTTGTATAAACAAATCATTCCTCCACATCCTTATTTCACACTTCGCCTCCAGTGTGTCCAACATTAAGAGCCCTCCAGGGGTGGAAACTCCCCTGGATCCACCCCTGGGGCCACAGGAAGTGGCTTCCAGGGTGGGAGGTGGCTTCCAGGGTGGGAAGTGGCCCCCAGGGTGGGAAGTGGCCCCCAGGGTGGGAAGTGGCCCCCAGGGTGGGAAGTGGCTTCCAGGGTGGGAAGTGGCCCCCAGGGTGGGAAGTGGCCCCCAGGGTGGGAAGTGGCTTCTAGGGTGGGAAGTGGCCCCCAGGGTGGGAAGTGGCCCCCTGGGTGGGAAGTGGCTTCCAGGGTGGGAAGTGGCTTCCAGGGTGGGAAGTGGCCCCCAGGGTGGGAAGTGGCCCCCAGGGTGGGAAGTGGCCCCCAGGGTGGGAAGTGGCTTCTAGGGTGGGAAGTGGCCCCCAGGGTGGGAAGTGGCCCCCAGGGTGGGAAGTGGCTTCCAGGGTGGGAAGTGGCTTCCAGGGTGGGAAGTGGCTTCCAGGGTGGGAAGTGGCTTCCAGGGTGGGAAGTGGCTTCCAGGGTGGGAAGTGGCTTCCAGGGTGGGAGGTGGCTTCCAGGGTGGAAAGTGGCTTCTAGGGTGGGAGGTGGCTTCCAGGGTGGGAAGTGGCTTCCAGGGTGGGAAGTGGCTTCCAGGGTGGAAAGTGGCTTCCAGGGTGGAAAGTGGCCTCCAGGGTGGGAAGTGGCTTCCAGGGTGGGAAGTGGCTTCCAGGGTGGGAAGTGGCTTCCAGGGTGGAAAGTGGCCTCCAGGGTGGGAAGTGGCTTCCAGGGTGGGAAGTGGCTTCCAGGGTGGGAAGTGGCTTCCAGTCTTTTAACATTACTCCACCAAGTCAAACCCCCTTCTTCTCCCTTCCTCTACAACTACCCCACCCCTTAGAAAGTTAATGCCTTTATTCGACCTGGCAATAGACTTTTTCCGCTGGCTGGTCAGTGTAGAGACATTCAGACAAACATAGTACATTCACCACTGGGTGCTGTGAAATCCCCGGGTCCGTGATTCAAGTCCCATACCCACTGGCTGAATTGGCATATGAATCAATCAATTATTACTATAATTTCTTCTCAAAGATTTTTGGGTGACAGTCCAGATCCAATTTGTACATTAAAAACACATAGTGACAGACGATCACTCAGAAACATGATCAACAAGCCGGAGATCGCCCTATTAGGTATGGGGATTAAGGGTAAGTTTAAACTACTGACCGCGGATGATGGTGAGCCAAGGGAACTCTCAAGTATCATTACATAATACTCACGACGACAATTTTCACGGCTTGCAAGCTTAAAGTACTTTGCTTAGGAATACAGATGACATCCAGATGTGTTAATTGCATATCAACCGATAATATAACTACTAATTAAGTCCTATACTTTCCAATATGTATGTTTGTAAAATGAGTGTACCTAACCTGTAGTCTCAACAAAAGGCTCCAAGGCTTTCGATACTTTTTTTATACCAGTAGGGATTTATAAGGCCGTGGGTAAAAAAATCCTCCAGTGGACAACAACATTACTTCCCAGACCTCCCCCGACCACCACCACCACCACCACCACCACCACCACTACTACTACTACCAACAAAGAAGAGGGCAAATACGCAGGAGGCGGTGGCATCGTCTTTCCGCTTCCGCCCGTTTCCTCCAGGGACTAGAAGGGCAATCAATTAGACTTTTATTAGCGGTTCTAAAACGCGCTTGATTAGGTAGTCCGATTCTGCGCAAAGCTTCCTCCGTCCACGTGGTGGGGTCTCCTAGGTTAGATCTCTCCTGTTCCCCTCCATCCCCCTCCTACCTACCCACAGGGAGAGCTGTTGGTGTGTATTGGGGGGCACTAGCTCTTAAGCCTATATTCCACAATGCCGATTTTGCTGCTGCTTTTTCTAATTGGCATTGGGAAACAAGGTTGGCTAAAAACGTGCCATATTTCAATAGAAAGCGTTTTAATGGCATAAAGGATGTGTGATTTAATGCCATATTCCCAGTTAAAGCCTAACGTATAGAAAACTGCCAATATCAAAATTGGTATTTGGATTACATGTTTTACTCGATTTTAGAACCAATTGAGGCGCCATGAGCTCGGCCCATAGGTGCTAGGAGATGCAGGCATGAGTTTTGCCCAAACATGTAGAATTTTATAGTGTAGTCAGCCAATCTCCTTTCAATGAGAAATCAACTTCGAATCTTTGGTTGCATCCTTTAAGACCAGTCTAAATAGATTGTGTCTGACGCTTTATAAATGCTTTTGCGTTTAGGACCCCCTGTTACCTTAGTTAAAGGGAGCCAAAAGCAATTTCAGATCAAAATTTTGCAAATTCTGTGAACTATTGAAATATATTCTATGGCCATTGCCTAGGCCTGGGGTAAAACACAAACTGTGAATACACACTTAAACTACATTAAAATACATTTAAACTCATCCCAGACCAATCTTGGTGACCCACCAAAATTGGTTGTTTACAAACATTGCTGTTTCCAGGCATACATGGCACGAGTATTATTGAACTTTAGTGAAGTTATAGCTAGATATCATGTTTAATACTGTACCAATGGCTAAATTTTGACTTGAGAATCTATTTTCATATATATTTTGTCATATTTTGACACAATATTGCTTTTGGCTCCATTTAAAAGGTAGAAATAAAGTCTGATTCTTTTTTTTAGAATATAATACCTATCCAGCCCATTTACAGTAGGCAAAAGGAAGTTGCTACATTGTTTTATTTCATATCAGAGTACCCCCTTTGCTGTTTTGAATTCCTTCCCCTCCCTCCCTTCTTTGCGCCCTCCCCCCCTAAGTCCTTTCCTATACTGGCCACCATAGAAGGCCCATAGCCATTGGGAGCCGGGGGAATGTAGTGTAATGGGAAGATACCGGTCCAAGCCAGCGCCCAAATGCCACCGGTCGGGGACAAAATGTTACTCAGGGGGGTGTCTCTTGGGAGACCGAGAGGCCAGAAATCTGGTCGTGTTAGGAAGAGGGAGGCTTAGGGGACGGGGGGGGGGGGGGGGGGTGTAATAGGTTGGCGGGTGGTAGTTTATCATGTCTAGGGGCAATTGTATTTACGTTTGTTTGTTTTATATTATATGCATGTAATTATCAGCTGATTACATTCTGTCTGAGTTACAGATAATTGTATACCTTTTTATTTTCATTTTTTAAAATCAAAGTTTAGTCATGGATTTAATTTCCAAAGGAGACAATACCGATAAGGAACAATAGGCCTATAGTTAGCTATACCATGAGCAACTTTCAGCGTCCTCTGTTCCTGATTGAAACGAAAATAAACAGGAAAACATCTGATTTCCAAAGATGACCATTGGATGAAACTGTATCAAACCCAAAGGCCAACTTTGAGTGGATAGTTTAATTCACATTGAGATTACCACAGCATATTAGGGATAGGTAAACACGCTAATAATTTCTAAAAATAGCTCACCGGAATTCCACCCAATGCCAACTTAACCTTATTTATCACACTGTAGACTTCACTTTGCCAAGTGGCATGCTGAATTCAGCAGGCCCTCATGAATATCGCATGTCTAGTCAAGAGCCAGCCATGCCCTGCTGTCCACCCTGGAGGGCCTAGCCCGCCCTGGAGGAGAGGGTGTGAAGGACGGGCGATGAAGCGACAAGCGACCCCAACTGGGGGTGTGGAGCGGAGTTTGTCATTGAGAGGATGCGTAACAAAGTCTAGAGGAGGCAAGAAGTTGCGCAAACCTAGCAGTGAAGGGATTTCAAAGGCGTGAAGCAGTTGGGATTTGAAGGGCGGGAGACAAGTGGGTTGAGGCTGGGTGGGGAAGAGAGAATTAATAGAGCCATTGCTTAGATGAAATCCTGACATATCTTAAATTATTAGATGTGACAGAACATAATATTGGTGATGTATTGGTATCATGGATTTTCAGATGAGACTTTCTATTTTGTCATATTGATGGCATATTTTCATGGATAATTGCTATAAGCCTAGACATCACAGAGGATAGTCTTTCAGTACTGATATTTCGATTTAGTATTTCAAATATCTTACATTACAACCATGGTTTTACCTTACTCCAAAAAAGCGGTAAATCTCTAAAGATTAGAACTGGATTCTTTTTCCACAGTATATCTAATCAATTGTTTGCCTGTCTCAATGGAAGAGGTTAAAAACAAGTCTATGGGATGTACTTATTCTAAAAAGGGAAAAGCACCGTGTATTCATAATTACTATTGAGCTCATGGTTGATAATTATTGTACTAATATGCTATAATAGAGGGTGGAGTCTTCTTTACTCAACCACAATGACCTGATCGGTCGTTTAATTGAGATCGATACCAAAGTCCTTCAACTGTTCAACACGATAGCAAACTCCTCTGTACAGAGTCATTGGGTTGAAGTCTGAGCTTCGTGCCAAGAGAACTCTTTCTTATTGCTTAATGATAATCCCATTTTTATCTTCTTTTTTTTGGGTATTAATGTTAAATGTCAATTGACATTCTAAACAGTTTTCATAGTAGGCCTACACATGGTAAACACCCCAAGAAAGATGTACGATGTGGATGTGATATGACAATGTTGCCAAAAAGAACCAAAGTTCATCATACTGTAAGTGTAAGCCCAACATATCACCGAGTGGAATTTTGTAGCATAGGGAGACATACAAACGTCAACAGAAGATATAGCATAGAATGTTTGTGACATGATAACGCCATAATTTTTTTAAACGTTTTTTCACTTAAGCCTAGTTTACACAGCTCAAAACCACGCTTAGATCAATGGTTATAATACGTACCGGTGAGATCCAGGGACAATTTTAGGAGGTATGGTGTAAACCCTATATTAGAACATAGTATAGTGTTGGAAATATTGTGGGGACTGTCTTGAGGTTGTCGAGACCCTTAGGACAACTGTCGGAACTGTCATAAGGCTTAGGGTAACCCTAAACTTAACAATTTTGACGGCCTGTGTAAACCCCACTTTATGTGGAACCAGGCTTAAGATTCTATGCCTGGCCTTAGCAGTTGTCCAGCCTTATAATAAATGCCATTTAAGTCAGAGGCCAGAGAGGGGCGAGGGCAGATACTTAGTGAGTTCCATCGAACATGGTGATATTGCGAGCTTGTCTTCATCTTTGCATAGGGCTTAGAATACCCTCCTCCGTTAACCTTGTTCAAGAGCTCGGACACGGCTCCGATATTAAACGGGATAGTTATTAAACGCCTTTTTTCAATAAGGTTTGCCCTGCCGTCTATTGAAGCAGAACATACATCAATCTTTCTTTGAACATCATTGGTAGAATAGGAAAGTTCTCTATTTCTGAACCTTAACTGAGGATAGCAAAATAGGATTTTAATGGTTCGTTAATGACCAACAAACAATTTAGGATGGTACCTTGTATGCTGTCTTTGCAAAACAGTTAAAGTCACTGAAAAGACCAAATCTGAATCTTAAGAAGAGCCTATCTGGGAGGATGTCTGTTATATTCATCATGCTCCACTGGTAGAATGTCCTTTACAGAAGAAATGAAACATAAGTACGGTCCATCACGGCTGTTGTTGTTGAGAAATGTATAGATACAATAGCAGACTCAAACGAAAATCACCACAGGAACAATGCTTTAATTAGAAGTCCCCATCCCAGAGCACGACTAGTTTCTTTGTATCTAACGATTATCCTGGGTGTCTTTTTAGTGTAGTTTTTCCCCCCAACATTTTATGTAATAAAAACGAGCCCCCAACACTAGTAGAACATAAGAGGTTCAGTGGGGGCACTGTGCCACATAAAACAGGCTAAAATTATACATCCCATGACATCATTGCCTCGGCCACCCAAGAATAAAAACAGCCATAACAAAGGGCCGGTAGAAAAACTAGCAGCTGGGTGCAACTTACAAATGCCTAGATGGCTTCTAATAAAAGGCTGCCTTGTCCAATTATCAGCACAAATATAGGAGCTGGTTGCCTTTGGTATTGATTGAAGACCTTATTGGCTTGTTTTATTAGCTGTGCCAAAAGGTAAGGACCTTCTTTGATAAGGAATATGGTCAATTACTTTCTGTCACAGGGTCGGAAATCTTACAAAATAAATAACTCCAGTTTTAATTTCTCTAAAACTATCTATTGACTACAGGGGCAGTATACAGGGAATCATTTCGTAAAGATTAAACAACATTAATACTAAGAACCAATTTCAAACTGATAAAAATATGTTAAGTTCTGGTAGGAGCGTAATTAAATTAAAAAGTATCAAACAAGTAAAACCAAAGTAATATCATTTTAATAGATATATCAACCCTGGGCCCACACAATCATAGACCTACTAACTTATTATACCATAATATCACACTTTCCTTTTCACACCGTAATGGTATCATTAAGGCCATCATAAAGAACATAACAATTTGGTACCAAATTATCTTCACCCTCTCTCTTTTTTCTTTAATTGCCATTTAGCATAGACAAAAACACATCATGAAGGCTATAACGGGAAATCCAGGCTCTTACTATCTATACCCCTAACTAGGCGCCAGCTTAGGGAAAATGCCTATGTCAGTAAATCAGTCTGGATAGGGGAGATTTGATTAGTGTTTTTAGGCTTCAGTCTAGATTTTAATAGCATTTCTCCAGCCTAGAGACTGGAGGTTTTTACAGAGCACCAGAGGTTTGGTCTGTCTATATTCACGGAGAATACAATGTAGAATGAGAGGATAAGTCTCCACACACTTTGGGATCCTCAATGATTTAAAAAGCATTACAAAGGATCTCATATATGCTTATGGAAGCCCTGGGAGTGTCTTTGAAAGAAGGCAATCAGGTTCGCATTCACATCCTTCCGTTTGAGTGATTTAATACTCGATAATACAAGCCAACAAAACAGAATCTTCATTTAAAGTGTGTCGTTAGGAAATAGCATATTTATTCATGAGTTTAGTTTTATCCTTTACATATACTGAGCCGCTTCTTAATATCTTATCTGCTTAAATCTGATAGATTGAGGAAAAGCCCATTTCCTATCCAGCCATTGCAGAGTGTCCGAAGGTCATCCAATGGCCTTTGCAGTCGCCAGGCCTTACAATAAATGCTACTAAGGTTAGAGGCCAGACAGGGGAGGTGGCAGGAAACTTGGTGGGTTTCATCGAACATGACGATATTGCAGACCTTGTCCTTGTCCTTTTATGGGGACCCCAATGTATCACCCCCTTAAACTTTGTTTTTTTTTGTATCAGGAGCTAGAACAGAGCACCACGCTGGGATAAATGCGTATGTAAGACCTTCAGGTTAAATGGGAACTAAATGAAGAAAAATGCATTTAAATATGTATCAAACGGCGCCAACTAATAAAGTTGCTCTTGCAGAATGTTTAAAGCACGACATGTTTATTTCTAATATCCAATATTTCATGTATACATCCCTATGTAAACGAGCTCATCTAGGCTTTTTTTTATATTCTACAGTGGGGGTTGAGAAACAGTTCTTCATTTACAAAGGGCAAATACAGGATTTTGAAAAGAGAAGAGAAGACCCTGTATAGACTAAGTGCTAAAACGTTGTGATTGTCCATGTACACAACGTTTACCCTGATTTGTGAAGTTTGAGTTCCTACCAAAAAGGGTGGAGGGCATTTGGAGGGCAAGTCCCCTGGATCCGCCCCTCCGTACTCTTACTGGCCAAATGTAATTTACCACATTTGGTAGTCTTCCATGTTTTTTCTCTTTCATATTGCAACATACCATGTTCTTGCCTCTCACTCAGTGGGACCGGGTTCGAGCCTGGGCTGGGCCATTTGCACCACCTTGCCTTGCCATCGTTTTCACCTCCATAGATAGGATCATAGTACATTGTACACACCAAAAATCATCAGTTGGTCCTGATATAGCTGAAATACTGATGAGCGAACCCTAAGCTCCAACAATCATCATCAACATATGTTTGAGAGCTTAACAAAGCCATGTTTGTTTCTCAGCCTTTCTGTTTCCAGCCACAATACCATTCCCAAAGATAACCAGCTATATGTTCCAACCCACCAGTCGTTCCTACCATCGCGTCAATTATCAGGTCATAATCTACGCAGTGAAATATGGCCTTTGGAAACCTGAATAGCAGATCACCCCATGTTGGCAGGGGCTCTGCCAAGTAATATCTCTCCCCATCATCATAAACTCTAGTGGATCGACCACCACAGCCATTTAAGGCAGTGATCAATGATGCGATTTTTGCTCCATTTGGAACCGATTTCAGCAATCGGATTGACAAAAAAAATTTGGAATCTTAATAGAATGTTCAATTCATTATCAAAGTATTACTGAGTTGTTATGACACCAAGGGAATAAGCCCATCCCAGTATACAACAACGTCACATTTTACCATGAAATTTTTCTAATTTAATCTCCAAAGATAGAAGTGGAAAACAAAAAGAACCATGGTGGTTTAGTTGACAAATCGCTTCTAAAATTTGTAAAATGCAGCTTTATATATTGGCCTTTTCCCCATAGGAACCAATGTTAAAGCCTGTCAGCCCAACCCATAATGTCCAACCCTATTTACCCTAAAATGCAGGATTATGATTGGCTGGCAAACCTGTAAATATGTCAAATGGTAAAATTTAAGAAATCATAATATTTTATCAGTACTTGGGAATATAGAAAAACATAATTCTTATTTATTCCAGTAATCCCAACTCTAGGTGACAAGGATGGTTTATATGTCTATTTTGTCGAACCCTTGTCGAACCCTGGGATATACCCAACGTGGGATGGGCTTATTTAAACCCTTACATATAAAAGTATGTGTAAAATGCATAAACAGAGAATCGGTTTGGGTTTTATTGCATGGCCGAATACCGGCTTCACACTCACATCACCTAGAAACCACCTATAAAATTATCACCCATCAAATGTAAGCAATGACATGGTGTTGCTGCACTTGTTTGACCCAATCACACTTTGCAATTGCCTATATTACCGCAATACTGATCCAGAACTACAGTCAAGTATAGCATGTTTCTGGGGTTAAACGTATCCTGTTATACTTTTATTCTGTGGACACCACTGTCATCTAAGAGATTGTGATAAGAGTATCATATTTGTGTTTTCTACCCATCCACAGAGCAAAAATAGTCTACTTATAAACGAGGGATAAACATTGCATTGGCGGATCCTTAGGGTCCTACCCCGTCACCCCCTTTTGGTGAACGCCTAAACTACTAAACGATGGGAAAATGTTACACATGTGTGCACAAATGCACACCAATGACCATTGTAGTACTTAGTCTATAACATTATGCTGACCCCATCCCCTCGACCCACACACACATTCGGAAATCCTATAAACATCCGCCTATATTACGTATGAACGCTTGTCCTCTTACATTTGTATAACATGTACACTGAGCTAGTCCACAGTATCTAGTTAGTTCATGATGACCTTTGATGTTGCAGTTAGGAAAAAGTCTACACCATTTCTTAATCAATCCATTTACTACAGTACAAACTAAATATGATGCCATAGTTTCGTACTCGTGGGGGGATACTTCACTCACTCAACCACGAGGTGGCCAAGGTTGACCTACATACTCCAATATCCCTGAGTGTTACCTCTTATGCTCTCTGGCATTAAATCATATGGGCAGTAACACCACTACGCCTATGCCTAAACATGTATGCAGAATCCCCCTAAGTCTCACCATTTACACTAGACTTATACCAGGATCTAACCACTTGATCAGGCTTACACATGAGTGGCACTCCCTATCTTGGCCAGACCTACCAGGCCATACTTGCCATTCTCACATAACCCCACACTCTCCCATCTGACAACCTCAAGCCACTTACGTCATACATATCTAATAGCTCCTCCCCGGCTTCTTACACCTTTAAAGTACCACCCACACAAGCATCAACGCCCTTATATCCCCCCATTCAGCCATTCCTTGATCAAGAATATTCCTTGGGCAAAAGTGTTTTGTTTCAGAAAAAACGACGTAGGGTAAGCAGATAAGTATTTATCTTATGGCAAATTTACTGAAGAAAATCCTTGAAACACTGGATGACAGATTAATAATTATTAGTCTCAATCCAGCAGCGAATATTAGAAAAAATTAATGCTTTGTTGCGTCAAATATATCATATTTAAGATATGATACATTTGGTTGGCGGTTGCACTCAGTGTGACCATATTTTTATCTTATGGCACTTGATTCTCCTTGGTAACATCACCTTAATTTTCACATCATCCAAATCACTCTCCCTTCGGATCACTCACAAATGACCTTCTCAATGCACACCAACGGCCCTCACTCGCTTCCCTCCCCTCCTCTTCCCCCTCTTCCCCCTTCCCACTTCATCTATTCTATAAGGGGTAAGGCCATGTTTGATTCATATTCGCTGCTCGTCCAAGTGGGGTCTGAAGGTGGCTGGAGAGACGCGGGGCTGTGTTTGCTCCGGTAGTGATCAAAGCTTCTGGCCAAGGGCACCACACACCCAGAGGGTCTGTCTGACGGCTGAGGGGGTCTGTATGACGGCTGAGGGGGTCTGTATGACGGCTGGAGGGGTCTGTATGACGGCTGGAGGGGGTCTGTCTAACGGCTGAGGGGGTCTGTCTAACGGCTGGAGGGGGTCTGAATGACGGCTGGAGGGGTCTGTGTGATGGCTGGAGGGATCTGTATGACGGCCGTGGGGTTTGTCTGACGGCTGGGGGGGGGGGGGGGTCTGTCTGACGGCTGAGGGTGTCTGTATGACGGCTGAGGGGGTCTGTATGTCAGAGGGGGATATGTGTTGGCCCAACGCCGTGTGTCAACTGCTGGTCATCTTGTAGGGGTTTCCGGGGGTGTCAGAAAAGTGTATTATTAAAACACATTATTACAACCTAGTAATTTTGGTTACGCAAATTACGACCTAGCAGATTTTGGTAACGCATATACACCATAGAAAATGTTGGCAAAACACTCATTTGGAACTTCCTCAGCTCTACATGCTGAACCCCTTGAAATGTCCTGGGAATCCTTTCATATTTTGGGGCGTGATGCAATCCTTTACGGAGCTTTTGTCTAATTTGCCAGATTTAAGAGACATGATAATCACACCAAACTATCTAAGATTCTTATCGACTTTATCAGTTTATAGGCCTCTAGATCTCTTGTTTTCTACCTCTCTGATTTTTACATCGGGATAACCTTGTGTGCATAATATCAAGTCCTATCTTCGGGGCCATTTGCTCACACCCATTTTATTAAATCAAGCTATTCATGTGATTCAAATATAGGCTCAAATCTCGTCTCCTTTCACAGTACTAGTAAATGCAATGTTATACAGTCTATCAGAGAAAAAAAGACCAGCACAAAATCCACACATTCTGACACCTGGCGCCCCATAACTCAGCCTCTCCAGTGGGCGCCCGGAGGACCATCTGAATATGGCACTGTGTAAATAGACTCCTGTCGCCCACTGCCCACGGCCCTGGAGGCCGTTCTCTGGGGCACACTTTGGGGCTTTTTACAGACAGACCGACTGTGATTTCCATCAGTATAGCGTCCTTAAAGGTATATTGTTAAGTGATTGATTTTGATTGGATAAACGAGGACAATGTGATAATTACACACATTACTTGGTGATTCTGCTTCGAATTGATTACTCACATCAATTCCTTGTCTTTCATTCACCCTTTAAGAATTCAGTTGGGTGTGGATATGTTTCACGATTTTGTTATAGCTGTTTGACTAGTATGGTCAGTAAAGCTGTATAAAGGTTGTCATCCACCATGTGATATGGCCTGATTCTCAGCCGATTTTAAAAATCTATTTGACATAAAGAGTATTCATGTAAAATATGAGTTTGGGGCATATACCAAATTCAACGACCGGATGTAGGACGACTTCAGTATTTATTAAGTGTAAACTTGTTTAAAATTACAGCGTGATCAATATGTCTTCATCAGGATCTTGTAAAATATGTAATTTATTATCAACCACTAATCATTTGGTGTAGTATTAGACTTTTGACATCTAAGTATATGAAAAATGCACGGGATGAAAAATGGTTGTACTTTGACTGTGCAAAATTAGACCTTTCCCAGGCAAGCAGTGACGTAACAAGAACGTTCTGCGACTGTACTTTTTTAGTTAATGTAAAACCTATCCAATTGTCACGTAACAATCACGTTATTTTAGGTAAAGTTACAACTTATCAAAAAAGTATGTTATAATAACATTATTTTGGTCACGTTGTGACCTAACTAATAAAGAATGTTATAATTACGTTATTATAACGTGAAAGAACATTACAAGAATGTCACAATAATGTTATATTGCGACGTCGCAATGTTAGGTTCTAAAGACGTCTTTGGGTGCCATCAAAATAACATAACAAGAACCAAAACATGACTCACCAGAACGTTATAATAACATCATATTCTTGCTTGGGTTAAGACCTTTAATTTTTTAAAGGGGGCCATTGAGGTCCATGAAAGACATAGGATATGTTACCTTTCCAATACCTTTGCAAGATCTTTGATGAATTCTAAAGGTCACCTGAAAGGTTTGGAAAGGTCTTGTAAAGGTGACCTTTCCATTACCTTTAGCAAACCTTAATGATCCCATTTACAGAAACTTAAAGGTCTTAAAGTGCAGTGTAATTTATCGTATCGTGGAACACTGGCTCCTCAAACAGTACAGGTAGGAAAGTGAATCTTCTACCTGGACCATCCAGGTTGGCGGTGGCTTAATGGATTGCATGCCCCGAATCCCCTGGAGTCTCAACTTAAATGCCTCATCAGGCGTCTGGGATTTCATGTGGTCAGCATTATTTAACCACATTAACAGTAGTTGACTGCCATAACCTGGCACATTATTGCACAACAGCGCCACCTGACAACGTGAAAGGCAATAACTGCATTCCCTGCACGGCTTCAAAGTCAGTAACTGGATTTAGGGATTAAGGAAACAAGGTTATGTTAATCTCCAGAGTCCTGTTCATCTCCCCAAATCTGTTTCTTTTGTCATGCTTAAGGGTTTTGTAAAATCAAGTTATTTCCCATGGCCCGGCACTTTCCCTCTCCGGGTTTCTTTTCCTATGCTTCAGCAGGTTTTGGAGAATTAACTCAGCATTGTTTCTACCTGTTCTGCTTTCTTGTGGCCGCAATTTGATATGGTTTCGGAATGGCCAAGCTTAAAGTAGTTTGGAACATTTTGGGACAGTTGATTACCTTTGAGTTCATACTTGAAGCATGAACCAACTGTATTTATGGACGTCTGTGCCTGTAAGTGGTGTATAATCTATATAATCTATGAACTAAATATAAAACATATTCTTTTCAATCTTTAAACAGCTGTTAAACAAAAGATAACCCCTTTTCCTGATTATAATAGAATATCTGCTTCCCCAAGGGGCTAAATCCTAAATTCCATATGCTGATTTTGCTGCCGATTTTAAAGGGAACAACTTAATATATAGACGTCTTATGTATTACTAGAAATGTTTTGCAATTCTATTTTGAATGGTATATAGGATGGATGGTTTTATGCCATGTTCTCTGACACAATGAAAAAGCAAACAAAATCGTCAGTATCAACATCAGTCTTCAGAATACAGTGTTGATGGCTGAGGTACAACAGATGTTTAACTGTCCAGTTGGCCCTGCCATATCTAATGTTAGTGTCGGAAATAGCCCTGTTGGCACAGCTAAGTGCTGGTCATGTAAAAGGGGGATGCGCCTTACCTATCGACACCAGGAGACAGTCTACCATTACTTTGGTGCTCCAAGTGTACACCTATTCCTTACTACATGTAAGATCTTAGAGACCAGGGACAGATCCAGAGGGTGATTCAGATGATCCTGATACCCCCTTTTTTTGGGAACTTACACTTGACAAAGAGAAAAACAACGTCACTTGCAAGTATATTTCAATGGTGGACACTCAGGGGCGATCACTCAAAAAGCCGATCAGTGTGACTGAGGGTTAAGACTAGTCATGTTTTGGTATTGGGACAGGCAGGGCTCCTATTTCATTTGTGAAAAAACAAGCTTGTATGTCAGCAGAATACCCAATTGCAAACTGAAACGGGTGTCATATGATTTTACTAGAAAATTGTTTTCAGGACATAAGAAACAGCTCGCATCACTGAGACTTCGACTCTTGATGAATGTTGGTAATATTCAGATTGCATGCTCATGATTCCGCCCCCACGAGAACGTCTTATGAGAGTCTAAGATTAACGACTGGAGTCCAGTGGGAAATCTGCCAAATTATAGATGGACCGTCAACTGGTCAACTTTACCAATCAGAAAAATCAGATAGGTCATGTTATTTGCTATCAATAAACTAGGTTGAGAGGGACTAATATTACACAAATATTAGCAATTGCAATAACGTTTTGTGAAATGATATTGATGTTAAAATAATATCACGTTTAGGTAACATTCCCGTCGGTTAGGTTGAGGACGATAGAGTTAGAAAAAAAAAGTTTTTTTTTTTTTTTAAATGTGTTTTTATGTGGTTATTTCAGGTGCAACTGAACTATGAAAACAATTCTAAATAATTGTGTTAATCCGTAATCCAGTGATCGACGATGGGACGAAAGCCAACTAATTTAGTTCTCATACATTGTTTTAAATAATTTAGACAAATATTTCGGCATAATATCAAACTTTGTGAAAATACAAACAATTGGCAGTCTCTAATGTATTACATACATATTTAAAAAGGATTATTTCTTTTCAAACCAATTTTGGAAGTCGGTTAAGAATCGGATCACCACAGCACCATGGAATAATCACGATTGCTTTCTACAAGGAATCCTTATTCACGAAAAGCCGTTATTGGTGTAGCTAACTGCTAAGCCTAATAGCAAGCAGAGATATTTAAAACAGAAATTAAAACAATATGAAATCTAAAATTACATTCTCAGAATAAGCCGCACAAACAACGTGTCAGAAATGAACTAGATCTTTGCCTAGTTTCTTTTATCATTCCCCACGTAGTTGCAGCGGGCAATTTATTAATGTCAGATAAAGCGGTAGTCATCAGCCATGGAGACAAACCATCGTATAACTTCATTAAGGTTATCTAACAGATCTCCTAGTGTCTAGCCTACCCGGCCAATGCATCAAATTCAGCATGGAAAGAACCCTCTTCAAGGCCATGATCCACTTGCGAATTTGGCCAACCGATTTTCTTCTCATGCATTTGTCACATATTTGGAATCAATTTTCGTGATGAAAATATAATTTTTCTGATATGTGTTATTCTAAACTCTTTGGAAAAGTGTATGTTGTATAAGAAAAATGATTATTTAACAAACCGATTTTAAAAATCGGTTCAAAATCGGCCCAGAATCGCAACGTGGATCATGGCCTTTCAACACCCACCCAACCTTTAATAACAAGTAGGGTGCAATGATTGGCATCCAATATAAGAGAGGCCTGTCAGCAGAGCAACATTGTATTTATGATATTGAGACCTGAAAGTGACAGGCAAAGTGAGTGCTGTTGTTGTAAACAGTCTCTAAACCGAGTCACTTTACATTGATTGGTCCGTTCAGTATTAATCTAGTCGAGAGATTCCGGGCATAATGAGATATGATATTAGGAATCGTCCTCATTCTAGAATTATTAGGGAGTTGCTTTCTGCAGAGATTGCAATTTTTAATTCACAGAAGTGTAATGCATGAGAATTGATTTAAAGATTGAGAAAGCACTTAACATTGGCAAGTTGGCCACAGAACCCTTAGATTATGTAGGTGACACTAATTAGATTGGGACAAAGACTTTTATCCGTAGTTAACTTTAGAACATAAGTAAAGCTTGGTGTAAGGAATCTCGGGGGAGCAGTCAGATAAAGTAAAATAAAAGCCATGGGACGATCAAACATAGGCGTACATTTCCAGTTATAAATTATTACTTCAATATAAACAAAGCCCTTCTACAAGAATAATACGTATACAATAATTATTGTTAAGATTTCACTTTGAATTTGTGTGCAAATAGTTTCAGTTACCACAAGTCAGCATAATGTCAATTTTATCATAATAGCATGAGATTTGAGCACAAAATAATTATGAGGAACTCATAGTTCGTTATGCATTGATTTTTTCTTCAATTGCGTTTTCAGATGTGAGCTCTCTTTAAAGTCCATATCACTATTCACAGTAGTGTAATGCATGAGAACTGATTTAAAGATCGAGGAAGCACTTAACATTGGCAGGTTGGTCACACAATCATAGCATGAGCTGCGTATAATCTCATAATGCCCATACTAATTATGGTTTACTTTACTGAATTGAAAATCTTGAAACTTTGAACACTTTATAGGGAACTGGAACGATTCAAAGTGGCAAGGGCCTACTTTATGTGTGTTTAATTTGTTGGTGTGGTATTTGGAAAGTGGAAGTGGAAGAATATTATAATTATTATGTCATGTCTATCCTTATTCTAACTTTACTCACGCACACACTCAACCAATACTTTCATCTATCAATAAAAACGAGAGGTCCTGCCACAAGTACGACCTCTCTATTCATTCCTTTTAAAAAGAGGTCGAATAAGATATAAGATATGTACAGAACGGTAAAGGAGGAAGAGAAATAAAGGAGGGTGGCGGTGGGTAAAGGACCCCCACACTTTTTGGGGAGCAGTATAGGAGAAGAGGTAGGGTGAAACAGGGACGGACCGAGAGATTTTTTTTTTAGAAAAGGGGGGGGGGCTAATATAGGTTTTGAGGCGGCGCCACATCCGAGGGCTAGAGTTTTATATTAAAAATTCGAAATCTGGCAAGAAATAGGGAGGGGGCGCCTGAGGTGAAAGAGTACAGCATAAAAAGAAAGGGGATGGAAAGAAGAAGGAAAGGAAGGGGGTTTGAAGGGCAGAAGAGGGTAGATGAACAGGGGAATAGAGACTGCAGAGAAATTGTCCAGGCAGGTAGGCATCTACTCTAGGGCTAGCAGGTATTCCATGGAGACCTAAACGGTCGATCAAATTCCGTTTAAGGGTCCTACTTAACTTTATAGCAACGCGGTAGCGTGCTACGCAACGTCAAGTAAGGCTACCAGGAGAACAGGTGCCCTGGCTGCTGAGAGATAAAGAATAATCTATTCCTCAAGAAAAAACACTTCAAACTACACTCCAAATTCTAGTCAGGCCAATGCCAACACCCTGGCCTTGAGTTATACCCTACCTGCAGCCCCACAACCTTCTGTTGGGGCAATTTGGGGCCTGGCCCACCTTTTGTGGAGCCAATGGAAATCCCTGGGGACTTATTCTCAATTGGGGCAGCTTCTTAAAGGAGCTCTCTACTGAAAGGCCATCTGCAATTTAAAGTGGGCATTGAGAGCCACACAAGAGGGTGAGGGGGTGTCCTGTTACCTGTCAATTCATTCAGGGGGTGCCCTGTGGTTCTTACACCTTGTCCCTCCTCCGTTACCAAGGTGTTTTCTTTATGTCCAGACCGACAGACCGATTTAAGGTGAACTGCCAACAAAAATAGCTGTCTGGATCTAGATGCAATGATAAGGTTTAAGCTCAGATTTCACTGGCGATTCTGATTGTCGGTTGATAATTGGTAATATATGACTTTGCCAATAAGGATCCTGTATATTTCTACATCTTTTTTGAAAGAGGAGTCAAAACATTATCTAAAAATACCTCATAAGGCCTTCCATTGAAAATAAAAGTACATACTTTTCATTTCCAACCCACCGTTGATGCATACGCATTATAAAGAATCCCCCCCCGTCCTAGTAACATGGTATACCCTATTCGCACTCCTAATTTATGAAATTCAGCTAGTGGAATACAACCTTTAGCCTTGTGAGATTCAGGACGGAATTCCGCATTACACCCGACAATTTTGAAGGCCCTATTACTCTACACGACTTCGTCTGCGATATCAGCGGAATATTTTGATATTACATACGGACTGCATGTAATTACGAGTCATATAAATATAAGGAATTGGCAATTTGGATTATGATATTATATTAGTATAACAAAGAATTTATCTCTTATAATTATGTGCTACTTCTCTGCGACATTGTCATATCGCAGCTCAAGTCGTGCAGTGTAATACCGCCTTTATTCTAATGCCGCAGTCAGACAGGCTTGTACCATTTGTCTAGGGCATTTGCAAACAGATCATACATATTCTATGATACTATACCCGTAGCACGTTGCGCAATTAACGAGCGGCCTAGAAGTAAGAGTCTATTGATTCCGGTCAATAAGGTCTTGATCCGGAATTATAGACGATACTCAATAGACCTTTGATAACAAGTAAAAGAGTTACCCTTAGACTGGTTAGAGCATTGCAAGAAAGAAATTTGTCTGATTTCAATATTGATAGGCGTACTTTTAACTGTAATTGATATATGCCTATGAATGTATATTCACTGAAGCGTATATTAGATTTGAACTCGTCGTAGTCAGGAAAATGACTCAGTGAGGAAAATATATTACATGAAAATGGATGGATACAGTAAATATTAATGAATTTCTGTATAGCACCTTTACTAATAGTATTTGCCCATTAAATAAATATCAACACTCTTCCTAATCCAGCCAAGGAGAGACTTTATGTTGCTACCTTAACGACACCACTCTGTGCAGTAACCAATTTACAAAGTAACCTGATAAATCCAAGGCATATACACTTTAAGATTACGGTTTTAACATGGAGTAGAGAGGCAAGAAAGAACCAATAAACAGCAGCCATAAAACAGTAGGATTAAGCGTGAATCACAGGGTTGGACTGTCTCAGGTTTGGTTGGTTTACTGTCAATATTGAGCTAGGCAAATAGGGCTTCTGTTGTTTCTTCATGAGGGAGTGGGTTTGCAGATAGGTGATGGATGTGTAAGTACACTGCTTAAACATGATCGATCTCCGCAATGCAAGATTACACAATCGTACACAAACCCATATTAGGTTAAATCCCACGTTCTGCACGCAATTCTTCCTTGCAATCTTAAATTTCACCATTTTGAATTGAAATTCCATCGCAACAGAAATTCGTACTTTCTTAGTAATTTTTAAAGGAAATATTTGGCAATAATTATAATTGACAAATATAATTGACAGTTCGGGGACCATTTAGAATAATTCCTAGAAATAACGCCCTAATAGATGCATCTAATATCATTTAGTGGTGATGTAGGCCCATTCAAATATCTGAATCAACTTTGATATTCATAATACAAATTTAGGAACCATTAAATTTTCGGTAGTCAAAAGTTGAATACAGCCCTTACAGTGGTAAGGTGTTAGAGGCGATATTCCTTTAAAGTGGTAGGGTGTTAGGGATTATACGGGATACACCAGCGGAGGAAATGCGGGTAACAGCTTTGGGTCCTCCTGCTCCCTGTTTTGGGGATTAAACCACATCCCCATTGTGTGAACTGCTTAACTTTAGCACCTGGGGGGGCAACCAAGAAAAAGCTACGAAATTCGTAGAGTTGTTTTTATCCTTTTTTCGTGGCCACAATAGAAAAAAATCCCCAGAAAAAATGTATGGAAATTTCGTGGACCTTAAAATTTAGTGAAAATCATACTAAAACCATTCATAATATATGTAAATCAACCTAAAATACTGTTTAATGTATGTTTGAAATACATTGGGACAATTTGGGAGTGTATAGTTTTGAAAAAAAAAATGGAAAAAAAATCCGCGAAATATTTTTTTCCTAAAATCCCACAATAGAAAATGAAGCTATCGTGGGTTTTATATCTTTTCGTGGAAACGATTTTTCGTAGTTTTTTCTTGGTCGCCCCCCCTGGTTATGAACTATAAATAAATAACTCCGCCCTGTCGCCAGTGATCGTTCAGGTTGGTTTCCACTTCGTCGATAAATGCCAATACAGTTGTGCATCATGTGCATTTTCACTGGCGTTATCTAATTAATGGGATCTGGGATCCATGTGACTAGCAGTTGAAAAAGTTTGCCACTACCATTAAGCCTCATACTCAGTAACACACTTAATTTGATCTTCTCATGTTTTGTTAATATATTAGGCTATTTGTTAACAGTACCCACATGTTGCACTAATCACCCATAAATCACCTCATCTCATCACATAAATCATCGATTTTCTTCCCATTGTTAAGTTGTCAACTTTAAAAATCCCCACTTGTGTAACTGAATCTATACTTATAACTGAGTGGACGGGGAGTCCAGACTATTGTACTTTTGACGAAAGCTCAGTATAATAAAACATTTCAGTAAAAAATGCTATAGTGATGTACATGTTTGACAAAATCGCTTTACACCAACCTTTTCAATGGTTAATTCCCTTTATCTGCAAGTTACTTCATCCTCTACCATGTGTCCCATAACTGTATCTCTTAACACTTAAGAACTCTGCCTGTTCCCTTTAACACTATGCTACCGAAGGCGGTGAATATTTCCCAGCTTTCAATATCCTTCCTTGCCATATCACCATGCAAGAATCCACGATACGACAACACGCCAACCTATTCCTTCAATAATAAAAATCTGGGTTGTGCGGAAATAATCATTTCTGGGTCCATATTCCATTTCCGTGGGGACACTTATTTGACATTCCATACTAAGTTGCATATACCTTAATAATTATACAAAATCGATTTCCCAAAACTGGTTCAAAATCGGCCAATAATCGCATCCTGTACCATCCCCTTTCAATACTCTACTTCGGGCACTGCTCCCTCTCTGTGCTCTCCCATGAGAATTGCCCAGTAGACATGTTGTGCTGAGTAACCATATGTTAGTCTGCAACCCTGGAGGACTGTATCTAGGTCCCGCAGGAGGTGTTAGAGCCAATGCCTACCCGCTTTCGTTTCGTTGAACACTGCTGGGAATCAGATCAGTTGTTCTACCTTTTTTCTACCGGGTGATCACAAGGGGAAAGACGTGAAAACTAGAAACCTACGCAGTTTGAGAATAAGGATAATTATATATGGAGAGAAATATAGTTTCCAAATCATACATTGTTATATTGGTTGCAAAAAAACATTTTTTGAACGTATCTAAATCGGCTCAATTTTACACCTTACCCCAGCTTTGTTATTACTGATATCTAATTAGTTAGACAATTAATATTGATTAAGATACATAAAAAAAGTAGTTGATTCTTATCGACTTTCATCAAAATAGGTCTATTTAGATTGATATTAGTATGCGCTAAGTACTGGTATATATCTTACTTAAGTTCCTAATGTCTGATTACTACAAATCAAATGGCAAAAAGCAAGAACATACTATGGAGATATTCTCGCAAGAATTGACGACCTTCGATGCAGAAACATCCCTGGAACCACAACCCAAATCAGGGGCGGATTCAGGATTTCGGTAAAAAAAAAAAAAAAATTGGGCGAGTGATTTGTACGTGGGGATACCCACGATTCGGTCCAGTTACTCCCGGGCTATTATAGGTGTACACATCTAACAAGTGAGATGCAAATTGACTCTTTTTATAGAAACTATCCGTGGGGTCCTTACGTTCAAATAGAAATACAGGTGAGATGTAGAGGACATTTACAGTTGCATTTAGTCTGTATGTCGCCATTCGGATCCCTTTTGAAATCAACTCTCTGGTGGCTAATTACTATCTGAAAAGACTGAACTGAAGCTAAAAACGGAGGCCTACTTGGATTTAGAGAAAGTGGCAAATTGTAATTTCAATTCTACTCTGGCCCGACCTCTGTCTGGATAGTTACTAAACAATAGGCGTTTTTCTCTTGACTGAAAGAGCTCATTTTCATCAATGACAATTTGATTGGACCCTTCCTATATGCAGTTACAATTCCTAATTTTCTTTGTGAATTTATTAGTAGAATCCTTTGTTGACGCAAACCACTCAAGTCTGTTGACGGATCTAAAATTAAGAATTTTGAAAGGAGTGGGGGAGGAGGGGGGAGTGCAATTGAAAGAGAATTTCCTGAGTGCTTTTTGAATCGCATTTTATGATAAAAGCCATAAAACGTCCCCTACAAACATCGACTTGTTTGGCATCGATGTCTTCTCTCTCAGCCAAGTCCAGTGCCATGTAAAGTCTGCTTTAAAATCGCCAAGTGGAATACGTGCATGTATTCCACTTGGCGATTTTGACTACCGGAGATATGGCAATTTCTATGATTTCATGAGGAATATTACAATAATCCATGCATGCCAGATGGCCAGTCGCATTGAAAAAAGATCTAAAAAATGTAATAATTTCCTATGATATGTAACATTTCTGTAAGCTATCCTGACAACAACTGTTGATTATGGAAATCGCAAGTCAAATCGAATAGTGCCTGGAACACATCCCCAACTATACCCGGCGCAACCCGATGATTACCTCTTTGAACCCTAAACCCGTTGGACCCACCCCTGTCTATCCCCACTCTTCCCTATCTTTCCCATTGTCCTCTGTCAACTCCTTCCGTTTTTCTCATGGAGGTATTCCCTTTCGATACCTCCACCTGTTCGCTGTGCCCGTAGCTAGTAATCCAAACGCATAACGAAAATTGGAAAGGTATTAATTACATCTAAACTAATATTAACATAAGCCATTTACTTCGATCTTCCATATAATCCTTACAACAATAGGGTTAACTCACAACAACAATGCCTAGTTATGAGATTATAACGTCAACTTAATACGCCATGCAGCCTACTCGCCCATAACATTGACCCTGTCAAATGCGCAGCCTTGGGAAGGTGTAGGCTTTCACAACAATAGGCTGCCGCCTAAGCCGCTCTTAGGGTTAGGCTTAGCTTACAGTCAAGTGTTTGTTTAGACTACACAGTCCATTAGGTGGCATTAAGGCAGGTAGGAAAGAAAAGACCACTTTCATTGCGGTGTAACGCAGACTTTTAATTGAACAATTGCCCCTCTGTAACTAAGGGGTTTGTGCTGGTAGGCAATTAGTAGGTACAGAAGGAAACACCAGACCACTTTTCTGTGGCCATTTTGGTTTGAGGATACCCAAACAGCATTGCCATGTAAATTTAAACAGTTGAACCTATATGTGTACTGATGTTAACCCATATATTCCCATTCCCACTACAAAACTCCTACCCAATACTTCATAATTATCCACTTATTGTGTCTCCGGTAGCCATTATTACAATCACTTTAATAACTTAAATAAGTCGTCCCTTGTTTTCTCTTGAGGTTAGCTGAGCTAATATGCATACCACCCGCATCAGTATAATTAGTGGTTGTGCTTTTTAAGCATCTTTATATTCCTACAATGAGTCTGAAGTCCCAAATACCGCGTTTGACGTCAGCAAGTCAGGCATTACGTTTTTCCTAGAAATGTATACGTTATTTCATGCGAATGGTAATTGTTTCAATCTGTCCAGACCATTAGTAATTACCATTTAACATGTTGACATTTAACCAAGTATGGAGGTAATGTATACCTTTATAGGTAAGTACTAATTTTTGCAGGGGGAAATGCGTTTCTCCCGCATACGAGGATTGAGAATACTAGTGGTTGTTGAGGATGAATAATCGTTAGGCCAGAATCTTACCATCTTTCCCCGTATTACATTATTACCTGCATAGGACAAAGAAATTAATTCATGCTCTCTTCCCGCTCCGCCCCTCATTGCCCATTGGACGACCCAGGGGACGACCCCTGAGGCATACCTTTACTTGTGGTAGGGAAGGGGATATGGGGACAACAACCCTCTTTCCAAGCAAAATTGGACTAGTTTGTGGTGATCCCTTTTTTTTCGTGATTTTTGTTTTGTCCCAAATTGGCAGATTGGCTGATGGTACCTACTTTTGAGTGAAATCTCCGAGGATGGTACGTACCCCTATATCTAATTGTTAACTTACCCACAATGGAATACTGAGGGAAAATAGGCCTTGCCATCATAATTATGTTTTGCATAGAGCTTTGTCTGATATGAGGGTGTTTTTATTTATCATAAATAAACACAATTGCATATTGAGAAGGGCTAGTGGTAAGCGTCTAATTCTCATTCTATGTATTTGTTTTGGAGAGATAGGGGGATCGTGGAGAATGATAATAACTGGCCCTCTATATTCCTTAAAATTCCAGATCCCTAACTCGAGCTCTAAACTAAATTTTGATACATAAATTTATATACGTGTGTCCTAAATTGAATCTTTTACAATAATTACTACGCACCTTTTAGTAACAACTACCGTAAAACCGTTCCAATAACATTAATTTTGTGTAATATGTTCTACCTTTCTCATAATGTCAAACAGAAGCGTGGTCTGTTTTTCAGAAACGTATTATTCCCCTGGATAAAGACATTAAGTTCTCCAGGGTCAAAGCTGCAGGCCTGTTTACACGTTCACTGTGTGACTAAAAACAGTAAGTAAAAAGGTTTAAGCATGTCAACATTGGCGGACTTTGCAATAAATCAGGCACATTGACCGTACACGACTACAGTTATCTCACTCAAGTAGAATGTAAGTGAAATAAATCAACTGAGGAACGGGAAAATAAATAGTACCTTTAACGTCAGACTAACAGCCTTCACTTGTACAGTGGTGTAGGTTGTACTGAAGTCAAGTTTAATGTGTGGTATTTGGCGATGGCAAGGAAGTCACATTTGAAAAAATAATTACAGACACAGTCGGTAAAAGTGAGAAATAGTACACAGAAGAAAGCCTAGCCTTCTCGCTTACACTGAATTAAGTCTCCAAACCGAGCACAATGAGTGTCACTTTAATTACACCCTCTCCATTCACAGACTGGGTTGATCTATGGCAGGTGTGCTTGGAGAGTGTGAGGTCTGTATAACCTGCCGTCAATCAGGAGGAGACTAAAGAAAACTCTGATTGGAGAGTGTCTGATGGGTGTTGGGATAGGCGGCAGGTGGGTGAGTTAAAAAGATGTGAAAGGTAAGTCGAGGACATCAACTATTTGCATTCCATTTTATACCAATGTCTGAATGGAGTAAAGTGAGTCCTTTCTCGCCCATTGGGCCTCATATATCTGGGTCCATATAATATTATATTCATAATGATCCATCACCAACAAATATATCATGATATACCCCCTATTCTAGCGATTCTTCTGATCACAAACATGTTTACATCTAGCAATTCCTGTCTGAGGATATTTTCTTTATGGTGTTACTATTTTCCTGATATTCTAAAACGTGGACAAGTATTCTATTATTCTAAATCGCTGCACTATATACAATAATATCGTCTTCATTGTTTTTAAATACAGCAGGGGCGGATGGTTTTTTTTTTTGTGGACCCCTAAATTACGAAAGCCAGGAAAAATGCAACGCGCGTGCGTGTAAATGCATGCCATTTTAGTACTGACCCTCCCTCCCTTTCGGAAATCCTGTATCCGCCCCAGGAACATACATGCATTATCAGAACATATTCCAATCATTAAAATCAATATCATTGGGCTTTCATGGGGCGAGTGCTCACTGTATGCATGATTGAAATAGGCATCTAAATATTCAGCAAGCAAGTGTGAATTTACGCCTACTTTTCAGAGAAACGACGTAGTAGCAGTAGGCATACGGCCACCTGCGCACACCTGTCCTTACACTACTTCGGCTGAGCAGTTACAAGATGCTCATCTCACACCTCAACACCTGCATGAGCTACTCCTGCTCTTCAGGAATGTAGGAGAAACATTGTGTTTCACGAGTGGATGGTTACTGCAAGGGGTAGGTGGATGAAGTGAGTGTAGTGGGAGATGGGATGCAATGCTATGCGTTACCAAGAATGCCAGAAGCCCAGGATTGTGAATGCCTTGAAATATTTAAAAACACCCAAGTGGTTGCAAGAAGTCAAGAATATATTGGTTTATACGAGTACTGTTCTATTACACACTCATTTATAGAAAGTGTTGTATTCAATGTAATTCCCTTGATCATTCCCAGTAAACACATATCGATGGTTTTACAGAGCGCTAAGGGGTCTTCCATTAAGTAAACATGTATTGACACTTTCAAAATAATTCAGATCCCGCCCCCATTTAGGCTAAAGCACATGCAAATTGCATTTGTACAGGAATGTACGTACAATTTTAAAAATGTTAACCTCCTTCATGCTTACAAACAAAACATTGACCCAGTGTGATCAGTGATCCAAGATCGTTTCACAAAAATCCCCCACGCCCACAACACACCGACATGTATATTCTAAAAGTTGTTCTCCTTAATTGAAAAAATGAAAAATAAAAAAGGTAAATAGCAGTATTCAGACCGCGCAGCTGCAGCTGGCCCATATCTGACATAGTGTAGTACCCTGACAACATTCACCTGAATGACGAGGTATGGACACGGGCTACAAATTTGGCCCACACAGGCAACAGGCCTGGAGGTCGTAACACATTATTACATACACCTAGTACTCTCTACCACCAGACCCCTGCCCTCTACCCCCAATCACTAGTACTGCAGGGGGAAAATATGGGGGTGTTCAAAGTAATGAAATCTGGTGTTGCGTGCCGTGACGGATGTAGCGGGGAAAGGGGTAGAATGCATAGAATGTATGCATAATTTATGGACACATAAGGTGGGTTTTGAGGGAGTTAAAATCTCATGTAGCACCAAATTGCCATAATATATATAACTATTATGTACAAATAATTTATGATAATGCATACAACCTATAATTATCAAGAGAAAATGTAGGTCTTGAGTATTTAATCTGATAATAAAAATATTATTACACTAAATCAGAGATGTCCATAGCAAAAGGAAATAAAAAATGAATTCTCGGAGACAGGGGCAAAATAATCATTGTGAAATTTTCCCACTTTAAGAACTTCGGATCACTTGGGCCTATTCCATTTTTTCCATAGTACTGAATAACAACTACATAGCTGTTTAGTGAGGATAAGACCTTACTCTTCTTCACACAACCATGAAAAATGGCTACGTAATTCATTGTGTCACCTACATTATACTTGAGACCGTACACTGCTATTCCGCATAGATAGCTGTCTAGATGGCGAATAAAGATGTTTTCAAATACTTGGTATAATTCTTTTTTTTTTGGCTGAGAGCCTAAAAGCCCAATTGCACTGGGCGACGAAATTCGCAGTAATCTTGAAACATTGGAGACGGTTGATGGTAGCAGTCTGTATTTCTTTGGTGAGGCAAGAAAATATCCCTCAAATGTCATGTTGTATATTATTTTCCTTCAATGAGATTTCAGCAAAATATTCATTGTTAAACTAAATGCATCACATCACAGAGGACCTTATTTGCCAGTGTGAATGCTACCTTTTGATATTCTCAAGCTTGCAACAGAAACCCCCACCTGTCCCACCATTTGATTGCAGCTAGGGAGTATCTACTTCATCCATGAGACAGAAAAGATTGCTGCAAAGATCGCTTTGTGCAAATACATCTTTGCACCTCAACTGTATGAGTCAGTCATCTCTTAGGAATATTAACTCTAATGTGCTTGACAGTTGCCAGACCATATTGCCAATAGATCAGGCAGCTGTAATAGATGGCTTACTGATACCTAATTAGTTAAGTGATGACTGCACTCTGTGGGTGGGGACACCGTGTGAACTCGCCAAAAGCAACATCTTAGATGTCACCGCCAGAAACATAATAAAGCCCTGTTCCCACCAGGCACTTTTTACTACCGATTTATTGGTAATTCATTACTTTTAACTGGTTATATGGCAAAGGATTATATATCTTACATACAATTTAAGAGAGAATTAAAAACCTTTTCTAATGGTATCTAACATGTTCATGATTAACCAATATTCCCACTGCCCATTTTTGAAATCAGTAGTATAATCGGTTGGTGGAAACAGGGCTTTAGTGGTGGTCAAGAGGTCAACTGGTCAATCGGTCAAGTGCACAAGTAGTCAAATGCTGAGTAGACTGCCTTTGGGTAAACTAAACAAAATGCCATAAAACCCAAATACTGTATGGTACTCCATATAGAAACCTATTCGTTCGATGACCATTCATAGTTTAGCAGTAAGACAGAAAATTGATGACTCAGCAGACCAAGCCACATGGCCATGATTACAAGGACACATGCCACATGGAGGTCAACCACCCAAATTAATGTTAATCTCCATTCCCCAAATTGCGCCTCATTATTGGAATTATTATGATGCAATAGACAGATAGTGAGCTGATTAATATTATGTGACCACTGATCTGAATTCTTAACAATGATGCAGGAAATAGTGGCTTCAAACTGTATATATACTATAAGCTTGTGTTATCACATATTAAGTTGGATGACTAAATACATTCAAAGAATTTATCAAGATGGTAATCAATATCATGTAGCATGCTACATAATTATCGTTTATTCATATTACTACTTTACATAGCCTCTCACTCCATCCTCTTCTTTAACGTTTTCATATCATATATATGGACCCGAAATATTAGATTTCGAAAGTCTAACCTATCTACGTTTTCTAATCTTTGATTTGTTCTCTTATCTCCAAACGGTGTAGAGTCATTATGGGCCAGTGCACTTATGGGCCAGGTCACTTATGGTCCACCTCAGAGTCATTATGGGCCAGTGCACTTATGGGCCACTATATTGTCATTATGTTCCATTCTTAAAGTCATTATGTCCCACCCTGGGGTTGTTCTAGCTGAAGTAGGCCCCTATGTGTAGAATATATCTATGTGAAAATGAATTAGAGAAAATAAACTGCAATGACCCCTACAAACCCCTACAAACCATGCATAATCAATCAGTCGGTGTTAGTGGGAGGAGACTGTACCGATTCTAAATAATTGGTCACAGGGTGATTTCAAGAACAGAATGCCCAGACTAAAATGCCCATTCCTGATGCTCCCTAATTGTCATTGCACCATCACTGCTACAAGGCACAACCAATACCCAAACTAAATCTGATTAACCAACCACCCTACCCTACACAACCCCCACACACCGAGGTACTAAGTCTCAGCATTGAAACTCCCCATTGTCAAGGCACAACTACTACTACATAGCGTCACTTCCAGAGCCAATCCCCAAACTAAATCTGAGTAACCCCACCCCTGCCCCTACACCACACAATCCCCCTACTCCGAGGTACTAAGGCGCAGCCTTGGCGCTACCCTTGGGACTGTAAACTCTGACTCCATGGTGGCTGAACATACATCATTAGGTCCAATACCTCCAAGCCTATAGTGTAGAAGCTGGGGGACACCACCAGACACTGTGACCAATCCCTCACCAGCCAGCTATACAGCTGGTCAATAGAAGTAGCGGGTGAGAAATTGGGATCCATATATAGTGTGAGGGCGTCAACGGTGAACCAAAAGGGTTGAACCAGTTCCCAGAAAAGTAGTTTATTGCCACTGGGTTGATTCTGTGTTGCAATTGAACTGTCCGGAACACTGGTCAGCTTTAATCTAAAGTTTTCCGGCTTGATTTGTTTGGGTTTGTTTGTATTTTTTACACGCTTTATTTCAGTGACTTTTCTCTTCAATTCTAGTACACTGTATTACATTATCTCCCGCAAGGTGAAAGCAAGCAAATTGGAAGTGTACAGAAACATCAACTAGTCTAAAACACAATATCATTGAGTTCGTTTCAAAATCAACATTTTTTTCTATTTCATCTAATATCTACGAGGCGTGTTATTAGAATCATATGTGTATAACTATAATCATGATATAAACAACAAGGATCCATCCTTTCACTCCCGACGGAATCCCATAGGATAATACGATAAGTCAAGTTTATATATGAAACAACGGGGTTCACATATATGATCGTTGAAAGAAATGTTACCTTATGCTAAAGGAAATCAACTCGTCAAAAGGTTTCCAACATCGGGACTTGAAACTAGACGGACTCTCAGGCTCATCCATACCAAAAAGCTTCAGACTTCAGAAAATAGTTGCATCTTGACCAGTTGAGCTGAATTCCTTTTATAGGTTATCATGAATAATTCAAACTTTCTTACCTTTTTTGGCTGCAGTGAAGCTATCCTCTGCAGGTAACTGTTGAATGTCATAGGTGAGTTTGGTGTAAGGTAGTATATCCCTCCGCTCATTGATCTTTTCTATTGCATATTTAAAGGCCAGTTCCTGTCCCCGGTACTCATATTCGAAGAGGCCACCTGAAAAATTAAAGAATGAATAATGGTAAATTTGGTGAAAATGGTTTGTTAAGGGTCAGTACAAAACATGGTTTGTGTTCTGAAACGCCCTGAGGAAATGCTGAGGAAATATAGTTTTGATAAATATTTCCCCGTGCTCATGCGGATGGGGAAATACATCAACGTAGCCACTAGCAAACGAGATACAACCTTATTCTGCCATGGTAAACAAGCACTAAAGCGTTTGTGTTAATTTCGTTATATTTTGAAACATAATATACACATTGCAGGCTATAGTATATGTTACTCGAAAGAAAAATAATTGATGTATTGACTATGAAAGCCATACACAAAGTTTGATATTGATTATTTGGAAATCAAATTTCGGATAAATTAATCTACGAGACCACGAACTATCACAAAACTAGAAGGGACTGAAAATTACACCCTGTGTCTAATTCAACTCAATCCTCACATACATAGTAAAGAAATGTCCCAGTGGCATAGTAAAGTTTTTCTCCCCAAAATAAGATGCAGCTCTTTTGAAGTGGGGGTGGCAATGATGGGCGTTTTGTAGGTGTGGACACCCAAGGCACGTTCAGAGCCACTTTTCTGGGCGAGTGGTTGGGGCTCCACTGGGATCCAGATTTAGACCCACAAGGGACCGATTCATGCACACTGAACCGTAAGAAAGCTTTGATGAAGCGCCCCTCGGTCCAAAGATGATATAGAAGCTGAGCGATAATGTGTTAAGAATGACTTGTCATTCAGCCCAACCCTATGGTTACTGAATGTATGTATACTTGCAGCTGTGGGGCTATTCAAGGAGTTTGGTAGGGGGTACACTTAATCTTTAAAGTTTGGTAGCAACTGAATAACTCGATTTCCTTTAGGTTTAGTTTTGAAAGAGGCCAATTGAGTTTTACTATTTGGGGATGGAAGCTCATTGGTATATATGGGGTGATTTATATAAAGGTCATTGAGAACCATGCTCTGCAATGCGTACTATAATCTGTTTTAAGAAGTTTGTCTGTTTTACGGCATTGCAATTAAGATAAATTGTTATACCTGACAAAACAACTTTTCGGTTTTCACCACAGGAGAATAGCAGACCATTGCTTACTATTATTTAATTTTGCCATATACGTTTAAGTTTAATGTATAACGGCACAAAAGTGTTGTATATTTACATAATTTGTCCAAATGAAGTTTGACCACTTTTTATGAATTCTGTGGCAATTAAACAAAATTAATATATTATCACAGATCCTTTTCCTCCGTATGGGGTACCGGGATGGGGCTTCTGATCCTGGGAAGAATATAGGGCCCCAGTAGCCCTTGCTGATCGTAAAAGGCGACAATAGGGGAACCCAGGACTAACCAATTGGTTCATTGGTTTCAATTCCTGGTTGGTGTCTGGGTTCACTAAAGGATGAGGTGCAGCAATTCTGATTTCCAAGTTTTGATCCCCAGCTGTTTGCCCACCCTGTCACTTTCATCTTATAGACACAATCACCAAAGACTGACCAAGTCAAAACACGTGTCTGAAAAGTCAGAATTCATCCCAACTTATTTTTGCCATGAAAAAGTACCCTGGCTGTTTGTGTGGTGCAAACATCCATCACTCACTCACTTACAGATCCTTTTGTCAGCTTTATTGGTCCATTTCGGGTATCCTTTATGCGGACAAAGTAACCCTCTACCCTCTACCCATATCTCTACGCCTCCAACACTGGGGATTTTGTATTTACACCTTATAAAGGTTGGGTAATTAGTAATACAGCTTTGGGCAACAACCCTGACAGTGACACTTTAAAAGAAGATCCCAGTTCACCATTCACTGGGTGGATTAGCTGTCACTCGTGAATGGGCCAGAATTCACTGCTGTTAAGTAACCACTGCGTATCACTTGTTACCATCAAATTGCTGCAGGTAAACCCCTTATCCACTAGGGCGAGCCATGCGTCGGCCGACTTTCTGACGATTCTACTGGCGATTGTAATGGCGATTCACAAACCGACAGGCCGATTCTGTTGTCGTTGGCTGACTAATTTTTGGCTAATTCATGTGGAATTGGTGTTAAAATATCAAACCTGTTAAAGACTCCTGATCAGCTGAACGATAGACCAACTCATTTAGTGCCGATTCTTCATCTGGATTGGGGGAAGTCAACACATTGATCTGGCCCTTATTAACTGCTTAAACAATTTATCCAGCCTCTACTATTCATTCACCTGATCTGAACTATTCGTCATGGCCCTTAGCATGACATTTATGTCGGTGTCATATTCCGTTAATTTACTTAAGGGTTTATGTTGTCTAACACCAATATCCTGATAACAAATTATTGTAGCTTTATCAACATCGGTGAGACCATTGGCTAAAAAGGTTATTAATGATAAACGAAGCTATAGCGTTGCCAGGAGGAGCAGGCGGAAACCTAAACCAGTAAGTTTACATGACTCTAATATACAACTCATCCTGAATATTGCAAGAATTGCAAGAACAAGACAGATGGCTTTTACCTTGGAAGGAGCTCAAAACCGTTTCCTTCTTTTTGGAAGATAAATTCTTGTTTAGAGCAGATCTGTAGGGCTTAATATCAACATTGGATAATACTCTTTTTTGTATAGAACAAATAATACAGAATTTAACATCGTAAAAAATATGACCAGTACATGTATGCTAATCCTGTTACCCAGCTGATTGTAATTGGTGTGGAACAGTCGAAAAAAGCTTCTGACAATGCACATCCCGTCCCTGGGGATTTATTCATTACTTTGATTACATACAGATCAGCTGATCTGGTGTACTCCGCTGTGGAAACACTTCCATCAGCACAGGTATTACACAACTTCCATAGTGCACCCGGCCCTAGGGTATTGGCTGTTTGACGTACAGTGCATTACATATATTGTATTTATCTACAATAATGGCCATGATATGGCCAAGTCCGACATGCTCAATGTAGGTTATATGACAATTATGTCATCGTATACAGTAGGCATTGCGCTCATTGTATAACACTGACTGCATTTATCGTTGGTACCCTGGATTAGGAAGTGTGTCTGTTTAATCTTACAGGGTTACTTACTGAGCACTTGTACATCCATGTACCTAATATACTTCTGATAGCATATTTCAAATAAACAAAAACGATACCTTGTAACATCAATCTCATGAACTGATTAGAAATGGGTGTAGCATTTCAAAGGCTACTGATAAAATCAGAAGTCCTTTGCCTTTAGCCACTTATCTACATAGTCAGTGAGACAACTTGTCGAGCATTTCAATGACTAGAGAACTAATGTTCACTATCCCCTATCTTGAAAGGTTCAACGACATCGATATGAATACTATTTCTATCTAATTTTGTCCGTAGCGTTAGTATTTTTCTACCGGAAGGTGCTTATAATTACTTTTATATAACATGAAAATGACAGTTTTTCGAGGGAATTGCACTATTTTTAAAAGGGAAATTTCACAAATTTCCGATGAAAATTGCAGGATCTTCCAACAAACAAAACACTAGATCTTCCCACATGTTGGTTATCATACCAGATCCTGCTGCCCATCATTCGTAGCAATTACACCCTCTTCCCATCATTTATGGGAATCATTCACTCTCCCAACAGACGTTCGGAGGTGTCTATTGTGAAAGGTGAGGAGTAGTGGACGTTTTTAACTAGGCTCCAGCCTACGGGGGATACTAGCCGTGACCATGTGGATTGCCTGCCAGTATAGGCTTAGGCTTTTTAACGGCCATGCCGTTAAATAGGCCTGACGAATGGTTGGCCTATTCATTGAGGGTGTCACACCACTACCCAAGCTTAAGCGCGGTTACCACTTGATGATTTTAGCAATTGCAATTCATGGCGATCGATGGTGGCAATTGGTTGCAATTGCAATTGCATATGCCTGACTGACATTGCCTACGATAAGTTGATTTCCTGCTATGCCTCAATAAGGAATCATCATTTCCTTGAAAGGAAAAAGCATTGTTATCACATCTCACAATTAGGTGACAATTGCAAGCAAACGATCAACAGTTTTTCTATAATCTCAGATATGATAATTACCAAAGGTAAGTAGGTGGAATTCCTTTGAGACATTTTACACAATCGTTCAGTGTGAGCTGGGCCAACACTTAATCTACCCTACTGGGGTTTCCGCCAGTGAATGGAGGGACTTTAGGAGGAGAGTGATGTCCATGTCATTTGGGGCTCGGTTTTGATCGGGTCTTCTCGCCTCAGGAACTCATAAATCACAGAAAAATCCTCACGCCTAGTAAAGCTTACTCCAAGATTTACTATAGCGGCATTTATTCATTATAATCCGTTGTCACCATTCGCATAGGACAGCATGCATGGAAAGTTGCCAGTTTATGCATTTCCAAAATATGAAACTTAATTGCTGTTCAGTATCATCTGAATAACAAATCAAATGCTTGTACAAAAACATTGTTATCAGTATTAAAGGGTTCCCTTGCGTGAAAAAAGATAGATTTGAAAAATAATTATTTTAAAGTTAAGTTACTGCAAATTAATTGGTCAGTAGAGACAAGAACAATTTAAAAAAACAAAACACCATGCATGCAATCACCGTCCTAAGAAGCTTAGCGACCACCAACTCACGTTTTCATGTTGCTTAACTGAAAGTCAAGTAGCTCTGGGAACTTTGTTAAATAAGCTCAACCAAGGTGGAAGACAAATACAAGTAAATAGGGGATTAAGGAAAAACGCAACTTTGCTAAGGCAGCAGGTTGCGAGAATCAGGGAAGTCACAGTTTCATAAAATCTAATGTCCCTAATAGAGGCAAACAGTCGATAACTTATATACTGTAATAAGACTTTTAAAGCTGATAACTGGATTGTTACTTTTAAAATTATATGACTTAGAGAAGACATTACCAACCCATTACCAACCCCATCGTCGAACACACAACACACACACACACATACACACACACACACACACACACACAAACACACACACACACACACACACACACACACACACAAATACACACACACACACTCACATACACTATACACACACCAGACCACACGAACATGGTAGACAAATTGTGGTGGATATGGATGTCCCGGTTTTAGTTCACCCTAAAAAATATACCTACACCCTCTCTCCATTTCAAAATCCCTATCCGCGACCACATACCATTTTTGACCAAATTTCCAACAAACAACATTTAGACTCGCTGTGTACAAACAGTCTGTATAATACATTCCTTTACTATTTCATCAGGAAGTAAACAGGGCAAAACTTGCACAAAATAGTTGAAAAAATAGTCATGTATGTGGAAGCAATACTCAGCCCAGGCAATGTCCCGCATGTCCATTATGTATTCATACCTTCAGTTGGTCTGAGTGCTTGTCGGTCACGTTGGGGTGGGGGGAGAGTATTAGTCGGCCAATGGACTCTCCATCACCCATGTTGGTATAGCTGGACAGAGGGTGATAGAAAACTGGGGACCCCACCCCTGGGCCCAACACCCTGAGGCCACTGACCACTCAACATTGCATGAATATAGGCCTAAGTGTGCAGAGGACATTGTATGGTTTGGTATGTATAGAAAGAGGGGTAGTACATTATGCATATATGAACCTTGTTCCTGATTTAATTTTCCATTGTTCATCTAAGTGTTTTTCGTCTATTGATTTGTATTTTTGACAAACACAGGTTACACACATACAGTTTGTTACGATATTACATTATATGTTTATGAAAATATTATCATGTTTATCAAAGTTCTATTATCCAAGGAATATTTTCGTATGACATATAAGTATCACATGTATCAAGATACTACAGGAATAATAGGAAATGAGCTACAATCAGTATTTAGGTTAACAGACGATATTGGAGAGTGTTTAGTTTTAACATTCAACCTCAAACCACACCTTTAATAATCCCTAAGAATGATAGTAGAACTCCAAGTACTAGTACTAAACCGTACTGTAGGTAACATGATAGATGGACTATTTTGTCAATCATTACAATACTTCAAGCCACATGTGTCCGTCTCACTACTGAGCCTAAACACTCCAACTGGTACATTGAATATCCAACAAAACGAAAATCTTATAATCCTATCTCTTCAGCAACGTCTTTATTAGATACAAAATGCTATCCACCCACTCCTGACCTAGTTCTACCATTGTTGTTCTCCCACTCTCCAAGACGCGGCAAAACCAGCCTATTCCTAGAAAACAATATTAATATGCGCCCAAACAATACCTCATTAACTCCAACCACTCCATTTTCGCAGGGTCGATTTATTGGTTTCAGCCATCTTCCCCATTTTCAAACTGATGGGAAAAAATCCTGGTTCCGGGAGCCATGTCAATTCCTCACCCGGAAAAGGCAAATCTACTCATTACAAGACAAACAATTAGTTGCCATAGAAAAAGAAAAAGGGTAGGACAGATAGGGCTAGAATTACACAGAGATTCATTAAGTCTTGGGAGTTTCCCAAATGGAAAGTAATATTTGTAAGGACGTGGGGCCGGGTTCTCGAAATAGTTGAGATAACAGTGTATCCAGAGATCTCAGGTTCGATTCCAGTGCATGTTATTTATTATCAGACATTCGCGTGTATTCTATTCGTGAATCAGCCCGCAATTTACCAAAGACGCCTAGTCACTAAGTCAGTCAGAATCAGGTTCATTCTTTATGCAAACTAAACAAAACCCACTGAAATAGGTAAATGTGACTGGTGCCGATGTCTTCATTATTAATGATTAGAAATATGATATTATTGAAAAACATCCTGAAACCAAACAGAATGAATTGAACATTTGCTGCCTGATTACCTATTTAAACTGACAAAATAAGTATAATGACAAGGCCTGTATTGAAAAAATGGGGAACATGTCAGAAACATGTTTGCTGATGAAGCAATTCAGAGTGTAAAAGCTTTAAAAGGCAGATTAATCAAAACACTAATTAGATTTATTTATTTATTTTTCTTCTAGCTTCTTAAATATTTAGGATGATTTTGATTAATTGAGAGCACCACAGTGTCAACACAATCGGAAAAGCTAAAATGTTAACCACGTGCACCATTCAAACCAATTAACATTCTGTTTTCTAGTTAATAGATTACAGATACCATCCTTTTTTCAGAAATTAATTCATGCTAACCATCTGATTGTTGCTTTGATTGTTAAAGCCCGGTGTACATAGGCCGTCAAGGTGTGCTTACGAAAATTCATTTTAGGTTAGCCTTGAGATAAGGGACTATCAGGAAAAATGGAATGTGTATCCAGGTCATTATCGCAGGCTATTGGTAATAATTATTGTATTATGCAATAGCCCTGAAGGCTAGGGTTTACACAACCTGATCTTAAGCAGCAAAGATCACAGATTGGCATGCGGCTTGTGACAGTGGATGTATCCAATAGATTTATATACGAATATATTCTCAAGACAAGAAACTTCATAATCCTAAGCCAAATTCCTTTGTTGAAAGCCTTTTGACCTAAGCTTTTTTTAAAATTCCAAACACGTCTGAACATTTCACTATCCTAAGGATTTGATTCCGATAAGCCATTGTAAGCCAGTTATTGGCATGTGTAAACCGGGCTCATGATGCTGGGGGGAGACACTCTTACAAACACTTCTAGGGATGACAATCGTCATCAAGTTAAGCGGAAGCAATCGTGTTACTGGATATACACGAATATCTGCACAATCCAACTTAAAAGGATTCCTGGTACAAGCTGTTTCCATTTTCAACAGGTATCAAGATCAAAGCGACCTACAATCATTTGATCATTATGTACACGACACATCAATATGTGATGTACTTCAGGTAGCCACAGTAAAATACTTCTTTTGACCCGCAAAACCAGATAGGTTTAATATGTGAATCTCCCTTACGAATATGCTGTTTTTGGCCAACAGTGTTCTTATTCTCTCACAATTTGATCAGATTATATGACCATTTGTCCTACTGTGATGTCATCAAAGAATAGAGTTAAATAGATTGCTCCTCACAAACAACTCGATTAGAGGTTATTGTAAAACGTCCGGCAGACGGAACTACATCCAATTATCTTGGTCTGTCTTCAAACAACAATAACACCTTACGATCGGCTTCCAACAAAAACGAGGTATCCATTCGAAACACAGTCGGAGCATTTGAAGGATTTCAATTAAGGCTCTTTCTGACGAGATAATAGAATAGTCCATATACACATGGGATTTAGAAGTAAACATTCCTGATAGACCTTGATAATGTTAATGGCTCAAAGATCCCTGGTTCAGGTTCAATCCAATCCTTACTATTATGAGTAACAGAGGTAATTAATTTTGGTTTCAGAGAAGCTGCTCTGCCTCATCAGAAGTATACCATAGGGGATAACGTCGCTACGCGGATAGGCTATTCTTGGTTCTGACATCAATACCATAGAAATTACTTGGGAAACTGAATCTGTCAAAAGCCTGTTTCTAACCAATCTGTATGGTGAGGTAGCCTGAAGAATCGATCTCACATACACGGTTAAATAAGAAGAGTAATTGATATAAAACAAAGATGATATAAGAAATATAGACTAACTTTGAACTGATTTCTGCTCCACCTACAACACTTTTGGGCTATGTGTATCTCTGGTGGCAGGTATATTGCTGCTTGATTGAGAATATATCTACTTCCCTTAGATCGAGGTCCTCAAATATATAGAGGAACCTACCCTGATATATACAGAAAAGAGAGATGCAGTCGCCCGAATTGATTTTCTGTCTCTGCTTACGTACGCATCTTTCAACGAACTCCTGTCAGTGTCAAAGACCACAGGGACCACTTAAGATGGACGAAGTAAAGCCTGTATTCAACTAGGCGATTTTTACTACGATTATTTTGTAATTTTCAAATATTTAATTATCACCGGGAATATTAGAGGAACCCAGCCATGCTACATACTGTTTAAAAGGGAATTGTAAATATTTTTTGTAATATATAACATATATGTATTTAGCCCTTATTCCAACTGGTGATATCCGAAATTGTCAGTAAAATCGGATCGTGTAATGAACCCATAACGTTAATCACGGGGCCTCTGGGTTGGACATACTCACATGCAATCAAGGTGAATGCATTAACTGATTAATCCTTTAATTATCAAGTGTACGTAGACGCATACAATTAGTGTTTACGGAAAGGATTGTGGTACATCCATATTGACCTCATTCCCTTTGTTCCCCCCTGCATATGCCTCCATTAGCATTATGAAAGTAAACAGGGTCAATCGCGAAAAATCATTCTAGATTACTTTTTATTTCCACTGTTTTTAAGATCAAAATTTAAGGAGTAGTACTGTAGTGAACTTACATAAAACATTAGATAAAATGCCGCGGTGATCTTGGATACTATAAATCATTTTAATAGTCTAAACTGATAAAGCATACACTTTCCGCTGTAATTACTAGATAATAATATTTGTGTATTCCAATATTAATTTTGTTATCTTGAAGGGAGCCAAAATTAAAGAATTCAATGAATTTTCCAAATTAAAAAAAATATTAAAGACACGTTTTTCTTGCTCAACCCAATTAATGTGGATCCACAAAAATGGGGTTTGTTTACAAACAAATGGAAATATTACCATCTCCCATGGAATTCTTCTTCAGTTTGAGCTAGTTTTCACAGCTCATACTTTGACACTGACCCTAACTAGACTCTTCTAACATTATTAGTTCTATACTTATCTGAGTTTTGAAAATGTTGTCAACTATTTTGGGTTTGGCTCCCTTTACAAAAACAATGTTCATGTGGATTTCCTGAATATCGTAGACTATAGCTACTGGCGTCTACCCCCCAGAGGGGTTTATGCAGCTGGTTCCTTTATAATGCATGGGTTCAGGGGTTTTTACCATGGAGGACTACAGGATTTAGCCCCACAGGTGTATGTGGCTTTAGAGGGGGCGGGCATACATATATCCCTCTTTGCTGATCCCTAAATCTCCGCAGCTAAGCCCCGGGGATTCATATAGTATAGTGTTTGGGAGCTACTACCTAGACGCTACCTTGTCCCTTATGCGTGGTGGCCATGGGTAAACTTTCCACGGTAAATCGTAATGCTGTGGGCACATGTCGCTTGTTTAATAGTGTTACTTCGAACAAAACTGTGAAAAGTTCCTGGTGGCATGGCGTAGCATTTGAATTGGTGTAATGTTTTTTTACCGCTCATGTGCTTTTCACACCTTGCAGTTCATGTTACGATGAGGAGTATAGTTGTTTCTAGAAATACTCCAAGAAACAAAAATAGATTTAGAGAACCTAGCTCTCAGTTATTATTGATTTTGTAACATTTTGTGAATGGTAAGAGAACACACAAGGGATGTTTTACTTTCGGATAAGCCACTGTTTCATGCCTCAAATTTCTTATATCATTATTCAGAAGAAAATAGTTAAATGCAGTCAGTTTTGAAAACATTGGACTATCCTTAGAAAATGCGGAAACGGCTGCTCGGTGGTGGTTTGCAGTGTCATTGTTGGCTTTAATTTCAATTTCAAGCTTTCACCAGGGCTTTGCCAAAGGTGAACAGGATGGTTTTGTATTGGGTCGGGCAACTGATCCCCGACGTTTCAACTACACACCATTGTGGTGGTCTCAATTGTCCAGCTTAATCCTCCCCAAATGTTTATACACTTAAGTTTGTGATACCAAAACATCTACGTATTAAGGAAATGTGTATGAGCTGGATTGAAAGACATGATATATGTGATCGGGAATGCACATACCATCCTATTGATAGCCAAACCATTAGAATAGCACCCACATGCATTTTGGTGAGAGGTCTACCGCTAACTTTGAAAAATATTGATGTTTTACAGTAAAAAGAACCAACATATGAATAGCATATAAAACATCATCTTACCAAATTAAAACTGAATAATACTTCTTTATCAAATGATTCTTAGTTGCTCATCATAAACATATATATCACAATGAGCAACTAAAGTATCAGACACGACGTCGTATGAAAATTGAATGCCTTTTATATCTGTAGGCAATTGGTGTATGTACAGAATCTCGGGTGTGATTCGTCAATCCGAATTGACGAGTAGAAGACTCTTCCCGCATGAGTTCTACCAACATTGAGTGAGTTGCGTATTTATAAGGTCTGCGCATAGCAGTAGGCCTTTACGCGTGGATGCCCCCCCCCCCACCTCCCTCCAATGGATAGATTCCTTTATGCATGTTTTGTGAGTATTAAAGCACATTCACAGATTGAAAAGTAAAATTTACGAATACGTTCTGCACATCAGATATGCCAAAGTATGGATCTATATTAGAATGTATGAACACCATGATTGATGGGTATTAGAGAACTTAGCCTTCCCAGCCAAACATGTAACGTCATTGTAACGTTGCAGTAACGTTCTGCATTGGTTCTTGTTACATTATTTTTCAAGATTGCTCCCAATAATGTTGCTGCAATGTATACTGCTGTGGCGTTGCACTGGAACATTGTCATAACATTCTGGTTACATTCTTCAACCTAAACAGATGTTCTAATTAGGTTCTGTTTTTGTTTCATTCTACCTTCACAAAAAAAATGTTTTAACAATAACATTCTGACTCGGTGAGGTTTTAACCTCACCATCAATAATATCATTGTTAGATGCCATCTTAGTAAGTAATAAACTGACTAAAAAGAGTATTCTACTCCTCCCCCTCTTTGTGTGGTTCACGTCCCGATCAAAATAAGGTATGTGTGTTGGGGGGGATGCAGGTTAACTCATCGTTTACAGTTATCAATCAGTTCTGCTATAAATCTGTCTCCCTTATGAAAAACTGCGTGTCAAATCAGGAGCTCTGACTTATCCTCCAGCGACAAAAACAGCCCCCACTCGCCTAAGCCCATATTCCAAATGCCGATTTGGCTGCCGATTTTCAAAATCGACAAGGGAAGTTTAGGTTAAGTATAGACATGCTATATTATTAGAAAGGTTATGTAGTTCTCTTTTGAATGTTGTATAGGATGTTTAGTTCCAAGAAAATAGTCTCGTAAAAATCAGACAGTATCAGAATCGGCCTGTGGAACATTGGCTTAAGTTTCTAAGTTTGTTATATAAAAATGTAAAAAGAAACTTGACTCACCTATTTTAATGGCTCTGGGCAGAGATCGGCCGGCTTCTAAGCCCAGAATAAAGACGAGCAGTGGTAACCAGAAGGCCCCATCGGACATGGTGGTGCCGTAGTGTAGACGACCCCCAACAAAAGGTCCACTAGGCTACGGCTCTCAACCGGAGGACGCCGGGAGGAGGGTTGAGGAGGTGAGGGCGGCAGGGGTGGGGTGAGCAGCAGGAGGAGGAAGAGGAGGGGTACCACAGGGGTGGGGACGTCCCACCACCACCACTGGAGGAGGGGGCTGGGGCGTTCCTACTCCTTGGAGAGTACCACCCAGGAGGAACGAGGGGACGCCGGCACACCTCCTGGGTCTCACATGGTGTTCCTCCAGGGCCGTTCAGATGCCGTCACAAGCCGTCACCTCAGCTGGAGGAGAGGTTGGTCGACGCTGGAGGAATTTTTGCTGAAATGACAGAAAACATGAAAATTGTTATTAAGCAGAATGCTTGATTAGGTAACACATACATATATAACAGGAAAACATCAAATGAATGTATTTACTAGAGATATCAAATACACCTGTTTATGTCTGGATTCTTGCTGAAATTGAAAAAAAAGAAAAAAGAAAAATGCGGTGAGATCTCCACCTAAGAAGCAAATCTATTTAAGGGAGGTAATTATCTTAGATTGCCTCCTGGATGATAATAAAGTCATCACCTGTTTGGAATTTACGATCCATTCGACAACCAAAGAGCAGAGGTCAACTGTAGGATAGGGGATAGCCAATAAAAACAGTCCTCCCCTATGGCTAGAAACTGGCACACAAATAGCAGCCAAATCAATTTCTTGTAAAAACCTACTCAGAATCACCATTCAACAACCAGTTTGTGAATTCTACCCACGTCCGCCTTTCCAACTAAAAAGAACTTAAAAGCATTCCCATCCCAGAGTAAAAGCAGTTTCCAACATGAATGAGGAGAGATAGAAAGAAGCAAAACGTCTTACTAACTTCATATAATATATCCAGTGGGGTATTTACACACAAGAGAAGTCCAGTGTATAGGTGAGTGTATGGTATTGGTAGTCCGATATAGAGGCCTAGGGTTACATACGGCCTACTGCTTTGATGTGTGTCCCGTTCTTTAATATAGACCTGTCGCACCCCAGCGCCACCCCGCGGATACGTCACGCTTCAGTGGGCAAACTGAAATCGAGGCTCCAGTGGGGGGTCTCCTTTTACTGCTTAAATCGAGTATACTTACTTTGCCCTTTGAGTGTTTGCGGCGTGTGTATATTTTTAAAGTGCTCTCAGCAGCTACTTTATGTCGTGCCGGTCTTAGAGTTTCCAAATATTTTGTTTTAATAAACAACACACCAGTTTGATCAGGGGATTTTATATCAATCCACCACCAAACTAGTGGTATAGAATGAAAGGGAATAACTGTAGATCTTAAAGTTCAATATAATCTTAGCCGTCAACTTATTTTCGGTTGCCATGGGTCACGCCAACAAAGCTCTGTTGGTGATCTATTGAAACATGTACGGCAACTTTATCAAAGTCAGAAACGAGAACGCTCTTCACTCCGACTTTAGAAATATCACAGCAGGGTAAATCGACATGGGAGTAAACCCAGCTGATGATAATAAATGGTGCAATCCATGTGTAGCATTCTTGGTTGTGTGTCACATCTTACATTATTTTGTACTGATCTAGATAGTTCACAGTTATCTGTAAGTTGGCAAGGGTCGTTTCTTTTCTCTCAAAGAAATGAAATTCAGGAAGTTACAAAACTATGCAGCTCCCGAAAATTATTACACTAAGTATAACTACTGAGTCCGTCCAAAACAAGGATGGATACCTAATTTTAGAAAGGGCAGCGTGGTAAAATACTATGGATTTATCTGCGTGCATGTGGGATTTCCACGTTTTTTGTAATTTCAGGGTCAACTAAAAAGGGGGAGGGCGATCAGGACGACCTGTCCCCGCCCCTCTGGACCCTCCCCATGCGGTCCATGGGTAAAGACGCATGTGGCTAAAAACTGGAAGTAGGCTATTTCGAGACAAGTTTCAATGGAATAAAAATGTTTGGGAGGTTATGCAGACGGGATATTTATTAGACAAACGTTTTGTTGATCAGGATAAGAAGCTAAAATCATTAGCTCTTGGGAAGCAGCCACAAAAAGGGCTTCCCTCATTTGAGTGGGAAGCAACCACAAAAAGGGCTTCCCTCACTTAGAGTGGGAAGAAACAACAACAAGGGCTTCCCTCGCTTAGAGTTGGAAGAAACAACAATAAGGGCTTCCCCCGTTTAGAGTGGGAAGTTATTGTAATAAGGGCTTCCCTCACTTAGAGTGAAAAGCAACCACAATAAGGGCCTCCCTTGCTTAGAGTGGGAAACAGCCACAATAAGGGCTTCCCTTGCTTAGAGTGGAAAGCAACCTCAATAGGGGCTTTCCTCGCTTAGAGGGGGAAACAGCCACAATAAGGGCTTCCCTCGCTTAGAGTGGGAAGTAACCACAATAAGGGCTTCCCTCGCTTAGAGTGAAAAGTAACCTCAATAAGGGCTTCCCTCGCTTAGAGTGGGAAGTAACCACAATCAAGGCTTCCCTCGCTTAGAGTGAGAAGTTACCACAATAAAGGCTTCCCTCGCTTAGAGTGAGAAGTTACCACAATCAAGGCTTCCCTCGCTTAGAGTGAGAAGTTACCACAATAAGGGCTTCCCTCGCTTAGAGTGAGAAGAAACCGCAATAAGGGCTTCCGGGGCTTAGAGTGGGAAGCAACCACAATAGGGGCTTCCCTGGCCTCCTCCAGTCCCTGTAGAGTTCTGGGTCGGTCCCTGGAGGTGCCTCCAGGCGTTCGGTACACCTGCTCTATGCTCTGAGGGTGTCGGGCACCACCCTGGTCGGACGGCTAGCATCTGTCCCTGGTCTCCAGTGTAAACACAGCCCTCTCCCGCCCTGGAGGAAGGGCTGGGAGGGTGGAAACCCAAGGGGGGAGGCACTTGGTTATTAGATCCGTAGCAAATCATATATATATATATATATATATATATTTATATATATCTGTATATATATATATCTGTATATATAATATATATATATATGTAAATGCATATAATTATATATATAAATCCAAACGTCAAGAATTCAATGGAAATGTTTCTGTCTTTTCAAGGGAGCATTTTAAAGTACAGTGTGTGCATAAAATGACCCAGTCCTGTATAAGTGAGTTCATTTTCATGTATTTATTCTAATTCATAGAATAAGACACCCAAATCAGCCTCCTTCAGACATCGCCTTGGATTGGTGGCTTTGACAATTAACACGAGCAAGTACATTATTATTCACACCCTAGTGAAATTCACAGTTCCTTAGAAATCGATTATATTTCCATGTAAAATAATTGCCTAGTTCGACAATTGTTAACAACAGTGTGTAATTTTTAATCTAATTCAATGGAACAATGGAACAATCCCCACATTAACAAGCAATAAACAACATGTTCAATGTTAAACCTGCAGTCAAAGCCTAAAGATAACCTGGTGTGAAACCGCCAACTTTTCTAGAATTTATAGATAGCTTAAATCTCCATAGAAAGTACCCCCTGCCTCCTCACTCCTAGGGATGGTGGGGAACGGTGGGGAGAAGCCAGTAGAGACTGACATATTGACGGTCCGGCTGGGTGCCAGGGATGGCGTAATCAGGTGTGGGGGAAGGTGCAGGGGGTGAAAGCACCTGCTAGAGGCCAACCTCGGCACGTGGTGGGGCTACATACGCTACACTAGAGGCTATATTCCACATAACAATATTGTTCATTTGAAATATTGGAATGGAATTCGATTGTTATCATTTCACTTCCAAAAAACTGTTGTGACACTTTAGTAAAGGAATCGGGCGAAAAACGTTGCAAACGTGTTGCAAGAATTGGTGCTGCCAATAGACCTGTCCACTTTAGGATGAATTGCTGGCATGATACAGAGGTCGGACATAATTGCACTTTTTGCAAAGTCAGCCACTGACACAAATCTGAATGAATGAGTTAGTACTTGTGTTTTCTAAGTCAATAAGGTGTTGATAAATGAGGATGAATTATTATTTTCTCTCAATTAGGCAATTACCTCCATTAATTTTAAGGTGAACCAAAATAAGGTATGTTTTTGTGATTCTAGGGTTTGACATTGTGGGCAAAGCTGAAGGGCTTTAACGCTGTTCCCTAGAGGAAAATGCCATGCTTTCCAGTCCTACAGATACATATTTAACATCATCTGATCATATTGAAAGTAAAAGCTTATAAAGTTCAGTATTGGGTAATACTAATAGGAAAATTACTGTGAATCAAGTATAATGAACATTTTTCTTTAAATGTTGATATCATAGAAATAAGGGGTCAGCTAGCTGACAAAGTGGACAGGTCTATTTATTTCTGATGCTATTAAAGAATCTCTTGCCTTTTTCAATCCTTTCTTACGAATAATAGATATTGCAAGGCGTTTATTTCACTTATCATGTATATACATTTGTAATCAGTCAGAGAATCAACAGATCAAGTTGATTATACCAACTATAAGGTATGATAATATGACAACTAACCAATACCTAGATGTAAAATTGAACCCTGAATGATCCTGAATCTAGCTGAAGACCGATTAGTAATTGTACATGTGCATACCCCTTTGCTGTCTGTTTAGAGGAACTTCACCAAGTTTACAACCAGCCTCTAATAAAACAGAATTATGATCGTATCGAGTTGGGAGCCAGATTTGATGATTAAAGGCTGTTTGGGGAAGAATCGCTCACAGTTCAATAGGCCTGGAGAACACACCCTGGAGGAAGATGGACCCTGAGTAATGCAACTAATGCTCCTCCAGTGAGCCACCTGTTCCATTGTGGCAACTCCCTCGATACTCTATTCATATAGGAAACTAACCATCCGTCGGTCACCGTGATACACAATTGGGCCCAGAATGTAACTAAAAGAAATACTCATAGAGTTTATGGCTATACCCATTGAACAATGGTTCAACTTGCCATTGAGGTAACTTTTAATACATACATACATATTATTATGATCATTGATTAATAGATTTAGGGCAATAATTTATTATGCTATTGAGCGTTACTGCTTGCATGCAATTCAGGTGCAGGCCAGTCATTTGATATGAACGGAAATGGTGAATTACCACGGAAAAAATGGAATGCCCCTTAGAGAGTGTGTGTAACTTACTATGTCAGCTTAATTGAGTTCGCTAAATGCTTATGTTTTGAAACAATAAGCACATGGAAGGTTTGTTAGATAGTGCATAGTTGATAGGAGAATAATTATGATACAATTGATACAATTATATATAAACTCACTTTCGCGGGCGAAACATGTTTTATTTACTAGATTTTGTAGTACTTTTCCAGTGCAAAACAATTATTTTGTAATTACGTATTTACTTGTAACCTTCTTTGAAATGAACATCCTTTCTTTCTAGTTCAAAAGTGATTATCTGAGCGTTTTTTGCCGAAAAGCCTTCTCACATTTTTAACTACACTGGGTGATTAACCATTAGAGACTAACTACCATCTTAAACCTTTTTGTTTTTACACTTAACTAACCAGTAATCGCCAGTGGGTGTTCGTTATCCAATTATAATAAGAAATCGTTTGAGTTTTAAAATCTTAATTTACCCATGGGGGATGATTCATGTTTATATGAATATTGCGTCATTGGCAAAGAACTGGACCCCTTGAATCAATATTGACATTTTTCAGGCCCAGTAAAGGTGAGAACCCACTGATCGAAGACACTAGAAATCCAGGCGCATATCTTCGTAACTAATTTGGCTGATTAGGGAAATTTTGATCAGGGCCTTGAGATCAGCCATTTTGCCATTTAACTAAATTGATGGTATTATTGCAAAATAGTAACAAAGAGGGATACTCAGATGTGAAATTTATTCATGATAGACAGAATCTCTAATCGTGAGACACTGATCAAGGTTTCCCTGATCAACCAAATTAGTTACAAAGATATAGGCCGGTCATTCGAGCAACAATAATTTATTGACTTGGACTCACAAGATAATTAACTTGTGACATTATGTTTTGAATGTAATCAGCAGTCTTTTGTCATCAAACAAAATAAGACTATCAATTTAATCTCAAGATTTGTATTAACTTTGGAGGCCTAGACAAGCTGTGCATAAGTAACTAAGTAACAGATTGCCTACTTGAAAGTAGTAGTCATGATGTTGTATTGAATGTCCCTTTCATTGTTAAAATAAAGCCTAAGTCGATTACCTTAACTTAAGGTCCCCCCCCCCGGGCACATTGAAATATCATTATTTGAAATAAAGATCAAATTTAAACATCTTCATTGATTTCAAAGGCATATAGTTTTTTTTACAAACATACTTATCAATATTTGGATGAAAATGTTATATCCCGCCATCGATATTCAAATTTTATAACTTACATTATAATACATGATATTATAAGTATATGTACCAGCATGTATTGTGTGTATCTGTAGGAAATACATATTCCATATATTAGTTCCTAAAGAGACACACATATATACAAAGCATAAACTAGTATGTTATTTCTATATTATGTTCAATCCTTGTATATATATATATATATATATATATATATATATATATATAATAGTATATATATATATATATGTATATGTATGCGTTTATTGAAGTCTGACACTGAGAACCAACAGTTCTAACCTGCTCCTGCCCGTCTTCCCTATCTAAAGAGGAGGTTTCCTGATGATAAAAGGCCCTGAACCTTCTACACTGACCCCCTGCTGAGTAATAATGGGCTCAGTTCACCAACAAATTGCAGATTCAAACTGCACTTCTTGGTTTCCATGGAAACTATTGGTCCTCAGAGAATTTTGGTCCTACTTATCACCAGCCATCCTTTCTTTTTGATATCGAAGCACAAGATGTATAACTGTATCAATTTTAAGTTTACTTTCATTAATTTGTACCAGGAAAAATTGATAATTGCCATTGGTAATTGGGGTTAATCATAGATATGTTAATATTGTTAGAAAGGTTTTATAATCCTGTTTCAAATGTTACAATAATTGTATGGTAGGGCCTACATGGTTTCTTGCCATATCATTACATTTACTTACTTTAGTTTGCTTTACAAATCAATTTTGAGATTGTCACATATTCGTTGCAAACAGAATAGCTGTATATCAACTTTTTACTTCTATAAGATACGTTGGCAATATTTTCAAATCGTCTTAATGTTAGGTTGGGCATTTTATATAGTGTATGTGGAAGAAATATAAATACTTTCCATAAAATATTGTATCAACACAACTTACAATACTATCTCACTAAAATATATAAAAGGTAACAGTTCTTACTAACTATTTACCTATTGGTCACGTTGAGATAAATGCTAATAATAGCAGCAACTAATGTAAAAGCTTAATTCTCAACAATACAAATCTTGTGTCCATAGAACTACCCGCATCCTGCTTCAAGGACAATCATTAGTAACTCACAATGTGGTCTTTATGTTTTGTCAAAAGCGATACTATCACCAATATAGTATCCAGGAATAATTATCATGCTGATTCAGAGGGTGAGTTTCACACCAGGGGAATTGGAAATGCGTTTCTCACATCCCACAAAAATTAAGATAAGATGTTCTTAATAATCAGTACTCTTAACTCTATTAACATATAGATAACAATAGGAACATAAGATCAGAAAGTGTGCAACTCAACCATGAAAAAGTCAAAATATCTTAACTAGAAATATGATCTTAAAAATTAATCATGACCAGTGCGAAACTCCCCCAAGTCTTTTCCACCCACTGGTACTGTAAAATAGTTAAAAATGGAATATAGAAAAGCCTAAAGAAAAACGAAAAAATTACATTTCTCCTCATTGGTTCTTATATGAGAAATTCTTGTCTTTGATAGCTGTGTCGAGAAACATGCGTGTTTTACCGGTCTTAGAAGTATAAACGTGTAGAATGCTTTTGAGGGAAACGACCTCAATTAGTATAGGTCGATGTATACATGCCAGCAATTAAGTTTTTTTAATCGCAGTTCGATCCAAGTGACACAAACAATACATCTTGTGTACCAAAGAAAAATACATTGAAGATTTCTGAATTCTGTTCAGTTATGAATGTTGAATGTTCAACCCATATACATAAGTGTTGCACGAGACAATTGGCCATTCTGTATAGAAAATTTTACAAAAGAGAAAATAAAGAAAGTTTGTGTTCCATGGGCTTCTGGGGCCATTTCTCGTTGTTTTTAGCAACGGTTCTGGATTGTCCAATTTAGCTTTTGTGTTAATCTAAGGCAGACTTTGAGTATATTAACTGAGGTTTTGGGATCCTAGCATCCTTTTGAAACTCTACAAAGTTTCTACATTCTATGGACGCAAAACATCGCTGTATAAGTTTGCGGATGTTTTTGTGAGATATGTCGCACATTTTGATGCCTACAAGTATGAACACCACCTCTTACTTATTGGGGGTTTTCTCTTAAAAAATTATGTAAGTTAGACAGGATAAGATTTTTAATTATAGTTTATGGAGCAATCTGCTGAGCCCATATCTTCATACCTGATTTTGGTGATTAGGCTAATCAGGTGCAATTTGATTAGTATCTCAAAATACCTGATTCTGTCTTGTCACCAGAAAAAGTGATGTCATTTTAAAATAACCTTGAATTGGGATTGTCAGCTGTAGTTACTTTGATCAACAAACAGAATAGATATGAATTAGACGATAATAAAAATTCACCTGATTAGCCTAATCACTGAAATCAGTATGATGATAAGGCCCCAGGTCTTCACAATATTCTCTATGCTATTTTTATTTCATCAAATGATAAGCAGATCACCAAAATGCCGTCAAGCATGTCGTCATGTCGCCCATCATGTCGTCATGTCCAGAACGCCCCTACTCCTATAACCCCAAAATACCAAAGATTAATGCTTCCAATAACCATCCTAACCCATCTCACACCCATTCCATAACTATACTTCAAAAATGAATGCAAAATGAATGCTCCCAATAATTATCCTAACCCATCTCACACCCATTCCAAAACAATACTTCAAAAATGAATGCAAAATGAATGCTCCCAATAATTATCCTAACCCATCTCACACCCATTCCATAACTATACTTCATAAATGAATGCAAAATGAATGCTCCCAATAATTATCCTAACCCATCTCACACCCATTCCAAAACAATACTTCAAAAATGAATGCAAAATGAATGCTCCCAATAATTATCCTAACCCATCTCACACCCATTCCATAACAATACTTCAAAAATGAATGCAAAATGAATGCTCCCAATAATTATCCTAACCCATCTCACACCCATTCCATAACTATACTTCTAATCTGTGCACCAGACTCTAAAACCATCTTGGGAAACCTCCACTTCTCACAATACCCCTCTCACGTGCTCCGTCTCCCAGTGCGTGCCACTTGCAATATGCAATGGCTTCTGTGAATGACGGGTGCGTTTCAGACCCCATCTTAGTGGTGACCCTACTTTACTGGGGTCAGACTAGGCTCATCCTCCATTCCCACGTCTGATAATGCCACACGACACAATGTCCCTCTAATCACCTTTGGTGGCGGAACTATTCTGACGCAGGAGGAAATTCTTTTTTTTATTGCTGCGCCATTGACACATTTTGCATGAGTGGATTGGTGGGAGGTTCGAGGTTTCCCCTCCTTTTTTCTTTATTCTTTATTTATCTAATTTTATATTCATCCTTTTTTTTCTTTTTTTTTCTTTTTTTCTTTCTTTTTGTTGGGGGGGGGGAGGCAGTCATGAGGGTCGATTAATGGAACTGTGCGTAGATAATGGATAAATGAATTAATGAATAATGTATATTTAAATATACATATTATAGATAAAACATAAATAAATGATTAATGAAATAATTAAAAGTAAGTGGATCAAAACATCAAAATAAATATAAATGAATCAAAGGAATAGAAAAAAAACAAATCAATGCATTTTTGATGTACACGGGGCACTCAATAATATTGTAATTTTACTAATTATACTCATCGCAATTTTCGTTAAATAAATGGTTCTCTATTAATATTTTGAACTTCAAGGAAGCTGCATGTCTGGATAGATGAATATCACGCTAAACTAAATATTAATACATTATTAACACACAATAGATATGAAACATGATTCGTTTGAAACTTTCGCACTATAAAGATTAATTAGATAGCGGGATGAAAAATCTAAATCCTATAATCATTGACTTTAACTTCATATCTCTATATACATCAAGTCATACTTCACTTTTTTGAAATCAAAAGTTTGATTTGCTGACCCTGTATACTTGTTGTTGCCGAGTCTAGATCTATTTCCCAATAGCAGTAACAATAACCTTTCTGTTGCAAACGAGACCCAACATGCGATATGTCCAGAAAAGTAATCTAAACTTGTAAAGCTGCAAAATAGTTGTTATCTCCTGAAGGCTCAGACATTGATCCACTTTCATCAATACTGCGATTGAAAATCATTCCCAGTCTATTCACAAAAATCTATTTCATATCAATGAGGCCCATATAAATCTGCTTTCTATAACTAAAAGTATGACAGATGCTTTAGAGAGGAAACAAAACGTCATTCATCACATTTTCAGTTGGTTATTCAAGGAAAGTAACTCATTGAATTGCAGTAAATATGATTAATACATCACTGTAGACGCCCTTTTGTAATTATTATCGTGATATCTATCTTACTAAGTTTTCCTCTTGGCGTCTCTGAAAGTTTTAATCAATGTCCCACTATAGGATGAAACCAACCAACATCACGCTCCTGTCACAGTGTGCAGTCCTTACTAGGTAATCTCAAAACTGGATCTAGCAAGATATATCACATTTTCCCGTTTTTATTTACTATTTCTCTGTGTGCTGATAAAATGTACCATCGTTCTGTTGAACTACAGGTCATACTGAATAAATTTCCTGATACAAAACAGAATTAGTCAGTTACAGAAAGGTTACATCTGAAACGAATGTAGCAAACTTATTCAATGTTAATAGTTCAGAATTGTGATGACATATTTTTGTGCTGTACGTATATCTCTTTTGGGAGAATATCTCATTTTTTTAAGAAAAAAGGGCAACAAGTTAACTCAGTCCATCAGTAACGATAATTATCAGTATATCCATACAGTTAATACCTGTTAGGACTTGAGGAATTTATGGAGAACATTTTATTTTATCATTAAATATTTAGATAAATATTCAATAACGAGGCTTTTTGCCATTTACAGGAAGACCAACAGTCCTATTGTTAAGAGCTTGTAACTTCCTTGAAAATTATCCAATTTTGATCTGTTGGTATCATTTGAAAGCTAAGAACATTTTCTGTAATGCTTAATTTCTGCAGGGAGCATAATTTCTGTGTGGTTAAAGTATACAACACTAACATTGAATGGCATGGGGTTTAAGCTTTTTCCCATTGACCCCAATCCAAGATAACCCTAGGTTGGACTCTTGGAACATCTCTATAGCACAGTAACAAGCCTATGTTGAATGTTAGTCCTTGTCAGCTACCGACAAATGTTAATCCTATAACCAGATATTCCTCATGGTACTGACTGAGTGGTTGTTTGGAAAGGGTTAACATTTGTCAGCCACCGCCAAGCCCTTGTCTCTAGGCTTTAGTCGGCATTTCGAAACCCGCCTTAAGGATGATGTACGAGCCCCATGGGAGGCCCAAGCACTAATTCATTAGGATATGAAACCTGGGGTGACATTCCTCTAATCAGAAAACAGGGCTGGACCTCGCAATTAGAGCAGCGAGCGAGAAACAGTCTAATTTCGGTACTACTAGGTTGTCTATATTACTTGTTGGTGACCAGAATTTAATCAGATTCAAGCATTTGTGTTTCATGATAATGGTAGTAGCATAATATTATTATCAATAAAATAATATAATAATAGTAACATAATATTATTATGTTACTATTATTAGACTTGGGCCAAGGGGGTATCCATTCTGTCCTTGGTAGATTAGGTTGTCCTATACGATTTCAAGGTGTTCTTTTAACATGTGAATGGTGTCCCTGCCCAAGTTACCTTTGATATGAAGCAGGAAGATGGTTGCCTCATACACCAATGACATTGGGTCTCCATTCAACGATCTAAAGCCCTGTTTCCACCAGCCGAATTTACCACCGATTTGTTGCTAATGTATTGATTTCAACTTGTAATATGGCAAAGGATAATATGTCCTACACACCATTTGAAAGAGATTTAAAAACCTTTCCTAATGGTATATAACATGTTCATGACTAACCAATATTCCCACTGCCGATTTCTGAAATCGGTAGTAAAATTGGTTGGTGGAAACAGGGCTTAATGTAACTTGTAGATTCTTTTGATGGTGTTGTGTGTTAACCTATATTACCTTTATGTCGTTTCCTATTCCATTGATATAAACCACAGTACAACTTAGAGAGCCACCGGACCATTTCTGTATTCAAATTCCTGAAAGGTTTGTTAGCATTGTTTCTGAAAATGCCATCTTAAATTAAAACTTTCATGCCAGAGAATCCCCTACTAAAATCTTTATTCAGTCTGCAACCCATCTTGCCCAGTAAAACAGCCATCCCTTGCAGTCTATTAGGTACTTGATTCATTTGCTTGACCTGATTAAGAGTTGTTGGTAGTGGATGGACCAAGGAGGGGGTTCCACCTAATCCCAAGGAAGTGCTCCCACGAGATTAACAAATATTGGACAGATACTAGGATAGGCCTTCAGACTATCTCCCTGCACCTTGGCTCCTAGATCACAATTCTGATAACAATAAACATTCATGAGATTAGGCACGTATATCATGTGAATTCCTGAAGCAATTCGTGCATTTTTATCTAGTTCTTGAAAATGTATTGTTCCGGAAGAAATTAATGTAGGGATAGGGGTTATAACTCCAAATGTTTTGAAGTTGAGATCACTTCATCTATAAGAGAGATTTTAAGATAGCAATTTATCAATGATAAGATAAAATGCTATACATATATGCATTACACCAACAAAAAGAACAATAAACATTCAATGAAAAGCAAATTACTTGAAAAACATATAATATCCAATAATTTATTATCAATGAAATAACATTATACCTCAATTATATCATTAACATAATCATTATAGGATCTGGGTACGGCGTGACTTCTTTTACAGAGAGCAATAGGAAACTTAACAGCCTGGATTCCAGACTTAAAGATAATGCTATAATATTATGCCATCACGTTTTGGAATTCATGTTACTATATGAGGCCAAAACATAATGTTAATAATTCTTTGTGGCCATGTGTAAGTCAGTGTCATTGCAGTAAATCAAAATCACGTTGATTCAGGTTACACCGTTTTGACCCCCCAATGCACTGCCAAGTTGATTATAACTTTTCAGGAAATCGAGATCTAGGAACCGTTTAAGTAACGTCAACTTTTGCCTTCCTTAATTCAATAGGTAAGAAGGAGGGGAGTAAACACTCAGAGAGCCATAGGTGAAACTCGTGCTTAACTCGTGCTATACTCGTGACCTCCAAGTCAAACCAATGCAGGAACCCAACCAGTCTCCTGACACACGCCGGCCACCTCTCTGATGAACCTCCACTTTTTCATCTCCTTGATTTCCCAAAGGAAGGGGACCCACCGAAAGTCCCCTCTCCCACTGGACAAGAGGGGGATTCGGGGCCCAAAGAATTGGCAAAGGCCCTAAATTACTTCTACAGGGTCTTTAGAAGAGTCGCTGCCCTCTGTGGAGTTCATATTATAGAAGCCAGTTTACATGTCAATTAAGGTGGCTTCTAAAAGTTAGAGTCTTCTACCAGGAAATGGCTTAGAGATGCCGTAACGTTTATGCCGATGTGTAATGGGCTAATGGTAAACTCTTAGGGAGGTTTATAACAGCATGTTATCGTATAACGAGTCCTTTCAAAGCAGGGGACGTACAGTTGAGGATGGATGAAATGCATTTCCACCCATCCAACCCAGCCAGAGGTGTGACTTTATAATAATGTTCCAGCAACATTCTGTGTTGGTCTGGTTATATTCTTTTGATGACTCCCAATTATGTTACGTATTGTCATAACAATGCACTGTGACGTTATTACAATGTTCTGGTTATGTTCTTCAACCCAAACAGAATGTTCTTATAACATTCTGTTTTGGTTTCATCATAACCTCACTAAAAATAATGTTAAAATAACATACTGATTTGGTGAGGTTTCAACCTCAACATCAATAGTGTCATTGTTATGTGCTATCTTAGTTAGTTACAAAAAGTATGGTTGCAGAACGTTTCTGTTACATCACAAGCTGGCTGGCTAGGAACGATGTGATCTGGCAGACCGTTATTGATATATCGCAGAACATTGCAGGACTTCACTGCTACTTTGATCTTTGGCTGGATTTAGCAAATGCCATTCTCTTTAACGTTGTGCCTACGTAATGAACTACAACAACTTGAATCGTGTAAAGTGTATCAGAAAGCTGTGTTGCTGTGTATCCAAACAAACACCATTGACAACTAATTCGCACTGACGACCTTTAGCATTGTTTCCCATAGGAAATATATGCTATTAGATTTGATAAGGTTTACAAGCAGTATAGATCTTTGTATACCTTCAGTCTTCTTGTCTAACCTTTCCCAAATTTTGGAATGAATATGGCATAAATTTTCTTGTATTTCAAAATAAACTTATATTTTGAAGTCAACTAGATGGTTCCTGCTTGGATCAAAATAGATTGACAGCTACCCCAACCTCAATGAGCTGTTTCAAAAATTTAATGATCTTCGCAGCTACAGAGGATTTATTTGTACTTACCGAAATTCTGCAGGAGTTTAAAATGCTGTTGTAAAAGGATACTCCTGCAAATGCACCCCAAGCTCCTTTAAATACTACCGACACTGATGTAAAATATTTTTACCAAAACCTTCCATAGCTCAATGGGCGTAAAAGGTGATGTAAGTTATGAAACATACCCTTATGCATCGTTTTTACCATCTGATTATGGCGCTAGCCCCAGCTGTCATATCAGATTGTGTTCAATGACATTACCGTCTCGTTTGAATGGATGCATTTATATGATTGCGAGGGATGGCACATTGAAATCACGTTGTTGAATGCTACTTTTAAAAGCCCATCAATTTCCTGCATGCATAGAAATCGTAGAATGGAACCTTTACATACGCCTTTTTCAATAGTATGGCACTCTGCTAGCAGATATATTACCTGAACCAATCGATCTTGATATATTTTTTTATGTGAATGTTCTCTGCACGGGTTCATGAAAAAGCTAAAGGTGTATATATAAAGTTGCAAGCAGAGCTTGAACCATTTGTTGTAGATGCATATACTAGCCACTAGTCTGAGGCTTGGTTCATAATCACTTACAGGAACATTACCTGTAGTTAATGTTTCATTACTTAGAAGAACCAATTTCCATCACCATTAGCTTAGGGATTTTGCAATTGGTTCCCTATAAAGCTTACGGACTTTTTAGGTTTAGCGAACGGATTTCTCGAGGTATGTAATTGAGGTTTTCTATTTAAACCACTTTTTTGATAAATAAACTCAGCTTTGCTTATGTTTAATGAAACATTAAATCTTCCTATTAGCGAACGTGTTTTTTTTTTTATAAAACAGGCGGTGCTGGCCAAACACCTTGATATAACGGCCTATAATCCTGTAATGATAATGACCCTTAATTTCGTTTAATAGCTTATGATTGTACTGTTCCACATTGGTATTGGGACAAGTGTCCCTTAACGACTATAATATATGGATGCCAACAATATATGTTTTCATCTACAGAAAGAGAGGCGGACATGCAATCACATCAATAACTGCTTTTTATATTTTCAGGATTGGCTATTTGATTCTCATCCACAACAGATATATTGAATTTATATGTTGATAGGTGCACCCTTATTACCCCTTTATCGACGAATTGACCTTCCATGCTGTTCATATGCAAAGACAACACAGAGTACAAAATCAAAAGGCTCACTTCAAAGCGACTTGAGAAGGTCATTTCTATGACATCTAAGATTAATATCATTAACTTCTTTGATCTCAAATACAGAATCTATATGTCTCTGTTGCCTCTAAAACGTCAACAGTTTCTGCCTTTCATAAAGAAGTTTAATAGGATTCAAACTACTGCCTAGACATTTTCAACCCACATGTTGACCCTACTGGACAATACTACATTTTGTATGACACACACCACTAACAAGATAATTGGTTCTGGTTAGGGTGCCATCGGTTTACAGCTATATGTCATGGCAAGTTCTCATAAAGGTAGTTTGTATTCATGGGCAAACCCCCGGCCCTGGCAAACAATTTAGTGAGAGCCAGGCCCATTGTGCGCAATTATAGCTTGACCTGACTACCCTCTACCTGACCTTTTCAGGGACAGCGGATACAACTCACCCTGAAATGGGCCTTGTTTACAGGATTGAGGGAACTGCACAGTTAACTGTAAGCAGTTGCTAGTTCCAAAAGAGGATATGAAGAATTTTGAAAAAAAAAGGTAATTATGAGAGAACATGCAGAGGTATCGGGTCGTGTTATAAAGGTTTGATTGGGGTTTTGGGGTTTTTAATAAAAGATAAATATTATAAAATCAGCCACAGATGAAATTTACCCCTAATAAAAGGAATAGAATTTTTTCTTTTTCTTTTCCAAAAATACAAACCATAAACAGCTGATAAAGATTCTCCCCAAAGATGCAAATCATGAAGAACATTTTGATATATAGTTCTGTTTTAGATTAAGAGGTACTAGTGTGCAGGATCTCACTTTGAATAGCTTGTATTTCACCCCTAATGGTGTAGTGTCTGTACATTTCCTATTTAAACATCACAATATTCATCCAGGGCAATAACAAACATGATATTCCCCTGATTTAAACTGTAAACTACAGAGACCAGGGGAATATCAAAAAGTTATTCCCCTGGAAAACCAAGGAAACATGAGGCCACGCCCCTTTATTAAGGCTAAACCAATAGCAATGCACAGCACCAGGGGAATAACTTTTAGTAAAGCCACGCCCCCAAATGCTATCATCCAATCAGAGAGCAGCAGTGGAATATCTAGGTCTATAATACAAAGGGGGCACCAAACCAATTTTCAGCTTATTGATAATTATATAAGTAACTATAAGACTTCTTTAGATGGAGGCATTAGAAATACCAATACAAGGCTGCATCATGCAATGAACCATATCTGTCATGATATTTGTTGGAATAAACCTGCATTTCCTTCATGGCAATATTTACATCGCTATTCATCCGAATGATGCATCTCACTTATCTGTTAAAAGCATTGCACCCATTTCGCAAACTCTTTCTCATGCGATGGTAGTGCAATATTATTGCATTTATTTCTTGATGGCTAGTTTGCTTAAACTGGAAAAGGAAGATGTTATAAATTTTCTCCTATGATCTCCTGGCTCTTAAGTTGTTATTCGGTTACTGAGTAATTTTTGTTGCATTAAATACTGGAAACCCACCGAATTCGTTAAAAGAGCTGCAGTTTTGTTCACTATTGTATCTTGGTACATATGAGTGTTATCTAAATATGTAATCTAAATCTTGCACCATCTTTGCAACATAAATCAATCGAGTATAATTTGGGCTCTTTTGCCAATTCATTCTCATTACTTGCTTCATTACGACGTGACGTTAGAGAGCACCGAGAAAATAATGAGACAGTCACTCCTATAATTAGATGTGTGATTGAGAACGGCCTGCATGTACATATAAGAACCACTGCCTACCAAATAGCTCTTTCAATAGAACATTAAGAATTATACTCCAACTTGTTATAATGTCATTTGGCAAAAACATAATTATTTTACTATAATTGTGGAAACCTTGTTCTGATGTGCAAAATCATACGCATGAAAATAAATGTGAACGTTAATGAAGGGGGGAGGGCAATCTATGTAGTGCTGTCCCCCACCCCCATCCCTCAAAAAATACACATTCCTTCCATTTGTAGGATGCCTCAATTACAAATAGAAAGGAAAACACCGCACATGCATGTAAATGCTCAACAATTTCAAGCTTTGGCTATCATTAACTTTTTCTGAATTCATGGATCCACTGCTGGAAAAATAAACTCGACACATATTCCCCTTGTATAAAAATACATCTCAATATTGTAAAATGTATATATATATGCAAAACACCATTCTCGCCAACTCAGCAATTTCCATTATGTCAGTGTAGCAAACGATACAACAAGGGGTACATATGGACAATAGTCACGAACCCTACCCACACTACTGCAAGCACTTTTCTCACCCGCAGGACTGACCTGACCAGACTAGTGGTAGGGGACAGACCCACAAACAATATTTGTTATGTTTGTTATTGCACCTCCGTCTCCTGCAGCCAACGCTGGACGCTGACCAAAGACGAATGAGGCCCACACCCTGCCTTATTAAAGCCCCATTCGCGCTGGCCGATGATTGTGTCGCTGGCAGGTCCGACAAAGTTATCGTAGGGGGAAGACGATAATCTCAGGGCCGATAAAATTATCGCATGTCCCTGTGATTCAACAAAATAGCATTCGCTCTGGTGGAACTAGACCCTAACGATTGCAAACGATAATTTTTTCAAGTGCTTGTGGCCCTGAATCGGCTGGAATTCAACCGATTCAATCCAACATGTTGGATCTGATCGGTTGCAGATGTGTCGTTTGCTTTGTCGTTTGTACCAAAGTTGCAAACGATAAATGTCGCAAGAGGTCGTATGTACCGAATTTGCCAGCGCGAATGGGGCTTGAATCATATTCAGGTCGGTTTACACTTTCTGGTGGCTATACATTGGTCCAAGGAAACCATTACGATTTCTGGGTTATGCTGGAATGAGCACTGCACTTTGGACGGCTTTAGACATTTGTTAGCAACCCCTCGTCTATCTTTTTCACTTTTATTTTATCCTGCCTTGCATTTCAAATCATTGAATTATTTTTCGATGCAATATATAACCGTAAAATACTAAGATATTTTGCCATTTTGCTCGTCACTAAGCATTAGACAACACAGTCCACCTGGCAACTCATTTCAAAAGCACTGTAATTTTCAGTTTGCACATACTAATTACGACGTCGTTTGCACCTGACAAAATTATAATGCCCATACAACGTCCTTCTGATCTGATAACAGAATATTATTAGGCAATCAATGGGCGTTGTCTGAAAATGAAGATGTAAATTGGGCTAAACTGGACCTAAAGGCTGTTAGTATGCGCAACCCGAGTACGTTTTGAAACACCATAATAGTCTCATGTGTCTAGCTTTTAAAGATTTCAAAAAGGTTGGAATAGGCAATAATCATGGTTAATTGCTGTCTGTGAATTGAAATTTACTATCGAAACGTCGCTTAGAGTTGTTCAGCACGAGCTATATGCAGTACTGAAAGATTATTTTTCCATAGTAAGATTTTCCAAAGCTTATCTTGAGGCCCAAAATTGGCCACATCAATAAAAGGCAAATAAGAATGATTTTGCATTGGGTTGAGTGTCCCATGGAAGATTCCTCTATAGCTACCATCACGTCGTTTTATCAACTTAAGAGCAAAACGATCATAAAAAACGATTGCCAGTTTGTCACCTTGTGATACAGACACATTTGTTAGCCAAGTACGTAAAACCAAGTCTTTGTATGTTTTGCTGGCGGAATTAGTTTTAAAGAGCAATGCACATTGTATCTCATATTAAAACTGCTCGCGGTATTTCATTAGTAAGATCTGTTCGTCAATCGTCCTTGTGACTTTTGGCATTCAGCATGTGATCACCTATACCACGTTGCGAAAATTATAGTAATGATGATAACTGCAAATCATGTTTTGATAAGTTTATTTTAGTTGGTTGGTTGGTTATTGGTTGCTTTATGCCCTAACCAACTGCCAGGGTCATATCAAGGGCGGTGATGGTGATCGAATCTATGAGAAGGTAGAGACCATACCCCTACACATTTACCGAGGTAGGTGTTCTATAATGTGCCTGTGGCCCGTTGCACAATGGGTTTCGTAACAACGAAAATATGATAAACAACGCAAGAGTTCGTTGTTGCTTAATAAATTATTTGCAGTTATTTTCGTAACAACGAAACTTTTTTTAACAATTTTTTTTCTATATTTAGAATGTCCTCAAACAGTTGTTACTTTTACTGTTTCTTCTCTAATGTCTCGCCTTATTATATCAATTTACAGAATTCAATTCCATCCATTAGAACCAGAGATTTTTACTATTTAAGTAACAGTGGATTATTTTCGTAGCAACGAAACTTTTCGTTACTAAGCAAAAGTTCGTTGTGCTTTCGTTGTTTTATTTTAGTAACGAAATTCTATTGTGCAACGGGCCACTGGTCCTATAGTCAGGGCCAGACACACAACAGCCGATGGGACAAGGCCTTTGATATCCCAGTTGTTGCCACTGGGAGACGTTCAGAGGGGTGTAGCAACCCAGCCCAGGCCCAGGATTGAATCCCGGCCGCCTGCGCAGCAGACGGTCATGCTAACCACTACACCACCCCGCACACCTAGTTTATTTTAGTTCTGAATATTGAAGTTTATCAACATCAAATTGATCACCAATGTGGTGTCCTGCCCATTTTGGGAAGGAGTGGCGTCATCTGCAAAAGGGCTATATGGCACATTGTAATTAATAATAAGTGTTTGCGATGTGAACCTATCCACCAGTCCATTGCCACTATATGGGCAGCAGCAGCCTATATCTCACTATATAGATATTGGCTCAGGAACATGCTGACGCATTGGCATCAGCTGAGGTTTAGATCTGGACGCCGAATGTAGAGATATAACTATTGAGGTAGGAAGGCTCTGTCAGGTAAACATATAATCTGATTCACTTTTGTAAAAATGTTCAATGCCACTGCGACAACACCAAATTGATAATTAGTTAGTCGCCGGTGAAAAGAAATCGCAGTGAAGAATTGCTAAGGAGGTTACCTGATAAATTCTAAGGGTCAGAAATGACAACTTTACTGGTAAGCATTAAGAATTTTTGTCTCTGTAAAATAAGATTACTTTGACTAATTCTTACACCACGTAGCCTATAAATTATACTGAATTTTCGCTTGTAATGCAGTCAGTCCCACTACCAACTCTGCACATCAAATCAAATGTTTATTGTCAACTTCACGTTCATACAGTAACACATTGTCTTCCAGTCGATCAAAGAAAGAAAATGATAAATAATAAGAAAAAAAAAAGAAAAAAGAGAGAAGTTAGATGAGTATTTACATATGATTCAGGTCAATGAGTGTACCAACCATACTTCCAAATAACGAGGTCCATAATCATTCCATCAGATAATCCTTATACATCTGAATACTTTCCTCTTAATCAACTTTTAAAACTTTATCTTGGTCAAAGCTCGCTGCTCATCTTGTGTCAGCTGGTCCCAACATACACACATGTGCAGTTCCTAAGTTAACACCCTCTCAATTTAACTCACATTCTCACTCTATTTACAAACTTAATCATGGAGGTATCCCTACATCCCTTTGACACCCCTCTGACTCAGGGAACTATTTTCACACGTGGAAGATCTCGCCGGTCGAGGGAGGTGAAGGGGAATGCTTCCGGCGGTGCACAGTGAGTGCAAAGCCTGTTAAGCCCGACCCAGTGTTTATTGCTACAGCTTGAAGATATGTGTGCTCGTATGCAACGGGCCGACAGGACTAATACGTGTAGACACCACACAACAGGCAAGTACACGGTTATCCACCACTAGGCTTGGCGGATAGGATATATGTGTCATTTAATACTTAGGATATAATTATGTGTCATTTAATACTTCATTTTTAAGGCACAAGAACGTCTGCGAAATCTCCTGAGTAAGCTTCATACCCATATACTTGGTGGCATATGTTATAATTATGACATAGTTAGGATTGGTTACAATATTATTTTAATGATTCTGACAAGTATTATCTGATTATAGCATGATCCTAGCTAATAACTAGTTCGATCATATCATGATAAGTATCCTTATGATTATCGAAGCTCTAGTCTTGTTCAATTTAGATAACAGTTAAAGTTTCAAACCAGCTGCCTAGTCACTGATTGATGATCTATTAACATCGATATCTATTATCTAGATCCTAGAGATATTTCACAAATTGTTTGCTTGAGATTTACAAGGAACCTAGCATGGTGCGAGCTGCTGAGAAATGTGCTGCGGTCTTAATCCTCATGGACAAGTAGCAATTCATCTCATGAGCAGATATTTGAGGGAATGGTTTTACATTATACTGAAATCCAGGGGAGACATTTCCTGAAAATTAATGGAAATGCCAGACCAATTCCAAGCACTCTCATCAGAAATTTCTTTTCTGCTCCTTAGTCCTTGGAGTGTGAGAATCTGACTGCCATTCCTCCAGGGGGAATTACTCCGTCTACTAATGAGGTTGTTACCTTTAGACTGAGTCCTCCTGCATCTGGTACCCCCTGCTCAGTCACAGAGGCTCAGAGTGGGGGATTTCACTTCTAGAGGGGCTCAGTGTGGGAGATCTAGTTCGTAAATAGGCTCACTAGGGGGGACTTATGCCTGGTTTAGGCCTAGGAAGGCACCTTTGCTAAATCAATTAGTGGGGGATTTCCTTAGATGTTTACCAGACACACATGTTGTAATTGAGTGTTGGAACATTCAGGTTTTGAGGCGCTCGGAGTTGCTCGGTTTGCTGTGATGAGCTGCTCTCTCATTAACAGAGTTCTAGCTGTCACGTTATCTAATCTATTTACAGGGGGTATGTGTAGGTACCTGTTACCAATATAATACGAACTAGGCTAGAATGTCTGAGCTTATCAGTTAGATTGTAATGAGGTGAAAGACCAAGAACTTCTGTATGGTGATAGAAGCCCTACATTAAACCCAATCTCATCCAGATTTGCGTGTCCGAGATATTCTCAAAGCCTCAAGGTCTGTAGTGTATATATTCTAGATTCTTTTCGATAAATAAGCAGACAACATTGCAGGACAGTATGGGGCCAGACTGCCTTTAAACGCTAAATGCTTAATATTCCCTTTCAAGGATGGAGGAAAATGCTAAGCATAAGTATAGTGCTGAAAAGTCCTAGGTGGAATATTTACATGTGTCTCACATAGGACTGAGCAGAGATAAGACTAGTAAACTCAATAAGACAACATAATCTTCATAAGTTTCAAACAAGTATTTGCAGCTACACTAGGTACATGTAATAAATCATAACCAACCTGTCCAATTTCAAGCAACAGCCATTCTCAGCTCCTTAATCTGTAATGCCCCTATATGAGTATACACATATATAATCAAAATCTGTATCTCATGATATAGCTAGCTGCTAGGCACATGCAATTTATATCTTCATTATCATTAGGTATGGTATTACATATGAAAACATAAAGGTTTGGTTTAGAAAAAGAAACAAAAGGTTCCTAGTCCAACAACTAAGGAGCACTACAAGGCAATCTACACCTCCTGATACAAAGGAAGGCGCAGAAGATGTGAGGACTGTTTTTTGAATATAGGTCACTTCCCAGAGCTGAGGAAAAACTGCGTTGCTAAGACAATGGCCCGACCCTGTGGTAATGCATAATAATGTAAACACACTTATACTGGTCGCCCCCCCCCCCCCCTTACCTGTTTCACTTAAGCTGTACGGGTGGGATTTTGTGACTGAGGACTGGTTTTTACATTATGCTACCTATACCTTTTTGATAATGATCACAATAATATCCGAAGAGAATATGGACAGAAATTTGGACAACACTATACGTGTACACTTTAAGGCCTGTGATGAATATAAGATTATATAACCCCAAGAAATTATAGATGACAATTATCATTATAAAGATGAATGACTTTTTGATTTTCCTCATAGTCAAGTTGTTAACGCGCGCCAAAGTCTGTGAAACTGTAATAGGTGCAATAATAAATCAATTAATACCTCTGCTTAGGGATCTTGCCTTCGTGGCTCATAAAACCATTTTGTGTTAATTTAAACCTTTTAGTCAATCAAAAAAGCAGTCATAGCTCATTGAGGAACTTACCTAATAGAGACATCTGCTGTCAGACACTCATGTAAGTATGTGATAATGAAATGTACATGTTTTATCCGAAACCCACAATAATCACACATATTCTTTTAAAACATATTCTACTATATATTAATTGGCCAAATTAAGCCCCGATTCAGCCCAGTGGGCTTGCGGTTTTAGTGACACGTTAGGCGTAGATACGATAAAAGCAGTGGATTGTTATGTCCCCTCCACAACCTCATCGACCTATTACTCGCCCCGCTGAACCCGGGAAATACCGTAGGAAGGAACGGGGCAATTCTAGGAGGAGGTGGTCTTCCTGCTTTGAAAGAGCTGCCCCTCGGCTCTGAGTGGCTAGATGCATTGAGCAGCTCCGAGCAGCTCCGAGCAGCTGGTTCTGCCTCTAAGAGGGTCCCTCACCTGATCACACATTCACCCGAACGACCTTTTTCCTTCATTGTATTTGAATAGAGACAACGTCCTTGCAAATTGGACCTTCCTTTAAGTTCCTCTTTGTTTGTGAATTGAGACGGGCTTTTCTCGCAGTGTTAGTAGAATAAGTTGATATCAATGTTACGTGAAACGTGAAGAAGATGACATAGAATTTCAGGAATCGTGTGTAAGTAGTACAAGGCTGAGAATACAAATTTACAAATGATAATATATTTAGGAAAAGGAGATGGGTCATCTGTTTCAAATTTTGGATGAATAGTTAGGCATGTCAGAAAATCATTTTCATGGATGTTCAGTTTTGAAAAGCGATTAAGTTAATATATACATGTGTGAATGTGAAATTATCCAAATTCCCTAAATAGCTACAAGAAGTGTATGCTTTTAAATATTTAGCAGTTCTATCAGGCTTAACTGAAGACGCATTGACATTAGAAGCATACTGTGATACAAATTAATTCCTTGCACTTGTCCTGTGTAGGTAATCCTTCACCTTTCACGTGAGTAGAAAGTACACCCGATATCATGTTTCAATAACTTCCAATAGAATAATGACTATTATCTCATATTTCACATGTACCGTCAATCGCAATCTTCTGCAATTTGTCAACTAATACGGATGCTCGTCTCTTTAATTCATCTTAGCAGAAGAACTCGCCTTTAGTAACTAGGTTGCCCTTCAGATTTATATCGAATGAACTACTGACACCCCCTCCCCCATGAATGACAAGCTAACTTTATATAAATTGCTTACATTAATATCACATTTCGTATTTGTTCACTTTTAATCTCAGGTCGGCGCAAATTAACTTCTGAAGACCACCCTTCTTCCATAAGTTAAGTCACGCTAGGACTTCAGTCTGATCTCATAATAGGCCCAACGATATGAACTATGGATGAATGAAATAAACTCGTACATGTTTAGTTTTTTTTGGTCATGTACTTCAGGCAGCATTGCAATCGATAACTTTTCCAAGGGCCACATTTGCATAATGATGTAATTATATCACAATTGCATTAGTCATTATCAGCTTACCATCAAACCATAAACTTTCTGATAAAACTACCGTATAGTATAATGATTATGATTTCAGATTTAAAAAAAATTCTTTCATGACCTGCTTGCCCTAAAACTGCTAAAAAAAAATCTCCAGATTTGCTCCACTTAAAAACACAGCCCAACATTTATCTGTTTACTTCTTCATCTTTTTTTCAATTTATCGCGTGCAAGACACTAATAAATCTCATGGTTGACGTTGGCCCCTTACCCCTCAGCACCCGTTCATATAAAATAGCAGCCCTCATTATGCCTGTTTACCTAGGTGGTCCGCTGCAAATTTATTTATTCGCTCTTTCTCGGATTAATGGCCATTTCTAGGCGCCATACATAAAGTTGGTCGCACGGCCTGTTCACCCTGTTATACTATCGACAAGCCGGGCCAATTAGCTTGGCGGAGATATAAACAACAAACCCCTTGGTCCTGGTAAGACTTCCTGGGCTGTGGTGCTACCAAATACAACCTTGCTTGTTTGAATTTTCCATATACATACAACAGGCAGTGAAGAGATTAATTGGAGATCATGTGACTGTAGAAGGGTATACATGTACATTTTAAGGTGGATATGGTTAAATCAAGGGTATATCAAAAATCAACCTATTATAGAGGTGCTATGCTCTGGAATAATTTACCTGTGGAATTAAAACATGCACCTTCAAGGCAATCCTTTAAAACAGCCATAAAAAAACTTAGAACTGTGACTTAGTTTGGTCCGTGTTGGTATAAAGGTATGGTCTTAAGGCATGATTATCAGTTGTGATTGCTGAAAATATATATTATATATATTATAACACTATAATTGACATGACATGTTTGAATCATAAAGTATATATCATCCTGATCATTATGGCTTGTCGCCCATGTTTGCCGATGCTGATACTAGCTAGGCTAAATATGTGGTGGCTAAGTTATGTATATTATTCATAATTCATTCATTGTATTGTTTCCTTGTTTACACCTATACGGAAGATCAATTCATGTAATTGAGTATGGTTTAATAAAAAAAAAAGAAGTATGTTGTTGGTATGCTGATTGTCCTTTCTGACATATCCGGGTGATTCGGAAATGTAAGAAATCGTCTATTATTGAATAAACTAATCAGAAAATACCAATTTGTGATGATCAGCTTAATAATTTCGAAATGATCAGCCCCAATTATTTCTATAAATATGTAAGAGTGCTTTGTTACTCATCATAGAACCTATTCGTTCTATCCTCCCCTATGCAATAATAAACATTATTCATACATATTGTACATTGTGGAACACAAACAGAAATGTGTACTGCACATGCTATCCAAGCTCTCACGGCCTGCTGTCGTAGATTAAGACTCCACGGCAACACCAGGAGGAAGTAAAGGCATTCGCACTCAATGACTCTCTCCATAGTGAGTCTGCAGTAGAGTCTAGGCAAAAATCATAGAGGAAATCTAGATAGAAATGGATGTGGCTAGGTCCGAAAGAATGCTGGAGGCAGCGAACAATAAGGTCAGGGAAGTGGGCTGCAAGTCGATAATGGAAGAAAAAGTTTATAAAGATTTCAATGCAACCGCAATGTTCCTGAGTTATGGGGAAATTGCCACACTATAGAAAAAGCCATGAGTACATTTTGTATTAAGACTTTTCTGACCTTATTCATTCAGGTCACCTCAGATTATATAATTATTATCACTGTTAGTGACAAAAAGAAGTTGACGTTTCCATGACAAAAGGAGTACTTAAGAAATAGTTTATACCTTTACATAGAGTTACATTGGATATGTTTCAGTGAACATACAATTATATTCTCTTCAAAATAATTATGTCCAGCCAGATCGAAATCACTGGTCTGGTTGATCGAATATTCTTTTTGACGGAAAAAACGGTTAAGTTGTTCACAAGATCTTAATGCATTAAGACACGAAAGCAATTATCTGAAGATGAGTTTGCTAAACCACTTATTGCACAACAGTAGCTTCTGAGCGCTGGGTAAGCAAAAATGATTACGGCAGAAGAAATGACTGAACGTAAAACCTACTTAAAACTATATATCAAATAAATATTATTACATAAAAATAAAAGGGACGTTGCAAAAACGACACGACAAGAGTTAAAACATCTACCTTACTAAGGAGACTGCAATTAAACATTTTCTTTAAATTGCAGTGAAGCGTTGGGATACATTTGCATCCAATTATGATCGCTTGGAAGAGTAATTGTGCATCCGTATCCGATGACTATTTCTTATCCACAAAAAAACTAATTGCTCCATTCGTTATTTTACTAGACTGTCTTTAAACTACCATTTTTCCATAGTAACATCTGACGCAACTTAAATTGAAAGTTGAAGTACAAATTAGGTATGTAAAGTTGAAATAAACTGTATCAAACCCAACTCCGGTAGATGGTCTTCAGGTTGTTTTTATTGTATGATAATTAAAAGTGAATCAACATGTTTCGGTCGGCAAAGACCTTCATCAGGATTTCAATTAGGTATGTGCTCTTATACTTTTAGAGGAAGTTATTATTCAAGCTTAAGCTTTTATTCCACGCCGATTTTCAAAGTCAAATATATACTCAACGGAACAGTTGGTTGGCTAGGCCATTCAACAACACAACAACAGGTTTTAAGACGCTGACACATGGCCCTCGGATCAAAGGGCAATGCCCTTAGCACTGACAAAAAGGTCCCTACATCACTTGTCTGTCTCTCAGACCGTCAAAACAGGTAGAGAATAGACACCGATTCTCTTAGTTTGGAGAAACCTACAAATCACCAACACACATAAAACCGTCCATTGTTTGTCCATTGTGGGATAACCACCATAAAACGGGTAAAAATTAATGAGGGAGTTATATTACTAGAGGGGCTGTGATCTGCTAATCCAAACCGTATAATACTGAGGCCCATCTGGGGCCTTTTCACAATTCTGTCATGAATTGTGTCAGGGGGCCGACCAAAAAACATCCACGAGAACTTTGGACCGACGAGAACTTAAAATACCCACGATCACAAAGTTTGCTCTCGTGGGTTTTTAAACTTCTCGTGATACAGAATTCAATTTTTTAGCCATTATAATGTTCCAATGTCCTTCTAACATACTTAAAAAAGTATTATATGTACATAAATATATTATGCAAATGGTTTTAGTATGATTTATCAAGACATTTTTGTGTCCAAAAGTTCTTGTGGATGTTTTCTGGGTGGATATTTCTTCTCGTGGGTCTCATAGTACAATATTCGATGATAATACAATAGAATCTCAGTGGTAAATAGTAACACATCATTCTTATGAATTACATGCATTCAGAATTATTAATTGTATGCTCGCTGTTAATACACAGCAGTCACGAAACAATTGTTTTCCTTTCATTAGCTTTGATATAATATACTTGTGCATGCACAGTACAGAAAAGAATGAGTATAAATCACTGTCGCGTCCCTATGGTATAGATCACAAAACCAGATCATATTGGCTACATCCAATGTACTCCATTGGCTTCGCCTGAACCGATCTTGGGTCGGCTTTCACAGATGCAAATATTGACATGGTCAGCAACATGGGACTTTGACCACTAGATGACCATTGCACGGCACACACTGACCACACTGGCCAGCACCATATTATGGACAAGGGATCAAAGCGGATCAGTGGGATCCAACCGGACCCTGGAGGTCTTAAGGTCAGCACCCCAGGTGCACTGCCCACCCATAGAGCAACTTGGATCCATTGGATCCCAGTAGGCATCAAATGGCACAGAGCCTATTGGTTGAGAATTCCGGTGAAACTCACGCAATGGGTGTACTATTTACTGGCCGCTGGACTGAGCAATTGATGTGCGACCATCAATGGAAATGAGGAAGAGGGGTTAGTGTTTGCATGGCGGGTGGCAGGAGATCCTGAGGAGGGGCCAATGCACTCGTCTTGGCTGTTATTGCCGCTTAACAGCGATTGCCAGCGATTCCCAGAAATGGTCTACGGCGATTGCCAATGATGGCTAAATTGCCACAATAACTGCTTTTGCTGTATAAAGAAAAGATGTTTGTTTATCATAAGACTATATCACTAATATATAAAAGGGCAAGTTATTTTTCCTCGCCAGAAGTTGTACTTCAACATTATAGATAATGTTTCTAATACTGAAGTGTAGTGAGAATTGCGTAAATATCTCCAACACAATCCATTCATATTAGACAAAAAGTAAGGAGAAAATAAAGATATGATGAAAATGAAAAGTATGATAACTACGCCACACTGCAGGTATCTTCATTATTGGTAACCAAAAAGATGATCGTTTTTGATTTGACAAAAATGCAACAGGATAAATATATGTCCAAAATGCCTAATAAAGCGTATGGAACTAATGACGATTTTCAGTCTCCAATTCAATTTTATCAAAATTTAATAATGTAAAACTTTTTAGAACCATTTATTGGTTGCATGATTCACTTTCTTTACGTTGTCAATAATGGCCTCCCAAAATATTATGAAATATATATAAGAAAATAAGTTGCGTTCCTTATCCGACACCGTTACATACTAAAAGGAGGTGCGCAATTTAGGGGGTCAATTCAGACTAAGTAATGTTGGCTGTCTTCGTCGGCGAAAATATTTGTTCTCAGGTTTAGCCAAATCCAGATTAACCTATCCAGTTACAATGGAACGTCTTTATCCTAGTCCAAACCGCCGGTGTGTTCAAAATCAGATATTTGGTAGAGAAGTAAAATAATTATAACTAGATGAAATATTTATTGGGAATAATATTGCTATCATGAGACAAAACGCACCGTCATGAATGCTGGATTCCCAAATGATTTAGGATGATTCTAGCCAACGTAATTGTCATTTAGAAAACTAGGACAATTGATCTCTCCTTGAAATGTTGTTTTGGCGCAAAGCATCTTATTCATGATACGAATTGTAAGACATGTACTGACAAATAATTCTTTAAAAAGGTAAAATAAAAAAGTCTCAACTTCCTCCAATCTATCAGAACTTCTACGTACTTCTTCACAACGTCCCAATACCACAAACTAAATATCCATTTACCTTAGCAGGGAAGCAGGATTTGCAGAAGCCACTATCACAGGAATGCAGGGGAGCTCAATCATTGGAAGCGTAAGATCCAGTCAGGCACAATGACAATACTATTATAGAGCTTGAAGTGTCAAACAACGGAGACTGTGGCTGAGAGAGAAGCAGGTTGGTAGACTGCTGAAGCCGGGAGGGGAGTGGCGGGGGTCGTCTCCTCCAGTACCACTGAGAAACTTGGACAAGGTGGCAATGGCTCCTCCAGAGAGTAGGGAGGGGCGGAGGTGCCTCCAGGGTTGGAGGAGGGGTGGGTGGGTGGGTGGGAGGGGTTAGCGTCCGGGAGTGGGTGTTTGGGATTGTGGGAGGGTGGGATGAGCTGGAGGTCCCTCCTGCCTATAGCTACCTACGCAGGACTCCTCCAGGGTGGCATAAGTTGAGTTGGTAGGTGGGTGGGTGGGTGAATTGAGGTGGGGGGGGGGGGTGTGCACTGGAGGGTGGGAGGGTGAGGGTGGGAGGGTGAGCTGGAAATCCTTCCTTCTATTGCTCAGAATTGCACCCGTGCATAGGGTGGGGTCTGGGTTAGGGATACTAGGGTCTTTCTAGAGAGGGATGGTGGGTGGTGGGTGGTGGGTGGTGGGTGGTGGGTGGTGAGTGGTGGGGATGGTCTGATGGCTGGTGAGTGCACAGGTGGCACGGACATGGTGTGTTCTGAGTTTCCTGCTTAGTAATGCCTATAGGTGCCCCTTCCTCATTCACTCATGAGGAGGTGGTTTCCAAAGATTTGCAGGGGCATGGGTGCCTCTGTTTTTGCCACATTTGAAACGTATGTAAAGTTTTGAAGACAGGATTTGGTGATCGTTTGAACTTTACAGATTCGGTTCTCATTGCTTATAAAATCAAGTGTTACGGTCCATCGAATCTAGGGGACAAGGATTCTCTATTTAAGATATACTTATTTGTTACTGAAGGGCTAACAGTGTATAGGAAGAATAGCTAGAAAGATTAATGGATCGGATAAGTTCTTAGTCCATATAGTAGGTATGGACTAAGGGAGCTTGTGGAGATGCCCAGGCTAGCTCAGCAAGTTGAATGGTTGAATGATTGAATGAGAATTATGTTAGTGTAATAAGCTGAAATTTCATGCTTTTTTTGTTTCGTTTTTTGTTTTTGATAAATGGTTATGTGAAGGGATTGCGAATTTTGTTTGTCCAGAACAGTTTAAAAGCTGAGCTAATTTTCCTGTTGGTGACATATCGTTGGTCACTCAGGCGATCCGTCGGGTGAGTAAACAGTATTTGATAATAAATTATTAAAGTCCTCGCTTCCTGCTCTGAGCAGCTCCGAGCTTCTCGGCGTCGCCCCACGTGCAGCAGTCGAACCCGCCGCCACCAACCACTGCCCACCGTTCCCGAGCTGCTCACTCCCCGTGTTAGTTTTGGCAGCCTTGGGGACGCCACGAGCAGCTCGCGAGCAGCTCGCCATGTGGAGGCAGTTAGGTCAGCCCCGGCTGCAGTCAGCAATCACAACAACCCTGGCTTCCGCCTTCCCCACCCTGAGATGACGATCACCCGAGACCCAGAGCACCAGGCAACGCCTCGCAGAGGGCTTGCTTTGTCCCATAATGAGGGCGCAATCTACGTTCATATCTACAGTTTTTATCAGCAAGAAACGGCTCTTTTATTGCGTTTATGATCAGGTTTTTGAGAATAGTTAGGGATTTTGCTGGAGCTTTTTTTATTTGAAAAGAAAGCCGAATGTTAGTGAATTGTATATTTCCCTATTTAAGATCGCAGAGATTGTATTACGTCTCTCAAGGTTTTTGAGTGGTTTCGTGTCTCCCACATCTATAGTACCGAGCGAGGCATAACTGGCATATTATGAACAAAAAACTATTGTATTGGCAAAAGTTACATTTTTTTTCAAATATGCTATAAAGAGGTAAGCTTCGCAATATCTGGCAACAATTCAAAAACTTGATCATCTCTTGACCGTTTTACTTTGCTGTTTTATTCTGGTTCAAACACACTAAATATATAAAGCTTTGTCGATCATCTATTGAGGAACCACAGTTATACTTGAGATAAACTGATAAAAAAAAGTAGCTTGTTCTTTTGATGAGCCCTTGACCTTAATGAATCAACCCATCTGTTCATGAATATCTGAAGGATTCTAGTTTACACTTGTAGACCCGCGTTTTAAGAAAGAATGTGCCCCTATACTATACCTCTTTCTCTATCAATCTTGGCACCAGATTTGGTTCTCATTGTGACCAGTTATTAAGATACCTCTAGTCAATATTCAAATGAATTATCACCCTTCAGCTCATACAAGGATTGCCACTGATGTCCAGTCCCCCTATGAATACAAATAAATATGCGATAAATGAATTGCGTTTTGGGGACATGTTTCTGGCAAAAAGTCATATTGTACATGTGGGGCACATGCCCTACACCAAGAAGTGTCATTGACTGCTTCCCCTTCTACCCCTAAGCCCACCCTGGAGGATCTATGGGATCCCACAGTAAGTACTCTAGAAGCTCAATAATATCATAATGAAGACTGTGTCATCTTCAGATCAGTAAAATATTTTATGATTTTTTCCCTTATCATCACCCTTTGGCCGTAGTTGACACAGTCAATGTGCAAAATCTGATAAAAAAAATAATGCAAGAAGTTAAACTTCACTACCAGGATGAGAGGATAGGAGGATAGGAGGATAAGAGCCAAATATCCACTTGGGTGACTTCTTCTGTATAATCAGTTGATTTTAGCTCTAATCAATTGACCAACTTGGTAAGCATCACCTAGTGGGTCTGGGGTTTAACCTTCTCCTATCATCCATTGCTCCATAGTTAGCTATAGCAAACGGTGAAGTGATGTGCCATTGCCTCATTTCTCAAGACACTTGCCCTACCCCTTCAGCCAGTCCTCTCTATCACTGATCATATTAACAGGGTTGACAACTGAGCGTTAACCTAACAGGAGGATAAGAAGACCATTGGGGTACCTCAAAATGTTCTGGGGGATTGAAAGATTTGTCAGTCTGCTACAGGGATTTACTGTGCATGGCTAAAGCCCCATACCCACTAGGCAATTTTTACAAAATTGGCCGACTCATCAGCACTAAAATCGACCGATTTTGCCCCTAGAGTTGGCCGATTTTAGTGCCGATTCAGATCAAACATGTATATTTCAATATATCATACTAAGAGGTGATCCTAAGAGTTGGCCGATTCTCCCAGTTGCCCGTTGCCTGTCGCTGGTAAAATTGCCTAGTGGGTAGGGGGCTTTAAGCCAACAAGTGGCCCATTCACTATACTGTCTCAAAGTCTCATTTCATGCTACACAAAAAAGATCCAGGATTCAGGAGAACTACTTTTAAAAGACTCTTTAAAGTAGACACCATCAACTAAGTTAAAATTGAAGGGCAATTGGAATTATTAATAAAAAGAAGACTCATGAGCTGTACAACAAGTTAGAAAAAAAATCCCCAGGGAAGCAAACAACTCTGTACACATTGTGAAGGGTCTTTGTTGCCAGACCAATACAAGGCTTCACGTCAGCTAAATGTGACAAGCAATCCATTAGCTACTGTCTCCTACTCCAATTCTTATTTCACTTTCCAAGGAAACTTGTATTTTAACCTTTAAGAACCCAATTCAGACACGCTTGTCCACATGAAATTTCCCCAATCCTAATGTTGCCACCGGGATAAAATGCAGAAATTTCCAATCTTTTTCACATTCGTCCAAGGGGCTGTTGGGTACCTGGTATGTGACTTATTAGTGCATGCTAAATTCTAAATGAAAGTTCATGTGATTGTCAACATCATCTGACATGATGCCTATTTTCCTTTTCCCCAAATTCATAAACATTAATTTTGTAAACATTTAAAATATCCAGATTTTCCAGTATTCATTGAAATTATGAAAATTCTAGGGAAAATAAACCAACAAAGGGTTATACCTCAAACGAAGAACATCCCAAGATTCACAAGGGTCATTCTAAATAGTTCTTGATTTTACGATGAGAAAAGAGGCTAATATTCACAACAACATATTTGAACAGAAATTAAAAGGATCAAGAATGGTTACTCAGAGTTCATGAGAACAACTGTTTTTAAAAATAGGAATGTTTGCTTTGTCTCGTTTGTCATTTCTCGACATCTTTGAATAAAATCATAAAGGATCAATAAGGGTTATTCAGAGTTCATGAGAACAAGTCTTTTAATATGAATGTTTACTGTCTTGAGGGGCCTACAAATCTTCCCAAGGGGTTATGGGCTTAGGCATATACACCTACCCTCTCATTTCCCCCATTCCTCCCTAGATAGCAAAGGGTGACATGTGATGTGTCACTGGCTCATTCATCCAGACACTTGCCACTATCCGCCCCAGGCCAGCCCCCCTCTATCATTGATCGTATTAACAGGGCTGGCACATGAGCATTACGGTGCAACAGAAGAGCCTTTGGGACCTCACACCACTGTATACATTGTGACAGATCTTTGGTCTTGTGCAGCAGCAGGGCTTCAGAATGGCTAAAGGTAACAAGTGTCCCAATAAGTGCTACCCCCTTCTCTAGTCCGATTTCACTAAAAGTAACATTTTGTCAGTGTTTAGGAAGAGTTGATCAAAGGAATATCTAAGGATAAAACTACCATGATTATTATCAAGCAGGTTTTTCTACTGAAAATGGCAATTGAAATGAATATGGGAAAGAGGCTGAGAATTACATCATGATAAGTGGCAAGATGTATGTATACAGTTGTGCCTCACTTTGAAATTAATTCTATAATGTAATTGAAAATTACAATTATAATTATGCCATAATTTTCTTTGATTAGAACAATAAAAAATAAGTTATGGCTTTGGTTAGTGTCAATGTAAAACTAATATCAAACTTCTTGACCAACAAAAATATACCCTACTTTACAGTTCTTTAAGAACTCCTGCAAAAACAGTTATATTTTAGTATTTAAAAATAGCTTCTTACATATATATAATATTCACTCCTCCCTAGATATCAAAGTGTGACACATATGTCTGCAACACCACTTTAATCACCAAGACACTTGTCGCTATTCTTGCCATCGGTCTCCCTCTATCACTGATCATATTAACAGGGTTGACATATGAGCCGATCAGCAGGATCAGAAGACCCTCAGGGGAGCTCACACCTCTGTACACATTGTGAGGGATCTTTGTTGTCAGCGGGCTACAGGGCTTCGTTCCAACTAAAGCTGACAAGTGGCGCCGCTTCTTGTCGCTGCCAGTTTGGCGCTTGATGCCAGGTGCACCACTACTGGTTGGCAAAGGCAGGTGTACATGGATATTGGGTCATAGAACATTTTCAATAACAATATTAATATATTTTTTTTCCTTGCAGGCTATGCACCATGGTATTTTTTTTCACCATCCAAGCATTCTAGCAAAACCAGTTTGTAGCTGTTCTTTTGTATAGACTTCATGCTAATTATAATTTCATTTAGTTAAGTATAATGCACTGATTTAACCGTTTGATGGAGGATCACTAATTGTATAGCCTGGACTGACGATATACATGACGATGTTAAGTCCTATGGTTATCTTGACGTTCATATTGTCTCTGTTATACAACATAGACTCTTTTCATTTCATCAGAGATGCCTTTTGGGATAAATGAAAGTGTAAGCAAAGACATAATACACTACTAAAAGATATGAAAGTACAGTATAAATGAAAGCACAATAGAAACAGTTTATGCAATTCAACCTGCAAACATTGGTGTGTTAAGCCCCATACCCACTAGGCGATTTTACCGTCGACTGGCGACGGGCAACAGCAGTATCCCTGGTACAATCATTACCAATTTAGATTACATGTTAGTTTTTAACATTTACATGTTACACATTAACATGTGAGCTAAATTAGTAATGATTGTACCAGTGATTCTGCTGTTGCCCGTCGCCAGTCGCCAGTCGCCAGTAAAATCGCCTAGTGGGTATGGGGCTTTAGGTAAACACCGCAGGTGCCTGTTCAAGTTAAAACAAACAAATACCAACTTTTTACCCAACACTGTAGGGTTACCTTGACATCAACATGGTACACATGGTACACCACAATAATTATTACTATCCTTATGGCTTCACATGCCTTCCTTCCTCCTAAGTGGCCCAGCATTAAGCCCCATACCCACTAGGCAATTTTACCGGCGACTGGCGACGGGCAACAGCCAGGAAAATGGTAAGATCGTCACCAATTCAAATCACATGTTAGTATGTAACATTTCAATATTACATACTAACATGTGATTTGAATTGGTAACAATTTTACCACTATTCTCCCAGTTGCCTGTCGCCAGTCGCCAATAAAATTGCCTAGTGGGTATGGGGCTTTAATGTTGGGTTGACTGTTCTTAGTTCATACACGTACTCCGACAGAATAATTATAACCACCATCATGGCTACACCAGCCTTCCCTCCCAACAGGCCCCTCATTAAGGTACCCGTACCTTCCCAAGGGTCCCTCCACTTGGTAATACCCTGTAATACATTACCCTCAACCCAAAATAAAGGCTCCCTTAGCCTGGGTCACCTGGGACCATGCAGGATGTGTGGCTCAAGCAGGCTGGTGCTAATTGCAAGTTGCTCTTCAAGGGCCGCTCAACGACTCGACCCATACGCCTCAATGATTCGACCCATACGCCCTCAAAGACTCGCCTGATTCTACCTCTGCTTGTTCCTGCTCCTCCCATTGCCTGTAGCCTGCAATAGGGCCAGCAATTATAATGGAAAACCAATTGTCAGCTTCATTTTTTTAATTTTGATCAATTAACTTATGCTGTCGCAGCTTCTCCTTTCACAGTATAACTAGAGTGGAGATTTCCTTTCTTGTACTGTGAAGGTTATTCTGTTGATTAAAATGTGTAAGCACTAACTCTGAGGCATTTGCCTGCTCATAATTTTAAACACATCTAGTGGCAAATAAATATGAGTGGTTTGACACTCTTAGGCAGAACAGTGGGAATGGTTCTTGATATCGTAGAAAGTAATGAAGTATACTACACTGTGGATTAATCTGATAATGTACTTCACGTTAACATTTTTATTTCACAAAGCACCCTTTTGGACCCCACACATGATTTGCTAATTGTACAGCTAAGCAATCAGAAGCAGAAGCAGTTTTTTTTGGCAAACATACTCTTGATTTTTGATTAGTAACAAGCCATGCAAGAAAGCATTTTCATGATAAATATATCGTAATGCTTGCGTCTATAAGTAGAATGTCCTTTTTCTGCACAAGAAAATCCAAATCGAAGGATTTCCACTAGGTGCTCCTCAGCTGAGGCCACCATTGCCTTTAATGGCCCCTAGTGGAGATAAGGGCGTGATATAACAAGGTCTCAGCGCCTTGAACAAGCCAATCAAGTCATCCCTACACGTCCACACTAAAACACAGCACACTGCAACACCCCCACCCACCCTACCCAACACACACTCTCATACTGGATCTCCACGAGGCGATTAGTTTGCATCTAGTCGTCGACGACTAGGTGACCTATGCTGGCACCGGGATGGCGGGCGACCAGATTTACTAATCGTCAAGGAAATAGCTGAAAAAAATCGGACATGTCCGATATTTTGCGGGCGACGAGGTGCATTTAGTCGCCCGATGAGTTTTTAGTCGCCGGGCTCACCCTTCGTTGCCCGATGACCGCTTTGTCGTTGACGACGAAGTGCCATTCGTCGCCCCGTGGGGATGCAGCATCACACTGCCCAGCAGCTGCCCCTCTTAGCCCACACTGCCTAGAAACACTACCACAAGGGACGAGCCAGTTTTTTGTTGGAAGCCAGCCTGATGTTGTTCAGCCTAAAAAGTGGAACAAAAAAGCTAGGCAGATGGCCTAGAAGGTGCTGCAAATAACGTAGATCGATGGTGCTCCCCCCGGCACCTGGGCTGCCGTTTTATTTTGATGGCAGCCGATTAATTATTCAAAGATAAGTTGAGTTCTTATTTCAGGCATACAAGCCTGATTTCATTTAGCGTGCTGTGCCATGACATACAAAACAAGCGTTTTAGGCTTGATGAGCTTATACCTAAGACTAATTTAGGTTGTTAGATGTGATGTTTTAATAGCCTTGTAGATGAGGATGTTTTAATGGCCTTGTGTATATTTTGTTTTCAGTGGAGATTATAGCAAGTTTGATAAGAGTATATAACGCCTATATTTCACATGTTATTTCACTGCCGATTTATATATCAATCGACATTGGACATAAAGATAAGTACAGAATACTTTATATCATTAACAGGTTCTATATTTCCGTATCGGATGTTTTATAAGGTAAGTGGTTCCATGCAATATGTTCAGAATTCAAAATCAAACAGATACAAATACGTCAACCTGAAATAGGCTCATGAAATACAGGCTTAAGTCTGTCCTTCAGAGTTCTTTTAAGAGAGGAAAAATGTAACTGTATTTTTACTAAGCATCAACTTCTCATATTATTGTCTAAATAAAGGATTCCTGAAGGATGCGAATCGGAACCGCTTTTTCAATGAGTGGCAGAGATAAAACCTACTTTTGTTGATTCTCCGTTTGACTCATTGAAATGTAAATGATTTATCTACTAAAAGTCTTTGTATTGTCTGGCTGTACGCTTAGCTTCAAATTGATGAAAAAAAATGATTTTTTTAAAAAATGATTTTATTTTATCAGCCAAAAAATAAGTTAATACAAACTTGTCTTACTTCTCTGCCTGAAAGCATAGAAAAAAGCTATGCTAATCTCCGTTAAAATAAGATACACCTAGAATAAAAAAAAGTGATTACAATCGTATAAGTTAAGACATACGATTATACAAAATTAAGGTAACATATACTAAGACTAGTCTAACGCTCTCAGCACTGGTTAGCGAATCCATGTCTTCCCCATTAAAATCAACCCCGATAACCGGTGGTCATTCCATACTCCAACACCCTTAAGGGGACCATCCGTGAACTGATTTGATTCCCAGATACCAGCATATTCCCCACACCCTCCTACCCATCTAGATCCCTGTCCCTCCAACCCATACCGTTTCTCACCGACTAATCTGCCCATATCTCCTTCATGGTTCCCTAGAGAAAAGGTTCCCCGGACCCGGTGCAACCCTTGTACGTGCCCACTGAGATACGTGCATATGCCGCTAGGTGTCGTGTCACTCGTGATGGACTGAGGTGGCTATACTGTCTCACCACTCAATCAATGACTGATGTTGTAGGGGTGAATTGAGGAGGGGGGCGGCTGGGGTCCTCCCCCAACCCTCTTTTTTTCTAAGTTCTTAAGTGGGTACCGATCCTAAACCAAACGGGAAAAAGGCTGTAGATAGTTGAGAAATAAGCCTATATCCCACTCCCTCTTTTCCAAAATATTGGATCCGCCGCTGAATGGAGTATACCCTCTGTGGGATGTTTTAAGCCTGAACCCGAATCTTCACGGGTTTTATTTTTTTAAACATACCCTTGGAGGTGATCGAATCAATGGTGCATAAGACTATCAGAGAATCCTGCTTTATTCTGAAAATTCAAATAGGAGGTTCAATGCCTAACCTCTACAAGTAATGTTATCCCAAATTGAAATAGCAATTTACAGAATTGTAATCATTTTATCATCATTGGCAGTAGATTGTATAGGTTTCCTACAATAAAGGAGTGTTAACCAAATGACAAGTCCATCCAGGATTTCATGTAACTTTGACTTTCCAGGCACAGGCCTTATACCAATTCTGAGAAATCTCCCATATGGCCTTTTTACGGTAGGACAAACCCATAATGCTGAATCACGTTCAATCCAACGTCAGTTTACCAATCCATTCATACTAAACATCGCACAGTGGGTTCAGCTTTAAATGAGCAACGGCCAGACTACAGGCAGGCGGCAATCCTGGCTGACATTACGCCCAGTCCCCGATTCGCCCCTCCATGCATTGCACATGGCAGGTGCATCAGAATGTGACTTATCCGTGCACCATGTTGCCTCACTTGACGGCGCCTGCCCAATGGGGAACGGCCTCACCTTATTATCCCCTTTGATAGATTGTGCGCCTATCTAGGCCAATTCGCGCCGTGTGGGTAGTACTCCCGACGACCCTGGAGGAAGGTCTGGCTTTCAGAGACGCTGCAGGGAGATTGGCTGAGTTGGGCATCTGAATGGAGATATCATGCGGTCTGCAGTGTATGAATGGGAGGTTCATGTCACCTTTGGTTAGTTATATCCATGGATGGGTGGTGTCCTGAAACTGGGTTTATTAACCATTAGTGACTGGCTTATGATCACTGCTTAAATTTCAACAAATATTAAGATATTGCAGTGCTAAAACATCTGATATTCACAGGATCAATGCTTAAATCATCCCTACCGGTAATCATATACAAATACAACAGACAAATATTAGAAAGAACTAATGTCCAGACCAGTAAAAGATCATTATTTTCTTAGCACTTCATCTTGGCCTAATATTATGCTCTACTACTTTGATTGGAGTCAATGTAGCTCAGTAGGATTAAAATTGATTACCTATGTAACCCTATCCTAATAGGATTATTACGAGCAGAGGATCATTATATGAGGAATACTTACCGAATTCCGAATAATACAATAATATTATTAAGGTGCCATCCAATTCCGATAGAGATGATAATTTAAATTAATAAATTATTAGTTTTTCTTTTTCCTCAGACCTCTTCTGTATCAGCTATAATTATTGAAAATGAATTCCAAAGTATACAGCTCTGTCCAAAAACGAAGTTTTATGATTATGCAAATTATTCATATCTTTATCATAATCTTTTCTCTTATCTCTGTAAAAACACATCGGATGTGTTTTTACAGAGATAAGAGAAAAGATTATGAGTGTCATCCCTCCTCACACCCTGTTCACACCATTGACCCCCATTCCTCCGCTGGTACCAGTAATGTGATCCCCGTGTCTCTGCAGGAGAAGCAGTGCACGCCGGCAACATTCCGACAAGCGTGGAACAGACACGGCTTTTCACTAAGGGCACAGGTCCCTGATCGCCACATAATGCCCCGACAGCTCTGCCGTATGGGGGTTAGGCCCTCAGCTATAGATCAGTGTAGGCCCTGTTACACTGCACGACATGGGCTGCGATTTCAGAGCGATATTGGGGTAGAATGACCGTATCGTGGCTATGTCTAAATCTCCTACAATATGGTCTTTATCGTATTGATGCAATATGATACGTGATATGATAGGTTTATGGTCGTATGATACGATTTGTATTGCAGTAAAGTAGTATAAATAAAACTAATGTTGTGGGCCATAACTGATGCCACCACATCTACTGAATAGATCTAATAATGTCGTGGATGTAAAGAGGAAATGATATGAATTTCAGTCAATGCTTGCATGTCGTAGAGAATAACATTAATTGTGTCAGTTCCCATATATGAAACCCTTTAAAAAGTCACCGTGTAGTGAACATGTATTACTATAAATAGTGTGATTTATTTGAGATAACACCGCTATATACATATACAAGATTAGACAGACTGGCACCTCACTCTGTGATAAAAAATCATGTGATCTTGCGATATGGTTCTCATATCATAGGCAGCATTTATTCACTTCCTTATAAGAAAGCAGCATTGTTTCCAATCTTTACCCAAGCCCTATCTTTGAAATACTAGCCACCTATGAAGATACATGAGTGAGCCAGACACCGAGTGGTAGTTGGGATAATTGCTGGTGTATGAACTCATGCATATCTATATAAGGGGAAAGGCAGAACACCAGCAACCAGCAAAATCTGTCCACACAGAAACCACTGAGCAGACAAAATAATGTCTGTGCAGTAGCCACTATGTGGATATAAGCCTGCGCAGTAACTACTGTGCAGACATAATAATATTATGTTAATGACAGTTCACATTGGTTGCATCCATTAAAGAATAATTTGTTTTGAAATCATTATCACACTATTTAACAACATTGAAAGGAAGAACATATTTATATTGGTTATTGTCAAATTGTGGAATTCATGTACCAGAGTCACTTGTCGTGTAGTGTAATAAAGGCTTCACTGGAGGAGAGATTGTGGTGAGCAACTCCCAGTGAGCTGCTCGGCTGCACCTTGCCGAGCAGTTCCCATTCCCATGCCCTCCACACTCCACCGGCTCGTGCTCTCCATTGCTCTCCGTTCCGCATGGTTGCACCTGATCGAATTTTAATGTGGAAATCATCGCTGTGGACCTTTTTGTACTTGTCTTGAGGGGCACCAAAAGGAGGAAAGTTGGTAGGGTATTTGTCTGAAGCTTAGGTCCCCAGCTCAATCCTATGGCTCGGATTTAGTTTACCAGTTTTTCTTTCTTTACATCACAATGAAAGAAGCCGGATATCTTTTTGCAACTGATTTTAAATGTTGTATTGGACCCATTGGTGAGAAGATCACCAATAAGTATAAGTAAGTAATGCATAGATTTCTAACAATGGAGTATGCCTGGCAAGTACATTATAATATAATATACATTATAATAATAATAATGTACTTGCCAGGCATACTCCATTGTCCTTAGTTATCAAAACAGATATATTATATCTGTTTCCTTAGTTATCAAAACAGATATATTATATATGTTTCCTTAGTTATCAAAACAGATATATTATATCTGTTTTGATAACTAAGGTAACCGACCTTAGAAACCATACATCTACATATATGTCACTCACGACAGTCCATTTATGTGACTTACATAAACTTATTACTAATCTCAGTTGTTTGGAGCATTTACTTTACTATTCATGTTACACGGGAATCAACAAGAGAGACCATTGATCCACTGGTTTCTAAAGGTTATTCCGTACTGCATAACATTAATATTTTTAATAAGCTTACAATCATATGAATCCAAAATAGTTTTATCAAAGGTTATTTGGATATGAACAGCACACAAAAACCAATATCTGCGCCAAAAGCAAACCCAAACCTGCTCCAATACCATTGCCACATAACATAGCATATCAAGGAAAATATTCTATAGGGCGCTATGCCTCAATAACTAACCAACCAACCTTGCCCTAGGCACTCACATTTCATTCTTTTGTTCTGCCACTGCCTCCCTCTGCCTGGCATTCCCAAATCTTCTGCTATCCACCCCATCTATGCGTCCTCTGCCTCTACCCTCTCTGCCATCTATTCTCTAGTCCTTGTCTCTGAACCCTTCACAAATCTCCAACCACCTTCATTCTCCACCTATCACGATCGGCCCCCTATAGATAGTGCTGTGTCCTTCAGCCTCTATTGAGTCACCACACGGGGGGAACTCGTGGTTTTGTGCTGGGTGTCAAAGTGAGAAAAAAAACACGTTTAGTATACTACGTGTTTTAAACCAGTTTGGTACTGGCGTCAAACAAATCTGCTCACGGTTTTTTGGATCTCAAGGAAAAATGTTGTTTAAGTTGTTTTTAACACATCCTAACATAGTACTTTTTGTATCTGAATGTCAGAATATCATATACAATCACCCCACAATGAGAATATTTTACTGAGAACTGCAAAAGGTAATTCTCTTTTATATTGTTCCTTACGATGGAACAAAAGATGAATTGTGACTGCGAATACCCGCGTCAGTTGATTAATTATCTAGGTACCTTACACGCAATACCTTATGTGCCTTATGATAAGTGGAAAAAATAATGATATCACTTGAAACAAGTTACTTTTTCTTCTTCCTGACGTTACAACTATCCCCCCCCCCCCCCCCACGGATAGCTTACTTCCTCTGTTGGAACTGCAGGCTAAAATACATCAAGATGAATCCTGCAGGATCGGTAATATATTGACAAGTGCCTATAATACCATAAACTAAAATTTCGATAATCTATCCCTGGTAGGGGGAATTATTGCACAGTCTGTTCAATAGATATTATTTCGCTCCTTCCATTTTGCCAGCAAACGCTAAGCGTACAATCCAGTGGATCTTGCAGGGCATCACCCAACCCAAGTCCCCTTTATTTCTTCATTTAGCAACAAACCCCAGCACCCATCAGACATTATACTGTCTGTTTTACGAGTCCATCCCCTCCATACAGCCCACCCCTCACTGCTCTCCGCCTATTTATCTGCCGCCGTTTGCCCTTCGAACGCGGCCCTCCCACTTTCACCTCTCTGGGGGCGGTCCAAAACGATGTCCTCTCTATCACTTAGGGAATTGGCAGGCCAAGGCTAATGAGCCCAGAGCTGGGGTGACTATCAATGGGGGGTATCTGTGGCCCGATGGCATCACCGGTCACAGAATACTCCCCCCCCCCCCACCGGATCGTCCTAATGCTATCAGGAACACACCACCATTCGGGGAGCCTTTCTAAGCAATGGGGTTGATGGTGGTGGGTTGGGGGGAGTGGGGGGGGGGGGCAGGAGTATAGAAACAGCTATGGACCAAGTGACACAGTGCAACAAGATGACATGTATAACACATATGGACCAAATGAGATTTATTAATGGTGTTTAACTTTAATTTTGTATAGTATCCAGAGGCAGATCCAGGATTTCCGAAAGGAGGGGGTCAGTATATAGGCTAAGTACTAAAAATGCATGTATTTGCACATACACATGCAACATTTTCCCCTCTTTCCCTAGTTTAGGGGTCCACCAAAAGGAGGGGGTCAGGACCCCCTGGACCCCCTCTCCGGATCCGCCCATGGTATCAGATTCATGGTAACTCAGACGATGTACCATTCATGACAGTGTTTTGTGAGGTGTATTGAAAATCTGAATATTCTTGCGGCTTTCAACCACTCGAAGACGGCATGCAGACACAAGTCGAACTCTAAGTTTAAAATATAAAATCAAACTATAGCTGCAAAAATACCCATCATTCTCCTAGCTATAGATTTGCGATCACTTCTTGATAAATCAACATTATTGCAGTTAAACTCTTGGTAATACACTAAGAATTGGATTAGGCACTCCGAAACCGTAGGGAAATAGTGATAGTGTCACAGGGGGCTAGTGATACGAGCGACAACTTGTACTGTCTGATAGATTTTTCTTATTATGGTATCCATTATGCAGAGGCCTATCCTAACCCGCCTTTACCGGTAACTAACTCTATATCAGGATGTATTATGCTATATAAAAGGTCCATTCTCATATAACAAAGATAAAGAGGAACCTCCTTTCATAAAGTGGCAGGTATACGAAGTATTTGATAGAGGATATACTGTTTACAAAGGATTATAGTTCTTTATTATTTTTTTCAATACGATATACGTCAGAAGTTCTTCGTTACGTTTTGGTAGGATATATATCAAACTAGTCTACAAATTTAAAAGAAAGAATTCAGTGCACTGAAGACGGCAAGGACATATCAGTGGCAGTATAGGTAAACAGACTTAACGATCTCTAAGTCAGCAAGGCCGCTGAAATGTCTCCCTTTGATTCCTACAAAACGTGCATGTGGGCGCCCACAGCTTCCAACAGGTGTGACTAAATAATTGGAATCACCAAGGATTTCTAGTTAGTTTCTTGCTCAAAGAGGTTTCGAAAAAACATTTCTGGCAAGCAAAGATACATACTAGTATATGGGGGGCAAAAAAGTAGAGTATGTAATGAGGTCGAAAAAATAGGCTCTAAACTAAGGTTAAATAGTTTTTATGCCTCCACTGCATACACAAATTGGACCTCCCTCCCCTTCGTTTGAACTAAGGTCTCATAAGTTGGCCACTGAAGGGAACCGTGATCATGAGAACACTAGTTTAAACCTGCTGCCAGAAGTATTAAGTCTTAAGCCTGTATTCCAAATGCCGATTTTGATGCTCCTGATTTTGCATTTGTTTGAATTCAAAAAAAAGTATTAGGTATATGGAACCTTACATCATATATAACATTTGAAGGGGATTATAAAACCTTTCTAATAATATGTGTAGACCTATACTTGACCTTTATTCCCCATGCCGATTTATTAAATTGGCAGCATGATTATAAGCATCTGGAATAAAGGGTATAAGTTGTATTCATCAAACCAAAATTACATGCTGCCAATGTAAAGGCGAAGGTACGTTTTACAGACATTTTGGGAAAGTATTGTGAAAGGGAATGCTGGTGTTTTGAATTGTTAATATCAGCTTCAGGCACATAGTTGCTAGGAAGGTTTTACCGAAACATTGGTAAATTCTATCGCTGATACCCACTATTCAATTTCACCGTTTGCCACCATGCATTGGTGGGAAATCACAAGCGCACTCTCAGTATGCGGAATACAGCATTTAGAAAAGTTCTAGATATCTAAATTAATCGCATTTAGAGGTATGTGACTCTTTTGGCATTCGGGGATTACATCAGGAATTTCTTCCACGCTTGTTAAATCAATGATTCTGTTGTCTAATAGGCGTGTTAAACTTTATACTGCTAATTAGACCTGTACCACAGCTGTTGGTTAAAAGAACGAACAGATAAATGACAGTTGAAATGTCGATGAAAATTTATCTCTTACGAAAAGCATTTCCTAATTGCCTTTCTTTCCTGATATTATCATCTCCAGTTTTATTAAATTGTATAAGACTGCAAAGTTGATAATTAGTTGTTTCAATGTTCGGATGGCTTTAGACGTTTATATTGGTATAGATCTATTTTTGAAACATTTGAGACTGGGACTTGGCAGATGCCCTCTCTCATTACATATTAATTGCATGATTCTCAGAAACAATGCCTTTCTATCCATATCAATGTCTGACACAATGGAATGTAACAAATTGGATAACAATTCCTAGAACCAAATATAATGTATTCATTATAAAAGAAAAAGAAAACCAGCAACGATGGCGACTCACAAAAGAACTCAGCTAATCCCTCTATCTCATATTGCGTCGGGCATGAGTCATAGCTATCTCATATTACTTGGTTGGCTTACTTCCTAAGCAGCATTGCGGAAGCCACATCAGGCCCCAGCACCATAGCAGTACCACTAGGGCTTCCTCATCAATGCATTTACCCGAAGCATTCTCAGCAATTAGTCCGCCACCTCCATCCTTTCTGCTAATAAGTAGGGTATTAGTGTATGGGTGCTGCTGCTATTGCATAGCGGTACTGGGTCCTTAAAGGCACCCTTGCTATCCAATTACCAATCCACATATATTCTGTTGACAGGTGCAATAGATGATTTTACTGGTTATGTTACATTGCTTATCACACCATCATTAATTTGTATCAAGCTTTACACAATTTAGAATCACTTATGTCTTCAAATGACTTAGATTGTACTCCAAAGGTTTAAAAACGACCATGAAACGACCTATGAAACATCGTCCAATCCAACAATTAATGCTGTAGCACACTATACTACAAAAGTATCTGTTTCATCCTGGCCTCCAAACAGGTTGCTTCACCCTCCAAGCAGGTTGCTTTAGCTTCAAAACAAATTCCATTAACCTCCAAACACGTTGATGCACGCCCCAAACAGGCTGTTTCACCCTCCACACATGTACAGGTTGCTTCACTCTCCAAAAGTGTTGCCTCACCCTCTAAACAATTACCCTTCAAATACATTAAATTTTCTCCATCCTCCAAATGTTGCTTCACCCTCCAAACAAGTTGTTTCACTCTAAAAACAGGTTGCCTTAAGCCACATTCACCCTGGTCGATGTTTCTGTGGCAGAGACCTCATGGTTGTGACAAATAATCTTGAGGGCGAGAAAATGAAATTGACCAAGTAGTGTCCACACTGAAAGAGCAGGTCCCTTCCGATTAGAACTAGAATGGTTATTAGAACTAGAACAGGTGGGCTATAAACATATTCAACAACTTAGATAATTTCGCAATGGATCTCTGCATTCAGAGCTGCGTTAATCCAACATTCCCAATGTTCCCAGATCGCAGAGACCCCCTACGGCCGTGGCGAATGGGTCTTCACTCTAGCTCCAAACATAGGTAGTCTCACTCTCCAAACAGGTTGTCTCACTCTCCAAACAGGTTGCTCACTCTCCAAACAGGTTGTCTCACTCTCCAAATAGGTTGTCTCACTCTCTAAACAGGTTGCCTCACTCTCTAAACTGGTTGCTTAACTCTCCTCAATACAGGATGCCTCACTCTCTAAACAGGTTGTCTCACTCTCCAAACAGGTTGTTGAGATCACTCTCCAAACAGGTTGTCTCACTCTCCAAACAGGTTGCCTCACTTTCTAAACAGTTTGCCTCACTCTCCAAACAGTTTGTCTCACTCTCTAAACAGGTTGTCTCACTCTCTAAACTGGTTGCCTCACTCTCTAAACTGGTTGCTTCACACTCCAAACAGGTTGCCTCACTCTCCAAGAAAGTGTGTGCAGTGTAATCCTAGCTCTCACCAACGGGCCGAGTATGAGTTGGGATGCCACACGTCACATGAGTGTCTCAAAACGTGGTTAGAGGACACCCAGACATGCAAACCTGATTACCCAAGAAGTGGTACGATCCAGGCCCAGAAGAAAAAATAGCAAAGAGTTTCAACTTACAGCCAGAAAGGTATAGAGTTTCTAGTATATAGGGATTGGGAAAGCACTTTATCCGGAAAGTAGATTTAATCTCCACAATCTAGGCATGCGTGACGAATTTGATTATAAAATTAGACGTTCTGGACCCTCAGAAATTAGATTTGAATTGGCTCTGTTGTTGAATAAAACTAAAGATTGATCTTATCACAAATAGGAGTGATCGCTGTGATGATCCATCATATTTACTGGTTGATGCAATTACACTTACAAGAAAATTCTGAAATAAACAACAGTTTCATACTGTATGTGTGCTGTCATCTTTATTATATTGCATGTACACGTGGATAAAATAGAAATGGAATGGGTTTGTAAATCTTGATAATTTAGATATAAGAATACTATCATATTTACCCTAAAACTTGAGATATTATTATGACCCTGGCGGCAACGAGTGAGCAACTGATTCCAACCGTTTATAAATACAGTGACTACCAACAGTGGTCAACCAGTCAGCAAAACCACGTTCCAGAACCGATTACATCACTCGCCTTCGCATATCTTTTCATAGGTACCACTAAATGACTATACTAGATTGCATTTAGAGCAACATTCCCGTCGTTTCTAGTCCAAAAAGGTATGCATTTTGGAAGTAATTTAAACAATTCCGGAAGTGATCTAGCATTGGACACATGCGCAGTAATCGACTTCCGTCCTCACAGAACTCGGGGCATGTTGCCATGATTTCTTTTCGACAGCTAAACTATTTTCATTACTTTACTAATTTTATTACTTATGGGGTAATGTTCAGCATCTGTCTCTGTATAGGCATTGCCATTGTATATCAAGTGATCACATTCCAATTAAAAGTTATTTGAGCCCACTTTCGCTTTTGCACTTGTTTATTACATTACACTTGAACCATAGCCGTCCGGTCATCTAGCATTTCACGGTAAATAAACAGTAAGGTTCAACCACCTAACATGACATACATCTAGGCCTGCCACTTGGTAGAATATCACCTATAGCACCAAAATAATACTCTGCCAGCACTTTTTTCACCCACTCAGCAATTTGTACCCTATGGATACCACTACCTCAGTAATGGTATGTGTTTTTTACATGTTATATCAGCATCGATGCATTATCCCCAGAATCATTGGGGGGAATGACACCGAACTGAAATGATTATGGTGTAATGGTGTGATTGCCTGGTGCCATGCCGCGTTGGAGGTGCAAAGCACTTTGTAATTAGATTTAGCCATGCAGATATGCCAGCTCTGATAAATGATGACTGATAATGATTACAGCCTTAGCTAGTTTGTATGACGCTTATGTCTATTCTAGATTACAATAATGTTATCCACTTAAATGGGTTTCCTGAAAAAAGTTGCTGTCAACTTTGACAATTTGTGAAGATTTATGGCATTCCAATGATCTATATGGTATTTTTCTGTTCTTGCTAGAAATATGTCAGTATTGTTTGTCTCAATCTTTTAAAGTATAGGATTGAGACATCATAATTATTATCATTATGGATACTTAGAAGTATGTTAACATACCTATGGAAAGGGGCATTATGTGCATGCGAGTATAGATTAGGTTGAAATCAATTTTTCTATAAAGCAAGTATTTAACTAAAATATGCAAATCATGCATTTTGTACAATTTGATCATTTTCATATTATTGGCTGACATATTAGCATGTATACTCACTGACTGTTACCACCATATTGACTTACATATTAGAGGATGCAGTGCTATTTGCTCGAATGAGCAGCAACATCCACAGATATTGATTATAAAGCACATGTTGTTGGGAGGCTCAGGGAATGCCAACATGACCAGAATGGCCTCTGCAAATTGGAAAACATTTTAAGCCGTTCAAATAGAAGTCAGACATGAACTATACTTGTACACCTGTCAGTTGTGTTACACCCACAGCACACATGTGTACTATAGATAGGTGTTTAGATATTAGGAACCTAGTGTAGACACTAATATAATGAGCCCATCCCACATTCGGTATATCTCAGGGTTGGAAAAGGGTCGGACAAAATTACTATATATGTGCAACCCTTGTCTCCTAGAGTTGAGATTACTGAAATAACCAAAACTTATGTTTTTCTATATCCCCAAGTACATATACAAGATTATGATTTCTTAGATATTACCCATTGACAGATTGGCATGTTTGCCAGCAAATAAAAATGTTGCATTTTAGAGAAAATAGGGTTGGACATTATAGGTTGGGCTGACAGGCTTTAACATTGGTTCCTATGGGAAAAAGGCAAATATATAAAGCTTAATCATAACAATTTTAGGAATAATTTGTCAACCAAATCACCATGATTCATTTTCCTTTACATCACTATCTTTAAACATTAAATCAGGAAGAAATTGCTATGTAATTACAGCGTAGAATTTGATGTTGATGTATATTGGGATGGGCTTAATAATGATGACTTATTGGGCGTTAGTATGTTAATTGAAGTTACGAATATCTCGGTCTTTTCCATACTAGTACATGTTTGGATATTTTGGGTAGGAGTTCGAGGAAATGTTGTCATGGTCATTACACGAGTAAATCAATAGACTATTCAACTACAGACTATCTCACTATATAGATTATGATAAATAATATATATATATATATATATATATATATATATATATATATATAAAACATCCCTGAACATCCTCAGGTATATGCATATAATATTTAAGCCATTTTGGGGAAAAAAACGAGCCACAACCAAAATGCCCTGACCAAAAATACCTTTACAGAACATGTATATAATTATGTACAGCCCAACTCTGTTCCGCACACTTATGGAATTGCAAATAACATATGGTGCCTCATAGTTTTCAAATCGTGTGGCAGAGCTGTAGACCATGATAAACACCGTTCTTGGGAGACTTTACAATTGTAGGTCGGTATAATTCCTCACCCTGAAGCCATTTATCTGTAGGCCCTGACCGTTATGCAATGGTTATTAATATTCAGAAAGTCAGAAATGATGTTGGGATAGGTAGAAAACAAATACAACGTGTGCGTCATCGGACAGAAATGCTCGTTCTTCGTTATGGGCTTGCTGTATCCTAATTAAAAAACGCTGGTTGTACATCAAAATTATTGACCAGTTGCAATAAAACGTGACGTGAAATTTAAAGATGGTTGATTATGTGTTGGGAAATTAGATGCACCCATCGTGTGGAGAAAAAGGGATGCATGACAAGTTTAGTTACCACCTGCCACTAGAAATCTGGCATACCAGATTTTTTTAATTTCAAAGGAAAAGGGTAAAAATATTGTATCCACTAACATGTACTTTGGAAATATGTGCAGTAACATGTTAACCTTTGCTGCCTAGAAAATTAATAAAATAAAATCTAAACTGCATGCGTGACCATATCATAAACTCCAAGTTCATGGTACACCAATAAATCAGGAAAGTGGGTCAACGTTATAAATAATGGAACTGTGTTGGCTTGGAATATGTATAGTTAATATTGTAGCAATGATAGAATGGTTGAATAGTTAATTATTGTGTCCGGTCGGTTTATGCTCAGATCAGAGTTCTGCTTGAGTATTTTTGTGAATTATGTAAACGTAATTAGGAGGCAGTACAGGCAGTACAGGCAGTACATTTTACGACTTGGGGAAAGACAGAAAGACAAGACCTATAATAATTAAGGGAACACTTTATATGCAGTAAAATGGAAACGGTTTGGATAACAGACGTGTAACGTCAATTTTCTTCAATAGAATCTTGTGTTAAAAGTGTACAGCTGAGAAAACAGCATATCAAGAAGATGGCTCGACTTAGATCACAATACAATGTACTTTCTGTAAAGTCGCACTGTAATTTTCCTTTTATATATAATTGCGATCTAAAATTCAGATCACAACAAAGACGTAGTATATCTACAGTATATATAGAGTATAAATCAATATCTGATTATCTTCAACCTTAATGCTTACATATCACATGTTTAAAGAGTAATTGTTTAAAATGTTAAATGTGGGCGGACACAGGATATCGGAATCCTACAGTGATTACTAAGACGTCACGCATTTGAGTCCCCACCAAAATCCGGTAGGGGGCAGAGCAGTCAGAACCTCATGCACCCTCCCCCTAGGCCTGGATCAGCCCCTGCTTGAATCCAACAGGACAAGCCTTCGAGCCTGTGGCAGCCCCAATAAGCCAAAATGATCAATACCACACATAATGAGAGGATAACCATGTTTGGGGCCCAGTTAAAGGGAGTCTCTATATGAGGTTAGTGGGTGTTTAGAGTCACCTTACGCACGGTTGCGTCCGCCAATGATTATGTCATGAGTGGATAGCAATGGCATTTATCTGTATGTATAGACCCTATACTTGTCTCACTACTGCCTACAATATACGCCTAGGACTATCATCAATTCAGTGTAACATGTTGAGTAACTTGATAGATAGGCAGTCGTAACACTAGGATGGGCGTCCTTTAAGACCTTGACAATGGAACTACTGTCAGGTCTTGAACTTAGCACTTTACCTATACAAAATGTAGGCCTTTTGAGGTAGACCCATTTGATGGATGGATCTACAGGGCAGAGGGAATATCCAGGGCAGTGTCCTTGGATCCTGACTCCTTTGATATTTTACTTCATGTTTCTCGCAGATGGAAAAGAATGTGAACATGGGAAACCTGTTACATTTTGCTTTGCCCTTCTGTAGCTGTATGTTTTCTATTTGTTAAGTCGGTAGAGGTAACAGGATATGTGATGATAAGGAAGGTATATAAACATACTGGCCTTTGCACCATAATAACCTAAAAATAATATCTTCGCCTGTACTGTTGAAGTTAGTTGTGACACAGATGAAAGGATATTCTATTCAATATTTTCATATCCAACATTACTTCCCATGTCTTAACATTATATATACACAGAACAGTTCCTTTACAACTCCCTCTCCCTAGAAAAAAAAACATATGCCAATACATTTCCATAATTACAAATTGCTTTCTGTCAAGCTGTCATGTCTGTTTTTGTAGACATAAATGTGTCACGCCTCTGATGAAATTAGACAGTATAAATGTGCAGGCCCTTAAGTAAAGGCTATAGCCAACCACAGTGAATTGCCTACTTGATGCACACAATTGCTCGTGTGGGTGTGGAGATGGAATGAACAATTAGCAAGTTGAGCAATTCAGGCTTCTAGGCAGTGAGCAATTGAGCAGTATAAACAGTTGAGCAATTAGCAGGGTGTTGGTAAAGTAATGATTGTTTTCTTTTTTAGACAAACTAAAGGCTCTGAAGCGATCATATGATAGAGTGCAACAGAGCTATACAACATATATATCTTTGGTTTCAAAAAGGATCATACAATACAATGGCATGTTCTAAATACATCATGATTAACACAATTGTTCTATCACACGGTCCTTGGGTGTAGACATGATCTATGATAATCTACTGTAGAGAAAAATATTGTATATAAATGGGTGGAATCCTGTAATTCTGTAATTCTATGCATTCCATTGAAACAATATTGAACTACTCCAGGAGTGAGAGACTTACTTTTACGAGAACTATGATTTGGTCATAAGCTGACCTTCTATAAAACTGTTATCTAATTCATGATAATTTACAAAAGAAATCTAAAGAATTTTGCATCAAAGCCAGGCTGCAGACCTATATTGAAAAATTACAATAATCGACTGCCTCATAAGTACTAGCATCAACTGACATTACCTTCATGACAGGGAGCAAGTAATAGCACTCCTTGTATTGCATACGAATGTTTTGGACGTTTTCGGCCACTTTATGAATTACCAGTTACCCTTGATCCTTTGTCTACAGTTTGGCAGCTTTACATTTCTTACTACCACGTGTGGCAATTGGGATTTCCAACATGCAAATGTTCTGATTATTATTTACATGTAAATGTTCTGAATTCGTCGCAACTTCCCATAACTTCCATGCAAACGCTCTAAATGCACAGCAACTTCACACTCTTTACATATAAATGCTCTGAATAGTAAGTGGTTAGTTCAGATTGCTCGCGTATTCATTTTCTCAACCTTTAATAGCTTTGCATTGCTCTAGCATAAAATTGTTATGAAGCATTGGAAGCTTGACACTGCACACTTGTAATCATTCTGCAGTATTCACACTTCCTCACAAGTTAATATGGTAAATGTATGCTCCTTCCTCCTCAGACGGCAACCGTGAAGTGAGGGATGTCTCACTTCCCAACACAGCACTCTGCCTAGTTTGGCTCACCTGATTGGTCAATGGGAGATCAGGTGGTGCTCATTCATATCCATGTTGTAGATTTTGGGGCCCATATGAGGTCTTCACGAGTTACTGTTTATCATTATCATCTAATGCCTTTGGCACCGGAACATTGCTCCTATATATGAAATACATGCTTGAAAATTCCCGACGTCTCTGTTAGGTTAACATTGCCCCAATGTAAATGCTGTCGAGCTTGACAGCTTCAACTGTCTCAATGCACAGATGTCTACTAACTGCTGAATAATTTGAAGTCTTAAGAACAACAATGAATGTACATGCATCTTTTCTCATATGCATCTTCTCTCACATCACTTCCATAGATTTTTTTCCCAATCTGTATACGGGGCCTTGAGTCAAACAACCGATTCCATAAAAAAGGAATGGACACCGATCCACGTTGGGCAGCGTCATCGTTGTACATGCATTAGAGGACAGTGTCCATAGGTTTGGGGATGAAAATCATTCATTTTCGAACGGTGTAAGCTGATACCTGCTCGTTTTCAGAAGGCCACCCTTAGAACTGTCCCTTTAAGTGGTCACAGTGTGAGCTTTCAGCTTAAGCTCTGTTTCTACCAGACGATTTTACTACCAATTTCAGAAAGCGGCAGTGGGAATATTGGTTAATCATGAACATATTATATAACATTAGATAAGGTTTTCAATTCTCTCTCAAATGGTATGTAAGATATATAATCCTTTGCCATATTACCAGTTAAAAGTGATAAATTACCAACAAATCGGTAGTAGAATCGGCTGGTGGAAACAGGGCTTTCAGCTCTAGTTATTGCGGCAGGTGGTGGGCTTGACTTGGGCCTCGGTGATGGTTATATAGCCCGGTGACAATGACATGATATTTGTCTTCATTGGAGGCAGGAAGTCTCCAGGGGGAGGAAGTGTATGTCTCCTCCCCAGGAGGAGGTGCTGCTATAGTAGATGCTTGTGTTGTCCTCACTGGAGGAACTCCAGTCATTACAGAAATTATAGGATGTGTACAGGAAATATACTTTTCCACTCACTTTAGGATGTATTGCTGGCATGATACAAAGGTCAGACATAACTGCAGTTTTTGCAAAGCCAGCCACTGACACAAATCTGAATGAATGAGCTAATACTTGTGTTTTCTAAGTCAATAAGTCAATAAGGTGTTGATAAGTGAGGATGAATTATCATTTTCTCTCAATTAGGTAATTACCTCCATTTCGGATGAACCAAAATAAGGTATGTTTTTGTGATTTTAGGGTTGGACATTGTGGGCAAAGCTGAAGGGCTTTAACACTGTTCCCTATGGGAAAATGTCATTTTTGCTTTCCAGTCCTAGAGCTATATAATAATTATTTAACATCATAGTGAAAGTAAATGCTTACAAAGTTTAGTTTTAGGTAATAATACTAGGAAAATGACTATGAATCAAGTATTATGAACATCTTTCTACAAATGTTGATTTCATAGAAATAAGGGGTGGGCTAGCTGGCAAAGTGGACAGGAGGATGTTTACGAGGCACTGCCTTTCAGGGTTTGAGCTTGGCATAAGGGTCATAGTATCGAGAACTAGTGAAATTCCTGCTGAGTAAGTTTATAATTATCTGAAATTTACTGTTTAAGCGCATTTTCAACATCTTCAGAACCTCCTCTCCCTTTGCCATTCGCAGAAGGATTAATGTGAAAAGATAATAACATCACTCGGCACATTATGGTTCTATCTAACCTAGCTTACGGTCAAGTATCATAAAAAACAAAAATAATGTGTTCAATCGTACCTATCACTGATGTAGCAGTCATTACCGTATTAGTTTCTATATACACCCTTCCATGTTTCAATACTCCTTACACAATACCCTAATCCTTGCATAAACGGCTCATTATGCACGAGATTATCAGCATTTTACTCCGTGCTAGGTTACTAGGAAAGTCAGGCATCCCTTAAAATGAGAGGAATTTCTTCATAGCCAAATTAGAAAATGCCGTCGGCAACTTCTTGATTTTCCTTAACTGTCAATAACAGGTGCGGACTGGAACACTGGATGAACAAGCGCACAGCGTTGTATTAATAGTTATTGAAATACTACGTGTGTATTAAACTTTAAGCAGTGTGCGGTACAACCAACCTTTTGTATGGTATAACTTCAGGGCATTTAAAACATATTCAGTCATTCAAGCTTGTGCAGTATCAAATGGTACATTCTATTTCTGTAAATGATTAGCTTTTGAAATGCATTGCATTTAAAAAGACAGCCTATGATATATGTAATTCCATTTAGAGGGGCTATTTTTAGTAAAAATAACTTAAAAGTACGCGTCAACGGTGTCAAACGATCAGGTTCATATGAATTTACCGGTTCTCTGCGTGATTATTAAATTTGCTAGAATAGGAATAACAAGTAACAAGTGATTAAGTTTGGACATAGATAAATATGGGAAATATTTATTAATCCTCCTATTACAACAAGCTAAAATTTAAAATTAGACGAAGTGAGCAGGTCGGTGGTGTGGGAGCAACTGAAAACCAACGGTTACGCTCCGAGTTTATATAGTGACATGTCAACGGATCCGCGTAACCACGGAGATGGAAGAGGTTACGTCACCGCCTGCTCCCGGAAATAACAATTTTGAGGTCTCGGAACCCAAAATATTACATTTACCGGTTCTCTGCGTGATTATTAAATTTGCTAGAATAGGAATAACAAGTAACAAGTGATTAAGTTTGGACATAGATAAATATGGGAAATATTTATTAATCCCAAACCTCCAAACTAATCACCTAACGTAGTGAATAAATTTTTTGTTGTTTTGCCTTCTCACTTACAGAAGGTTTAATATACTTATAAATACAGTCAGAAGCCCACTGGCCTCGCTCCTTAATAAAAGTTATAGGAGCACCTGAATTATACAATTCCGTGGTTCCACCTCTTCGAAGAGAATGGGTTGAAAAATTTCCAATAACTTTTGCCTTCCTCAACAGCTTTTTAAAAGACTTATTAAAATCTGAATAAGTCAAATTAGATACATTTTTTGTTGAGAAAAGAGGCGAATTACTCTTTCCTGGATGGGTTTTATACAAAATCTCCAACCAGTATACTGGGCATAAGGCCCTGTTACTACTCCTGTTTACTGGAATAGTATGGACAATATTTTTAGTTGTTTTTGAGGAAGTAACCGTGACTACCATTCCCCATTTATTGAATTCTACACTTCTCCTGCACAACATGTGAGGCGACTTTACTGAGTGACCCACTCTTAACAATGTACTAAATAAAAATATAATTATGGTCCATACAAGCATCCACTTTTCGGATGAGAAGTTCACCTTCCTATACATTGTCTCTAAGTGTGTAACTTTTATTGGATCTTTACAGTCCAATTTGACATTCTCAGTATTCTTTATACCCTTTATAGTCATTTTAATATGTTTATCAGACCAATCCGGTACAGGCAGGCCTTTAACATTATGATAGAAGATTACCGCCTGGTAATAGTTAATAATTGAGGAAGCCTTCATATAAGATGAGAGATAAGTTAAATATCTACAAGCTTGCTTTGAATTAATATTATAAACATGCCAATTAAATTTTTTACAGACCTTTTTGTAGCAAGCCCACTGTTTTTTCCTCAATTTCAGTGTATTTGTTGATACGGCGGCTCTCCTCAGTGTTTTTGCCCTCCTTTTTAAGGCATTTTTCTCTGCAAAATTTAAAAATTTTGTTAATACAACACAAATTTGAACCTTCCAGGCATTTTCTGGCCTCCTCCTCAGATTTTATATATAACACTCGAGATAGTGTATCAGCCACTATCTCTATTTTTTGTGTTAATGTAATGTGGAACCAGGCAGATTTGATATATTTTACAGATCCAGAATAACTCTCTCAGCCATGCCATACACGTTGGGTTTGAGCTCACTCCCTTTTTGATCATATAGAAAACTTGGGTGTTGTCAGTAAAAATATTTACACTATGGCCCCCTAGATCATCTACCCATGATCTTACCCCTACCAAAATGGGCCATAATTCTAACTCATTAATATTACTCTTGTCATAAATGTCACAAGTTGGAGGTCCCATAATATGAGAGCAATTGTCGTCTCCTAAGTTGATTGGCTCATCCCAGGAACCTGCAATCCAGTCCTGGCCCCTGTATATGGCATAGCCCTTGAGAGAAGAATCTGACACTAGAGGGAGGTGATATTCTTTATAAATTATTTTTCTCCGACCATTGAAATTTTCGCAGAAATTTCTCCACCACCTTAGGTCGTCCCTGGCAGCCTGTCCTATTTTAATAGCCTTTAAATCATTATTTAAGAGGACTTTGTACAGGTTAAATATTCTTCTGCAATACACGTTTCCCCCAGAAACCACATGTGCGCAGTGTGATAAAAGACCTCCCAGACTCTCTAATTCCTTCTTTGCAATTGTTGCCTTTTCAGAATATTTATCCAATAAACATTTCAGTTTTTCCAGCTTATCAGCTGGAAGTCTCAGCTCCATTTCCAGAGAGTCTATATCTAAACCCAAATACCTACATACTTGAGAAGGAGGAGTCACCTTACCCCATGATATATAGAAGCCTAAGTATCTGAGTGTTTTTATTACCATTTTTTGGGCACTTTCTGCTTCCTCATAGGTGGATGCAACCACTATAAAATCATCTAAATAATTTACTACCTGTAAATTGTAAATATCTGTTAAAATGCCATAAACAAACTCTGATATTTGATTAAAGTACATTGGGCCCAGCCTTAATCCAAATGCTAGCCTCTGATCTTCAATATATACCTCCTGGCCATCTATCTCCCATCTTAAGCCCATATATTTTCTATGGTATGGGAAAATTGGTACTGCCCGATATGCTGACTTTATATCTACAACGCCCATGTAATCTCCCTCCTGCAACATTGCAAGCACATTTTCCACACTTTTATATTGGAATTCTTCTATTATATCCTCACAGAAATTGTTAACTGATATATCTCTAGGCATGCTACAATCGGTTATGGGCCTAACACCACCATCGGGTTTGGGTACTGCCCCTAAACTATGTATGCAGTCTGGTTTTGCTTTTACTATTTTTAAATAGCCCTCTGACAGCTCTTTATGGATTATTTTGTCCATTTTTTCAAAATTTGAACCTTCATACACCGATTTGTAATTATTGCAGTCGTAGATTAACTTGGTTTTTACAGCGTTATCGTCTACAATTTTAAACCCATCGGTTATTGAATTAACCATGTCCCTGTATTTTCCTTTACATTCTGCAGAACCCAGAGATAATACATATTGAAAACGACATGGTTTAAGTTGGGCTAATGCGTTTCCGATAAAGAATTCGCACCGGCAGATGCCTTGCGCGCATTCCTCATGAACTCGCACTAATTTACCAGAGTCCGATCTGACAGAAAATAGAATTTTTTCTGAATAATTCTCGTAACCTGACTTTTCCAGCGAATTCCCAAATAAATCACATACCGGCTTGTCCGGCGTGATGTCCTCTGCAAGATTATCGACATTACAATTTGGAATATTAGCGAATTCCTTACCATTTTCGCGAAAATGATGACTGCCAAACGATATTTTACTCGCATCATCCGCTTCCGCATGTGTACTTTCCGCCCCGCTTACCGTGACGTCACTGGTTTCTGTACCGGCATTCGCCGCGTAAACTAGGTTCGGAGGACTACAACATGCGTTTGTGGATGCGCATTCTGATGCGTTAACGTTTGTATTTATACCAAACTCCCGATTCACATTATGTATTTTACTATCAAGATCACATAGGCTTACCGTATCGGGTTTACGGTGTTGTACTTTCACCGTAGGAGAGGAAAAACTACGGACAAGAAAGCCTGGACACGACTGGCTTGCTAACCCCCGGGGCGTGACGTCATCGCTCTCAGATAAGTTCCCTGCGTTACGCAGATTGTTTTCAGCGACAACTTGCAAACCAGATTTAATTTCCCCATCCTATTTCTGATCCTTCTTAGGACCGTTACGGTAGCAATCCTTCTTTGAATGGCCAGCTTTTTCACAGACAATGCAAATATGTGCCATGTTGCACTTTCCCTGGCATCCCTGGTCAGAATTAAACCTGAAACAGATCTTGTCGCCTCCGCCTGTACTGGCGTTACGACGACTTTTGTTTTCCCTGAAGGAAGACTTGCTGGCGTTAGCTTTGAAAGTATTCTCAAAACTAAAATGAGAAAATATTTCCTCTTGGTCTACTGCAGCAAACTGCGTTACGCCTAGCCTGTTTGCGCGTGCCCTAACCGCTTTGTCGTATTTGTTAAAAGTATCAAACGTGTACATTTTCTTCGTCGCCTTCTCAGTTAACACTTTTAAATGTTTTACAACAGGGGATGGGTCAGCTTTTTCAACAATTAGCTTCTCTACAGTTTTAACTCCAAGTAAAAGAATGTCCTCTACGCATTTAGGCTCATCACCCTTCGCAAAATATTTTTTCTGTGCAAATTTCTTTGTGCATTTTTTACCTTCTTCAGGCGGGGCGCTATTGGACGAGGAGGACGAGGACCTGCCGCTTGACGAACTTGAGGAGCTTGAACTACGTAACGGGGCCTTCTTCTTCGCCTGCCGTCTCTTCTGCCGTCTTGGCTTGACGTCTTCCCAGCTTGAAGATGAACCCTCATCAGATGACGGCTGAGCCGTCGTCCTGGCCGTCTCCTTACTGGTTCCAGCCGTCGCAGCCTTCACGAGGATCTCGATATTTTCTGACATTCTGGTGACAGTCTTCTCCAACCTCCCAATCCTCGCACCCTGTTCCGCAAACATTTTCTCTCCCTTTAGACGAATCTCTGAAACGTCATGGGCTGTACCCTGCTGCTCCTTACCATTCACACCCGTAGATAATGCAACTTTGCATTTTTTACCCGTGGGGGCGGCGTGACGAATTTTGCAATTACGGCAAAAATTAAAGCCAGCCATCCTCCTAACTTTCCGGAACTACGTACAAATCCTCGTAACCGTCCTCTCACAAGGTAAGCAGAAAGCTTTTCTACTCGTAACCGCTTCCCCAGCCGGTTTAAATACCTTAGACGAAGTGAGCAGGTCGGTGGTGTGGGAGCAACTGAAAACCAACGGTTACGCTCCGAGTTTATATAGTGACATGTCAACGGATCCGCGTAACCACGGAGATGGAAGAGGTTACGTCACCGCCTGCTCCCGGAAATAACAATTTTGAGGTCTCGGAACCCAAAATATTACATAATAAACGTGCCATGTGCGTGGGCAAAATCGATTTCCCCGAAGCCGACCAGTTCAAATGGAATTCGTATCCATCATTGTATATTTCCCGCTCCGGTATTTTATGAACTTTGAAAATAACTTCAGTGAAGATCCATCTAAAGTCCACTTCAATTAAATGGCCACCCCCACCGTTTGTTTGGGTAGGGTTATTTTCCACTACTTCATGGTTAAATTCGCCTCATTACTGTGGGTGAGCACTCAATGAGCAGCTCAGAACTGCTCGGAGCTGCTCAGAGTCACTCAGAGGTGCTCCATTATTGGCCACTTGTACATGAGACCCGAGGACTTTTTCTAATGGCACAGCAGACAAAAAGGTCATAACACTTGCCGTTTATCAGTACTCATAACAATTCCTCGAGACAAAAGAATCTGATGTCTTTAAAGTATTTATATTTTGTGTTTAATAATAGAACACTGTCTGGTGTATTTATTACATAAATGAAGTGTTATAAGTATCGTCACCATCTATTTATTCTTCCTCTTACTTTCATAATGTACTGTAATTATTGCTATTGAAAAGGTGTACTTTCTTAAGTCAATCTATCAGCACATCTGCCACCATTACTTTCCTCCTGAATGTCTATGGAAACGATCATACGGCGAAAACTTTATTTATAACAAGTGATGTATATAAAAATATATATTTATATATTTATACTTATCAGACATTGATAAAAGATCTGTGAAGTATAAGAAAAAGTTTCTAAAGAGGCAAGTCCTATGATCTAATTGCCATAGAAAAGCGATTGATATCTTAGATTGCTTTTTAACAGGAGACATAAAATATCCACTCCAGCACCTCAGTCGTACTCCAATGTGGGATCGAGTGTGTCTGTGATAGATCCAAAGAGAGAAGGGGGTGTGAAGAATCCCTTTCTGATGCCGCATCCCCAAACGAGATCACTAGTGGCCTCACAATATGATGCGGGGGCACGTCGCCCTACATAGGGATAGTACACCAGGGGCAATATGAGCTGGGGACTATAAGGACAAAAAGTATAGTTTTTGTCCATGGTCTGGGGCTATAGAGAAGAACTCTGTGTATTTATTCGATGGTGGTTTTGTGTCTGTATATTGATAGTCTTCCTGGGGAGACTGGAGCCGGAAATGCGGCGCTGAATTGTGTTATAAAGGTTCGGTTTGATTTATGTTTGATTTCCCGATTTCTTTACAATTTAGAACTGTAGGATTTTGATAAAGACTTCCTATTCAATGTTCTTGGCAGGAAGAATCGGGATTTGATTGAGAAAAAGATATAAACTGCACAGCCGTTAATAGGAGCGCATACTTTAAGATTTGAAATATCAATTTGGCCAAGAAAGAAAAAAGGCGTACTGAGTACGGCAATCTGTAACTATTTGTGCAAAATGCACTTTTACACAGGAAAGTCAATCATTCAAATGGTGGATTAGAAGGAGTACCAACATTAGGTTTTCAAAATGAAAAGCAAAAGAGACAGTTAAGTGAGTCCTGCGGGGATATAGGATGGACACTGGGGGTCGATGGACATGGGGTCGGTCGGGGGCGTGTGACCACTGGTCAGATGGTCAGAACGTGTTCCTCCAGGGTCAGAATTGACCAGGGACGCCCTAACCTTCCACCCAAGTCCCACCCACGCGGGCCTCCAGGGCTGAGCTCTATAGTACTGGAACAACAGGTCATCGCCTGGGAGGCGCCCTTTTTTGGTCATTCATTGAATTGCTGAATCAGCCATATTCTACAAATTGCTTATTTCAATAGAAATATTGACGCTTCGCTTTTGAGAGCTTATAAAAACTTTTCATAATTTACCTTTTTAGATCCTGACTGTTCCCTCCAGAAAATGCAATGTAGTGCAAGTATTCAACGGTTTTGTCTGGAATACTAGACTTGGCAGAAAACGTATTCAAAAACCATAATATACAAGAAATAACAACGAAATATTCTGTCCCTTTCTCACACTACTTTTCCACAAAAACAGTTTGTGAGGAATATACTCACTTAGCACTGATAAGCAGAGCAATCCCGGATAATTCTAAGAAACCTTTTGAATATGCACATGCATGCTTATTCGAAATTGAACATAATTTAAATGTATGAATTCAAATCGTTATAAAAGGTTCATATTTGAGCCGCACATTAAATAAAATGAAAATGTCACATCATGTTACAACAATGTCATAATTGTTGGCCTCAGTATACAAGTATGTTTCACATAGCCCCTCTTTCTACTAATTTGCTAATTTATGATCTGGAGGAGGAACCACCAGCGGGTTGTTATCCCATAGGTAACACACAGGAGGAGCTCACTCTGCTGGCTTCAAGATGCTGGTCGACGGCTCCAGGGTGAATCGAGTTGTTCGGACGGAGAGAGGGCCGCCAAGGGGTAAAGGGTGGCAGGGAACGGCTAGGGGTTAGTACGACTGTTCAGCTAGGGTTATACCCTGTTTCCACCAACCGATTTTACAGCCGAGTATTTGGTAATTCGTTACATTTAACTAATATTATAACAAAAGATTATACATCTTACATACCATCTATAAGAGAATTAAAAACGCTTTCTAATGATATATAACATGTTCATGATTACTAATATTCCCACTGCCGATTTTTGAAATCGGCAATAAAATCAGCTGGTGGAAACAGGGCTTAAAGCACCTCACAAAATGAACTATTCATGACATTTTAACGTCCACCACAATGAGCTGTAGCTTCAAAACACGAAAGACATGCTAATTTATTTGAAAGAAGAATTCTTAAAACAGAAACTTAAAAACAAAGCCAATGGAGGAACTTTATATGAAATATGGCCTTCAGCCGTTTACGTTGTATATCTCAGTAGGAGGCTGGACGATGGGTCAGGGGTTGTGGGACGAACGTGGCTGCTGGTTCTAACCCCCAGGGTTAAGCCCTCGAGGGAAAAAGGGAAAAAAGTCAGATATTTGGTAACAAGTAATCCTACCATACCGGGACCGTGGATTCCCAGGATTCCTAGGATTTCAAACTGGGAAGGGGATTCAGAGGGTGTCCGATGTACCCTGAGATTTCAAAAAGTTTTGGTTAAATAAGGTACCTCTCAGAAACTTTCTAAGATCCATTTGAAACCCCCTGAGATTTAACCGGAACCCCCAGGCATTTCCCAAGAACCTTCTCGGATTCTGTCACTATATCCAGCCCTAATTCCGTCCTGCCCTAAAGGACAGTACCGGTTCTACTTCAATAAAATTATGCAAAATACAAAAAGGTGTACCCTTGGTTCCCCCTAGGGGCGACCCGGGTCGACTGAGCAGTTCCCCCTAGGCCTGGGGGCTACGACCTCCCCTGGGCGGGCGGCAGCAGGGCGGAAGGCCGATAAAGATGTGGGCTAGGGTCGACAACAGTTTCTGTCGGAGGGCTCAGGTCGATAGGCAATCAGCGGCCGACCAGTCGTCAGTCACAGTGTATGGCAGGGTTGAGCCTAGAAACGGCTTCTACTCTGATTTCTGGTTATAGGTTATACTATGGGGTATATTATATGGTTGTTTATTTGTATATTGTATATGGTTCCAGAAGATCAGGATGGTAGTAAGCTTTTCTTGCATCTTCTGCCATATATACAGGGATGGATCCAGAGATTTTAGAAGGGGGGGGCCCTTATGTAAAAATTTTAGTAGTCCCCTTGGGGGCTAGAGTTTTACATTAAAAAAATCAAAATTTGTGGGGGGTCGGGGGTGGCGGGCTCAGGCGCCCCCCCCCCCCCAATCCGTCCCTGATATATATGCTTAGTTCGCAAACTGTGCATATATACGTGACTCATGAACACGTCATACACGTAAACTTGTTTGACTGATTGAAAAGACATGTTCATTGGATTTTGGTTGTACTTTCTAAGAGGAGTATTGATTCCATATATTGGGTCATTAGCAATGAGGGAATCTAACTTGGACAAGTAAAAGTAACACTGGAATACTGGAAAGTAATTGCTCATCCAGCCTAGATTGGCATTAGGAGGCCCGAAAATTAACTGTTTTGAAATATGGGGAGTATAGCTATCATGCTTTGATAGGAAATGGTGAACAGATAGCGCAAGTGGTCTAAAAGTAGTAAACGCCAAATCGAAATGTTTCTCTTTCAAGGAGGTTTTGTTAGCAACAATTCCTGATACCTTACATATAGAGCAAATAATTAGCGTTATTCGACTTCTTAATTCCTAATAAAAGGCAGAACGTAACTAAATGAGCTATTGGCTGAAAACATGAATCATAACTATCTTATCTCCCCAGGAACGATATTCATATCAAAGTTTTGAATTTCATTTCAGTGTTAGAATGCAAAGTCATCAAATTCCTCTTAAATACTTAAATGAATTTCCCATCAAATACAGGAGTAATACCATCTGTATGCATTTCCAATCCCCGGGGATTCTATCCCCAATAGACTGACATGTCTGTAGATAAAGGAAAAAGTAAATAGCCCAAGACTCATTGCCCACCGGCGCCCTGCATTGGCATATAAACATTTTTCAGTCGTATCTTCCCAGTGATGCAATATCCGTTGTGACACTGGGCAAATATTAGTGTACGTAGCTGAGCCATTGCCGGCTACTCTCATCAATATTCACCAGCCCAGTGGTACCCTACTGGAGGTCCTGCGAGGTTATAGGTCTGTCACAGTAGACACAGGAGCACAATCGCGCAATCTTAAGCCTATATTCCACATGCTGATTTTGTACCAATTTAGAAGTTTGAAATAATGGAACTTTAATATTATAGGCATGAATTTGATTGGTTTGACTAGTGATTGCGCAAATTGATTGGCTGTCATTTTATTAACTTTCTTATTTTTGCATGACACACTCATTATAGGAGGACCAACTTGCTTCAACTTGCTCGACACACTGATGAATGGGAGATCAACTTGCCTATACTTGCCCAACACCATCCTTAATGTCGGATCAACTTGCTTCTACTGGTTAAAGGAGGACCAACTTATTTCTACTTGCGCAACACACTGGTTAATGCAGGACCAACTTGTCTCTACTTGCACAACACACTAGTTAATGGAGGACCAACTTGTCTCTACTTGCACAACACACTGGTTATTGGAGGACCAACTTGGTGCTACTTTTGCAACACACTGGTTAATGCAGGATCAACATGCCTCTATTTGCCCGACATACTGCTTCTACTTGTCCAACACAATAAAGTGTCAACACATGCGGGCCTCCTCCAGTGATAAACATGTCTTGTAGGCAAGTACTGATGGAGAGGTGTTGTTATCTGAATCGTTCGTCTGGGGATAGAGACTGTGATATCCAACAGTAAAAACCGCGATCCTTTAGAACCTTTCCAGAGCGTATAGAGCTAAGGACAACTGCCCAGCATGCAAAAGAGGATGCCTGACAGCTCAGAGGTAAAGATTGAAACCGAGGTGTTCTATATCTTAACAAATCACATTTAAATAAACACCGAGGCAAATGGATACATTTTGTTATATCGCTTTACATTTCTTTTCTGTTTGATATAAATTCCCTTAGAAAAGAGGACTGATAATAGAGAGTTTTAGAAACCATGCTGGCCAATTATGATCATGTTTCTCTTACCATCCAAATCAGACATGGGGCTACCATCCCAAAGTCCCCAAAAATCAAGAAGGTTCTTTGATGATATGGACAAAGAAGTATACATCAAAATATAAAATTGTCATGTGAATTATTACAGTAGAGATAAGAAATATATATTTTTACGCTGAAGCCTGAATCAAAATTACTTAAACTCGACAATGGTGAATTTCCCTGACTAGTAAGCACCATACCCACTAGTCGATTTTACCAGTGACGGGCGATGGGTGACTGGGAGAATCGTCGTCACCATCGCCCATTCTTACAATCGCCTGTTAGTACAGTCTATTGAAATGTGCATGTTTGATCTGAATCGGTGCCAAAATCAGCCTACTCTAGGGGTAGAATCAGCCGATTTTAGCACTGATCTGTTGGCCGACTGTGTAGAAATCGCCTATTGGGTATGGTGCTGTAGGCAAAAGACTGTATTTGATGGCGCTCACAAACGGTTAGGACCTAAAACAATAGCCAGTGCCTGTGAATATACTATCGGGCAGTCTGTAAACATGTCAAAGGTCTCTGGTTCTGTTGCAGGCCTTTGACATCGCTGTACATTACTATACATCTTTAATGAGGGACTATCCGCATCATGTCAAAAGTCAAGTGCATGTAGCAATATATCCTCTGTACACAAAAGCACATCCGGGATTTTGGTTTTGAAAAAGGTTTGGCTACAATGTGCTAATAGTAATAAAACTTTATATAAAACATATCATCTATTTAAACTGTGCGACCATTTTAAACATTTGTCTGTTTTATCAAGATTAGGAGAACTTGGACTTGTGTTCGGACAAATTATAAGTATATTCAAATAATATCATATCAAACTAAATGCACGCGTCTGTTCCTGAAGAAAATACATTTTTGAAATACATAATATTTGTTTACTTCATACAGTCGTCCCATCTTATGTAACACCCTTTACAGACTAAGCACAAAATGCGCTTATAATAACAGTTCAATGCGGTCATAATGCGCATTTAGGCACTAGTCTGTAAAGGGTCTAACAGTAGGCCTATACTTCATCGAAACCTCCTATCCATACCCCAAGCTCTCCAATCCCTGGCTGGGCGATATGATTGGTCCTGCTGAGAGCCTCCTGCAAGACCCTGGAGGAAGGGGTCTAGGGGCAGAAACTAACAGTCCTCGGCTCCTCCAGAGGGGGGAAGGCGGAGACACCAAAGGTCAATCATGAATGAATTATAGCCTGCACCCGACTATAGAACTTCATCCCGATGAGGGGAAAACTCAAAGCTATAAGTTATGGATACGTCCTACTCCTATAGCCTGTTTGTCTAGGGGGACGTTTGTAGAGGCATACAGGAACAGGATACTTTTTAATGTTGTATTTCAGATCTATTTAATGTTGTATTTCAGACCAGGACACTTCACTTTGCCTCAAATACTAATGTGGATCAAATAGATAACCAGAGGCAAATGCAGGATTTTGAACAGGGTCCAGGGTAACTATCATATGACTTTCTCAAATTATGTCAATTGCAATGCAGTATTCAAAAGTTTCTATGCTTTGCAACCAAATGAAATGAGATTGTAGACAACCCACGCAAGGCTAAAAGAGTGTTTAAGCCCGTAGGCCTTCGGCTCCATAATTATTATCTGTTCTTTGTTCACGTTCTAACTGACCATTGCATATACCGTCTACCTCCTACATAATTGCTGTTGAACTGTGCATAAAATACTAACTGACAACAGTATTGTTTAAATAGGGACATGGTTAACCGTCTCAAGCATTGCACATGAAGCATTTTGCGAGCTCTTAGTTTTGGCAGGTCAGGAATGATTTAACATCCGAGTCTCTGTCGTACATAAAACCCCAGAAGGATGGATGCACCGTGACATACACTAATTTCTCATATGGGATAGGTGTTTTAATTTCACATTAAAGATGAGGGGACGTCAGGTCTATCACCTACCTCCGCTCTATACCCTATACCAGTATATATCTTATTCAGTGTGGATGTTGAATGAGTGATGTTCTATGACTTCCTTCTAGGTGCTTTGGTATCGTGAGGCACTAACCTTGAGCTTTATCACACCGATTTATGAGGTGACCAGGGTCGTAATGAACAGGGCCTTGACTATGTCTCTTCTTTGCATCCTCACATTTATTATGTTGTAAGGTACCGCATGCAAGCATTGCTTGTCTTTGTTGTGTCACTTGTTTCATATGGAGGGAAGTAAAGGTTGCAATAGAGGAAATTAAAGGTTGCAATAGAAGTAATGGTGATATTCATATGTTCTGAAGATGCTCTCAATCTGGTCCCATCTATTTTGGAAAATGTGATATGTATACTATACCGCATTCGGGAGAAGCCCACTTGGCGAGGCCATGTTCTACAATTGAGAGTCCTAATTGGCTGATAAGTCGCGCTTGTCCACCCACAGGAAGTGGCGCCAAAGGTGTGCGCATGTGCAGATATGAACTCCCGATTGCGGTATATAATTATATTATTGTTGTTAATGCACATTTCTATACTGATTGCGTGACGTATTCAGGCTTTTCATAAACATAGATGTCAAAGTTATATTTGAGACGAAGGAGATTATGGGGGACTTACCAAATAAGGTGGACATGGTGTTTAGAGTGTTTAGGTGTTTTGCAAGCCTAGACGTTAAAGTTCCTCTATAAAAAAGGGGCATGGACATACTAAATAACTTTGGCACGTTTTTTTTTTATTATTGAACCACATTCATTTGTACAAATGATCTTCCATGTAGGTATATAAATATAAATAGTATTATTATATAGTAGGTAGTGATACATACAGGAATGGTACTAAGTTAAGTACCAGGTCTAATAGAGTTTAAATGGAGTTTAAATGGAGTTTAAATGGAGTTTAAATGGTACTAAGTTAAGTACCCAGTTTAAGAGAACTCAGGAGGGTATTTCATAACAAAATAATAAGAAACGGGTGAATCTTAGTACCTGAAATAAGAAATTCTTAATTCAAATTTGATGTTGAATTGTACAAAGATGCTTTTTAAGAATCGATTGATTCTTAACATCATGTTATGAAATACCTAGGTAAAATTACTTTCTTACCTGTGTTTTGCCATTGATATAACATTGACCATACTGGGTCTAAGATCAGGTTGTAGGTCTCTTTAATTAACAAAGATTTTTTATACAGCCTTTACAAAGATCTTTTTTCTTCTTCTTAAAACCTCTCTTAAGAAAATCTTATTACAACAAAGAAAAAGAATCTTTAACTAAGATTTTGTTCTGAAAATGCCTCCAGGAGGGTCTTTCATAACAAAATAATAAGAAACGGGTGAATCTTAGTACCTGAAATAAGATATTCTTAATTCAAATTTGATGTTGAATTGTACAAAGATGCTTTTTAAGAATCGATTGATTCTTAACATCATGTTATGAAATACCTAGGTAAAATTACTTTCTTACCTGTGTTTTGCCATTGATATAACATTGACCATACTGGGTCTAAGATCAGGTTGTAGGTCTCTTTAATGAACAAAGATTTTTTATACAGCCTTTACAAAGAACTCTTTTTCTTCTTCTTAAAACCTCTCTTATCTTTAAGAAAAACAAAGAAAGAGAATCTTTAACTAAGATTTTGTTCTGAAAATGCCTCCTGGTATGTGTTCAGGTGTTTCATAAGCCTAGATGTCAAAGTTCATCTATAGAAGAAGGACATTACAGGGGATGTAACGATCAACCAAGTCATGGTGTTTAAAGTGTTCAGTTGTTTCATACGTCTAGATATCAAAGTACATCTATAGAAGAAGGAAAATAATTATGGGGAATATATCAAATAACCTGTTCATGGTATCTAATGTGTTCAGTTGTTTCATAAGTCTAGATATCAAAGTATTATGGAGAATATATCAAATAACCTGTACATGGTATCTAATGTGTTCAGTTGTTTCATAAATCTAGATATCAAAGCACATCTATAGAAGAAGGAAGTCATGGGGAATATATAATATAACCTGGACATAGTGTTCAAATTGCTCATGTGTTTCATTAGCCTAAAATTAATGTCAAAGTTCTTTTCTTTTTTTTTTTTACCTATCACTAAATGTCAAGGTTCATCTACAAAAAGAAGGGGGATGTACCGAATAACCTGGACATGGTGTTTAACGTGTTCAGGTGTTTCATAAGCCATCCATCACTACCACTGGCTACACATATGTGGCTTCATGACCCATTTACACTTTGACTTTGAGAAGCCATAATATCATTCGCTGCATGCAACGGATTCACTGCAGAGGTGGATCAGGAAAGTTGGAAATCTTAGATTATTGCTTCTCGTGCTGCAGAGGGGCAAAATTGGCAAGACAGAAAATGCAGATCTGTTTTGTGTCGCTTCCTCTTTTATTCATGGAGAAATGTGCAAATTATCTTTTCCCATATTGTTGATGATAAATTTTTCACAGCATCTCCTCTGCTTCAGGAAAAATGTCTCTGGACTGCAAGTATATTCTCCTTGTTTTTTGACCATCAACTTATTTTTACAACAAACATGTTTCAAAATCCCAACCATGTATTGTCTGCGTGGTGGGAATTCTCTTTTATAAAAAGTTTAGACTTCAAAAGCAGATCCCCTCACAACAGATGGTCACTTATGCACTGGTGAGAAGTAGGTTATCAGCTATTGTTTCTCGGTGTTTCATGGCAGGAACCAGTACACACTACACAGAACAACTAACACCATAAAAAGCATACAATATAACAAGTTACAGGATCTAAAAGGATATGAAATTATTATATTGAAAATTCAGGTTTAGCAGTAAGCTTTCCATAAGTCACACCATCCAAACCGACTGCATACTTGGTTGTATGGCCGGTTGCACTCTGACAGTCTGTGACAGCCCCCCTCCCCCTGGAGGAGCCCAGCCGTCCATCAAACCAACGGTTCCGGCCATCACAGGCCTTCTAGACTGAGAGAGCTGTATAGGAAGTTCCCAGGAAATATCTAAGAGACAGATCTCACCAGCAATATGTGGCGAAGCACCATAGTTGGGTGAGCACTGATCCAGGGAGGATCCACAGCTATCAAATGCATTAAGCTTAAATGGAAATATAAATTCAGTTTCCCTGATGCTTCTAAAGACATTGTGCTATTGTTTCCAAGTAAATTGAACGAGTGAGATTTTGCTATTAGTTTTGTATATAAAATTCATTTTTTCAACTGTATGACTATGGACGAGACTCACATTCTGATAAAAACCTGCGACTTTCAAATTTACTAATGTGTAGTAGCAATTAGTTACAGTTCATTACAGGATACTGTTAGATTGAAAGGTTCCTTCTACTTTAAAGCATGATTTATGTTAGAAAATAGGTGCCCTACTACTATGGTTTGAAACTCAAATGAAACGTATAGTTAATGACTTCACGGAAACTACTTGTTCTTCTACAATTAATTAAGGATTGATTTTACTGGGGTAGGTGCTTCTAAACAATTGGAACCATAAATTGCTCTCAGTGTAAAACGACAGTGCAAATATTACACGAGCTGTGGTGCTATACCAATAACAATCCTTTATTACCTTCCTAAATCATTCTAAATTTTTTCACAAAGTCTCTACGACCCTAAGCCTTACTATATCCATCCCTCATAAGGTCATTTCCGATGTTCGCTCCCCCGCATACAAATGGCCAATAGAGGATCATCCAGTGGCACAGTTATGTGAGTATGCCAACCAGGTCACTATGCTATTTGACCTCATGCAGGACGCATTTTTTCCATAGCTAGCTAAACAAACCCTCATCATGGTCAGTGAGATGCCATACGTTGTACATATTGCATGAAATTGCAGGTGCTTTTCACATATGGGTACTCATACAAACAGTTTATCTGAAGTAAATAATACATAAAAAAAAGTGGATCAAACACAAAACCACTATATATGAAAACATTCAGAGGTTGACAGTATGACCCTGAATAAGAGTTGGGCATCGAACAATTACTGCCCAAGGCTGATAGGCTGAGGGCTGTAATCTTTCTGGTATTCAGGGTTGCACTGTCAGCCAAGGATAGTTTTCAGTATATAACATACCATATTTTGTTGGTTATAAGGAAAATAGAAAAGAAATTACCAATGGAGCAAACTGGGCAGTATCCCAATGTTTTCACTATGCACACTTTTTGACTTGTCTCAAGCCTTTTACTCCAAAATTTTTGATTTTCTCTCAAATATAGGGCTCTCAAACTTTATTTTACCTGACATTAAAACGCATTATTTTACCTGACATTAAAAATAATCATGTGAATCCATTCAGAATTCACAAAATGAATAGAAACACATTTTTACAAGTGACCGGGCCATCCAGGGTAAAAATCTAATAACAAAGTCTTTTTGGTAATTGATGTGAACCGTAACATTTGGTTATCTGATTTATACTTGTAAGCAGTAGTTTTTTCAATCAAATAAAGGAAGAAAAGAAATAAGTATTAATCAGATAATATAAATATGCCTTCTTGCCAAGCAGAAAGTATAGCAGTGCACGTGCACCTGAATAAATCTTACAATTTGAGACTGACTGCTTTTAAGATGTTAACAAGACTTTCCTTTTCATAAACACAAGTAATAATAAGTCTAGAGTAATATAGATGTATAATTTGAATGCTTGAATTCATGATGTATTCTGTTTAAACTTGCCGCAATATTCATAAGAACACTGACAATAAGTGGTTTGCAGATAACATTTTCTCAACTCGAGATTAGATAAATTTAATATAGACTATAGACGAATGTTTCCACATCTTAATCTCTATCAAGGCAATATGAAAGCAATAATTGCTATTCAACTTAAGAATCCGACACTCAATATCCCGATACAATTGACAATATGATCTACTGTTGTCAACATTGGTAATGTAATCTATGTGAAACCAATTGCAAGCTATTTTTCCCATAAAACTGCTCCCTTTTCTGATATACAGTTTGGGTAGCCTTAGTTGCCCAGGGGCGAGTCTCCATTTCCATATTTCCTCCCCAAATTCAGTTTCCCAACCCCCGCACGGAATCAAGACCGTTTATCGTCGACTGGCTTCCCGGTCCCTCCTCTCCCTCTCCTATAGCCCAACCTCTATTGATTTTGGGTCTAGGCTCAGGAACCAAATGTGGGATTTTCTGCAAACTCCAGTATCAGTAAGCCTAAAAGTAGACATTGTAGATATGTGGAGGGTTGTAGAAGTTATTGTTAATCTTTATGTACTTCTTTTAAATTATTGAAAAACGACTCAATTACAAGATCTGGTCTCCTATCGCTCATTCATATGGTTTTTTTAATACAATATATATATTACCATGCTGAACCTCACGGATATATCAGTGTGGTTTTCTATAACAGTTTATGATATGATTGACACTAACTGGAAAGGTTCCCAAATTTAACACATACTTTTCCATAGTTTGTTGAGGTGATACGATAATTAATGATAAATAATACTTAATGAAATAACTATGAGTAATCTTTGTAACATGATGCTTTCAATTATTTATCAGAATTATTATCACTTGTTAATTCGGAGAAACATTAGATGAATTGTTTTTTTCAATTGCAGGCCAGTTTTTCTTTATAATCAATCACGATTTGAAATTATAGGCCTTAACATTGCATCCAATTAATGTTGAAATTACACAAGAAAACTATCCATGTTTCACTAACTCAGAGAAGAACTTTGCATTCCAACTCTAAATGCCTGGAGGTAAAACATCTTTATTCTATTATGCAAAGCTTTCACCTAGATTATCTGAAAGATTATGCCTACATGGCAATTAGTCTCTGCAAACCCTTCGTTGCGTTGGCGTCTGGCTATACACTGGCCCTACGTGGGCCTTTGTACCTGTACATATCTGTAATGTTATACACCTATAATTCAGTATTCCCATTATGGAAGATCAGGGAAACCTGAAGATAGATTAAGAAAAATATAAGTATGTTCAGAACACTTACTTAAGCTGAGCCTTTGTACCTGTATATATCTGTAATGTTATACACCTATAATTCAGTATCCCCAATATGGAAGATCAGGGAAACCTGAAGATGGATCAATAAAAACAAGTATGTTCAGAACACTAACTTAAGCTGGGCCTGTCACCAACACAGACCTCTGACTCAGGCTGATTAGGCCCCACGCAATGAGCTCGAGCAGCTCAGGAGCAGCTCACGTGTGGCTCAGAGCGTCACTTCCCATTTAAGTGACATTTTAAAGTGTCCTGCACTCTCTATTATGACACATGCATGTACGTGTCGGTCGACGCTGGTGGGCGGTAGGAGTGGAGTCTAGGACTATTTACTGAACCAGGCCTTAGTGTTATGTCCTTCGATTCCCCGCATGAGATGTGGTAGTTAAGGCAGTGTCATGTTGTAGTAGCTAGCTAGGTTAAGGTGGTTCTAGCGACCACCAGCCAGTCGTAGCAGGCTATTAGATGTAGTAAGACTACTCCAGCGTGGCATATCTATACTACCATAAGCCGCGGTTCTGAACTAATGCCATTTCGCCAAATAAGCAGCGTGCATTAGAACCAGTGCCACGCCTACTCCCCAAAATGTATCACTAGTGGCTTCAACCTCTCTAAGTACTATCAGCGCCTAGGATGATTTAATGTTTTTGGTGGGTTATATATAGAGGGTGGACGTTGCTCTATCAGTATCATTCAGCAAATGTGAAATGGAACCGGTGTATAGTACGTGTTGTTGCGTTGGCGTCGGGTTATACACTGGCCCTACGTGGCTGGCTATCCCATCCCCGCGGCGGTTGCAGTGGCGGCGGCGGCCGGGCCGTTGCTGGCGACCCGTCCGTACAGCCACGCAAGCAGTACCGTACCCCAGCCTCTCACTCCCTTCCCTGCAGCTCTCAGTGCAAAAACCACCCACTGTCCACCCTCCCCAGCCTCCCAGATCAATGTTTCAACACTTACCTGTTGGCCATTGCGTCGGTGGAGGCTACAGGGGGCTGTTATCTCCGTAGACAATCTCCTTATCATGTACAGGGTGTCCGGAGCCGAGCTGATAATAACGACACGTGCGGCTGATGCTTTTAGCCCAGCAATTGCCTCCAGTGAGGCAGGGTTGTTAGTGACGCCACCAGGCAGGAGGGGGCGCCACCCACCAACTCCCACTCTTCCTGGACATTTATAACCTGACCCCGGCTGTGCTATTTAAGCTTCTGTGGAGCCTGTGTCATTAGTAGGCCTTTGTTGTGGTGATGATCGTGGTAAGTATTTTTTTCAAGATTTATATAGGCTGTGTCTGTGGCTGGCCTGATGAGTATTTAAACGGTTTATTGGGGAAATACTGTAAGATGACATAATGTTGATATCAATATAACCTTTAGGGTCTAATTCAGAGGCTTGAAAAAGGCTACTGCAGTTTTCGTACATTATACATCTTGACCCTTTCCACTTTATCATTATGTTGTATTATACGCAATACAATTGAATTATACTAAGTGTTATTTAAGTAATTTCAACTTCAAAGCTAGGCATAGTGATGACTTTAGACTAGAATAGTTAGGTATAAATTCCTGAAAATATTCACCTTTTAAGCCTACATATACATAACTGAAAATTCGTTGCTACTGAGCTGCGATGAGTATAAAGCAAGTTTTCATCTACTTAAAGCCTTCATATTTATGTAACATGTCTTGCCATTCGAATTCGTACTTTTATCAATTACTATTCGTAAACAGCTGTCAATCATTCAAATATTCTCCCTTGGTACAAAACTCAGAGGCACTCGTAACTCTTAACTATGGAACTCAGATTTGTAATGTCAATTGCAAACTCACGTTTCAATCACAGTACGAATTTTTGAAGAGAGCAATGAAGGATAAATTGAAACGTGGCATTTCAAGAGTCACATGAAAATCTTTCCACCTTGAGATTGATTTCCTTTGTCAGCAAAGAAAAATATGAGACGTCACAATTTGAAATGGACACGGAATAATCAGAGTTAAAGAAGATAAAACGGGGCATGCATGCATGTTAACGTTAACGTGCTGTATAATTGGAACAAGAATCACAGACAGTTTGCATCATTTTAATTATCTCCATGGATACGAAAATATTCCTCTGTGATCTTTGAGATTCCATTCCTTTAAAGACTAACTTAATGATGACCAAGCCCTTGGAACACACCACTTTTATGCTCGAAAATATCAGGAGAAAGTTTTGTTTGGGCATCTGTGTAAATACTAATTTTAATGTTTTATCCATTGTACAGGCCAGTATGTAAAGTGAACAACTAGAAATCCGTCATCTTGTCAAAAACAACAATATTTCCGGAACCACCTGCCCGTCCATAAAACAAACTTTGGAGAAAGATAAGCCGAAAATACATATAACGATTTTATCAGATTTCTTCCCAGTCGAAATATAGGACTTAAACGCTAGTCTTTTCCATACTTAAGGTATTAACCTTGTTTTGTCTGCCAAAGCCGATTTTCCCTTACAAAGGCCATTCTCCGAAAACACTGGGGTCCGGTTGCCTTCCAGGAAATTAGTCTACTTCTTGGATATATCACTGTATATCATATAAGACAGAGACTGTCTCATGGTGTTATCAGACTCGGCCATAAGGGGACACACTCAGGATTAGAAACTGTGTCCTTCTATTATTGTTTTAATCATCAAATTTGCTGCAATTATTTATCTGCTCTGGATGATGATTTTTGCTACGCTCTTGATTCTTATACAAGTGTAAAATGTTGCCAAAGGGAGCGAATTTTCTTAATTACAAGTGAACAACATTACTCATTTATTTGATAAGAATTACTCGCAGAGGGATGCTGTTTTCAAGTCGCTGGTTCTGACACATTTCTGGCTACGTTGATGCCTGTTTATAGACACACTATGTTTAGTGCATTCTGCCGATAGTGATTTAAACCTCATGAAAACGCGACATAACTGTACATAATTCTAAAAGAAACGTTTCTTTATATCTCATATCTTTATAGTGTTTAAGTATTTTCTCTTATGTTAAGGAGAATGTCAATTGTCCAGTAAATCATTGTAGCTCAATGTTAACACTATGCATACACACAGACATGGTCGTATAGAATAGTGTTATTCTACCCACTACAGTACTTCACACCTTCCCCTAGCCGCCTTTTGTATCTTTGAGCATCAAATTACTCTTGATAGGCAGCTGAAAAGTACCCACCCTCTCCGGGGTCAAATTGGCCCACCTTGGGTCTAGATTGCACAGAACGGGGGCCCCAAGACAAAAGTGCCTGATTTGCCCTGATGTGGAGGCTACAGCTTTAGCCATTACAACCGCCACCAGCCGGCGCTAAATAGATTGGGGGATGGGGCTTTCATGCTTCTGTCTTGTGTACAAATGAGGACAAATGATCAAAGATATTGCTCCCCTTTGTCTGTGGTGTATAGAGCTAGGGGGCCGAGTGGAGTAGGGGCAGGGTGTGAGGTTTGGGACCCATTGGTGGTGGGGGTTTGTGTTCTAGGCTCCGCGAAATGCTCCGCGAAATGCCTAGAAATGAATACTGATTGATGAGGTATAGCACTGATGTGGCTTGAAAGGCATCGATATTATTTCTTGTTATCAATCACTGACTGGAAAAGTGGTAATTGCATTTTTTCACCTTTGAACAGGCGCTTGTTTGCCTCGTAATTTTGAACAAAACACTATAGAGTGCACATAATTTTCTGTTGTGCTTGACATTTGAAATTCGATAACCGTTTAAGTTTATGCGAATTTTTTTTTCCCATTATAATGATGCAATCGCTTGGACAAAAAATGGTTGTAACGACAAAGGGTGTGTATTGAATAGCATTTCAGAAAATCAAAGTTCATAGCAGTTTTCCTAGTTTTATATTTTCTAGAATTCTTTAGTGATACACATTACTAAGTAAAGAATATTTCTGGCTTGTTAGGACAAATGAGTCCACTTTTTTTGGCAATGCCGCACAAATAAGTTACAACCACATCTTGGCAATGACCAAATACCATCTGACGTGACACTTATATTGTTACCTGTAAAATTGTTTCTAAAAAGAGGACTTGCAGACGCTTGAAACAATAATTTACTTTTTTCAATGTGGGAAAATCTTTGCATGGTTGTCTGCCCAGACAGGCCATTCAAACACGCCGAATGAAAATAGCAATTTTGCAAAAGGCAATTTATTTCAGACACATCACTGAATTGGATCGGAACCACCAAAAAGTAGTTCGCCTAAAATGCGACAGTCTATGTATGATTATTTCTATTCTTAGGCTTCAATTGACAAAGAGGGGATATGAAAGTGACTGGCGAAACAAGTTGTTCTGCCTTTTAACCCCAAACTATTCAATGAGAGTCATTTTTCATAGTTTAGATACATTATTACAAGTATTTGATTTGATGTTGTGAAATTAAGCCAGACACTGAAAAACCAAGTCTTTGGCATCATCATATCATTCACAAATCAGACAACTTGGGATATCAAAATTAATATAGAATATTATCGTAAAAATGTGTTGTTTATGTGATGTAACCAACGATCTTTATTGCAATAAGTGCAATATTTACCTTGTCATTATGTTGCAACAGAAATTGATCATAAATTAACTATAATCGTAAACAGACAAATTACAAAATCTGAATGCTTACAACTTAATGTTTTCGTTATTAGTCACCAATTGGCGAAATGGCAAATTTGTTATTCAATGTCTTAGTCTCTACTCTGTTTTCTAACAACAGGCCCATGAGTGGAAACAACAGGCCCATGAGTGGGAAGGGTCAGCTCTGTGTTGGCGCACTGATATGCTGATCTAAATGTCTTTGGTTTGATTCCTAGAAGGGTCTTCTACTGTGTCATGGATTTGTTATGGATTTGCCACAATTACAAAAGGCCACAGTCGGGTAGGATTATGTCCCTATGCATAAAAGGATTTCAAATGCATATGTGATTAAAAAGAGCAGGGGACCACCCCAGAAATATTGGTTTCTTTTCAGATTGTAGTACACTACCCTCGCCAGTCAGTGTGGCTGACTGGCGAGTTAGGCCTAGTGCTTCTACGTGTAATCTTAAAGATCAATGTTGATGACCAACACAACTTTGGCCTGTTACAGAACACCGGTACCCATTCATAACAGCGATGATTTTAAAAACACTATAAGCATGTTTGTAATAGCAATAACCTAACATTTATGTTGCTGTTGATCAAATAGATATCGTTTTTACGGAAATAGTAAAATCTCTGGTTCTAATTAATGAAATTGGATTCTGTAATTTGATATAAAAAGGGAAAAAATTAGAGAAAATTCAGTAAAAGGTACAGCTCTTTGAGGACATTCTAAATATAGAAAAGAATTGTTGCAAAATGATCGTTGTTATGAAAATGTTAATAACGAAAAGTTTCGTTAATAATATTATTTACGTTGCTAAGAAAATCATTGTGCAACGTGCTACTGTAGCCCGTTGCACAATAGAATTTCGTTGTGAGGATCAAACAACGAAAGCACAACGAACTTTTGCTTAACACGGAAATGTTTCTTTGTTACGAAAATTTTCCCTTGTTACTTAAATAATGAAAATCTCTGGTTCTAATGAATGGAATTGAATTCTGTAAAATTGGTATAAAAAGGGAAGATATTAGAGAAAAACCAGTAAAAGTTACAACTCTTTGAGGGCATTCTAAATATAGAAAATAAATTGTTTAAAAAGTTTTCGTAGTTAAGAAAATAACTGCAAATAATTTATTAAGCAACAACAAACTCTTTCACTATATATTATATTTTCGTTGTTACGAAACCCATTGTGCAACGGGCCACAGTAGTTTTACTGGATCAATTTGCATATTGTAAATTGCTGTCACTTTCATAGTCGGTATCTTTATATTGTGTAATTTTTAGCCCAGAAAATGCATTCTAAAGCGATGATTTTCTTTGCACAAAACAAACAAACAACCCATCAGTGATCGTTTGTGGACAACGCTCATGTTTGTTGTTCTGCAACCATTCGCTGTTACAATTGTTGTTCTGCAACTGGCCAACCGAGTTTCCAGACAACCTGAGTGGTCATTGACCACTGTCAGCTGACACCCTAGCCGCCAAGGTAGGCTGAGCAGGTCACTAATTGGTTTTAGCCTCACTCCTGGGCAGCGTCTCCATTCCTCCAGGGTTTGAAATCCTAAAACCACTCCCCTCAGCCTAACACCAGCTCTGACAACTGGCCATGCAGATGGAAAAGCACCAAGGACATTTGATAAAGTAGAGTGGGATTGTGGGGTGATATTATGAGGGCAGTGGATATAGTATAGGATTTGTCTCTCTGTTGAGCTGCTCGCAGTCATGAGCAGAATGGCAGCAGCTCACAATGTCATTACTACTCGAGGTAATAACATTCCGGTCTGCCACCCTATATCACTGGACCATCTATGATCTACTAGGCGATGAGCAGTTCCTGATTTACAGGCGAACTGCTCACGAGCTGCTCGTGACAGAAGAAAGTCTAAATCACCTTCCTCCACATACCAACTTGCGCTTTTGCACCCACACGACCTCTCTTGCAACACTGCCTTTTGGCCATAACCTGACTCTTGCCGGCGTCGTTTTCCCTGATTAATCTTTACCATTTTTCTTGCTTCACTTATTCAATTTCACGACCATGGGTGGATCCCTATTTACAGCAGGAGTGGATTGCCCCGTACAAAAACAGAACATTTCTTCAAATCCACAAAGATTTAAATTACCGAAGCTGAGCTTTTATTTCCTTTAGTTATGATTAAGATCCGTGCCAAACATAACCAAGGGTATTCATCTGTGATGAGTTAAGGTCGCAACATGACGTTGAATTTTTCGTGTTTTCATTAAGTGTGTACCAGGTAAACTTGCATCATTAACTTTATCGTGTTACCGTTAGTGATTGGAAATATTTCAGAAGAAATTGCTACGCGGCCGTAACACTTTAATATATTGGGGACGGTAGCTGATAAATTATTATGTAAACTATTAAAGTTGGACATGATATTTTACTGAATAGATTTAAAAGGCAAAGAAACAACTGGAAATAGCACACAAAAACACTTGAATGAGATATGGAAGACAGAAAAACTTTCAAATTTGCATAATCAGCACATCTAACACCGACGTTTCCCTACTTCCCCTCCATGGCACAATATTCGCAATTTACTGAACACTACCATATGCTTCAGCCATTCAATAAATCTCAACAATGGGGAAAAACCACTGCTCCTTTCCACCAAATGAAATCCATGAAAACTATGGAAGCATACACACCAACACATTCCAGAGCAGGAAAATAATTACATATATGCCTTAGGTGGTATGCCCAGGAAGGCGTGTTTCCTGGAACAGACTCCTCCTGTACCCTCGAGAACAGGGCGGACAATTATACACCGCATCCCCAGGAGGTATCTGCCGTGGCCTCAGTATGCAGTGCACGCATCCTGGGGCTGGCCTTAAGGGATCTACTCAGACTGAAGCAGATGGGAATATGTTCAGGGATGCTTGACCAGCTATACTATACAGCTCCTCTGCTGATTTGGAAACCTTTTCTGTTGTATTTAATCTGTGTTGTAGAATGAGAGGACATTGAGAATGTGTTGGGTGTGCAGAACATGAAGTTGCATCTTTGGTTAATGCTTGGGTAGAGTCGGAACATAATAGACCTGTCCACTTTTCCAGCTAGCCCACCCCTTATTTCTATGATATTAACATTTGTAGAAAAACGTTCATCATACTTGATTCACAGTAATTTTCCTAGTAGTATTACCCAAAACTAAACTTTATAAGCTTTTACTTTCAATATGATGTTAAATATGTAGCTGTATGACTTGAATCCTCATCCTCGTTTATCAACACCTTATTGACTTAGGAAACATAAGCACTAACTCATTCACTCAGATTTGTGTCAGTGCCTGACTTTGCAAAAACTGCAATTATGTCCGACCTTTGTATCATGCCAGCAATACATCCCAAAGTGGACAGGTATATTCTCAGTTACCAGATGATAGACATACATACGAATGGTCGGAGTCTATTGTTGAAAATTAAATCAGTGATTACTGCTATCAGTATCACTGCACTAAATTTCTTAGGCACGTAATTACTGTTTTCTCGGTTATGAGCTAATTGTTTGATTTGATTAGACAAGTTGTGCATGACTCATATTAATTCTATTCTCACATCTGACTGATCTGTGTTACCTGAAAAAGTATACTGCAGTATACTCAATAAGCACTTTTGGTTGCCTTTATGGGATCGCGATTCATTAATGTGTTGGGTAAATAAGTTCCTATACCTAAGGGGGCAAGGAAATTAGAACTTAAACGTATTTATACTGCATGACTGCTGACCAAATTACCTGTTTACTTATAGTGACGTATATCTTCATGAACACCTTAGAAAATACTTGAACTGACTACTATCTATATTGTTCATTATTCAATAGTACCTGTGTTACTGGTAATCGAATCCGGTAATTCTAACAACACCCAGCCCTTAGGATAAGTGAGGTAAGATTGTAATACTGCATAATCATTGAGACGGGCAAAGTGAAGACTCTCGGCCTTCTAATTGGATGGCAGGCATATCAAATAGAGGATTAATAATCTTCTGTAATCTTACTTCAACTAATATACCAGTGGATAGAAATAATCATAATTGTTAACTGGGAACTGCAGGAAACAAATCGCATATAAGCATTATTACTTTCAATATAGCTATTTTATCTATCAAATTAATGTCTTTTTTCAAGTTCACTGGGAAACTTTTCATTTTAGTTTGGTCATATTGTCGAACAATGGGCTTGTATGGTGCTCTCGTTTCAGAACTTATCAATCAATAAAGTTGTCAGCATTTTCGAAAATTAGTTGTATACCTATTTACTTCTTAGACACATGCAATCCTTTTACATTACCTAAATAAAAGTAAGTATAAGGTCAGTAGAGGCCATGATCAACGTTGTAATTTTGGGCCGACCGATGTTCTTCTCATGCATTTTTTACATATTTGGAATCAATTTTCCTAATGTAAATACAATTTTTCTGATACATATTATTCTAAACTCTTTGAAAAAGTTTATGTTGTATAAGAAAAATGATTATTTAACAAACCGATTTTCAAAATTGGTTCAAAATCGCCCCCAAAATCGCATTGTGGATCATGGCCTTAATTCTTTAAAATAACTCAGAAACAACATGCGGGTTTCGTTTGAGAAATGTAATTGTGTAATTATCTCTGGGTAGAGTTAACTTTGTAATAGGAACCAAAGGTACAGTCGTTGTACTATTGTCATTCTGCTCAGTGTGTGAGACACGTGCAGAGGAGACCTAATTCTGTCCTTTGGGCATACTTGACGTGACGCAGGTATGGCACCCGATGGTTGTTGTTCTGTCTGTTTCTGTAAACAGAACAATTAGAGTTGCATAACATAATCCCACCCAAGGATGTGACGTTATCATAACGTTGCAGCAACGTTCTGCTTGGTTCTGGATTGGTTCTTGTTACATTATTTTGATGGCTTCCAATAATGTTGCTGCAACATTCTGCTGTGATGTTGTACTGCCATGTTATTATAACATTCTGGTTATGTTCTTCAACCTCAACAAAATGTTTTAATAATGTTCTGTTTTGGTTTTGTCCTAACCTCACCAAAAATAATGTTATGATAACATGTTGATTTTGTGAGGTTTCAACTTCACCATCAATACCATAATTGTTACCTGCCATCTTAGTAAGTAACAGACTGATTAAAAAAGTATGGTTGCAGAACGTTTCTGATATGTTGCAGGTTGGCTGCGAATCCTACTCAAGAATAATGTATTCCAAAGACTGATTCTTAGACTTTAAGATAAATTTGTCCTCATAAAAATGTTTTAGATATGAGTATTACCTGGATTTTACAAGTTGATTAATATGGAATTGCAGAAATCAAGTACAAAACATGTCTGTGGAGATTAAAAGAAACAGGTAAAACTATCAATCTCCTAGGCGACGTCAGTGAGTATTTGACAATATGAGCACTGTCGTGAGAAATATAGGTTTATGAGTATTTGGCTTGACTTATAATCTTCAAGAGTTAAATGTACCAAAAAAGCAATTATTTACGTTACAAAACTGACTCGTCCTAATAACTTTGATGTAAACAATTATTTTCCCGGTAATGAAGAGGTGTGGGGATTTCAATTAGAGCATCAAGGATAAGGTTATATTTGTGATGTCATAAAATAATTATTTTCTCGCAATGTACTCATTTTAGTGTCTATTTACCAACTGTGAATACATGAATTATAAGGTACACGGCGAACCTTGATGCGGTAACAATGTTAACACAAAGACACACATTCCCAAAGATTAAAGGGAGCCAAAAGCAATGTGGAAAAATTTGAAAATTCTGTTATCTATTGAAATCTATTCTATTGCCATAACCAGATAGCCTAGGTCTTTGGTAAAATATAGAACGTGAATACAGACTTAAACTACATTAAAACACAAAAATGTGTCCCTGGTCAATTTTAGTGACCCAGTAAAATTGGTTTGTTTACGAACATTGCTCTCTTCAGGCATAAATAACATGGTCATTAGTTTTATGGAATTCAATGAAAGCTATAGTTAGTTATCATGATTTATACTGTACCAATGGCTGAAATTAGACTCTTAGAATGTATTTTCATAGTTATTTGAGTTTGCAAAATTTTGTCATATTTTGTCAAAATTCACAGCATTGCTTTCAACTCACTTTATTTATCCAAGAACAAACACCACCCTTCAGACCTGTGCCCTATACCCATTACCCCTGTTCCCAAGAAGGGCATTAGACTGTGGGCTTATCGTGTTACTCCTGCCCACGACCACAGGTAGGTGCCACCATGGGGATGAGGACACAATCCTATCGGCCCCACGTCCCCCACCAAGCCCCACCCGGGATGGCCGGATAGCGTCCATCCGGCCGTGGGAAAACTAGGTTAGGGTTGGTCGGCACGGGAAATTATACTACCGCAGCGAGGGAGGGCGGGAAAGGGGGGTATCTAGGTATACGACGCCGAGTGGTAGCCAGCTTCAGTTTGGTTTTAATGTGTTGAATTAATGATATGATATTCCAATATTGAAGTATGGTATTGTCCCACAATTATTTGTGTAAATCGGGGGCAGATAAAATGATTTTCGAAAAGGAGGGGGGGGGGGGGGGTCAGCATAAAGTACTAAAATGGTGTGCATTCCCGCATATATATATATATATATATATATATATATATATATATATATATATATATGCGTGCGACGTTTTCCTCTCTTTTTGCAGTTTAGGGGTCCAGTAAAGGGAGTGGGGGGGGGGGGGGGGGTTAGGACCCACAGGACCCCACCCCCTGGATCTGCCCCTGTAATTGTCCCGTTTTAAATTGTGGTTATTGTTGTTAGTTTATGGTTCTTAAAATATTCTAGAATAGAGGCAGCTTCCGAATTGCACCCCAGCCAATGATGCAACAATTATTATCAACGCTGCAAAACGTCACAGATGTTTTGAGGATTACTGCTACTGCTTCTCCAATAAAGGGGGCGTTATAGTATACTTTCAAACAGTAAAAGATATATGCTCAAAATGTCAAAAACTTCCCGAACCCATTCCAAAGGTGTACAGCACCCAACTCGTCCACAGCCCTCTCCTTACTGAAACAAAGGCATAATGTATCATACGCTCCATTATGTGTTGTTAGTCTTTCCAAAAGGAATTACATAGTACTGCCAATAGCGACTTAACATCTTAAGTTTGAAAATATGTCATTATTGAGATCAGAATTGTACAGTAACATGAACACACAGTGCAGATAAATCCTCTTTGCTAAAATGATAATTTTGGATGATCTTATCCCATTTGAAAAAGAGGTGGTCAATAAGCCCATCCCACATTGGGTATACCCCAGGGTTGGACATACTTATAAATATAACCTTTTCTCTAGAGTTAAGGTTACTGAATCAAACAAGAATTTTTTTTTCTCTCAAAGTACTGCTCGAACATTATTATTTCTTAACTCCTATAGATTGACAGATTTGCAGGTTTGCAGGTCAATCAAAATGTTGTATTTCAGGGCAAAATAAGATTGGACATTAGGTTGACATTTTTTTCTATGGGAAAAATGCCAAAATATAGAGCTGCATTAACCCAGATTATGCTAACGTCCTACTGGTAGGACGCCTGTACCATGGGTTTTGTGCTACTTGTTAAAGTTCGTCAAAATATGATTACAATCTAAAATCTTAGTGTAAATATGATCTCAACACCTATAGATCATGAAAACATTCCAAATAAGAACATGTCCCATGCAACATGGTGTTGCCATGGCAACAAACAATGAGGTAAATTGACAAATACAGAAGATAGAAAATTTAAAAAATCAATGTATGTTTTTCCTATGATAAAATAAATATTTTGGGACAAAATTTAAATTTTAGATAGACCTTATGGAGCTCCATATGCATGCCAATTTTTATTTAAATCAAATAATAATATCCAGAGATATTAAGAATTTTCTATTGCCCTCCTACATGTAGGACGTTAGCATAATCCACTACCTTAATTTTATGCCCTGCATCAATGGGGATACTACATGATATAGCATTATTTTGAAGTTTTGTCATCATTTACCCACACATTTTGCATACAATGTATGTAGTAGATGCCCATAGAAGTCCGGTATTTAGTACCTTAAAGCTCTTCTTGTATTTTAGAACAAATTTTTATTTTGCCTTAACCCTTTAATGACGGATAAAGGCATATAATCATAGATAACCAATATATTGGGTTGTTGGTTACCATGGTAACCCCAAAAATAAATAGGAAATAATTTTTTCGCACCCTCCGAAAGTGGATTTCATAATTATGAGTGGCTTTCCATTTAATGGATTGCTAGAATACTTATTTTAAAAAATAATAGTATGATTTAATTGTTATCATATATTTGCCAATAAGGCTCTTTTTAGCATTAGCAAAGGGTTAAATAATATGGAAATTATGGTAGTGGATTATGCTAGCGTCCTACATGTAGGACGCCCCATATCTCAGCTTCTACTAAAGATAGAGACCTAAAATTTTGTATGTGACTTATTATCTCATATATAGTGCCAGATATAAGATATTTAGAGTTTTGGATCATAATTGGCACTTTAGTATAATTTGGGTTAACATTTTCAAATTTTAGGAGCAATCTGGTAACTAAATTGTTTACAATTGGTTAATTTTCTATTATGCAACTTCTTTCAGGTAATGAAGACGGAGGCAATTTTAGAAACATTTCAATGGCAAATCTTAATGTTGGTGTAAACTAGGATGGGCATATTGGGTTTTGGGCATGTGTTACATTAAAACACGGATTGTCACTCCCTTCCTTTTTGGTAAGGTTGTGTGTGTGTGTGGGGGGGGGGGGGGGGCAAGAAAAGGGGATGCGTCCCAAATCCATCTCTAAACCCGTCAGTGGATCATGTATAGGGAGTACATGTATCATACCAGAATCAATTCTTCAACATCAAATCACAATGGTCGGATTCACCCCTACCCTTTCTATAGGTATCCCCCGTCCAGTGTGTCAAATCGATGTAGCCCCATCTTCCATCCAACGCCTGTATTGAATGGACACTGCATGGGTTCGCTGAAGCTATTATCACACAATGTGACAGAACTACAACCGATCCTCTTCTCAAAATATTTTTATCCAGTCGAAAATGATATATTTCAGGTAAAAATTGTCTTTATCTAAATCCATGCAAAAAAAACACTTCAAGATAGATTACATTTTCAATAAGGTAAATTATTATCTATCCGACCTATTTTCGAAATCGCTACAAATCGATCCAAAATCGCATGGTGGATCATCCATTTGACGTGCAGAACGTGTTCTTTGTCGTCCATTGTTGTCCGTGGGTCTCAGACTCCCCCCTGATGAATGTGACCTGCAGCTGTTCAGGGTGTGCACGCACGCGATGCTAGTCCCCACACCACAAGGGTTCCCACTTTAGACTGCATTTTCTGCCACTGTATTAAGTAAAGAAGGCCCACCCTAACACTCCTACTGATTTGAAAAAAGGAGTTGTATACAGTATTGAAATTTTGGAAGCTCTGAAATATTTTTAAAATGTTCTCATCAAAAAGGACTATTCGAATTGATATAGCCTTGTAATTGTTTTAATATCCAATATGGGCTAAGTCTATCTGAACCAGTTTCCATCGATAAAGCAAATCATGTTATAAACTTAGATAATTAACATTCAGAATAGAGCCTCCTCAAATGTCTAGGAAATGTAGTTTTCTAATCCCCATTTGGTCATGACGACCTACTTTAATTTAAATTTGTCCATTAATAGAACGACAGGTGACTGTTACAGAAAACATTACATTTAGACCTTCCTAAGGTTCCCCTTACTAATCCTTCTTACGAGACAAAAACCATTTGTCACACGTTAAGCACATAGGAAATCCCTTTTGTAAAATCTCATAAGGATTGCTGTAAGCCCTAAACATTGTTATCTCACGTTGCGACTGTGACAGTCCCAGTGGAACATATAAAAGGCAGTACCTCCACCTGGTGAGAGGTATACAAACTAAACTAAAACCTGTAACACCCCACCTAGGGTCGCACAAAAGAATCTAATAAAAATATCAAAAGAAAATAAGTCTATGTTGATTTTCTAAATCTGTTATCCACGAAGCCATTTTAATTACTGAGTATTTAGATAAAATTTAAAAAAAATTAATATTTTTTGGTTTCAATTGGTCTATTAATGAATGTATGACATATTATCGGAGAAAATTAAACAAAATTAATACAAAATCGCAAACATCATAATTCATTATGTGGAATACAGACTTTACACGATGAGGTGGGAAGGTATACCACAATAAACGACTGGACGTAGGACGACTTGAGCATTTATCATTGATGAAATTATTACAAATTTCAGCATGATCAACATGAATTGTTTCGAAGGTCTTCATCAGACTTTAAACGAGTACGGTATACCAGCAATAGCAGATTTCACAGTTCAGATTTAAGAAAGAAACGGGGGATCCTTCCTCACGGCCCATCCCCTCTGGGTCCGCGCCTGCAATAGTTTTCATTGGAATAGAATAATGGATGCAACTTAGCGGTACACTGGGGGAACAACAACCATTGAGGAACCGCCTTAAGCAGCTGAAGAGTACTGGGACAGTAGCGGATTGTAAGTATCCTCATTGATCGTATGGAGGACTGTCAGGTGGAACTATTGGAAAACAACTGGGAACTTCACGCCCGGAGGGGGCACTGGAGGAACAGTAGGAGGAGACATGTCTCTAGGGTGAAGGAGGGGGTGGGGGCGTTATCTGAACGTTTAGCTGACCAATATCAATACATACGTTATTATATTTCTGTTAGCAGGAAACAGCAAGGTCTATCTTTTTTCAGTCGTGTTACATTGGAATTATGACTCTTATTATTACAATAAAGGGTATACCAACCTATACATAAGTATGCAATTTTATTTGAGATAATCATGGCACCTCATAATTATATAGAGTTATAGGCGTTTTAAAAGTTATCTAACAAGTTACTCGTATGTTCAACACAAGTTCTTGATATGCATTTTAAACAACATAATCACTATAATTATGTTCCTTAACATAACGTCAAGGATATGAATGATAAAAGAAGGAATAATAAAAGGAATCTATGAATATCCTATACTTATGATGAATACCAAAATCACCACGTACGAAAATCATTGCATAAACATATTTTCATCATCCCGTTTTTCCATTTCATTTGCGTTCCTTTCTTACAAGAATCTCCTAAAAACTTTCCCTTTCAAACCCAGACAGAAATTATCTGCGTCCATGGCGAGCAAAATTCCACTATCTCCCAATACAAGCCCCTTCTTCCACCCTGGAGGAATTCCCCCTTGCGTTCACAATGCCCGGATGTTTTAAGTTCTTTGTTATTGATTCTGGGGGGAGAAAGGTGAAACCGGAAACTTCCGGCGTCCGGAATCAAGGAGGAAAAAATGGAGTGATTTAAGTCTACTCGGAGTGTGAGGAGATCGTCCATCAAGACGGGGGGGGGGGCATTAATCTCTCCAGGGGTTGGATGAATTCAGCCTTAAGGCGGGCCTTATAGGCGTATCATTGGTGTGTTATTTGTGGTAGGGTGTATTGAAACTAGGCTTGTTGTCGGGGGTGAGGAACCCTTGAATTGTGTTACAGGGTTCGTTTGTTCGAATCACCGTGGTTTATTTTTAAGATAAATTATTGATAGATGGATTCAAATGGAGTCATTTGGCTGTATATTGCAGCTCTGCTTCATGGAAGCTATGAGGATATTAATTTGGATTATGTCTGTTTGGAATGTTCAAGGGGTGCTTCTCTACCCTTTCCCTTTAGAGCTTTCTGTTGGCTTTTAGTAGCCTCTTAACTGTTCCTATTAACCCTTTAGACCCCACCAGAAATGTTCATTAATTGCTGTATTTCCTCAGGATTTTCCCAAATTTTCGAAGAAAATTCCAGTCATTCAATGCAGGTCACCTATTTCTGGCTTTGGCCTCACGTTATCAAGATATTTTATGTTTAGTATGTTGTATGTTTTGTTGTAAGAGATGGAGAATTTTATTAGCTTTCAATTAATATATTGGATGTCTTTGTATGATTATCCCTCTTGGAACTGTTACAATTTACAAAAACGTCAACAATAAAACGTCGGATAACGTCATAAGTACGTGTGCAACGGCCGGATTGGGGTCTAAAGGGTTAAAGAAATTGAAATACTTTACACAAATTCTATGTCGCATTGTGCAATAGCGACATGCGAAAAACCTCTCACTATTTTGTTTTAAATAAATCTAAATCTAAAAATAGTATAATTATTATCTCCATAGTATAATAATTATACATTTTGTAGATACCACTCAGATCGTGGATGGGAACAAGCCTGGATTTCACAGAGCCTGTCACATTATAACTGCTCTATCGGCATCTTAAGCGTCTAGATCGATGGACCCAACCACCTTATATAAAAGATCCTACAAGATGAGGGTGTTCTTTCACTGGAGCAGCAAACAGCAGCTGATCTGTAGACATCGGATCAAAGGGGGATTACCATGGAGGGATCAGTCAGTGAGACATCAGAGAGATTAACTGTTAATCCGATTAGCAGCGTCCGACGATCGGGGCTAGGTTTTATCGACATCTTGTCGAGACTTCAATTTGTAAGCACTGGATCGTTGTTATGTGTTTGATGTAAATAGATTGATGCAACCATGCAGAGAAATGCATCTAGATCTCTATTACAGATGGATTTGATCTTTAAAGGGTTAAAAAGAGATTCTCCTCGCAGTTGTAACTGCAATACTTTCCTGTGTATTTATTTGATATACATTGAATTTAATTGAAGTTGATATGCATAATTGATATTAAATTGTGTAGCGATACCTAAGCAATTTATTTATTTCGGAGTAGGCGTGACGTCATCGCCCTTCGTTACCATCGCTACGGAGATTGTTGTACCTCCACTATATAAATCGCCACACCTTGACCGTTGGTTATTCTCATTCCAACCACCAGAGATTCAACATCGCAGCAGAATTTTAAACCGTCATCGAGTCGTCGTGCGATGAATCAGACCACTCCAGTGATAGGTCCTCTTCTCCTGCGAAAGATAAAGGTAAAACAAAGAAATACGCCCAAAAGAACTATTGCAAAGCTGGCGATAAGCCTAAGAATGTAGAGGAGGTCCTCTTAGTTGGTCTAAAGACCATTGAAAAGCTTATTCTTGATAAAAAAAGATCCTCTCCCCGCTGTCAAACATGTAAAATTGTTGACAGAGAAGGCCTCTAAGCGATTGTACACTTTTGAAACTTTCAACCAGTATGATATTTGTGTTAGAGAGAGGGCTGGTAGGGCTGGACACGAAGAATTTGGCAATTTTGACCAGGAGGAGATAATGTCATCTTTTTCTTTCGACAACACGTTCAAAGCTACTGTCAGCAGCAAGTCGGGGGGGGGGGGGGGTTACAAAGGTAAACAAACCCAAAATAGTGGCAGGGCTTACTCCGAAAAAATATGCTTTCGCTTCAACTCTGAGAATGGATGTTATGGGAAATGTAACCTTAATCATTCTTGCATTGTCTGTGAGAAGAGGGGGCATAGTAAGAAAGACTGTCTTCATGTAAGCAATGACAAAAAATAGGAAATCGTTTTAAAATCTGAGAAGATTCCAGGCGTTAGACACTTATCTGACAGTGACGTCACGGGTTCAAGCGGATCTTCTCAGTCGTGTCCTTGCTCGCCAGCAAGAAATGTCAAATTGTACAGTAAATCCAGGAGTTCTGGTCGTAATGGTGGATTCCTCCGTGTACTAGAGGTAGAAAGTAATAATCCAGCCTTTGGGGAAGATGAATTGTGTTGTATTTCAAATATTATGTCCGATTTTGGTACGATCGGTACGCGCCGGTACTTCTCGGCACCGGGGTCAAGCCCGGGTCAAAGCACCGATACCGCTGACGTCATGGGTTCCCGTGTCGAAAGTACACAAGCGGTGTCGGAGCAGGAGGAGGAAAATGTCACTCGGCAAGGTAAAATTGTTCAAAATATGGGATTTCTAGCCAATACTTCTTACCTAACGGTCGATAGGGATGAAGTTAAGGTCCTTGCCGATAGCTGTCCCAAATTTGATGAAAATCTATCAGGTAGATCCAGAGATATTAAATATACTTTGAAAATAATCTTCTTATTTCGGCGCGCTCGCCGAGTGGTCAAACTGTCAATGTATTCGAGAAATGCGCTCGTGGGGAATGCACTTGCGAATTTTATATTAATGTCGCATTGGCGCAGTTAAGGCCTTGTAGATTTGAATATCTTCTATCATTGGGATCTGATGAATGTAAAAATAGATTTAGACCCATGGTTGATGGGGTTACAGATGGTTTCAAAATTGTTGATGACACGGTGCCAAGCGGGGGTCTAAGTTATGACTGTAGGAATTATAAATCACTTTTTGAAGGTGATAACCGTGAAAAAATGAATAAAATAATTGGCAAGGAGCTAGCTGAGGGTTACCTTAAAATAGTGGAGGAGAAACCAGCATGTATTCACTCTATGGGTGCAGTCCCCAAGCCTGATGGTAATATTAGGCCAATAACAGATTGCAGTATGCCAGAAAAAATCTCAATTAATAATTATTGTGATAATATTATTGAGGAGTTCAAATATAAAAGTGTAGACAATGTTGTGGCCCTTTTAAATCAAGGAGACTATATGGCAGTGGTTGATATTAAATCAGCTTACAGGGCAGTACCTATTTACCCAGACCATCAAAAATATTTGGGAATTAGATGGGAAATTAATGGTAAAACAGAATATTTACAGGATTCCCGCTTGGCATTTGGTCTTAGACTAGGACCCATGTATTTCAATGAAATCTCTGAATTTATTTACCATATTTTGTTAGATATTTATGGAATTCAGACTGTAAATTATTTGGATGACTTTATTGTCATTGGCTCAAGCTTGGAGGAGGCTACCTGGGCCCAGCAGGTAGTAATAAAGGTCTTAAGATACATAGGATTTCATATAAGCTGGGGAAAAGTTACCCCACCTTCACAGATATGTACTTATTTGGGACTGGAAATTGATTCCAATAAAATGGAAATTCGTTTACCCAAGGAAAAACTGGTTAAACTAAAAAATTTGGTAGTAAAATACAGTCAAAAAGCAACAATAGGCAGGAAAGAACTAGAAAGTCTAGGGGGTCTATTATCCCATTGCGCTCATGTTGTAGATGGAGGCAGGGTTTACTGTCGAAGGGTTTATAACCTATATAAAGTCCTTTTAAATAATAATTTAAAAGCAATAAAAATAGGACAGGCATGTAGGGATGACCTGTTGTGGTGGGAAAAATTTCTGGAAAATTTCAATGGCAAAAGAAAAATTGAATACAAAGAATTTCCATACCCTATGGTATCAGACTCATCTATGAAGGGATTTGCTGTATATATGGGAAATGACTGGAAGGCAGGTAGCTGGGACCGGATTCAGGTTGTAATCATATTTTGTCAGCTCCTTCAGATATTATATATGATAATAAAAATATTAATGAATTAGAGCTCTTCCCTATAATACGTGGCCTACAGGAATGGCTGAGCCAACTTGCAGGTCACAGTGTAAATATCTATACAGACAACACACAAGTGTTTCATATGATTAGGAAGGGAATAAGTACTAATCCGACGTGCATGAGTTGGCTTAGGGAAATATTCTGGATCTGCAAAATATATAAAATAAGACTGGTCCCTCACTACATTAACACAAAGAATAATTTAGTGGCGGACACTTTGTCACGCCTTTTATATTTTAAAAGTGAGGACGCAGTTAAAAAGTGTATCCTAGGGGCGAATTTGTGTTGTACTAACGCCATTTTTAAATTTTGCAGAGAAAGTCAGCCTGAAAAAGCGGGTTGTGACATTGAAAAAAGCCGCTGTAGGGGAAAATACCCAGAAATTGCGGAGGATGCAATGGAAATGTTACCTAAAGGTATGTAGTAAATTTCATTGGGCGCCCTATAAATGTAACTCTAAACAGGGCTGTCTTTACATTTCATATTTATCTAAATTTATGAAGGCATCCTCTGTGATAAATTATTATCAAGCGGTTATTTATCATCATAATGTGAAGGCCAAGCCAGTCGCAGGCTGGTCTGATGTTAATATTAAAATGGTTGTAAAAGGAATAAAAAATTCCAGTGAGGTAAAAGTGGATAGTAAGGAACCACTTAAGGAGAAGCACTTAGAAATTTTATATAGGCAGGTAGATTGGTCTGACCAGTTAGGGGTGTTGATATACATTATTGTGGTATTTCTGTTTAGGACACTTCTTAGGGTAGGACACGTTGTGAGGTCAGACCACATGCTTCTCAGGAAAAATGTTAAATTTTATCCTTGGGGATGTGTAGTAAAAGTTACTTCATCTAAAACAAAAAAGCCAGGCCAGGAACATGAGATCCCCTTAAATAGATTGAATAATAAAAGGGTCTGCGCTGTGTATCTATTGGAAAAATTGTATAAAATTCATCCAAAGTCCAGGGATGATCCTATGTTCTCCACAAGTAAAGTTAGGTATTTATCCTACACTGTGGTTAACAGACTATTTGAACAAATGTTTACAAATTCAAAAATTAAGGGTAATTTTTCTACCCACTCTCTGAGGAGAGGTGGCACCACTGACTTGTATAACAAGGGTGCATCTCTAACTTATATTAAGGAGAGGGGCCAATGGTCTTCTGATTGTATTTATAAATATATTAGGCCTTCTATCTCCGACAAAATTAATTATGATAAATTTTTATCACTATGTTAGGTAATTGATTTGGAGGTTTTGGATTAAAATAAATGTAATTTATTATATGTCCAAATCAATTTACCTCATTTGTTGTTCTGTATTTATTCTAAGTTGTTCTAGCCGCGACGTAAATGATATTAAATTGTGTAGCGATACCTAAGCAATTTATTTATTTCGGAGTAGGCGTGATGTCATCGCCCTTCGTTACCATCGCTACGGAGATTGTTGTACCTCCACTATATAAATCGCCACACCTTGACCGTTGGTTATTCTCATTCCAACCACCAGAGATTCAACATCGCAGCAGAATTTTAAACTTTAGAATTATTGTTACAGGAAGGATTAAAATAAATGTAATTTATTATATGTCCAAATCAATTTACCTCGTTTGTTGTTCTGTATTTATTCTAAGTTGTTCTAGCCGCGACGTAAATATATAATATATGCCCACGGTGATTATTATACTGTTCGACACATAGTAAACAGGTTGTTATGACGAACAGCAAAATGCTTCTCTTATTCGCTCTTAGACATACAAATACCGGAATGAACTATAGTTTCGGCTTTTTCTGTTTGACAGTTACTGGAAAATACTTGAAATGAACGGGATGTGTATTGTTTTTAAATTGTAGACGCCATACATTGAGTGCTAATAACGGTTATCAATTGAATAGCTCTAGGTAATAGAGATACAGGGTGATCTGAATTTGTATGTATAAGTTCTACTCACTCACTCTAAACAGAATATACTTAATCCTACTCACTCACTTCCAACATGATGAAGACATAATCAATTAGGTGTATTCCCTACTCATTCAATTTAAAAAGAATAAAAATTTATTAAAATTAAAATGAACCCTTCTCATTTACCTTAAGCAGAATACAGATGTAGCAAATCAGTAGGTTTTGTAGTTTTGTTATTATAATCATTCAATGTATAATATCAATCAATTTGAATTCCTGAACGTTGCCTCTTCCTTTAACAGGATCTTTCTTATAAGAAACGCAACTTCATATCATTGGACAATTCGAAGATATCCATTGCTAATCGCTCTGACAGAATATTGTTAGAAGACGACTCACTCCCTTCCCCATTCAAATTCACCTGTCTGAATCTATGTAGCTTAGCGTTTATTTATGCCCAGAAAACACGTCTTTGTTGTAATTCTAAAGGAAACATGGATGATTCAGCTACAGGTTCATAACCCCACCACAGAATATTCGGCCAATAACACAGGTTGTACCGGTGAAGACGCGGTACTACCTTGAGGCGCGGTGACCGCCGCTTGCATGAGCTGCTCAGGTGATTGCTCGCAGATTCAGTTACCTGCTCGCCTATTGCTCACTTGGGCTCGGCGGTGGAGATTAGGAGTCGTGGCCCACGGTGCCCCGCCCCCAACTGCTCGGAGCTGCTCGGAGCTGCTCGGAGCTGCTCGGAACTGCTCGGAGCAGCTCGGAGCTGCACGGGAGCTGCTCGGGAACTGCTCGCTACCAGTGCCGGCGGCCAGGGCCATTAACTGACCAATTGCTGTGAAATGAGTCGACAGGAGGGGAGGTGGTCGGCCGACGAGACACCATCTCGGTGACAATGAGGGCCGTCAGGGTGGTACATGGATACAGTAGGGCCTGAATATGACAGACATATGTCTACCAATGGTCCTATGGTAAACGTAGAGCAGAGTAAAGCATGGCAAAAGGTCACACGTGTAATAGCTGATCGTTTTCAACATACACTATTCTGAGTCAAGCTTTTAGAGCTTTGTTTACGAAGAGATAGCTTTCTTGCAAATGCAAATTCCCCTTCAGAGCTCTCTTTTCTGTTTTCTTTTCAAATTATGCATGCTACTCCCTATCCAATATAAAAGTAGTGTCAAACAAAAGCTGACATTATTCAGTATCTTAAGAAAAAGAGAGGTAGGCCTATTATAATATGCCATGTCGCCTCAGTTTTAATAAAATGTGATTTCCAGTAACCATTGCAAAATAACGTAAAATTAGAAACTTATAATATCTTGAACGTCCGAAGATTACGTACAGGCCCGGGCTTTGATACTCTAAAATAATTGTGGCCTACCCTTTATTGTTGAAATCCTGGATCCATCCCTAAATGATCATCCTACATCTCTATAATATCATGGAATAGTCTTCTCTTTTTTTCTACCAAATGTGCCCCTGTAGATCTCGCCATATAACCGTGTGTCCATTATATCCACCGAGTACTGTAGTTGGATTCAGGTTTGGCTGGCATTATTGCGGTCATGTCTGTCAGGAAAAAATACATTGAGAAGGGAGACTCTTTTACAGAGTAATTCCAGCTCCTCTCCGCGAAGCACGCCTCCATAAGCCCTCAGAGGGGCATCTTCCCAGCCTTTAAATATGAAATACAAATTGCTATCCTATCAATCAATAATATTCCCTCTGATTCCTTTCTGATGGACTTTTATATTATGTTTTGGATTTTTTCCTGCAAGTCCTTATTTCTGAGTCGAGTGCGTCCGAGTGTGTGATTATCGTCACCTCTGGCCACTTTGCCATGCACAGTGGCCGCCCTTTTCTACTAGTGGCTTTCCTGGAAGACTGCCTAGAAATCCTAGAAGTCCTTTGCTAGTGGTTGTATCTGTGGCGTCACCCTGGAGGACATGGCCTTCAATTAGGCGTGAACACTCTGTGAGGAGACGTCCAGAAGGGATTTTACCAAAGATCCGTATGTATGAGAGAGCCACCACCCTTTACCAGTGGGATGGATGTTCCCTTAAAAGTTCCAAAAATATTCATTTAAGGTTCCTTAAAGGTTCCTTAAAGGTTCCTCAAAGGTTCCTTAAAGGTAGATTACAATTTAGCCATTCATCATATAAGCATGAATTTTCTTTCTTGGGACTTCCCCAGCAATATTAAATGTTGTTCTCACATGGACATATAATTATAGTCGGTTTCTATTAAATGTGAGGTATTTATCTACATGTAATTGGGTAATTGTTAATGTTTTTCGTTGGTATCGGTAGGTATATGATTGTGTGGGTCAAACTACTCGCATTCCTGCTTTGGTATTTAGGGCCCCATGAGTTGATCTTATCTTTAATAATCTTATGTATGAAACACCAAATATGTCCAGTTACCTATACAAAAGCTCTTGTTGTATTTTCTACAAGGATATTGTTACGAACTATGTGAATAAAGATTTGAATTCTCATTTCAAACGTATTCCATTCGCCTATACGTACTTCAAAACATTCAATCTCCTAGACTCTCCACTGAGAAATAGCTGTATGAGGCTTATTATCTTTCATTAATATGATAAGGGGGTATCCATTAAGCGATTCAATGGCAATTCTGGTCGAATCTCGTCGTTCTTTAGAGACCAGACATAACGTTTTCATTAAGCAATGGGACCAGAAACCTGTCAACGAACTGGTTAATTGCTTGAAAATATTTGACAATTTTAGGTATTGTTCACTAGCTATAGAGCAATCACTTTTTCAACCCGAATTATGATCAAATCGTTCAATGCGTCCCCTCCTCTGGCCTATACCTTCCACAATCTCTCTATAAAGCCCTACTTTTTTGCAGTTCTACATGCCGCAAGATAATACTCACAGAAAACGCATCAGTTGTACATGATGGGAGTTTCTCCCCAGGAGCATCCATATCTAATGAAAAATGTACACTGTATATCCTTATCTAGGTTGGCTCCAACGCGTTAGACCTTGCAATACACGCAATGTGATCCCCCTGTGGGACCCTGTCTAGACTAAAAGACTAACATGCCTGCGAAGGGTTTCACTATCTTGTCCTCTTTTTATAAAATGTGGAATTCCACCAGGAAAATTACAAGCAACTATATCAAGTCTTTGTTGCAATAGGGTGCACTGTGTTTTCCATATCCCACTATCAATGTCGATCTATCTGCGTAGGGAGAATAATCCCCTAGGCACTTTCTTCCGATAGGATACATAGTATCCCTTACAGAAGAATATACACAATAAGAATATTTTAATAACGAACGACATTATTTAGAACTAGTTTTTAGAAATAACAACTGTATTTCGTCCATTTGATATCCACATAAGGCTATTTCAACTTGTCGGACGACTAGAATATTTCAGTTTTTCATTACAGCTGTAACTGTAATTTAAGTCCTCTGCACCTTATACTTTGATTTCAAAATGCACATAGAATAAAATAATAATTTATCATGAACAGTTACAGAAAATATAATGAATTTAAATATGATAACATTAATAAGTAAATTCAGCAACTGTTCCCAAAGAAATAGGCATATTAGGTCGACCACTACAAGCAGATGCAGTAGGCCTAACAACCGTACCCAAGCTGGGTTAGCTCTGGCAGTTCCGTACCTAGATCCCACGCTAATAACGGTAACAGGAAAATTCAATAGAATAAATCGAGTCTTTTACTGGTTTTAGTCTTACATTGTAATTTGATTTAACTATAGTTATAGTCTGACTTGCAGGAATTGAAAGACGAACATGCAATATAAACCATCAATATGATCTTTAAATTCTGACTTTATGAGTCCGCATTATGTTATACCATTCAATAAAAAACAAGTGCTTGGCACAATACATTGAAATAAACCTATAGATTAGTTCACCATCTACAAATGCCACATCACAGGGTGATAATTATAATGGGCTTGATTTACACACGTGTCTGACATCCATACCTTACAACCAAAACACAAACTGCTGACACAAACTAAAGATTAAAAGTTAATTGGGCTATTGATTGTCAGTGGGGGTGGCAACCTGCCTCAGCCTCCTCCAGGGTCAGTAAACAGGTCTAAAATAGAACACAGGTTAATTAACAGGAAGTGTGTTTATAATGATGATCAGTAGGTTTCTTGGAATATCCTGGAAGTTCCATATGATGTTACATCCGCATGTAATATTAAGCCTGTCAATCATGGGAAGCCAATGAGGGAAAGCAACTGCCATTTCCAGTATGGACTGATGTTGTGTTACTTTTATAAGCAATGAGTAAAATGCTTTTTGATTTTTAATAGATAAGCATTAGCAATAGTATCCCACAGCCCACGAATATTATTTCTTCAAGAATAGGGAGAGTTTTAAAAGGACTCAGCTGGTAAAAAGATTATAAACGATATCAACTTTGTATAGAAATGATGTAGTCCAGTATATTTCATTATTATTCGAATCATATAATATTTAACTAGAGGTCATCCATTGCATAAAGCCCTAATACGCCTATAACTATTATTAACATTGAGCTAATAATCATTAATCAATGGCTTCAGTACAAAATAAATGTTGATCGTGCACTGTGTGATTTGTCAATAACGTGTTTGGAAAAAAACGTTTTGTTGATCTCTTGGTGATGACCTCAAAGAAGCATGAGCTCCTTTGCATTTCGATTGAATTTAAAGGATGTACAGTATTTACCTTTTTCCTGATACAGATCAATTATAGTTTTGTTCAACTCTTCCTGTATCAGACCTTTGCGATAATGTTTTGTTGACCTCTTGGTGATGACCTCAGAGAGGTATGAGCTCCTTTCTTTTCGATTGAATTGAAAGCATGTACAGTTTTTCCTTTTTCCTGATACAGATCAATTATTATTATTAATAATAATTTATTAGGGAATCTTCCTGTATCAGACCTTTGCTGATAAATATTTTATGACGAGCATAATATTATATCAAAAAACGAGATTCATGAGAACTTTTGGCAGTCCAGAGAAATCAGGGGCATGAATCGTACTCCTTCCTAAACTTGTTAAATACCATGTGATAATAAATACATATAACCAACCGAGAAGGGGGTACGAGGGCGGTTACCACCCCGAGCCGGGACCCCGATATCAGCCTGAGACCTGGGCCCGGAGGGCCGGTCGAAGGCTGATATCGGGGTCCCGGCGAGGGGTGGTAACCGCCCGAGTACCCCCTTCGAGGTTGGTTATGGATTTATTATACCTTAGCCCCCGATAAACTAGATAAATTAGAAAACATTACCCGCAAAATTGATCGGAGCAAGCCGGATGTTCATCTCGCCATCTTGCGGACTCTTTTCAGGGCCTTCGTTTTCGCGGAGTTAACACCAGAGGACGCGCAAGTCGCCTCGCCTCCATTCGGGCCTTTCCGGCCATCTTCGGTAAGAATTTGTTTATGCGTTTTCTACTCTTTTTATGCGATATTTTTCATTCTTAACGCATAGAATGATATTATTTAGGCATATGCGTTATATCTATTTAGTCGTTTAGCTTTTGATAGTGAAATAAGAAAAAAGATTCATCTTCGGGAGGACTCGTTTATTTCCGGCCGCCTTGCTCGACCTTCGGGCGAACCCGTTACCGCCACTTCACGAAGAACAAACATGTCGCTGGCGGCGAGTAATACAACAATTCAAATCGGATTTTACGCACTAATACAGAAGAACCACATGGATTTAAGTATGCGGGGACATGGAGTAACATCTCAGGTAAGTCTAGACGCATAGATCTTGAGCTGTCACCGCATATTTAAAAAATTTCAACGCGTGAACAATTTTCAAAAAATACAAAATCTGAAACCAACATGGAGGAGGTCGCTGTCAGCCCCTGATCGAAGGGGGAACGCCCTGGATCTTCTTAATTCAGGGGCACTTTGGGGCTTACATTGACATTTGAACTAACTTGGGAGCTAGAACATACATTGTAGTTGATATTGATGGTCACATTTCCATCACATACCAGTGGCACTTTTCACCACCTTGTCGAATTGGGAATCTTCAGATTATTTGGGGCCTAATTTCAGGGCACTTTTCAGGACTTTCTGGGGAGGGGGAGCCCCTACATCGACCTCTACTACCTCTTCCCAGGGATCCTCAGGTGGTTGGAATGGCTTGACCCCCCCTTTTTTCTGGGTAGCTGTCCCTACAATTATGGTGGACATCCCTTTCTGCTGATCCATGTCAGCAGCTGAATATTCATTCAGGGATTTCAGGTTGTTGTGTCCTGTCAATTGGATGATGGTTGTAGGGGGGACCCTTTTTGAGAGGAGGAGCTGGCAGAGGGTTCTCCTCAGAGAGTGGTTGGTGATTTTTGCTGTGATCCCTGACTTTTCTGCCATTTCAGGGACAATGTGCCCAATCTTGTTGACCCCCATGGCTGTTGCAGCATACCAGGGCCTTTTGGGATATTTAAGGGCAATTTTGTCAGGTTTAGGGGTGAGAAAGAAGGGGCTGTCTGGGTGGCACATACTGGAGGGTCTCAGTTCCCTGTATTTTTTGTAGTAGGCCAAGGGGCACCTGGCCCCTTCTTGGGCAAAGATTTTAGGGGCAAAGGGCCTGTTCCCATCACTCTGCCTTGTTTTACTGAGCCTTTCCCTGAACTGTAGGTATTCCTGCCCATTATGGTCTTTTTCTATGGTCACATCCTGCCATTTCAACTGCTTAGACTCATGTCGGGCCCTCCACCCAAATCCTATGGTCAGATAAAAAAATACAGTGTTTTGCAAAACCCTGGGGGATGTGTCACCTAGTTCCCCACACTTCCACATACAATCTAACATTTCTTTTGTAATCATTTCTGATCTATTTGGCTTGTTGCCTAGTCCAAGCGACTTCAGTTCCTTTCTTCTGGCTGACAAGGCTGCCCTGGATGAGTCGAAGTGGGGAGAACTCAGGATGCTGTGTTGATATCCTACATCTCGGAGGTGCCTGGATGGGTTTGGAAAAAAAATATGTTATTTTATCATTAATATATATTTCCTGCCATGTATTTGGCTTCTAGAATTATTCTGTTATTATTTCTAGCCATGTACTTGGCTTCTAGAATTATTCTGTTATTATTTCTAGCCATGTTCTTGGCTTTTAGAATTATTCTGTTATTATTTCTAGCCATGTTCTTGGCTTTTAGAATTATTCTGTTTTTATTTCTAGCCATGTACTTGGCTTCTAGAATTATTCTGTTATTATTTCTAGCCATGTACTTGGCTTTTAGAATTATTGCTTGCAATTTACATGCATTATGTAATTATTTCATGTCATTTACAAGCATCTAAAAATTGTTTTACCTGTCGATGGCACGATGGTAGCTGGTGAGGGTGTCCGGTTCCATGTCCTCGCCATCCACACGCTTCAGGGTCATGATGAACAGGCCGATGTAGCTGTTCAAGCTCTCCGGTTCGATCTCCTCCGGTTCGCGCAGTTCGCCACGGACATCCACAAGCCAGCTGTTGAACCGCTTCATCACCTGAAAGGTAGGACCAATTTAAAATAATAATCTACATTTCTTACATTTTTTGTACATTTTATTCTACAGCTCAGGATTTTTAGTCTACAGTTCTACCATTTTTGTACATTTTAGATATTTTCCTCTACAGCTCAGGCTTTTTTTTCTCTACAGTTCTTCAATATTCATAAATTTTTTTTTTTTTTTAGGGATTTTTTTCCTACAAATGCATACATTTTGAGGGTTTTTTTTTTTGCATTTGTAGGGGTGATGGGGAATTTTTGGGGGTATTTTTTTTTTATTACCTGCTTAGTTTTCCTTTCAGTATTTGGGTTCCTCTGCTGGCGCACATAGTCTCTAACCTCTGAATCATCTAGGCCTTGCTCCCCTTCTTCAGGCTCAAGGTCTGAGAACTCCTCATCGAAATCTTCATTGTCAGGGTTGTCAGGGGGGTTGTCAGCCTCTGTATCTGGGTTGGGTGGGTTGTCGGACGCATATTCATGCGTTTCATGCGTTCTCTGGAGCATCATATTGATATCTTTTGAGAGATTCTTTGCCCTGTAGCTAGACTTAGCTGCCGCCTCTTCTGCAATAATCAAAGCATATACCTCCTCAGCATCGGGGTCTGTAACGCCTTGAAAGGGATCCTCTGAGTCAAAAAACGCATTAGTAGCGCATGCAGACGCATAATTACCGCATTCTGCCGCATTATTCATCGTTTCCCTGGTGTTTGAGGCTTGTTTTTCAGGCAGTTTAGCTGCATTCTCAGGCGCGGGAAGCTCCGCAAAATCGTCTGCTTTCTCGGCGATGGTGGGCGATAATGGGGCGTTTTCGCCTATCGCCATGCGTTGAGCCTCTTCAACCGCATACCCGCATGATTTAACCATCAAATAATCTCTGGTATATCCTCTGAATACTTCTTGTACAAAGCCAAACACCACATCGCCTGCAATATCTTCATAAATCCAGTCCGGGAGGTCCATGTTGATGCGTTTACGGAGATTCGCGGCGATGTCCGGCAATTCTCTGATGCGGCGCATTGTATTCATGCGCCGTTTCCGCTGGGACTATTTTTTGTATCACACTCCCGTGTGATAAACGGCTGGTTATCACACGGGTTTGATAAACCATGCGTTAGACTCTTAACTACTAAACATGTATCGCACTAAGGTATAATAATGTAAAGGGACATATGGACCAGTCTATACACCTGAAACGTCATGGATAAAAAGCCTTCAATCACTATGATTCTTGTTGTATACAATGAATACTGGATGCTCACATGGGAATGCAATATGCCTAACCGGATAACCATTGATTTTAACAGTTAATTAGATGCCTGCCTTATCTTTAATCAGTCAGGGTTGGTCAACATGCCCCCAGTGCTGCTGCAGCTATCCCCTAATTGACAAATGATACCTGCCTTACACAATTAATGCTGGCTCAGCATAATACACCAGGCCACATGGCCCACATAATAACTTAGGATTCTGTAACAGAGACCTATTAGGAAACAGGGGCTTAACGTCATGCATGTCACAAATGAAGGGCACTAATCTTTGGCAGGTAGGTTGGTTTCCTTTTCTTCATGTTAGATGTCATGTGGCAGCCTAATAATCTATAAGACTTTCCTTGGAGGTATAGACCTTATTAACTAGGGTGTGATGCCCCCTGGTGAAGTAAATGGAACCAATGGTTTAGGTCATTTCCCAAAGTTAACCTACATGAAATGAAGCATAATTATAGGTTAACTATGGGAAATGACCTAGACCATTGGTTCCATTTAATTCACAAGGGGGCGCAACACTCTTAATGAAAAAGGTCTATATTTGGTTCTTTATTGTGTGTTGGTAACTATTTGGCAATGCGCACAGAAACATCTTCAACATCTACCATAGCATCACTTTCAAGAATGAAAAAAGAATTGAAATTGACCATCAATTTCAGTTTGCATATTAATATCCTTTTGTAACCAGGTTTCCATAGTAACAGCTTACAATGGATACTTTAGTTACGACCAAAACAAATGTTCTATGCACATTCAATTTAGGACAGTTTCCATAAAGAAAATATAATATGATTATAATGTCATCAGAATTATTATTGTTTATCTAATTTCTATCAATAATTCATCAATTTTGATACTAAATCATTCGTTCTGGTTCAAATTATGAGCTTTGAATGAGATAAAATTATCTCGAATTGATCTTTAGAACATATCAACAGGTTCAGAAATTGCATTCCAATCATTATAGAAAAAATCCAGATCTTTAGGGGAAAAAATAAAGTATCAGTGCTTACCCAGCCAAACATGTGACGTTATTATAATGTTGTAGCAACGTTCTATATTGGTTCTTGTTATGTTATTTCGGTGGCTCCCAATGACATTGCTGCACCGTACTGCTGTGACATTGCACTGCGATGTTATTATAACATTCTGGTTACATTCTTCAACCTAAACAGAATGTTCTTATCGTGTTCTGTTTTGTTTCATTCTAACCTCACCAAAAAATAAAGTTATAATAACATTCTGGTTTGGTGAGGTTTCAACATCATCATAAATAATATAACAGTTAATTATTTTTGCATCCCATGTTAGTAAGTAACAAACTAACTAAATTGTATGGTTACATAACATTTCTGTTAAGTTGCAGGTTGGCTGGGTAGGGGTGCCCCTTTAAGTAGATTAAAAAACCATTTTCACCTGCTTCAAGGCGCTGCTCGCTTTTAATACCATTTAAATACCATTTAAAATATTTCAATGCATTTTTGGAATAAAGCCCTTTTTCAGTGTTTATGTTATTTTAGCAAATTAAAGACACATTAATCAACCCCTAGAGGGAGAAAAAGACAAAAGATTACATGGGCCTATACTGTTTTCTCTATTTATGTCTTTGTAAACATTACATGTTAAAAGAAAGATCTATATAGATAAAGATAATGAACACATAATTATATATATATACAAGTCTTCTGTATTGATGGTACTACTAAGCTTTGAAAATCATCTTTCAGGCAACTAATCAATGTAGCATTTCCCACTATTGCATTAACCTTTTGAGGTACATTTACTTGAGAGGCTGTCATTCGAGTCGCTATTCATCTAGAGCACACATCTTTAATGCAGCTGTCACCCAGCAAATGTTACAATACTATGTGTGAAAAAACACACCTCTACCCACATAGAAAGTGTACTTCAGGACACACTGAGCATTGGGAAACATGTTGTAGCAAAGCAATACCTGTGGCACACTCTTTTAGATTACCCCCTTAGAACTAGATTGCAAAATAAGATTATTATTGCATAAACCATACTACTATGACCATATTTACCCAATGGCGGACCCAGGATTTTGAAAAGTGAGGGGGGGGACTAGTGGAAAAAAATCTCCCTTAATTACTCATTGGCCGAATTTTACATTTAAAAAGTCAAAATTTGGCCAAAAAAGGTCGGTGTGTGCGTCCCCGCACCCCCCTTCTGAATCCGCCACTGATGCTAAAGAAATTGGATAAAAATGTCTACTGATGGCTATCTACATGGTTAGATTACAAGTGCACTGTACCTTGTCATCATGGCTTTATCCAGGCAGATAAGGCAATACTCCACATGAAGCACTCCTCGTTGGGCACCAAACAGCCGGAGACTGACGTTATAATTGTCCAATTACCATCCACTCCCATGGAGCACCGGGGGCTATGCATGGGTGATCAGGGCTGGATCCACCAATAGTCAGACAGGCAGGAGTAAGTTGAGATGGGGTGAGGAGGTCTGTGGATCATTGCTGTATGCTGAGTGGTGGGGGAAATATTGGTAGGGCTCCACTGGGAGATGGGTCAATGATTGAGAGTGTATATCTTTTTGTGTGTGGTGGGTGGGTGGGTGGGTGGGTGGGTGAGTGGGTGAGCAGTTGTTGTACTGCTCGCGTATTAAATATTGAGAGCAGCTCTTGTGGTTCTAGGCTGCTACTGCCTGTGGAGCTGCTCGCCTAGTCTGAGCTGTCGGCGTACCACTGCCCCACGTGGTGGTGGTGGATGTTTCTGTGGTGTCAGAAGTGGGATGATGCGTGAGCCACACACCGGTCAGTACAATGAGCTGCTCGCGTGGCCAGGCAGCTCCTAGGGAGCAACTCACTGCAGCCGCTGACCGCCACCAGTGTTGACCATCTGTTGGTGTCATGTCAAGGAGTAGTAGTAGTAGTAGTGGTGGTGGTAGTGGTGAAAGGAGTAGTAGGATGGCCGGGTGCTGGTTCCTATTGTAGCCACGTCTTCTCTTAGCACTGGCGGCGGCCGGCCTGGTAGGTAGGACCCCTGGGAGCATTAAAGCCCGTGCTTGCAGTTAGCAATATGACTGCTATGGGTCGGTGCCGGCCCTAAAGAGCTGCTCATTGCATATATAAACCAGATGTGGCCTGTGATGAGCAATACAGCAAAAAAAAACAGGAGGAGCCGCTGGTGGGATGGTAGGCGAGCAGCAGGAGCAGGAGGACTGAGACTATATATGTAGCAGGGAGCAGCCTGGACCTTGAGGAATAAGGAGACCGTGGAGGAATGGGGAATAGCTCATGAGTAGCTCGTGAGTAAGATGTACAGGGCCTGTCCAGCCTGTTGTTCCCGGAGGACCTACGGGGCTGAGGGCCTGACGCTGCTGCTGCTGCCGCACGCTGCCTGCTGATTGCCCGCCATCAGCAGGAGCTGCTCCCGAGCTGCTCCGAGCTGCTCGCCGTCCGTCCCAACCTTGTGTACGGCCTACACGGGCATTCCTATACAGATCTGAATGTACACCCTATTTGCATAGACCTAGGGCAGCCAGAGGCCCCTTCTTCAAAATCCTGGATCCGCTCCTGGGCACATAAATCCTAGAGGTTGACAGATTGAGTCTTTATATAAGTTATGAGTGAGAGCGTCAAGGGACTATGTTTAAAGTTCTTAGACTTCCATTCTAACAACTACTAAAATACAACCATGAGGTTATATACCCGGGCATTCCTATATAGTATTGCCTTTTGAAATGCACTAGGGTACATTATCTCTAGGGGTTGAGTCGTTTTAGGTGAAAGTAGGTCAAGGGAAGACATTTGGATAAGACAATATATATATTTATTCGTTGGAACAGCTATTAAAATCATCATGAGTTATAATTATTTCCGGGCATTCCTAATATATTCTACTAAATGTACATTTTTTTAGTATACAGTTGTGCCACATTGTCAATGGTCTATATGGTTGAAAGTACATGTCATGGCGCGGTGTTTGACTGGGACAATATTAATGTTGTTATGATCTATGAGGTTAGAGCAGGTGTTCTTCGTTAGTATATTTTGTACGTTAATGGAATAGTTTGACCTTTTCTCTTTGCTAAAAGGCATGTTTTCATTTTTGCTGTTGACTGCATATGAAGGTATAACTAATCGCTCATTTCAAGCACTCCAGAAAGGTCATTAGACTTGGGATTCGGTGCCATATTCAGATGAGCCCTTACCACATTTAGACAAAACATCATGCACCACCTCGGAGCCTCCGTTACTGAAATGCAAGATTAGCAAGATTGATGTAATTCTTTTTCAACAAAATAAAGGTTGACTTTTGGAATTACATTATTTTGAAATGGAAGGTTGCCAGCGTATAAAGAAGCTTTACTTCAGGGCCATCAAATTATGAGTGGATCTAACATACTAAAGCATGGTTTTCTATTGGAAATAGGCTAGTAAACAATGTAACCTTGATTGCTTCTGTGGGAAACGAATTTGGAAATGTTCTTATAAACATATCAAAACAAATTGTATTATTGGGGTTTTTACACGTATTCGAGAATCCAATCAAAACAGCAAACAAAATTCAATCAATACTTAATAAATGAAGTTATTCTCAAGCTTGTGTAAAATATGCGTATTATAACAGACCAAAAGTCATTTTCTTACACTCAGTTGTAGTTTTTATAAGCTTGTATTATCTGTTTATCTAATCAATTGATTGGTGATCTATACAATAATACGACAATTAACCATTATCTTGAAACTTGAGTTAATCTCATATTAAGAGCACTGTATCATAATCATTTCTTTAATGGTTACCCTACTTCTTCAAAAACGATGTCCTTTCGCATGTTGCTGCCTACATACTGAACTTTCTTCAGGTCTTAACAAGAACCAGCGAAATAGGCCATAACCAACCTGTCCATCTGGTTGCTGTTTTGCTAAACTGCTTTTAAAAGGACCAATGGGAACCACCAAATTGGGTCATTACCCCATACTTAGTTCAAGCCTCATCCTCCATGTGGCTTCATGATGTAGTGGTTAGGACCCTCACCTCCAGACCAAGAGGTTTAGGATTCAAATCCTCAAAGAGTTCATCATTGCAAGCATCTTTCAGCCTGGAGAAAGCCACTTGTTAACAATAATATGCATATCAAAATGCAGCATTGGCTACATGAGGGCACAAGCAGTGAAGCTAGAGCATAATAATATTATAGTGGAAAATGGCCAACCCTAAGGCCCCCAGCTTCCACACCTCTAACCATCCTCTACCTCATGGAACCTCTATTAATTACCAAAAAAGCAATATAGGCCTATTGGTTTCATGAAAACTTCCATTTTGTTGTTTGGTTTACAATGGGCATACCATAAGATGACAACTGAGCACTGCATATTAAGGACCCTCGCAGTGAAGGCATGCAGCAGTGAAAACGACCTCAGCCACAGTGGCCCTACCACCAAAGCTAGCCCAATGCCCCAGCAGTAAACACAGCCCCACCGCCCAACCTGGTCAGGATCACAACCATAGACTGGGCCTTAGGCCAAGATTAGAACACTTCTATTGAAATAACATTACTCACAAAACATGAAAGTAAGATTCTATAAAGATTACATTTGCTTAGATAGGTTTACAATGGGTATATGACAATTGCTACATATGGGCCCTCACAGTGAAAGTAAGACGCCTAAAGGCGGTGATCCACTACACGACATTTTCAACCCGACGAAAAAATGCAGTACCAAACCGATCTCAGGACCGACGGCTTTTTGTCTGTCCAGAATCGGTTTGCCAATTAACCTGTTGTTCCTAAAATCGGTCCAGAATCGGTCCAGAATCGGTCCCATCCCCATGATCCATTGGAAAGTTGAAAACTGATTGTTTTCTTGTAATCTAGACTATAAATGAATAGAAATACTATTTCAAAAAAAGAATTCACTCAACCATGCTCAGTCAATGCTCCCGCCAAACTAAGCAGTCTATCAGCTTCAATTCCAACTCCAGGAACAAGCTTCTAGAACCAACCTTTCCAGGATTACAACTATCAGTGCTCTGCCCCGAGTGCTGCCTGCATGGCACTTATACATGGATGCATTTGCAATGAACATTTTTCAACTGTTGATGGTCTTCATCAGGATTGAGAAAAATACTGTATTTCAAATTTATTTAAAAGAAACTCTTTTTTATTCTTTCTTTCTTTCTTTCTTTCTTTCTTTCTTTCTTTCTTTCTTTCTTTCTTTCTTTCTTTCTTTTTTCGGGGGGGGGGGGGGGGGGGGGGGGGGGCTTACAATAGCCATATCATACGATGACATTTGTTGTCAACCTATAGTAAAGGATGACATTAAGTGTATCGGGTGCGCATGGAGCAGTGAAAATGGCTCCAGCCACAGACTGTGAACATCTCTAACCAACCATTTTCTCGCACCCCTTAGGCTAATGTGATAAATCATAACAACAGTCATGTGTGGCTGCATTTGATACACAAGTTTATTCTCTCTGCATATTGAAGTCATAGCAGGGCAGCGTGCAGAGTACTATATGACTGTAAAAGTGTTTTGATAGAGCCCACGTTGTATCTAAGTTTATGGTACATGTTACTATTTTGTTTCTCATTTCTCTTTGAAGACAGGGTTTCACTATGGATATATTATTCCATCTAGATTATTTATGATATAACTCTCTGTTTCCTTCTATCATGAACTAATCTACCATCAACATGATGTCTGTAATAGTAAAGAGGTGTGCACTACAGTAGTCCAGCATAACTATAGCACCAACGACTTTGAACATATCATGCTGTATCTCCATTACTATATTATTATTACTGGACCTTCACACTTGATTCGTCAGAACGTTCCCAGGCGAGCATGTGACGTTATTATGACGTTGCAGCAACGTTCTGTTTGGTTCTGTACTGGTTCTTGTTACGTTATTTTGATGGCTTCCAATAACGTTGCTGCAACGTACTTTTGTGACGTGTCGCTGTGACATTATTATAACGTTATGGTTACATTCTTTAACCTAATCAGGACGTTCTTATAACATCCTGTTTTGGTTTCGTCCTTAACTCACTAAAAAATAACGTTGTAATAACGTTCTGATTTTGTGAGGTTTCAACCTCATTATCAATAACGTAATTGTTACGTGCCATGTTAGTAAGTAACAGACTGACTAAAAAAGTATGGTTGCAGAACGTTTCTGTTACGTCGCAGCTTGGCTGGGTTCCTTTGCACAGTGCCTCGCACGGTACTGTAGAGTATGATATAGAACTCGAGTTGAAATTGACTGACTGATTAGATTTTATGATTTCCACTTAGAAGCTAGATACAGACAGTTTCTATCATGTCATGATGTGTAATAGTTGGAGCTATTTGATTTCGGTTTGGGGATTTGCTTAAAGCATAACATGCAGAGGTGGATCTAAGGGGGGAGGGGGATGTGTGTATAGATCGGCAGTTGTATTCAGCTTTGCTCCCTTGCCATCAGTCATCGAAAATAAAACCAAAATGCTCTTCAGCAGAATAAGGTTAAATACAAATACAAAATGCAATGTTGCTTTCAAATTACGCACATTTCCAAGCTTGTCGTGGTAGAGGGTCCAAGTCCTCATCCTTTTAGGTTGGATAAAGAGAATTCCCATGTGCATACATAATTATACTCTTTAAAAATTATAGAAACATATCATTTTACTAATTTGAAGAATATGCATCAAGCCATATGAGATCTAAACTCATTTATTTCATGTTTTTAATTTTGAAAAATATGAACCTTAAATTTACAAAGCATCTACAATGCATTTACAAAGCATTTTTTCTGCATTTTTTACGAATTTCGGCTGTCCCTGGTTGATAACTCTTAGAATATTTGCTTCGTATATTTGAAATAGGAAGCATTTCGTAAATTCTCCCTGGATTGCCACCCTGGGTGGATATTTCTTCTCATGGAAGCCAAATCACCCCCACAAGAGACCGTTGAAGTGTTTTGGTCAGGCCCCCAGGTATCCAGATCTGACATAAAAACACGATTGGATCCATCCAACGAATGTATCTTAATTCAGGCAATGCGTGTAAATATCAAGCCTGTTGGCGATTAAGCATTCACAAAAGATGCTGACAGTAGTATGACATTTATATAGGTAAAACACAGTACGGTCTAAAAATCAGTTATAAAAATAAAGAGCAACTTTAATCCTCAGGTTGAAAGTGAAGACATTGATAGAAACGTTTTCACTACTTAAAAATCTAAATATATTTCAATAATAAATATCAGCCATAGAACTTCAGGCACGCAATATTCCTCTGTGCTGCCTCCTACGGGTGTTTCCAACATTGAATGAATAAACACTCTCCTGCCATCTATTGGGGAGAAAGGGAAGTCTGGCTCCTCAATAGTGTCACCTCGTGGGGACTTGTTAAACTATAGGAGGTATGCCATGGCTGGGATCTGCACAGTGTATTGTTAGATCTGTTCAGAAAAAAACGGTGGTTCATGCATTAATATTGTCGTTATTACTAATTCTTTGATACTGTGCAAAGATTGGGCAGCTGGTCAGTGTAAGCTTATTGGATTAACTTTTAAACTGCTTACCTGATTAGAAAACTTAGATCCGTGTTTATTTTGTAATTCTGGTATTGTGTATCTGATAATTTGTATTATATATATTATAACATTACTTGGAGAATTTGTTCATTTGAAATCAAATTTCTGGTTGGAGATGGGTTATATGTTGACCGTCCTAAAGCAAAGAGGTGAGGATTAGCAATTGGTCACACGGCTACATCACAACATTTTGTCAAATATGGCTAAATATCCCACCATTCCTTGCATTGCAAATATGAATTTACAAACACTTTTCCTAAACTGCTTAGGTAAAGTTTACATCATAATGTTCATAATAATAAAAATTGATCATTCTGAAGATAAAAGATAACTCAATACAAGTAACTGCTATGAACTCCACTTTTATTAAAGTTTAAACGGCAGAGGTCACACACAATTAAATGTTAAAACTAAGCATTCAACATTCAACTAGAACACCAAAACCTAATGTGGTTAAATCAAAGAGTTTAACGGTATCCTGTGGCGCAAACTGAGAACGTCACTTATCTGTGTCTGGTCAAAGATCGGGTACAACATCAAGAAGTCGATGATCCAGAAAATGACAACCCAGCTTTATCAAACCTAATCTTTTAACAATTTATAACCTTACTATCGAGGTCATATCAATCCATTATGGCAAACATGGCAACATGGCACTCCCTCATTCATACCTATGTCTACTTATCAGCTTTCGTGATATTATAACTCTAAAGTTAGCACTGACTAGTGGTAGCGCATATATCAGTATGGTATCAACGCAATTTAAAGAAATATAGCTCTAAGACTGTGTACTTTTTTCTATGTGCAAACATGATATACATGAAGTAAATTCCGCCAGAAAGAAAAGTTAGAAAAGAATGTAGTTATAGTCGGGACATAAACTCAGATAATGTTGAAAACTATGGGTGTGTTCCAATACATGTTTTCCAACGAATTTTCAGAAAGAGGCAGAATAAAAGGTGGGACAAGTTACCTTAACACAATTATTTACCTCGAGCTCGTCAACATGTTCTGTACCTCACCTAATCCTAGATAAGTATAAGCAAACAACGTCTACAAATACAAATGCATTGCTTAAAGGGATAACGTACTGTTCACAGCTATGCCCCCTAGTGGGAAAATTTTAGAATCCACAAATCTTGGAATTTTCCATCATGCATTGATGACAGTTGACATAAGATTAGAAAATTAATAAAATCAGAGACTTTGTATAATAACCCAAAGTGTATCTAATTTTAAATGGATGAGGCACACATGTGCCCCCTGGTGACAAAAATGAAGTGCCTCAAAATTTGGAAATCTCTCATTAGACATAAGCAGGGGTTGAATTTGAAATAAAATGAATAACAACTGGTTGTTTAAACAGAAAATTTAGAGGACTAGAAAAGAAAGTATTATAAAGGACTATACAGAAATAATCACCAACTAAAGCTTTATCAACCTCCAGCTCTTTCATAACATCGATGACCCCTATATTTTTTTGCCTTAAAATCATGTTATAGACCTAAGGTACATATTCCTAGGGCTTGGTGAAGCTGTAATGGATTTTGAAGATTGTAGGGTCAGTTGAATATCAGTTATTACATTTTCCCCATAGAATTCTATACTTAAGGACATTATCTTTCACAACTTCTCACTCAGAAATAAGCATGGTGACATGTATATTTTTTTGCACTTATGGGTTCTTCTTATATAGCTCTTACATTTAGTTCTAGTTTTGGGACCCTGTAATGGATTTAGAATTGTGGTCAAACAGTCCGTTATCCCTTTAAGTACATATATGCAAATGTTATTTCGAGACAATCTCCATATGTTGGGATCACAACTCCCAAATATAAGATTATGTAGCGTTTTGCCGTCTTTTACCTATTTACAATATTCACTATTGATTCATAGGTTTTCATAAAGAACTAGAATAAGTAGAATATCACTGCATTACCACAGAAAAGTAATCATAAATTGCATCGCAATGTAAGCCGTCAATATTTTATGGCATGTATGGAGTATAGAAATAAACGGTGTAACATCTAATTGCATTGATTCAGTGATTCTTGGTCGAAGATTATATTCATGAAAATATAATCTCAAAACACTAACGAGGTAAACTAGGGGACCAGCGGGAGCGGATCCAGGGCGGGGGGGGGGGGGGGGGGGGGGTCCTGGGGGTCCTGGGATCCCCTGCTTTTGGTTGACTACCAAACTACAAGATGAGGGGGGAAATGCTGAATGGGTGTGCCGTTTTAGTACTTAGCTTAGCCGCTATGTGCTGACCCCCCCCCCCCCCCCCCCCTCCACCAAACTTCAGAAATCCTGTATCCGCCCCTGGACCGCTAGACTATGGTGAACCGATATATATGCCGTAATCTTAAATCTGTCACATGTTATGACCATGATTTTGTTAAATAATTATGCATAATTCACAATTTCCTTTATAAAACCAATCTTAAAACATTGGCACACAGACTAAATAGTCAGGAGAAAAAGTACTCACATTCAACCTTATTTTAAGAAAGACATATTATAATCAAAAATAAAGTCTTTGATAAAACTACCAAGCATCACGGGTATACTATCTTGATTACTACTGGTCCCATTTACTTTTATATTTCATTTATCTATAGGATATAAAGCTCCATACCCACGATTTTCATGGCAACCGGAGATGGGTAACTATCAGAATCACCGGTAAAATCGTCACTGTAAAATCGGCCAAGTCTTCTAGTAGGGTCGGCCGATTTTAGCACCAGTGAATCGGCTGACTCTGGTCAAAATTGCCAAGTGGGTATGGGGCTTTATAATTTCATGCATTCATTTTTTTTCCATTTTTTTGTCTATTATTAACACTCACGCCTACTCAATTATAGAATTTAGGCCTGTCTCATCCACCTCTTTCACGTCCAGCGGCTGCAGCCTACGATTTATCCATGGAGCCACAGAGGTGGGGGAGCTCCAGGCTAGTTTTGGGCTGAAGAGGACGACGAACGAGGCCCCGGTAACAAAGACGAAGCAGACACAAAACTCGAGTACGGAGAGATAGTGGGCGAGGATGTAGGCATTGAGGAGGTGGACGACAACGTCGAAGGCTGTGCCAGAGATCATGTCCCACTCCCAGCGACTTTTCGTTTCGTTTGTCTTCATCCAGTCCAGAGAACTCCAGCTGATCACCTGTGATATGATATATTCGTATTTTACTATTTGCCCAAATATTATGAACAAGGGCTAGCTTTTAAAATCTACAGGGCGTTGTGGTCATTTTTCTTTGCCACAAAGACTAATAACTAGGCCTAATAAGTGACATAAGATTTTGAAAGAATAAGACATGGGACATGCCAATTTTTTAATTTTGAGAAGGCGAGATTATGGTTTCTCTACATTTGAGAGTATGACATAGGGACCACCGCTATCAAGGCCCTTATTATGGTTTTGCACCATCATAGTTAAACATTTATATCTCATTGGTATTGATATATTGTTTCAGTATTTTTCCCTTATTCATTGGTGCGAGGACCCTTTATCTAGTACAAGTGAAAGGGCTTACATACATTAAAAATAAAGGATCTACGTCTGAATTCATAATTGCCAGGCTACTTTATGTCACTTATGCTGAATCAAAACTTCTAAAATGTCATCAATAGAATATCGATAAAGGCCTTATTCAAGATAGCACCCGCAGGTTTTCATACTGCCCACATCCTATAATAACAAGTTCTAACTGAAAGGTGGGGCAATATTCTTCCCGTTGTTGAACGCCCTTATGAAAGAATCATGTAATAGAAAACGACTTTCACTTTCATTATACAGGTACATGCTCATGTAATCAAACAGTACTCTAGATATATAGGACGCAGAAATTAATACTTATGCAGGCTATGGATCGGTCAGGTGAGAAATTGCTTCAGAAGTGTCCTTTATCACTTAGATATTGATATGTCTAAAAATGTACACACGCAAATGATAGATACATATATTTTATCACCCGCGGCCGCCGAGCGGTGCGTATTACAAGGGGCAGTGCGTAGTAAAATTCTGTACGGCCTGCTCCTCATTCTCAGTATTTTGAGCATTTTTAGAATATTGTTTGGGTGATAATATATAGAAGACCCTTAGGGGTCGTCCTTGGGCAGTATACTGCCCAAGGCCAAAGGCCGCGGGCAGTATACTGCCCAAAGGTTCTTCCCTTGACCCTCTGACGACCCCTGCGCGTATTCTTATAGGCCTATTAATACATATATGTTGTTTAGATAGATTAGATAGGTATAGATATAATATAGATGTGTACACGTGTATTATAGTCATTGAGATAAATGTATGTACACAATGCCAGGGCACTGAAACATAGCTTTTATATCAATTGCTACATATGTATATAATTTTATAGATTTAAATTCCTTATGAATATCAATCAACATACCTTCCTTGTGTACTTATTCTTGTTCCACGTGAAGAAAAAGAACAAATGTTGGCACATCTGCAGAGCCGCCAGCCATCTTAGTTGTTGAGTATAGAGAAAGGATACAGTAAACACCGTCAGTGTATCCACAAGGAAATAGTACTTAATTCGCACCAAGTCTTTCCGGGGTAGCATCCGTAGCCGAAAGAGAATAGCAGAGTGGCCAACGATGTGGTAGCATTCCAGGAAAAAGAGGAACACTGCGATGAAGTGAAATGTCTGTGGGTAGGACTCCTGGAAGCCGAGGCTCTCCATGGTGGTACTGATATGTCCAACTGGTTGAGGTGTCTATTGGAAAAGATAAAAAGTTAAAGGTAACCTAAATCTGGGTGTGTCAGTGTGTAGTAATTACTAGAGCGAAACATGGTGAATTTATTTGAAAATTACTGTTGAGGCATTATTGGTTCAATTTCCTTAATTAGATCTAATTTTAAATCAAATTTCATGTGACATGTAGCATTGACCATAGACATATATCTATGTAGATCTCTGTGCATTGTCTACCTATAGTCTTGTAGCATAAAACGCGCCTCAAAACACTTGCATTAACTAGATCGAATCGGGGATCTAGATCTAATATGTAAAAGTTTCCTGGTTATATGCACCTGTAATAACAGATCTGTGAAAAACCACATGTAGATCTACGTAGGGTATCCGGAGGGTATAAGTTCCAGACATATTCGACGGAAATTCTCGCTCTTGATTCATTTGCGTAAACATTGATTTAGATTTGGTTCTGTAAGACCATTTGGCGATATCCTTAGCTTTTTAAATCTAGTCACACAACATTGAATTAACGGACCCTTTAGATCATGAAAATTTAGATTTTCATGGGGGTTCGTTGACTGAAAAAAGTATTGTCTCAAGCAATTTTGCGCATTTTTTTGAGGAAATGCATAGGCCTATATAACTTATATAGGTTATCATTCACGGCTTAATCCTTCAAGTTCAACTGTTGACTTTTAATTACTCTCTGGTGAATGATCACGTTACAACATCTTCTACATGTGTGCATTGTTAGATCTATGGTAATTAAAAGTTGTTTGCAAATCATTTGCGCTCTCCCTTCTTAATTAGACTAAACACTAGAGGTTTTATGATATAGTCAGTGATAATAACAGAATAACTATTTAATTAGTCATTACTGTTAATCACATACAATTCAATTGTATAGCCATAATCATTGTATTGCTATGTCCCATGACACAAGATAGACTAACCTTACCGTACCCAAGCCTGCCGTCTAGACAAATTCCTTGATTTATTTTCCTCCCCTTCCTCATAAACTAACCTTTCCGTGACCCCAAACAAAGGGACAGTTGCAAAGAAATGTCCCCGTTTACCCTGTCCTAGATAACCTACCACCTGCACAAAACCCGGCACAAAACCAGCCCGGTCTGCAATCTGTCAACCGTGTAAACACGTCCAGCCTTAAGTTATTAAGTACGTTTATTTTGTGACGTCATTTATATTCATGACGTTATTAAGTCCGTCTACTTTTTGACGTCATTTACATTCATGACGTTACGTCGTGAATGCAGTTCGGTACACGTGCACTTAGCAGATCATGACGTAATTTCATGACGATAGCAGTTTTCGAGTTGCAGCCGAACGGCATAATAAGCCCCCCCCCCCCCCCCCCCCAAAAAAAAAAAAAGAAAAAAAAAAAAAGAGTTGTGTTCAGGTAACATAGGTCGAAAACATTAGGGTAGGTTGGGCCTAGGTCATTTATTTATTTATTTTTTTATTTGCCAAAGAGACCCATGCAGGCAGTACGTGTTGAAAATAAAAATGGTATTTCAAATATACCCTAAAAGCATTTCTAAAATCTAAAATACACGCCCTGAGCATCTATGTGCTGTTTTATGTTTTTTCCATGCATATTTTGGGCAGTTCTTTTGGATTTTGAAAAAGAAATAGATAATAAATTCCCCAAAGATGTTAGGGCAAGGGCAAAATTTGGGGTAGGTCGGGTTACCTGACCTACCCTAATGCAGATATGATTTAATCTATGTCTAACAACAATTTACTCGTATATTGAACGTGGGCCTATAGTTAATGTTAGTCCATGTCTATTATCAGAACTAGAATATAGATCTAACTCAATTTTATACTGCATGTACCGGTGATAGGTATTTTATGTTTTTTTCTTCTTTTTATTTATTATTAGTCCACTTCCTACGAGTAACATAAGATCTTCCAGTAGTACTGTTGAAATACTGAACATATATAGACAATGTATATATATATAAATTTGAAGAATATGTACAGATGAAATGAGTTTTACGGCCTAACATTTCATATTCATTAAATGCAGGCTTGTCTTGAGAAACTACTTATCACATGTACCATTGCCTTGATTGAGGCCATGGTACCTATACCCATAGAGATACATAAGATATATATATGTCTATGCTATACCAAAACAAATGGACTCGTGGTACTGGCCATAAGTTATACCCTGCCAAAAACGGTCTACTTCATAACCCGGGGACGTGTATGCCCAGACATAATCCACTCTATCCCTGAGCACGTTATGCATCTACTTAGAACTTGGGCCTATAGATATATATAGATCTTGATAACAATATTGATATATTTTGAAAATATTTATTTAGGCCAATTTATTTTGGCTTACCTATAGGCCTACTTTCATCTGAAGTCACAAGTAAATGATGTTTCTGGCCCAAATTCCATTTTAAGGCCCTGTGTGACCAGGAAATCCAAATTGCCCGGCGCGGATTCAGGGTGTGTGTGCCAGGCATGCCTCCTCCCCCCTATTTTTGACCACATATTGAATTTTTTAATGTAGAATTCCTGCCCCCGGAGGGTGTGGGGGGAAACTTTGCTATAGCATGCCCCCCCCCCCTATTTTTTTGGTGAAAATCCTGGTTCCGACCCTGATTGCAAATCAAGGGCATAGATCTATTGAATGAAATTTGGGCAGAATATTGTATATTCACACCAAACTCACGACGGACAGATTGACCTATACTATAGTCTACCACGTACTGCCACCAAGGGAACTGAACACAAAAATAATGTAAATATCACAGAAGATAAATACTCACCCTTTATCTACAGCAGTTTTTAAGCCTGATTATATCAGTGAAGGCGCTCTCCTAATCTTGCCTCCAAACTTGGGTCTGGTCAGACACTCAGAGCACTATAATAAAGGCCTATCCCATAAGCTGTATCTCTGATGCAAGCCTATATTATCAGACACATTGTATTGCAACCATCCACCGTTATACATGCAGGCCTACACTGGCTGTGTGAGTGGCGACAACTCTCAGTGTTGTCGTTATGTTATAGTGTTGGGGCCAAGTTTCTAGGGCAGTGACCTTGCTTAAACTGTGGACTTAAGGGGGTCGAGGACAGGTCACAACAGTGACCTCTTTATGGTCGCCAGTTTTTGTGGCAGCTTGCCAGACTCAATATTGTCTAGGTGTTCCTTGTGTGTGTTTTCCTTGTGTGTTTTTTTCCTGCATACAGGGCCTACGACCTAATATTATATTGACTGTGTCTGGCAAATGGTCTATAAATAGCTGTAGTTTGTCTAAGAAAAATCTCTTGTGAATGCCATTTAGGTCAATTTTAATCATTTTTATTTTAACTTACTGTTGGGGGTGGGGCGGGAATGCAATAAATGGGGCCATTGATATTGGTACTACGGCCAAATAATATTATATTGACTGTGTCTGACAAAATTAATGGTCTATGAATAGCTGTAGTTTGTCTAAGAAAAATCCCTTATGAATACCATTTAGGCATATTTAAATAATTTTTGTTCTAACTTATTTATCGACGATTAAATTAAAAGGGGTGGGGCGGGAATGCAATCAATGGGGCCATTGATATTGAAGCTTGATATGACAACATGGTAATCATTAATATTTTTGGGAATTATCATTTCTTGGTACTTAGAATATAAATCAGCGGACATTGCATGGACTCTTGGAAGGATAGCTTGTGACAAGTCTTTTTTTATATTTGTTATTAGTTTTTACATATTTAGATCTAATATGCCCTGTTACCCATTTTTGATGTCGATATTAATCAGATTTTTTTTCAGAACTTCCCCCCAGGGAACTTCCCAAAGTACATGTCAAATATAATCTAGGGTGTAGATTGAGGGGGAGGGGGTTGTCACAAAGTCACCCTTTCAAATTAATGAAATACATATCGCAGTTTTTTAGGATATTTTTTGTCCTATCAAATTCCATGTCATTACAGGCAAAATAACCTATGTCATTCTGTCGGTTTTAGGGGTCTACATCCATAATTTGTAAGATAACCCTACGTTATACATAATTTTCTTTCCATTTAATATCACTCACACTTATGCAGGAGCAGAGTTATAATCAAGTGTATAGCTATTATAAGAAGGACTCCTCTATCCCCTTCTGTGCCTATCTATTTTAGCAGTATGCACGTCTATACCTATACCCCTATGTCCCCGACAAAACCCAAGCATAGACTGGTTTCTTCTCGTATCATCTCGTTATAATAAGCTCATCCCAGGTTACACCTACAGTGAAGTTTACCAAGGGGGGGGGGGCTATTAGGCTTCCTTGATGAACTTTTGGTAGAGTTGTACATTAAAAAAAAGTCTAACATTGGCACACACACACACACACACACACACACACACACACACACACACACACACACACACACACACACACACACACACACAAAAGGAGGGGGCGCGTACCCCCACCCCCTCTAAATCTGTATACACGTCCAGCTATCATGATTGTTTCCGTACTAATAATCTAACACTGAATGAAAATTATTCAACAGAGAATTAGGGTAGCGAGGTACACTAAGCCAATAGATCAATTGAAGATTAATGAAAAATTAAAAAAATGGAATACCATTACTAGTCATTAAGGCAGGGTGGAATCATCGTATTATTGATCAGTAGATTCAATATTGAAGTCATGACGCGAATTAAAACGGGGGTATGATGCACAAATATTAAGAATTATATTTTTGATATTTTATGTCAAAAGGGCATAACAGGAACAAAGACTGTTTATAAGTTTGCTATTACAAGTCAGGTTCGCCAGATATTTAATTTGAACAAAACAAACTGCGCCTCTGTAACCTTAATTGGGTAGGGTGAGGGTGGAGGGGGTGGAGTGGAAGGAGGCCTCTTGCTCTTGGCCTCACCCTACCCAATTAATGGGAAGGGTGAGGGTGGAGGGGGTGGAGTGGAAGGAGGCCTCTTGCTCTTGGCCTCACCCTACCCAATTAATGGGAAGGGTGAGGGTGGAGGGGGTGGAGTGGAAGGAGGCCTCTTGCTCTTGGCCTCACCCTACCTAATTAATGGGTAGGGTGAGGGTGGAGGGGGTGGAGTGGAAGGAGGCCTTTTGCTATGGCCTTCAATGGTTGTTTAGGGTAGCAGGGTAGTCAGATTTTGAACGGGTTTATCTTTGAAGAATAGTTTCTGACCTAACCGGTCATTTAACCCAAGCTACGTGAACATGGTCACGTTTCCATGCTCTTGTATCTTCATTAATTGAAACATTTAACTGTTATCTTATCAAGCCAACTGATGTCGCCATCCGGTATAAAGTTTCATATTACATTGTATCATTTGAGGTTTTGATAATCAATCAAAGAGTACAAGGTACAACAGGGTACAAGTTGGGCTCTAGATGGTGAGGGTCGGACAGTCTCTGCGATTTCCAGCCTTTTTCTTATTATTATTATCATTCACTTATTTCAACCACACTCAATTCACAATGATCGATCTTCCCTGATGGAAAGGCAAATTCAATGATCTGGCCTTGATTCCCATTTCACTCTTATAATATTTAATTGCTCCCTCTGACCATCCAAATATTATTTCAAATGAATATTATATTGATCCTGGATGCAGTCCTATAGTTCAAATGGACTGAACTCGAACACAAGAATTTTCATTTAATTTCACCCTTATAAAGAGACAATCACAGTATGACTGCTTGATATATGATTATGAAAAGTATTTACAGACTGTAATATCTTAGCAATGAATACATACAATTTACTGTTTGTCGTAAGTAATGATTAGAAATCGAAAAATCTGAAATAGCAAGTTCACAGGTAATTACGTTTGGATATAATTGAATAGGGAAATATTGTATAAATCCTTCCTCAATACATTGACTATAAAGTTTAGAAATTGATGAAGTGGGCAGTTCGGCAATGAGTAAGCAACTAAAATTATTAACTTTTGGTGCCCTGAGTTAGATAGTGAGGCATCAACAATTCTGGGAAACATGGTTACATAATGGCTGCATCACACCTGCCGTCCAAAGGTATCAATACACAACTTGATACTTTATAACCTTAACAAAAAATTCGGCAGACAATTCTTATACTTTTGAATAATTATTGACTAAGTTGTATAAACTAAAGGTGTAGGATGAACATTTTGAATTTTCATTTAAACTCTTCTCTCAATTTTATTAATCAATTAGAACGCACGACAATGGTTTGGGCTGTAAAAGCCGGAGATAGGTCAACCACAGAACACTAATAATGTTTTTTTACATATATATTAGTCCAGATATACCACGTAGGTGTGGTCTTTTCCAGCGATAGTTGATAAGTGAAGGAACTATAGTGGTCTTCGCTTGATGATACTTTTTCTAGTGGCGGAGACCCCTGATGTTAAATAAACAAATTTGCTTTGTGGAATTAATTTCGCACCTGTTGCCCGGATGACAATCAATCCCCACAAGGGGCTTTTACACCTTTACGATATAGGTGTGATTTTTTTCCCCACATATTTATTTAAACTGTATCAACTGTACCAATAATATTAAATGTTCAGTATTTAAAGATGCATTAGAGGTACAACTTCAGAGATTTTGTACTATGTTGAATAATTCACTAACCCAACATATTTTTCCTGATGCATGGAAGATTAGTTCGATCGTTCCCTTACCAAAAATAAATAAACCTACCATGGCTACTGAGTTGAGGCCTGTAGCACTGACACCTTTGCCAGGTAAACTTTTAGAAAAAATCATTTGTAAAAGACTGCAATCTTACTTGGATAACAATAAACTATTGGCGGATTGCCAACATGGATTTAGAAAAAACCACTCGACAATTTCTGCGATGATTGAGTTATTGAATGATTTATATAACATTATAAATACAGGTAAAGATCCCTATATAATCTATTTAGATCTAAAAAAAGCTTTCGATACTGTTTCTCACCAAAATTTACTGTCAAAACTATCGAAATTAGGTTTGCATAAAGATACTGTGGAGTGGTTTAAAAGTTACTTATTAAATAGAAGGCAGTGTGTAAAATTAAATAACCATACATCAAGCACTCTTCCTGTAACCTATGGAGTGCCACAGGGAAGTATCTTGGGGCCTATTCTTTTTTCGATCTATATTAATGATATTCCTAAAATTGTTGACTGTGGAATTCAACTGTATGCGGACGATACAGTCTTATATCATGGTAATCAAGTTTTGCTCCAAAACAACCTGGATAGAATTGTATCTTGGTGTAACAGTAATTTGCTTACAATTAATGTTAAAAAATCACAGTGGATGCAGACCAAATTGTTTAAGCATATTGGATTAGGAGACCCTTTTTTAATAAATAACATTCCACTTTGCAAAGTTGATAAATACAGATACCTGGGTCTTTTGGTGGATTCAGCATTATCTTTCAAAGAACATCAGAATATATTAAGAGGAGTAGTTCAGCAAAAACTAAATTATTTTAAAATGATACGAAATAGATTGACTTTGAAAGCAGCTATTTCAGTATATAAGAATACACTTTTGCCTGTAATCGAATATGCTGATTTCATTTATGATCAGAATATCCAGTATTTAAATGATAATTTACAAAAATTGCAGAACCAGGGATTACTTGTTGTATTTAATCAGCAAAATAGACCATATGCCGATAGGGACTCATCTGAGGTACTCCATAGAAATTGTAGACTTTTTAGATTGGAATTTAGAAGGAAGCTTCATCTACTTCAGTATTCTTATTTATTGTCACTCAATGATACACTTTTAGATAAAAGGGAAATTGTTACCAGGAGACATAATGGTAAGCTTTTTCGCTTGCCTAAGGCAAATCACCCAAAATTTACGAGGAACCCAAAATTGAGGGTAATGACTTATTGGAATAATCAACTAGTTGAGTATAGGAATATTGAAGATAGATTAAGATTCAAAAATGTGATGAAAAATAGTATTATAAATCCGTACAAAAAGGTATGATAAAAGTTAGATTCACTGAATAACATATGAAATGTTTTTGAATCTAGAGTCATTCTGAGATAAAAAAAAGATTCAAGTTGTATCTTTCTTCATGATGGATCATCTCATCTCATCCCATTATTAACTTCACCAAATGCCATTCTTATGGCAAGAATGAGTATATATGGAGTTGTATTTGTATTATGTAGTACCCGCACTCATTATAAGACATTGTATAACAGAGGGGTGCGGGTGGAAGATCAGCACAGCTGAACCCAATTTTGCCCAAATAAAAACAATCAAAAAAAAAAAAAAAAAAAAAAAGATCAAATCATACAATAATCTGGTCTCCCTCTTGAGTACAGTATCTATTAAATTGTATAACAGGTAAGCAATGTGGTATGTAGAACATACGCTCAAGAAGGTGTGACTAATTAGCTCAATTAGATAATTTTGATGGTAATGAGATGAAATGATACCATTGAACGCTATTGTATTGTTTATGGTTAATTATAGTTATAGTACATTGTCCGAGATAATCACTGTCATAATATTACTCCTAATGGGTGCTAGTCAAGTGGTAAGTAAGTCCACGAGATGGGCGCTCAATCCATAACATGAACAACACTTGGCAGTAGGGTAAGTTTATTGGTGGATACGGTGATACGTACAATTGCCAGTGAAGAGATGATAAGTTCCTAGGTGTTACAATTCCAATTCAGGGTAGAGTAAGCTTCCTCCTCAGAGTCCGCTTAGTCTCACCTCCATCCGTAGTGCGGTAGTACCGTGTAAGTCACCAGATGTCCCTGTGGTTGCGTAGCTATCTAAAACCCCTCGAATCTCTCGATCCGTATTGTCCAAACGTTAATGATTTCTCTCTGCCCTTACACTGCGTTCCCGCTTCTTATAGCAGTCTGGTATTGATTTTACCCCAGGCATCGACGCCTGTTGGGAGGTGTACCCTGCTGAGCATTGCCATCAGGTATATTTACACCTACCAGCGGCACCTGCCATATTTATACTATGTATTATCATAAGCTAAGTAATTTGGAAGAGTTCTTAGTATCCTCTTATATTCAACTGGTGACCTTTACACTATTTCAATTATCATGCGCAAAGTAAATGAGTTAATCTCTACCTTTGTGCACCATGGATTTAATTCAAGTTACATAATCTATAAATTACCAAATAATGATAATAAAAATATTACAGCCAAGATATTGGTTTTACTTAACAAATTAAGTTAAATTCAGGTTTGTTGGTTGTCTAGTTTGTATCGTTCAGTCAATGACTGCCTTATATTGTTTTTAAAGCTCTCTATGGAGGGTGACAGTCTCACTTCAACTGGTTGATCATTCCATAGTCCAGCAGCAATATAAAAAGGCGATTTGAGGCATATTGATGAATCAGTGTGGTGAATAAGAACAACTGGTGCCTGATTTTGACGGGTCTCTCTGATTACAGACTTCAATGTAACATTTTCAGTTTGAATAAGTCTATAAATTATTGATAATAAAAACAGTTCTCTGCGATAACTCAATGGCAGGGTATTAGATTTTATGTGTAAATTATATCTTGAAATGTCTGTTGGTTTTCCAATTTTATGTGCAATACGTAGACTAGTATCAAACAATACTTCAAGTCTATCTGTATCCTTTTTTCTTGTCCAGGTATAAAAACAGTTTCCCAAATCCAGATAGGGCAATATCATTGTATTTACTATTGTCAATGCTGCTCTATCTGTAATATAGGGTCTTGCAAATCGTAACATCTGTATCTTATCTGATAAAATTTTGCATATATATTGATCTTTGATTAATTTTTGATCTAGTGCAATGCCCAGGTACTTATACTCTCTTTCTTTAGCAATCTCAATTCCATTTAAAGTAACAGGTTCTAAGTTTAAATTATCATCTGTATTATTTTGAAACAAAACAATTTTGGTTTTTTTAACATTTATGGTAAGTTTATTATAATCGCACCATTGTTTTACTTTGCAAAGATCATTCTGAACTATTGAGAGTACTAGTGCTGTATTTAAATTCTGATCTGCATAGGTCAAAACGGTGTCATCAGCATATAAGAGCATATTAGAGTACAAGGGCAATTGTGGAAGATCATTAATATATAGAACAAACAACAGGGGACCCATTATTGAGCCCTGTGGGACACCATATTGTATAGTCTGTTCAATAGATGATATACCATTCACAAATATACTTTGCTTCCTAGCCTGAGGGTAGTGCGTTATCCATGCAATCAGATTTTCTGAAAAGTAGTAACTTTTTAATTTTATTATTAATTTTGTATGACATAATTATAGTATCAAATGCTTTCCGAAAATCGATAAAAAGGGCAACTGTCTTTTGTTTATTTCTAATTCCATCTACTAGTATTTTCAAAAGTTTAAAGACAGTGTCATTTGTACTATGTCTTGGTCTAAATCCATTTTGAAATTTTGATAATAATTTATATAGTGATAGGTGTGATGATATTTGTGAATGGATATGTTTTTCAATTATTTTACCTGGAATTGGTAACAATGAAATAGGTCTCAGATCATTTACCGAAGTTGGGTTAGTTATTTTTGGTATTGGAGTCACTAAGGCATGCTTCCATGTGGTTGGAAAAAATCTATAATCAATTGATTTATTTATTAGATGATGCAGGATACTCGGTTTAATGATAAAATAAATCTTTGATAATTCTTGACGATATATTCGCAAAACCAGATGACTTATAAATTGATATGTCCTTTATATGTTTCTTTATTTATTCTAAGGTAATATGAGTAATCTCTAGTAAAGGGACTAATATTCCCCCACAACATGCACATCCAGGATTGGGTCATTTACATTATCAGGAATAGCATTGGCCAGTGTTGTGCCAATTTGTGTGAAAAAATTATTTATATAATTTGGAAGATCTAAGTCATCAATTTGAGAGCCATCCGCATCATCCATGACGATGTCAAGGACAATTAAGTCGCACATGATATAGATTGTTATTATCTATGTATTTAACTTGTGTAAAAGCTAAATTATATAGTATGCCTATCAGGCCCGTAGCCATTTTATTCTCAGAGGGGGGTTCGTATTTGGACTAGTATATTTTTACAGAGGAGGGGGGTGATGACAGACACACTGGTGCGACCTAAGGATAGACCTGTAAATATCTAGCCTAACACTGGACCCCCCCCCCCCCCTACACACACAGACAGATTGAAACAATCACGTGTAAACTGTATTTTCTGAATGAGGAATGAGAACGGAAATTAGTTAGATCACGGTGATTGCTGATGACATTGCTATAGATAAGGGCCATAATACATTGATTTTTTTATATACCGGACTGCACCCTGACCATGGAAAAATACCGATTGCATATTATGCAAAAGTTGACATTAAATGGTAGATTAAATGGATAAATAGTTTCTTTATTTTTTCAAAAAGTATTTATCACGCATTGTGCTTTAAGAGACTACAAGCCAAGTCGTCGCCCCCCCCCCCCCCCCCAGCAAAGTTGCGCAGTGGTAAAGTCGACCCGTTGGTAAAAGGGAGTTTTATATCCTCCAAGGCTTGAATGTAACGCAAACGCAACGTATCTTTTATCTCAGCTCTCATAATGGACTTCAAGAACATTTCACCATAAATGTACTATTGGGTCTCAGCGTTAGATGGCCATTCAATTATGATTACCAAATTTTGCTCTTTTAGCCTTAAATATCATTGAGGAGGTTAGAGATACGCTGCGTATCGAGATGCGTTGTGGGATTTGAAACTCCCTTGTTGCACCCCCCCCCCCCCCCACGCTTAAAGCTTATAGAGACATATCGATTTTAACATAATTGTGGAATACTATTCTGATCTTTATAATACTCCCAAATGACGTCCTACCCACCTATCTGTCAATATAATTGTTTTACTTATTACAGTAGGTAGGTGTGTGTGGGGGGGGGGGGGGGGGGGGGGGGAGGTAGGGGAAAAGAGCCCGGTTGACACTTTTGGGTCAATATCACACTGGCGCGACTAAAGGATAGAAAATTAGTTTTTTTTAGTTTTTGAACGTCCAAATTGAGTCAAAAATAAGGAGCTATAAATCCTTGTGTATATCTATTACGTTCATATGGAGGAAATTGGTGTGTGCGTGCATGTGTATTTGTGTGTGCGTGTAATATTTTTTATTCATGCCCAGATTTTGTTTCATGTCACAAAATGGGGAACCTTTTATATATTTGTCTCTAGACTTGTTTCTGTACCTACACCTAGATCTCGAAAAATTGACGTTCAAAAGAGAAAAAGTAGGAAATATCTATTTAGATACTCCAATGTTTTTAGTCTGGTGTGTTTCGTACTCATAGTAATTTTACCTCTTTTAGATGGAGGACATATTACATATATATATATATATTATATATATATATATATATATATATATACTTTTTTCAAAGCATGTCATTTAATTCCACATGTTATTATGACAAATACCGCTCAAATTACTACTGTATACCTACTGTCTATCCTAAACCAAGATGCCTAGATATCCCTGGCGCGAGCAAGTGAAAGCCCATCAAACCGTTGCCCGTACCTTCCGGCAGAGGTCTCAGCTGTGAAAACATGAGGTTCGCCATAGGTGTGAAAACTTCACGCACTATATATATGCCCCCGTTTATCCCACTACATGTAGGGTATAAAAGGTCAGGGAGGGGCGCCTTTACCCATGTACACTCCGACGGCCGTGGAGACGAACAATATTACATCTAAAAGATGTAAAATTACTATGAGTACGAAACACACATGCAGACTAAAAACATTTAGATTAAAGATGGTCGACTTCAAGCCATTTATTTGAAAATACAAAATCTCAACTACTTCATAACAACGAGTTCTGCTTCCCGTTGCAGTAAAGTAAGTCCACCATATATGCATCATGACCATGTCATAGATTAGGTTAAAGAATATGTGCAGAGACAATTGTTTAATTTCTAAACTCTTGTCGCCAGTTTTCGCGCATATTGTTGACTTTTGTAAGCTCAATGTTTCTTTATACAAAATTATGAACGTAAACATAAATTAGTTTTAATTTATGGCAGAAAACTCTGTTAGCACTATAAAACAAGAGGTTGTATGTGCGACACCCTAGGCCTTAATTTATCGTACTCTATTTTATAGAGTGATGGTTCAGAACCAAGATATGTACAATTGAAAACAAGATAATTATACCGTTGCGTTCAGAAAAAAGTAGAACAATCTCAAAAATGGTATCTAAAGTATGCTTTTAATCAATACATAATTACGGAATCACTACACATGCAAATCTCATAGGTATGATAAATCGTGCTCTATCTTTAGAGCGATGGTTCAGAACCAAGATATGTACAATTGAAAACAAGATATACTATTGCGTTCAGAAAAATGTAGAACAATTCTAAATGATATTGAGAGTATGCTTTTATTGAATACAAAAGCACGGGACCACTACACATGCAAATCTCATACGTATGATAAATCGTGAGACTGAGGTAATTCCACCAAAGACTGTATGGAGGTTATCTGACGTCAAAAGTGAATACAGAAAGTTTAAAATTGACTCAAAATGATTCTCAAAGGGGGTTCAAAAAAGGTTTTCAAGTTCATGGTATATTGAAATTCAAACGAAGTGTTTAATATAGCTAGAAACGATCTGAAAATATATGTGAGAGAAACAAAAGACAATTCTGTATAGTTTATGGATGTTCTAGTGTCAAATGGTAATGGTATTAAAACCTTGATTCCGAACGTAGATCCACATGGTTACAGGATTGTTTTCAATTCAAATATGTAAAATATTAAAAAATAACAAACTCTGGCAATACATTTTCTCATGATTGTCCATACACCCCGAAATAAGGACATGCTTTGAAAATATATATTTTAGATATCTAAAGTTTGATATAAAATTCAATGGAACTGCTCCCTTTTGGGGAGCGTGACCCTTATGTCTTTCTTAAGCTGTTAAACTATGGTATAACAGATGAATGCCCAATTATTATTTTCCAAACTTTTTTTCAAACTTTAGATGGGAACAGGCTAATTGATCCCAAAAGAGGGATGGACACCAGCCCGCGCCCCTCAGGCCCGTACCCAACCTTTTAGAGAGGGGGTTCGTTTTTGACTAAGTCTTTTTTTCAGAGGGGGGGGGGTGAGTGTTTTTTAAATTTTGGGCTAAATAGATATTGTTAATTTATAGGTCCATAAAATGATATTTTAAAGGATGCATCGTTCGTCCAAGGAGGGGTTTGTACGAACCCGTCGAACCCCCAGGCCCTGGCTACGGACCTGCCCCCTTTCTAGGTCTTAATTATTGAAGGTCATAAGCAAATGTCCCACTTAAGGATCCTCGCCACCCCACCCCACCCCAACAGCAGACCCTGGGTACGGGCCTGTCACCATGTATCATTATGACCTTCAAAAATGGAGTGAGTCAACAAACTCAACAAATCGCATCCAAATTCTTAGTGCAAGAATTTCAGTAATATCACTTATGAACAGGAGGTCAACATTCACAAAGATGATGCCCGGAAAAATTAAACGTGATTTTTCCATGAGTTTAAACTTTTTAACATGAATAATTCAGATACTGTCAGTTACAGAATGTTGAATTTCGATAAGGTTCTTTGACTGGTTAAAGAATACGTTAAAAGAAAAGCCTGTCTCATCTATAGATCATCATTAGTCTGAAGATGCAGGCCTGAGAAATCTCAGTCCACTTAATGTTAAAGTTTTACCACCATAGTTTGGATTCAATGTGAGATACCCCTTTCCAAATATTAAAAAACAAACTTGTTTGTGGTTCCTAAAAATGAGAACAATAGTTATTCAAGTTAATATATTATAGTGGTTTTCAATTGAAGTCGATTTTAAGCATAGATCTACAGAATTATAACTGGAATTTAATTATTTCTTCATTGTTTTTCAGCTCCTGCACAAAAACACATCGAAGGAAAGATGCATGCAGCGAACACCCAGATCTATCTCTTAGTCATTGTAGTTGTGCCAATATACATATTGTCGATATGTTTCAACACAAATTTTCTTGGCAATGTTCCCGATCGCCATCAGTCAAAGCCTCCCTTTTTGAAAATGCAAACACATTCTCAATGCTTTGGACATTTCCCACTGTGTTCCATCAAAAGGATGATTACAGAGAAGAGGCTATATGGAAATATCACCTTCAACTCATCTGACATTTATGATCTTTCGAGTCAGGCACACTTCAAAACTGACTTTTTCAAGAAGAAACCTGTTGCAGTATTCAAATTTAAGGACACAGAGTACCTGAGGCAATTCATCTGAAAAGAATTTGAAAATAAATGGCTGAGAAGAAACTTTTATTATACGTCGGTGCCTGCATCCCGCTCGCTCATCTGATAGTACTAAGGTTTTGGTATGAGAGAGTGTACCACACGGCCTGATTGATTACTAACCGTTGTTATGTTGTCACGTCGGAGTTATGTTGTCATGTCGGCATTGCTAGGCAGTGCCGACAAGGGCCAAGGTGAAGGTCGTGCAGTGCACGGCGAACATCGGAGGCTAACATACCTGCTAACTTTGACACTATCCAACGGATTTTCTCGATTATTTTTTTTTATTTAAAACAAAAAAGTTATTCCAATGCGTCTAGTACACATTAGAGTTATGAAAATGCGCATGAAATGCGCATAAATGCACTATTTACATGCCTGCAGCAGTACAATCAGCCCGGTGAGTATTCAGTGATACCAGTTGAGTTTGAAATGTTGGCTTAGGAGAGTCGGGACTTTTTATTTTTGCTATTTTTGCTACAAATTCGACATATAATAAAAGTAAAACTGCATTCGGAGATGGGATAAGGCAGGATACGAGCTGGGGACAAAAATTTATCCTGCACTCACCCTTCGGGCTCGTGCAGGATAAATTTTTATCCCCAGCTCGTATCCTGCCTTATCCCACATCCTCATGCAGTTTTCCTATAATATTATTTAGATTATAAAGTTAATGCATCAAAGAAATTGATTATTTGCTCAAATCCTTTGCCCAGGAATTTTAGTTATTCATTCCATAACCTTGGGATCTCAGACAAAAGTCCAAAAAGTATATTATTCACAGATGAGGAGAAAACAAAATCTAAGATTTATCATGTTTATGCACTACCAAATGTACATGCTGAAATATCTACTCCAAGAACCAAGGTCTTTTGTAACACATTGGAATATTCTGGTGACAAATATTACTTGGAACCTTCAGGTTCTTGACATTGCCACATACATCTCAGATATGATGGAGGTCTTTGAAGTGATTAGATCAATGAAAAAGAGTAACCCATCATTGCAGTTGATTTGGGTAGAATCAAGTGCTATAACATTCAATAAACATCGCATGCGATATAAAATGAACTTTGCCACAGCGGCTATGAATGATTGGGTCAACCACAACTTACAGCAACTTGGGGTGGATATTGTTCCTGCATATGACATTTCTATAACAATGCAAAGTCAAACAAAAGATGGATCTCACTATCATCAGCTTCTAGAACAAGATGTTTTTACAAACAAGGATATTGTTAGTGTTGGTGGTGCTATAAGCTCTGACAGTGCTCTGTCGCATAACGGGTTTGGCAACAGCGAGGGTTTGCACCCTCTCGCTGTTGTGAGACTTGTCCCTGTTGCGATGATTCCCCCTGTTGATTTGTGGCTGTTCTGCTGAACCAATTTTAATTCTGTAAAAAGTTCTGAAAATTAGACATTTAGATCTAAAATCGCTGAAATTTTCAGCCTGGAGAAATTATTAGAAATGGGTGAAAATTGCTGGCGAATTTCGCGTATAACAGCGAGACTTTGCCAAACCCCTGCTGTTTTAAAGAGCGATATTGCTCCTTCCGTTATGCGACAGAGCACTGTAATCATACATAAAATTTGTCCTTGATTTTACTTATTTACATAGAAAAAATAAAGCAGTCATACATTAAAATGTTACGTGTGCCAAACTTAAATCTCTTCGTTGTCTTCTCAAGTTCAATTAGTAGTAGTAGAAGTAGTAGTTTTATTGACAGTTTGGAGTCATATACACTGATCTCATGTGTAAACAAGATGCAACTATCGGATTTCATTTTAAACTTTTGTAGTGAATTCTGTTTCTCCTACACATTGTCACGTTTAACTTCACAATCCAAAATAAACGTAAATCCTTATCTTGGTCCCTGTTTAATTTATTTTATGCACGTGCATGCTAGTGTTCCATGTTCCATAGCCAAAACAATAAACATTGGGAAAACCAATGGGGATTATACATATAGTCAATTCATATGGCGTATGTCGGGTACGTGTTGGTACTAAACAAGAACTATAGAATTTGTTTCCACATTAGAAATAATTTGTAAGAGCGTTTCTGATTGAAATCGAGTGCACCTTTAATTCTTTAGGTTCAGAAATGTGCCTTTCTTTTCTCTACATAGTATAAAATATGCATATAAATTAGGATCAATATCATTGATGATAGAGGCATCAAATATTCATTATGTTGCCCCTTAAGAACATTTAATCAAACCTTTAATGAATCCTGGGTTCCAAACATATAATATGCTGTAAGAGCATTGATATGACTTCTTATGACAATAACAGGTCTTTCACCTTCAATAAACAAGTGACATTTAAGCGTCTGGAACCATTTCAATATTCCAAAAAATGTCTGCAATGTAAGGGAATCTTTGTCATATTTAAGAAGGAATCTTTTTAATGATTATGTTTCCATATCATATAAGGCCATATCTCTCTCATATGAGTCGAATGTAACGTGAATGTCCCCACATCCATTGAATTACTAATGGTTACTGAACAGAGATGGTTATGGTGATGCCAAGAGGGGGCGTTGGTTGTGGTGTGCAATAAGAGGAGGATACTGGCGCCACCTGGTACATTTTAGTACACTGATATAGAGTAGTTGGAATCAATCAATGAGAGAGGAACTTTCATTTTTCACAGATTAGTTGGAATCAGTGCACTGCAGCTGGTGTACAACACTAGAAAGTTATCATTATAATCTTTTTTTTTTGAAGTAGAATTTATTATAGCATTCAGAGATTTAAAGTTATAATTATAGTTCCATATACTCCGTATCCAAACAAGAAAACATTAATACTATCATACATATGGTACTAAGGGGCCATCCATAAATGACGTCATGCAGCAGGGGGGGAGGGAGGGTTCATGTTTTCATGACCAGGCATGACAAGGGGGGAAGGGGGTGTCATGTGGTGCATGACATCAAGTGGAAAAATTTCAATTTCAAGAATTTGAGAGAAATTGTAAGTAAAATCAGGATTTTGAAAACTGAAATGTGACCATCCCTTTCACCTGTTCTATGCAGTAAGTATTTCCTATCACTTAGTCACAAGCAACTTCTATCAAAATAAGAAACTAAGCATTTATTCAATATAAAAGTGCACCTCTATGATTTACATTCCTGAGGCCGCTGCCTCAATGCAAAATTACCCTCATATCTCGGCTAAGTTAAGCGCAGAGGCGGGCATATAACTTATCAAGTATATACTATAAATTATCACGTGGCATAAAGTTCTCGTCAAAAATTGTAATGTCACTAGCGTGCTGTAAATGCACTGAGATGTTGTCCCAAAGAAGAGCACCAGTATAATAATATTATGGATTTTTTATATAGATATTAAGTCGTTCTATATTTGTATGTATTTTGTCAGTGTACCTAGTATGTTTTCTCTTTCAGCCATTCAATTCTAAATATGTTATTATATAATAATGAGACAACATGACAATTTCTTCTAAGCTCTAGCTTGTCTTACTTTGCCATGATATGCAGGTCTTCAGTGCAGCAAACCTGTGGACTAAATACATCAAAACAGATTCGTAAGGCCCTGTTCTGCATTCTTTATAATTTTTCAAGTTCATTTTTTCTACACATATATACATCATGATGCCTGCATATCCTGTCATAGGAAGGGCAGTTTGTTTATAATAATTATATTAACACACGTGTATGTATCGGGATATGTTTTTTTTAATTTACCAAGTTTGAAAATACTCTGGGCAAAGTTACAGAGAACTGTTGCGACATGCTCATACACTCATCCAACATGACCCCCAGATAGCAATAGGATTAACATATAGTCATTGATAAGTTATTCATATTAATATCGATGTTATTCTTGTTATTAATCATTGTTTTTGTACCATATAGGCAAACATTTGATTTACAATAAACCAGTACTTTTAGACCATTGACTAATATCGGAGGCCACATGTTGCAATTGTTGTTAAATAACAGTATCATTTTTGTGACATATGTACAGAACAGCGTCATCTGCATACAGTAACACTTTTACATCGATGTTTTCAATACATGTAGTAATGTCATTTAGATATGATATAAAGATTAGTGGCCCACAAGTTGACCCTTGAGGTACACCAATTTCAACAAATTTCAAACGTGTAGAGGCATCCATTAAATTTTGTTCTGATTTAAGGTTCCCAAGGTAACTAGCTAGCCATTTTATGATCTTCCTATCCAATCCTAGCCCTGCTAGCTTAGACATTAGCAAGTTATATTCAATGCAACCGAATGCTTTTGCCCGATCGAGATATAAGGTACCTGTCCACCTGTAATCAGTGATTTTGACTACTGACTGTATCTTTTTTAATGCAAAAGTTGCACGATTTCCATGGTACATATAGTTCATGTATGCGGGGCTATGTGTAGGGAAGAACTTTAACCACTTGAAAGAAAACTGTTAGTTGTAGGAACAAACCCTGTCGACAACGTGAATAGTGTGAATGTTGACATTTTTGTTCACATCTTCACCAAATCTGTTCTCTTACACCCGGCGCCTCATTAATCCAGATTAAGCATAAAACATTGTGAAGGGTTAGACTAACTGTAACCTTTATAACAAACATAAATCAAAACAAGTCTCAATATGTCAAACACTCCTTCCCCTACTATCGGGTCCCGTAATCTTCACACTATACTAATTGGAATAATCCCCTCAATTCTTCCTACGAGCCGTTTGTAATGAGGATTGGAGATCACCGCCCCCATCCCATTAATGTGTAGGCCTACATATCCCTATAAAAACACCAATCCCTTTAGGAAGTTGGCCCTGTTTATATGTTAAGGAGTACTAGTGACGGGGTCAACTCAGGAATGGTTATACACTGAGCAGCTTCCCCAACTGGTACTCTAACGGGAAGGACCCTTCTCCAGGTATTTAACCCTTTAGACTCCAAACTTTGTATTAATAAATTGCTTGACTTCCATGGACCTCCTTCTGGAATTCCTTTTACTCTCTTAAATTAAGAGCAATGGGCAACACTGCGAATAGTGGGCTCATGTCAACAATAGGTTGAAGTATTCCACACCAGAAGAAGGTGGGATAAACAGTCATTAGCTGATCGTGGTAAAAGATATGAATAAATAAAATGAATAATAATCAACGATATTACCTCAAACCAGGTATCTACGACTTCATTTGTACACGTTCTAGGCTCATATGCCAGTAGTCACCAACCCTCCCCCCCCCACCACCACCACAACCTCTCACACCTCCAACCCACCCCTTACCCCAACAAATCAACATAATTAATTCCCCCAGCCTCACTTACCTCAGAGCAGCCAATGGCAAGCCTGCCTGTTGCACAGTACCCCCTGCCGGCCGGCGCCAACTTTCTATGTTCATTTCACCCACCCACACATTTCTAGTAACTCTACCACTAACTACTACCTCCTTACATAGCGCACAGGGTTCTACTGTAACCCATTGGTATAACCCAATAACATTTATTCAGTCTTCAGGGGGTTCTTTACTTTTAAGGGTTGGCTGGCTGCAGTTTAATTACTGTACCAGAGATCTGTCAAACTGGCTTGTTGCTCAGAGTTTGTGAAGCGGTTCAAGGTAAAGAACTTCCCCAGCCCTCGGCTAAGGCGCAAGTTGGGCATGGAAATGAAACCCAAGGACGGCACTCCCGGCACTGGGTCTGCGGCCCACAATGAACAGGTAAGACTTGCTTTACATTTTAATTGTAATATTTTTTTTATTTGAAAAAAAGAACTAACACGCCTCGTCCCCCCCCCATGATTGCTTTACATTTTAGGTTAAAATTGCATTTTATATTGTTATAAAATCCAAGCTCATACAATTACCTTTTTTTGCCAGTGAACCGTCCTATATAATATATACCTTAATCACTTTAAGCCTAGGCCTTTTTAGAAACCATATTCCAATACTTTGGGTTGGGCCTATTGCGCTAGCAGGGCGCCACACTGTTCAAAAAAGTGTTTATAATGTGATTTCAGAACATTCTCGACCTGTCTAAAGGGTTGAAAGGCATTCTTACTCATTGGTGTATACATTATTCTACCCGTCGATTCATGCTATATCGATGGAGGAGTTGTGGAAGAATAGACAATAACTGAAAATGTGTATGAAAACTATTTGCATTGTGTGAGAAAGCGCGGCAACAATTCTCCATTAATTGTACAGAGAAAACCGACGCAGTGTAAAGCTGATATTCTTTTTATGTTCGATCCATTTATTAATCTTATCTAATTGAAAATTAATGTCGCTACATTTCAATTAATTCAAGATGAAACCATGAGTTATCAATTGAAACACCAGCATTTTATTAGATTAGATTGATGATGAGGTTATATATATATATCCAAAATATATCGCTTTGTTGTTCGGAGAGACAATTACCTCACTTCAAGTTGGATAAAGAAAAAACTTGATCCAAAACCAATAATAAACGTCTTGAAAAACAGCATTCTGTAGAATAACAGTATGCTGGTACGTTACAGCATAACATTATTTTCCTGGTGAAAAAGTCGCCAGCAAATTATCATTACCTGCATAAAATTATTTAACTATTCATGCCTAGCCTTGCAGGCTAACATCTATAGTTGTAAGTGAATTTGTAGGATGTAAAGTATATAATATTCTTTAATTGCAGCAATGGTTGCTTAGAACCTTTTGACAATGAATTTGCCGAAAATTTAAGCAACTTATTTTCACAGTTAAATGCTTTCTGAGATGCTATCTTTCACAGTGTACCTCATTCTAGGTTATAGAACGTTTTCAATTCGAGTATATAATAATCATCTATGGCAGCATATTCTTAAATATACTCGCTGTAACTGAAGTATATTATGATTATGTCAGAAGTCCTTTAATTATGGCTAATGCCAGCGTCTAGCAAGTAGGCGTGAAGAGGTTCATCGAATATTTAGATACTTATTAGGTCAATCTTGCACTATGAATGACTTGCATTAGTTAAGATCCCAAAGGGCCATTTTGCCATCTGTTTCATAGAGCGTCACAGAACCGGTTTTTAAGTCCCAATGCTGAAAAAGAGACTTTGAACGTTTGGGTTTTGAAATTTAATTCTGTTCCGGTTTTGGTATACAAAACCATTTTAGTAGACCATTGCCTCTATCGATATCTAGTATCTAGTCGATGTCATATCAAAAATCATATTGTGTAAACCAGGCTTACACGAAAACGGTCTATTATGATTGTTTTTAAATATGTTTCATACACTGTCTTCCAGGCAGTACAGATTGTTTTCAAATTGTATTCACTGGTACCGCCATTAAGGGTCTGACAAAATACACATTATAGCCAAATCCATAACTGAGGTGATAAGATCTCATGCATGTTAGGCCGAAGTAAGGTTATTCTACGCTGCTATCTCTTAATGTTTATATACACATGGAAATACTTTCGTGATACATCGGAAAACAAGGGCAACTCTGATGATTTTAACTTAATAAACTCTTTAGAAACATAGAAAAACATAAGCTCAAAATAAATTCTAATTATGTCCGTGTCGGCTTATCAAACTGCGGTATTGCGGAAAATCACGGTTGGACATCATGCTTGATGCTAGGAACGTTTATACCTTGTAGGAATAGGCTATTACATTTATTTTGAAAATGTAACCTTTTCCGCAAAGGAAACGGACAGCGATGTTTGAGACACGAACTCGTTTGTAGTGCCCCGAAATGGTTCCCTTATCCTGGCCATTTGCTGGGGTTCTTCGCTTTCCATCAGGTTTCTTGGGATAGCCCTATCTTATTGTAGGTTGGTTAGTTGGTTATTGGTTGCTTTATGCTTTAATTAACTGCCAGGGTCATTTTAAGGGCGGTGGTGGTGATTGAATCTATGAGAAGGTAGAGACAATACCCCTACACTTTTACTGAGGCAAGTGTTCTTAAGGACAATCGCGCCATTATAGAACTACCATTGAGAATTGTTTAAAACTTTACACAATAAAAGTTGTACCTATATAGATACCAAAAATGAAAAAAAATAATGGGTCACCATGGAAACTTTTCTGCTACAGCAGTCAATTGATATGATAATTATTCAAAAAATGACTTGCAAAATTCATTTTGAAATTTGATTTTATTTGCTTATTATTTTGATAGAATCAATATGACAACCAGTCTAATGCTTTTATTAAATGTGTTCATGTGTATTCAAGTGATAAAGAAAGACTTTTATAAAATTTGATGATGTAATATAGTTTTAACTGGAAAATATGCAAAATAAACTATTTCAAAAATAGAGACATTTTATAATAAAGTGTCATACAAAAAAAAAGAACATTGAAAAATGCTCTAAAATCTGATATCACATGCCTATGAATGAGGGCTATCATATCCAATCAAAAAATTGGGGGGTCACCATACTAATTTGATCAGCATAGCTGAATATTCATTTTACAAGCCAAAAATCGAACCCAGGCCGCCTGCATGTGAGCCCTTCATGCTAAACATTTCACTATCCCACACCCCTCCCTATCATATATATATATATATATATATAACTAGTGACACCAAGAGAAGCCATCTTGTGTTATTATTTAACATTAAGTGTTCCCCCAAACCCAGCCCTAGGATGACTGGGTACCACTTAGGCGTCAGCTTACATATTTCACTCCCCTAAATTTTCATGTATCTTACAAGGATACCCATTTTTGCAAATAAAATTGTTCCCGCTTTATCAATCTACCATAGAGAATTGATTTTGGCATGCACATAATTATTTATACACATTGTTTTCCGTATCTAGAATTTGCAAAAATGTGAACAACATAATATTCTAACGCTTAACTGAGGAGAGGGGATGGTCTCTGAGGGGTTTGGGGTAGGACTGAATTACTAGTGTGGAGATCAACTTGTTTATGGCAATGCATTAATACATCTATAAATGGAATTGTGGTTTGTTAACTATATAGGCCTATGCATACAAGTGACTCACCTTGCATGCAGAATAAGTATGTAACCTATATTCTTGATAAGTAATTAACTGGATTATAGACTTTAAACATTTGTGAGAAGTTTTAGGCCTACTCCAATAACCCACGGGGAAACATTCTACAAAATAGCCCTGATTGGTGTATGTTAAGTTGAGTAAGATATGCTTAGTATCATTCAACATTTACCTTTGTTCTGCAAAGAGTTATATACATCCTATTTACCCGACATACAACCAAATGACCTTGGGACAAATCTGAGGCTGGTGTGAGAGGACGTTTGGTATATTTATGCGCCGGTCGACAGCCATTTAATGGCGGATCAAGAGTCAACGAGAGATGGGTGTTTTACAAGCCTTGCCTGATGGGAGGGGGCCGCCATAGGGCCAGATAGCGGGAATAGAGGCTTAGGGCCAAACACCACACCGCCTCATCTCCATAAATGGCGGCGCTCGGCGCGGTTCAATGTCGTCTGCTGCGCCGGACGTGGGATTTCCCGCCAAAATACCAGGACACGGATCGTCCTGTCGCCGGGAGAAAGAACTGTGGGCAGATTTAAGGGTAGACGTCGGTGTGTGAGGGTTTTTTTTCTGAATCAATCTTCAGGGGTAACCCCACTGGTCTTCTACATCAAGTTTAGAACAGTAATAACAAAATGTGTTACATAGAACACTGACGAAAAAATACCTAACATATAATTAAATCATTCGCTCAGTAAAAAAACATTTACATTCTATTGATTTGCAATTTAAATGTAAATTTGTTGTTACAATTCTGGGTTTCAACAGGTAGATTATTCCACAACATAGTACCTTTAATTTATAAAATAGACTAGTTTCATATTTACCACCGTTATATTTCTCAGTTTTGAGGTTGTTCTAAACTTAAAAAATTGACCCTACGATGTAGATCCGAAATTCTTACAACTTGGACCACTACAATGTTTATTCTGGTCTAGTAAAACAGTTATATATGTCATATTGTATGCATAGCTGATGTACTTTCCTATCTGACATTATATATACATATAAATTATACACCTCTATAATTATAATTTCAATAGTAATGTACTGCACAAAGGTTCACATTCCAATAGATGTAGGCCTACTTAGATATGCAACGTTTGGCACTATCCTCATACTTCACTTTGCTGTCACAAAATATGGTATAAGTAGCCTATCCCAATCTACCAAAAAAATGGTAGAATTCATCTAAATTAGTATTCACTTATCGATTATCCTTGTATTGATGTAATATCTGATCTCAAAATTGACTCCCTAATGTTGCATCCAATGATCCATGCACTCTCCATAGTGAGCAACTAACCTATGTTGAACCTTTGTCCACATTAGGTAGCTTCTACTTACTACCATAATGTTTCATAGCATTGCTGGTGGCCTTATACTGTGGAATTTGGTACAAAACGGCATATACAACTGAGATGAACTGATTTTATATGCATGATTACAAAAAAGTATAATTAATTGACTCAAAAGTGACGCAGGAAGCCATACAATTATACCAGATAGACATCCCATGATATAGATACAAGATCTAAATTCGAATCTCTGTAACTTATCGTCTGTTTTAAAACCCAGCCTATCTGCACAATTCAAACGCTCTCCAGTCCATCTATAGGTTTGTACCAAAAACCAGATATTGTTTATCCTTAAATAAAAGTGATGATACAATAATCTGTATCTTTAAAATACTGATACAGTAACAGTTATCTTTAAAATGATAGTACAGTAATCCTAGGTCCCATAGGTGTCGCCAAACACCGCCAGAAATAGTAGTACGAGACTGATGTCCCTGGGCCGACCATTTGCATATAGATCATTCGGCCTTACATCTGCATCCATAACTAACACCCACCAGAGCCAATCGATACTACCGCATCTTCGGTAATTATGCCGGCAAACATGGGGTGTTTTAGGCAGGAGTGGCGACCTTGCCCCAATCTTGTTAATTTAATGGCCATACATTTGTTGCAAGTTATGATGGACAGGAGAAGTTATTGGTCTGTTGGTATTTTGCACTTTTAACAGTCTGGAAATGCAATTTGTCAACTCTAAAATTTGTTTGCCATGGCAGTTGGGCTATTTCCCTATACTACTTGATGAAGCCCATGGGAATAATACTCGTGCTTGTCGTGACAGGCGGCCTATCTCGAGTCATAAAAGTATATACTTCTAAGAGCCCTTTTTGAAATAGGGATATCTTCGACGTATTCAATAAGTATCCCTCTGAAGGTGCTACGAATTTAATGCGTATTCACCAATATGAGTACATTCCTGAACCAATAAAGTGCATACGCGTAGTTTAGCACGACATTTCATCCATTGAGATCCTGCAGAGGGGGAGATGGGGTGGAGCTGGAATTTATTAAAGTTTACGTTCATACTCAGAATGGAATGCCCCTACCCTGACAACAAAACACAATATATCAGAATATATCAGAATAGGTCAATCAATGTTAGTCTCGGCTAAGTCACCGGTATTTCAAAGAAGAAATACATCTCAAATGAGCTAATTTTAGATCAGATCAAGCCCTGTTAGTCCAAAGACAACATACTGTGCATCCAGTGGCACAAGTCGGAGCACTTAGCGCCTACCACAATATAAATGTAGCCATCATCGATCGACCCCCAACTGGCTACCACCGCCCGGATGTTTGAACGCCTGCGCCGACGTCACTGCGCCTGCGCTGAGACAACCTCCAAGCAGAGTTTGGCTACACTTATTCCAATGCCTTTGCCCTTTATAATTATACGATATAGCCTGGTGGTTGTTTCTTTTGGGGTGAAGTATTAACAGTTAAAGTAACTGCCGCTTATGTTCTGTGACACTGTTAAGATTTTGACTTAAAAAAGCTTAGGATTAGCTGGTTTTACCAGAGGTTTCAGGGGCGGATACAGGATTTTCGAAAGGAGGGGGGGGGGTGCGGTCAGCATAAAGGCTAAGTACTAAAACGGTGTGCATCATACAATCAATTATGTCACACACAAGGGGATTGGTGAGTAGGTTGAACAGTGTGCCACTGCCTAAAAACATAACAGGGCTTATTTTCATGTTTAAGACGGAAGATTCAGTGTGACAGGGGGATGGGTTCCAGAAAGTACCCTGATAAGGTGTGACATCATTAATTTTATGGACGGCCCCTTAAGGGATCTGAGATCTAACAAATTATAGGAATGAACACATAATAATGGCACACTGGGCAGACATTTGAAGTCAAGCAATATGGTGTGTTGTCGTATCATGGATCACTAGCTTAACAAAATATCTTCCAGAAGGCTTTTATCACCCACACGTTCCTCCAGGGTCCCGGGACTCCTCCAAACACCTCGGGCCGATTCTAATGAGGTTTGTCAACTCGGATCAAGGTCCCACCTCCAGACAACTGCCCCGCCATCATCGATCTGAGCACACTTCGATTAATGTGTCCACTAACCCAGGAGGAAGGCAGAGTGGGTCAACGCCCACCCTGGAGGAACTCAAAGTCAATGCAAACTTACTCAGAGAAAACAGGGGGGTGTGGGTGTACATTGTGGGGCGTTTAGTGGGATTAGTTTAGGCGCTGATGGACTAATGGATATATGATTAAGTTGAGCTTGGGTTGGTTTTGGTCTGGTGTTTGAGTGGAGTTATTAATAAAGCCTGGCTGGGTGCATGTTTGGCAAATAGATTTAGGTATGGGAAGGAATGTTTCTTAAACAAGTGGTGAGCTCCACATCATAGTTTGGCCAAGAAAGTCATTTATGGTCATATATTAAACGCAGTTTTAGGCGGGTTTCACACGAGGGGAATCATAAATGCGTTTCTTATATCTTAAGTTTTAAGATAAGATGTTTTTGTAATCAATGATCTTAACTTGATATATTGCATAACTAAGAACAGGGACATAAGATCGTACGTCTGGAATACAATTATAAAAATGCTAAAATATCGTACTTTAAAATAAGATCTTAGAGTTACGACCAGTGTGAAACAGTCTAGTTATTTAGTCACCATACAAAGGACTTTCAGGGATGTATACAAACCTGTGTTTGTCTCACCTCTGAAAAATACAAAAGCCGAAGAACTTCAGAGCAAATGGTACATAACTTATCTATAATATAGCATATAATTTTGTGTTTCACACGTTTCTTTGGCGACTTATTGAGCTTATACCCTTTCATTGATGTATTCTGCTATATACAGTGATGATGAAACTTCCATTGCTTTTACATGTACACTGTAAAAACAAGTGTTTAGAACCTAAACACTTTCCTAAACACTTTATTGTAACCAGTTTGACAACATGTTTAGACCCTAAACATGTTTAGAAATTTATTATGTTTAGGTTCAAGTGTTTAGATATTCAACATGTTTAGGTTCAAGTGTTTAGATATTCAACATGTTTAGGTGTTTGATGTTTAGGTTTTAAACATGTGGGATCCCATGTGTTTAGATAATAAACATCTGTAATCTAAAACATGTTTAGAAAATACAAATGTTTAGGCTTTAAACATGTTTAGACCCTAAACATGTTTAATTTCTAAACACCTTTTTAACAGTGTACTTAACTTCCCCAACTCAGAATGTGACCCATTCAAATGAATATTAGTTGCAATTGTTAGGTCTATGTTTAGTGGACTCCGCTGAGATTGTGAAATATACTAAAGCAGCATTAGATGTTGTTTCATTTTTCGACAAAACATGGATGAAAAAAGTCTATAATCCATCTTTTTTCTTATGAGCTCCGAGTAGACAGACTTAATAGCACATGCCATTAACGTAGAAACGTCAGCTTTATCAGAGATATGAATGACTCTCCCGAACAGAAGGAAAGAGAATAATAATCCCAATTGTGTGTATATACCATTGCATGGTCAAAGGGCAATCAAGCAAACATTTTTCATTTCAGGATCCATCTGAAAATGCAGCCCGGAAGCCTGCCAGGAGCATCATGTTCTCCGTTTCAAAACAAACGGGACAACTCGGAAACATTCTGATAGCAATCAAAGTAAGTGCTTGATTAGATTTTAGATTACCCGAGCTATATAATAGTATCGATGATGCTGACTGTTTACAGCATCGTTATTGTGAACGTTTGGGAAGGTTCAATCGTTGGAACTTTGGTCTTTGGTTTTAATAGATGGGCAGTGTAGATGAACATCCAACTCAACGACAGTATAAGTTGAAAAGTTGACTTTTGAATATAATCTTTGGTTTTAAGTACATTAACTTGATGAAAACTGGATAAAAGTGGCTGTCAATAGCTTTTTTGTCGTTTACCCTTTTGATTTTACTTGTAGGGTTAGTGATAGATATAGAGAGATATGGTATCCCTTTTAGTTCTGAACTAGCGAATTGCGGTAATTCCTGGTTTTGTTTAGCAAGCTCGAAACATCTAAACAGATCAACTTATCTCCAATCTATCACGCCATGATAATACTTATACAGAATTTATCAAATTAAAATATATATTTCTGGATGATCGAGCCAACGGAGTAAATCTATAATAGATTGTACTTGAAAGTACTTCTTATAACAAATACATTACGATAACATGTTCTTCCACCAAATACTTCGATAGTAATATCCTTCTGTCCATTTCTTTACTGTTGCATTTTCAACAGTTCCATTCAGTCAACTAGCGATGACATTTTAGGGCTAGGGTTACACATGGTATAGCTAATACTGATATACCAGACGTTTCCCATCAATTGACCATGAATAAAGATTGCCTTATTTATCTTTAATGAATATCTACACCTCCGAAGGGCCATCGGTTACGTCATGGGGTGAGAGAGTAGGAGGGGGCGAACGGGGCCATCCTGGGGGAGGGGTGGGGGAGGGTGGAGTAAGGTGTTGGTCATTTCACCACCCTGCCATATACCCTGGGGTAATTACGATGGTTTCATGAAATATGCAAGGAACAACTTCCATCTTCTGCCATGCCCATCCAGGGTCAACACCAGGATTTACCTATCATAATTAGGTAAATGAGAGTGAATAAATTCCATTTTTTGGATCAAATCCTTTTTACATTGCTTTAGTTTCAATTGCAATATACACTGATCATTTTGCCTGGACTTACACCCTCATACTTCCCCATTTAAGCGTTTTTCTAGAAACTATTCAAAACGTTCATCTGGGCTCTGCCCCCATTCATCAATAAGCTTTTATTCTTCTTTTTTTTCGCTCAGGTTCACAAACATTCCTGAGGTCAGGGCGCAGCTTTTATTAAAGGTTTTCATGAACTGAAAAGTGTTTTGAACATGCCCCAACACCAAGATAAAAAGAAAACACTACAATTTAAATGCTTCTTGTTTTATGGGTATTATGGTAGTCCTCGCTGAATGAAATAAATACAAAATCATATAAGCTAAACTTTCAAACTGATTTTGATTTTTGCTATAGAATACCAAGGCTTCGTTGGTGCATCTTGAGTCAAGGCGGTCACAGAAGAATGAGAGTGAGTTTGAGATCTTGGCCAACTTTGAAGGGGATGACGGAACTATCCAGGACGTAGTAAAAGAAATAGGCACATTGTCTCCTGATGTTAAACTGCTTGGTGCCTGCAATGCTTCAGAAAATGGTTTGTATGCTTTTCACAATCATCCATATTATCATTCTAGCTAATAAATAATATTATTGACCGATGTCGGTGTGTTTGATGAACATAAAATTATGTTAAAAAAGGGGTGTGGATATTATACTGTGCATGTATGCATCTTTTTGGTTAACTTTAGAAGAATGTCAATCTTGATCTCCCTCTATAACTAATTTTTTTTTTTTTTTTTTTAATTTCTTTATTAACGTGGTCAATTTCGGTATAACCGGTTTTCAAGTTGATCCACAACATACAGTACAGTTCAACAAAGACTATATTACATTACATGTGTAACTATATACATTTAAGCAATGAGAGAAAAACAATATATATATATACATGATGTCACCACGTGTAAATCATTCAAGTAGATCAGTAATTGGAGCATTGAATACAACAGTACACAAACATTGTTTTAGAGCACATGTGCGTTACATATGTTGGCTGAGGAATAGTTCAATAACATGTCAGGTCAATTTCTCATAGTACATTGAGGGCCCATTGCTTTTGAATGTTTTTAAACTGCTTATACGTGTCAATTAATCTTATATCAGCATGTAATTTGTTCCAGAGTATTGCACCAATGTAATAGACATGACATTTGTATTTTTCACAGTTAGGTTTTTTTGTTTTAAATACTGGTCCATCATGGACTCTTGTTCGGATTGTGTGGTTAATCAAAAATTCAGCATTATGTTTTTGTTTATACATAAAGTTTAGCAGATGACTCTCCCTCCTCCTATTCAAATAAGATACCTGGGCTGTAGAATGCAGTATTTCAGCAGGAAATCTCTGACCATGGTCAAGACAAATACGCAGTGCTCTGTTTTGCAAAGATTGGAGTTTACTTAGTAGTTTCTGATTTGCTTTGACAATGAATATATCACCATAGTCCAGGTAAGGTAAAACCATAGCTTTATACAGACTAATAGCACTATTTTCAGTCAGGTATTTTCTAATTTTCTGTAATAAAAATATTTTGTGTGAGGCAATTTTGATGGTATTATTCATATGTTTATTTTAAAAAAAGTATGTTGTCTAGGGTTACTCCCAGATATTTATAATGATTCACATAATCTAAGTTTGTCTGGTCAATATTTAGTTTGGGCACATTTTTGTTTTTAGTAATACTCTTCCTGGTACCAAAAACATACCTTTAGTATTCTTGATATTTATAGTCAATTTATTGCCTTTGCACCAGTTAGCTATATTATCTAAGTCGTGCTGGCAAGACCTTCTTGCTTGAAATACATCAAGATGCCTAGAGACAATTACAGTGTCAACTGCATAAAAATAACTATTACGATCAAGGATTCTGTATCTTAAGTCGTTAATATATACCAAGAAAAGCAGTGGTCCCAATACAGAACCCTGGGGGACCCCACAACATACAGTGCTATAATCAGAGGCTTGATTATTAACAATTGTTTTTTGTTTACGGTTTGAAAGATAATCAGTTAAGAGTTCTGAAGTTTTATTTCTAATACCTAATTTTTCTAGTTTTAATTTTAGAATTTGATGATTTACTGTATCGAAGGCTTTAGAAAAGTCAATGAACACGGCAATAGATATCTCTCTCATATTTATAGCATCATAAACAGCATCTGTAACACAATCAATTGCATTTCTATATTAACATTCGATAGATCCTGATCTCTAAATTCATTATCAGAAAAACACAAATCCTCTTTACTAAAACAACATACACCACCACCTTTTTTGATAGTTATACCGTTTTCAGACCAATTTCTATCATGTCTTATACACACATATCCCGGTATATATACAAGGTTAGTATCAAAATCTGTTGTCAGCCATGATTCAGATATTCCAAGAAGGGAAATATTACTCTGTATAATAGATTGTCGCAACACATCAAATTTACTCCAGAGACTGCGAACATTAAGGTGAGCAAAATGAAGCCCTCGTTGACTCGTAATAGAGGTTATGGAAGCCATAGCCATAGCCATATTGATGTCGGATACCTTAGCATAAATAAAATATCACATGTGCACATATTAGTTAATAAAGCAAGTACGTGGTTAATCAGAGCTCCAATACAAATAATCAGTTCCATAGCAGAATGGTTGAAGTTCATGCCCTTAAGGCTCTTCAACGAGATAAACAAGGTAAAGATTTACAATGGTGAACAAATTAACTCAATTTGTTGGTTGACTATTGAGAGTATATATATACCGTCAAATGGGGCAATTATGGCCAGTTTTGGAAGTTTTTATTGTGCCTACTGCATAGTTTTCTTTTTCTCAAAATTTATTGTTGCTGTACTATCAGAGCTACTAAAGATACTTTGTTCCATAATAAAATAATTTTTCACATAATTAATTTTGTGCTATATTTTAAAGAAAATGTAGGTGGCCAAAATTGCCCCATTTGATGGTAGTTCAAATGATTGAGGTAAGCTGTATAAAAACAAATAAAAATAAGATAAATCTGGTTTAAATTTGGTCAGACTGCATTGAGATTAATATAATTAATATAAATAGAACCGAAAGTTAACAAGAGACAGGGAATTAAGATCTCACCTCCGTGACCATCCCAATACCTGGCTCAAAAAATTATGGGAAGTAATGATTGCAGAGTGCATTTAGGATTTTTTTAGACCACAAGATAGCTGTTGGAATGTCTGGTTGCAGTCCGTCGGGGAGTCTCTTATATTTGTGTATATATTTGCCATTTGTCCATGAGTGGATTGTGTCTTCAATCCAAGGGGTTGGCACATTTTCATCAATGTTCATTTTGTTGATTCGTAGATTTATTTTAGTTATACTCTCGTTGATGATGTCTTGCTGGGGTTGGTCAGTGTTTGATGGGGATTTATTGTACACATTCAGGCTGAGCCCAATCATATGACATATGATGATTTTTGGAACAAAAGTGGATAGATACTTTTTAACCCCTGCTAATTTTGACGTAATTTCACTTACCATATTATCAATACGCTCATATCTGAGTTCACATCCTCGTCCATGTTTCTTGGTTACGTTATTAATCCCAGCAAAGATTAGACAGATGTCGTACTTCTCATTTGTGAGTTCTTGTTCACCAATTATCGAGAGGTCTTCCAGTGTAGCTCCCCTCTGGTATTTAACAGAAATGTCAATAGTGGCCTTACTTTCCTTGATGTGTTCATTTAGTACTTTCTACATGTGGACACCTCTTGAATCCATAAGTAACAAACATTTGAGTCGATTTTCGTACGACGCCATGTTCTACTATTTAGGTTTCAAGATTCTTTAGTACACAAATTTAACATCGCGTGTTATAGGTAGTGAATCGTTCATGTAGCTTAAGTATGGATATTTCTCAATTTGTGTTGGATGTGTAGTCATATATTATATGGTTATCTAAAGTTTAACCAGAAATCAGTCAGAAAGATCCTTTATATTTGCGTCTGAAAAGACAACACAACACAAATTACATCTCAATAAGAATCAGAACCAGATTAGGACATTTTCAGTTGAATATAAGGAAATTTATATTAATTTTGATAATTACGTGAGATCAATAGTTTATCATTTATAATTGTGTGGAATCATCCATAGGGAAGATAATCAATATTTTTAATTTTCTATAGGTGATATCCCCTGGTTTCCACGGCGGGCCTCTGACCTGGACATCACATCTAAACGAGTCCTTCTGTACGGGGCTGAACTAGATGCTGATCACCCGGTAAGGGGGTTTTACTTTTCAAAACTTTTATTTCAATCGTTTTGTTTCCATGTCAATTCTTAAGCCTGTATTCCACATACCGATGCTGATGCTGGCGATTTTGTATTTGATTGGTTTTCTCAGGTAAAATGGCATAAAAGTTTAAAACCAATTTGTCCAATTTGTCCTATAATTATATTATTTGAAACATTGTTGCAAAACCTTTCTAGAGATATATTTTAGCGTCTATATTTAACATTCATTTCCACTGCCAATATCTAAAATATAGGCTCACATCTCATTCGTAAATCGGAAACAGATATCATTTTATAAGGATGGAGCTGAAATCCGTGTCTTGAAAGCTATTGCAATGGATGTTTTAAACTGATATGATTCTCTTTTGTTCTTTACAGGGTTTCAAAGATGAAGTATACCGTAAAAGACGGAAACTGTTCGGAGAGATTGCACTCAACTACACACAGTATGGGTCTTAATTTTAACACGATTGTGATTTATTAGAATTTCGCCATCACACTAATAATTAGGAATGCATACCATTCCATGGGTTCAGGCACATATTCTATATTATAAAAAAAAACGTTTGATATGCTCTTCCGTCAGTCATACAGATTTGAGAAATCTTAATTCAATCAAAAACCCAATGGCAATTCATTGCTGAAGTTCTAATCTATTTTGTTTTATTATGAAAGAGTATTCTGTATGATCAGTCCATACTCGAATACTTTATTTTCAGTGGAAGCCCTATACCAAGAATGGACTACACAGAGGAGGAGACTAAAACCTGGTAAAACCAGTATTCCATTTCATTACTACAGTTCTGCAAAGATTCAAACAATGGTGCTCATCCCTGCATGGATGAATGTTTATCAACCAAAGCTGTGTCAGGGTTATCAGCCTGAGGGCAGGGTCTGCAGGGCTGCCTGAAGGCTGATACCCCTGACACACTAAGGGTTGGTAAACCCCACACTGATTGGTTAGATATTTATCATCCTGGCACAACATTAAAGTAGAATTTTATATCTAAGACCAGTAGAACCAGCCTGACTATTTTCCATTTTCAGAACTACTTTTGGGATGACAACACTTTTGTTATCACCTTCCTGTCTCAGTGCTTAATTAAACTCTTAACCACTAAACCTGTTTCACCCTAGGGTATGATAATGTTGATTACTGTTTTCAGGGGAACCATATTCATTGAGCTGAGAAAGATGCACCCCACACATGCCTGTAAGGAGTACGTGGATAACTTCCCCCTACTGGAGCAACACTGTGGATACAGGTTAGGCTAAAATACCAAAATCAAACGAGTTAACATAGATATATATTATTTTAAGTAGAGACTATACGAGTCCTGGTTCCATTAGAATCCATGCCCCACTACCTAGGTGCAGACAGATCCAGTATCACGGTGTTCCGCTATTGAAAAAGGTCTGTTATCGAATATATTTCATAATAAGAGAAACAATTTTTTGAGTTTTGTCTGCTAAAAGTTAGGATACTTCTGAGCTCTTGGGAAACCAACATAGGAAGCGATTTCAAGAGACATTGTTAAATGAATTGCTTTGTGGCCATCTTATTCTTAAAAGTAAAGAACTTAGTATTATAGTCAGCTACTCAATAATAGTAAGTTTATTCAATCCATAATGAAATTCATGGTCCAGAGTATGCAAGGCTGCGTACCCTGAGTCTGTAGCGCAAGCCAATTGCAAGCTAACCAAACCATTAACGTGTACAACAATTCAGCTTTTCTATTCACTAGCGTGTGCGAATCCAAATGTTTTTACTTAAGCCCCATACCTACTAGGCGATTTTACAAGCAATGGGTGACGGGCAACTGGGAGAATCGGCCAATTATTATGATAACCTGTTAGTATAGTATATTGAAATGTACATGTTTGATCTGAATCGGCGCTGAAGTCGGCCGATTCTAGAGCCCAATACCCACTGGGAGATTTGGGCCTCGTCGCCCATCAGTATGCTATAATGAAATGAACGTGTTTGATTTGAATCGCTGGGAAAATCACGCGACGATTCGCCCGACGATTTTATCAAGCGCATTCATTTTAATATACAGCATACTGACAGGCACCTTGTGGGTATGGGGCTTTGGTGTAGAATCGGCGGATTTCAGCGCCGATCCGTCGGCAGACTGTGTAAAAATGTCCTAGTGGGTATGGGGCAATTTAAAGCCCTCTACCCTTTAGGCAATTTTTTGCTGAATCAGCGTCAGGGTCGGCCGACTCTGATATAGCCCCATACCCACTAGGCGATTCTGCCGATTCTTATCATCGCCTGTAAAGCCCCGTACCCACTAGGCGATTTTTTCCAGAGTCAGCCGATTATTGGTGCTAAAATCATCCAACTCTACTCTAAGAGTCGGCCGATTTTACCGCCGATCCAGATCAAACATGTACATTTCAATATATCATACTAACAGGGGATCATAAGAGTCAGTCAATTTTCTTAGTTGCCCGTCGCCAGTCGCCAGTAAAATCGCCTAGTGGGTATGGGGCTTAAAGGGCTGTACCCCTAAGCAACTTTAACAGTGATGGGCAACGGCGACCGTTAGAGTCGGTGCTAAATTCGGCTGACTCTTATGATCACCTGTAGGTATACCTGACTGAAACGTGTGTGTTTGATTTAAATCGGTGCTAAAATCGGCCGACCCTTAGAGTAGAGTCGGTCGATTTTAGCACCGATGAGTCAGCTGACTTGGGTCAAAGTCGCTTAGTGGATATGGGGCTTAAGTATAGTATTTTGGAATGAGCATGTTTGATATGAATTGCCGCTAAAATCGGCCAATTTTACAACTAGAATCGGCCGATTTTATCACCAATTAGTCGGCCGACTTGGTCAAAATTGCCTAGTGGGTATGTACCCACACACAAACTGAGCTGCCGTCAGCATCAGCATCGGCCGTCTCCGCTGACGACAGCATGGATCCATGTTAAACATGTTTCATAATTTTACACCGACGGTAAATCACCTAGTGGGTATGGCACTAAGTATGGTTTACAATAATTTGAAAAGAAGTCAATGTAGGCTAATATGAACATTTTAGAATGCAAGGGCGAATGAAAGGACACAGAATTAAACTCCCTACAAGAAGATATATTATAGCTTTAAGGAGGATTGATCACCTCTATAAACCAATTTGATATTTGATACTAATACAATTATGATCATTCATTTCGACAGTGAGAACAACATTCCACAGCTGGAGGACATTTCAAACTATCTTAAGCGTGAGTACATCTCTATGTTTTTTAGGATTTTTTTTCCAAAGGTTTTTATTAGTAATAATCATCAAGGTTTCCCTTGGTTTTCAGAGTTATTACACTTACAAATGTAAAAAATATATACAGGATCACAGTAAATCATTACAATATGGGTCATTTTATGCAATTTTCAAGTAATTTTCAGTTTATGACAATGACAATATCTAAAACAGATCCTTGTCAATCAACATCTAGTACATTGTACCCATCATCATTCAGGGTTCCTATGATTCGTACATAAATATGAGGATGATACATAATATCAAGGTAATTAAGGTTTATGTAACAGACAATATCAATAACATTTTATATTTCCAATTGATTAGAAATAAACAGCAGATACAAGCAGGCTATTACTAGTAAAAAGTAGATGCGCAACCAATGCCGTAATACATAACGACAATGCCTTAGTGTATAATCAGGAGAAGGTACAAAGATACTTTCTAAATTATTCATTTCAATTTTCACCGTCAGGATGAAGCAAGTCTTGATATTCAGTATAGCAAATTATTTTTTTTAGATATTGAAGAGCTGAAATATACACATTAGTTGTTTTCATTTTTCTGAAGCTCCATTGGCATGGAACAATTATTTACACTGTTCGCACGTTTCTCTAATTACGTTGAAAACTATTTGACTATAAGGTAATCTTTTATATAGGCATTTTAAAAAAAATGTTTTTCAAACTAAATTACAAAACTATGGACATTAATGATAACCAAAATAAAACATTCTTTTTCCAATACTAATATTCCAATACTAATATTCGTTCATGTACCATATGTACCACCATATGTCTACTCTTGTATTATTGTTGATGATGATAGTTTTGCCACTTTTCTGGGTTATTTTTCATAGAGAGGACTGGTTTCAGTCTGCGCCCCGTGGCCGGCTACCTGTCCCCCCGGGACTTCCTGGCCGGACTGGCCTTCAGGGTGTTCCACTGCACCCAGTACATCCGTCACAGCACCGACCCCTTCTACACCCCCGAACCGTGAGTAGCAGACCCTTAACATTTGTATCAACTTTTTGAAAAAATGGGTAGATTGTTGTGTATGCTGAAGTTAAAGAAACAAAATAAATATGATGTATGGATATTTCCCTGATAAAAAATGTTTGATTGTTATCCCCTATTACAATCTTTTGGACTACAAATATAACATGCTTCTGTTTCAGTGATTGTTGCCATGAGCTCCTGGGCCACATGCCCCTGTTCCTTGACCCGAGTTTCGCCCAGTTCTCCCAGGAGATCGGGTTGGCATCCCTCGGGGCTTCGGACGAGGAGGTCAAGAAGTTAGCAACGGTGTGTATACCCTCTAGAAATTCACAAGATTTGAATAAAACTCATTGCAATATCTATATGCTTATATTATGAGACGATTGCACTCTTTTTATGGGTATACATCTGTGTTACAATACGAGTTTCTTCATAGTTGAAATATAAGTATACATGTCAATACAGTGGCATTTAACAGATATTGGCCTTTGTGTTATTTAAGCACCTAGAGTAAATGGGGGGAGGGTCATCAAGGAAGCAACAGGTCGGGGCTTGGACAAGGATGTAAGGGTGCATCATATGAACTGTGTTTCTGGAAGAACAAGTTATTACATGGAGTTCCCAATAAAATTTGTTTACTAAAACCATTTTGATGACCTCGCACCGGACCACCCAGGGGTACTCAAATGTTTGCTTCTGGTTCCGATATTGGGTAAGGTTAGATCGTATTTTCCATGAATCAGATGTTCACATTTTGAGTAGGTGTCAGATACTACCAAATTACCAAATTACTATGCAATAGAAAGAAAACTGTAAACTTATAATAATGTTGATTATTAGCCCAATTACATAATCATTCATATCATTTTTTTCATATTACATTATCATTGTCGATGTCTGTTGGAAGAGCACATGTATGTGAAATGGATGTATTCAATAAAAAAAAGATACTGATTTAATATTGTGCGAAATCAACCGTTTGCCTGAACAAACCTTTGGTACTAATCTGCTAATAACTTCTTGAATTATTACAATAAGTATAGAAGGATTATAATTTCTGATGTCAGTTGTATACTCTTATGATACCGATTTTGATTCTATTGACCTTAAAGTTGTATCCTGTCGTTTCAGTGTTATTTCTTCACAGTGGAGTTTGGTTTGTGTAAACAAAATGGTGAACTTAGAGTCTATGGCGCTGGGCTTCTCTCTTCTGTTGGAGAGCTAAAGGTGAGGTAGTGTACTAATGGCTTAGTACTTTTAATATATTGTCATGATATATAATCCAACAAGGATCAGGCTTAGCAAGTCTACTTCTAGTCTACTTCTAGGAGAAATATCTTACGCTCCTAGCGCCACCTGTTAACCAGTATAAAAGGCGCTGCAAGGTAGGGAGCGAGGAGTTAGTTGGTTAGAAGTTAGTAGTCACTTAGTTTAGTGAGAACATCAGCTAAACATGTTTAGCCAAGGAGTTATACCTGGAGTAAGTACATCGACTCCGTGTAACAGACTGGAGTTTACCAATACCCACTACCTCGGACATAGGATTGTGTTAGAGCTGAATACTAGAATGGTCTAGAAGGCGTTGGAGCAACTCGTGTTCTAAATGTGGTTGATTGCTGATAGGAGATGGGAGGTGGACTGATGAAGACTTATACATGGTGGCTTTGACTCGGGATGAGATGTTTACTGAATAAAAACCCTTTCATATTAAGAAGCTCCCTCATCGTTCATTTCTTTTGAACTATTGGGAAGTGAATGGACAAACTTTAAACGCAGTCTGAATTACTCAGGCATTCTGGAAAAGCAACTCATGAAGACTTGGATATACACGAATCTTACGCAGTCTTAAATCAAACATTAACAATAGTTCATTTGGTGGAGATTACCCGAAACATGACTTGTGCCGTTTTGCTCATCCTTGATGTCAGCCACCGGTGATTTTGAGGCTTCCTCTAACCCCAAGCCTCAATCTTTGCGGCCCGCAGGACACGATGTGTCAACATCATATACAGGGAATGTGGAAAACCGCCACCTGGTAGGTAATCCCTTAGACGGGGAAGCACAGAGACAGGAGGTCGCAGCCAGACCCAAGCAGCTCTGCCCCGAAGGTGCACAAAATTACCAAACCCGTGGCAAAGGTAAACCATTTCCCTGGCACCTAGGGTCCAAAGATAGGCCGGTTCTTGACGAAGGACTTGAAACCCTAACACACTCGGGACGAGTTGAAGGGAAGAACCGTCTCACGGAATATCAGCAATATTGGAACCCAGGGTACGTACCACCTACGGACCACGAAACTGGTACTAGCTCTCGCTCCACCTGTGAATCCGATGTGAACAACCCGTGGTGTAACCAAAGTGTTCCTTATCGTTTACTACCTGCTGCGGGAGGTGAAGGCGAACAGGAAGTTTCCAATGAAGATAACCTATTTTCTTCAGGAAACCTAAAACAACGACAAAACACCGCGGATAACTCCAGCCCATCAGGGGGAAAACGCCCCGAAAATCCGGTAATCCTACCTGATGGGAGCTCTCTCACCTATCCATTACCCCAACGACTTGAGTTTATCAGTCACCCACTGGTAACACCAACTCACCCCAACCCGGGGGCGTCCATTCCTTATTCCACCGTAGCTAAAGGAAAAACAGTGGGAGGGGATAGGGGAGTGGGAAGGGAAGCAGAGGGAAACAGCGAGAAAGTAGGCAATTTACAACCCTATCGATTAACTTACGGTGTAGAAACGAACTTAGACCAAGCTGGTAAAAGAGCGGAAGCTCAGGCCTTTGATCCAGCCGAAATATTAAAGCAGTGGGCAGACTCAAGCCCCGAAAAGCACATAGATTTAGAGAGGCTAAGCGATCAGGATAGTGAAGAAAATGTAACGCTTAAAGCACAAGATTTTAACACTCTAACTCATGAATTGTATGAAGAATACGAGGACGAGTACGAGGAAGAAAATAGCGAGACAGAACAAGCAGCCGCAGATGTCAGAAGGGGTAGTCCTGATAGAAAATTAGCTAGAGAAGATAAATCAACCTCGTCTTCATACGAACTTATTACCGAGGATGTTTTAGACACAGGTAAGAAAGCTAAACTAGAGAGTGAGGACGAAATTAGTGTAGAGGAAATACCTGTGAAAGAACAGTGGGACGATCACGATATACAAAACCTCCACGAAAATAATATGGCGGAAGGAGGCGTTCCTTTGATGGATCTAGTGGAAGAAAGAGAGGATAGAGATCAACGCCAGCAACCCGGTGAAGGGGGAGATGGGGGTGTAGATCTGGGGGCATGGCATCCTAACCGTGGGATGGACCCTGGGGGACCTCAACAAAACAATGGGAATGGCCAGATCCTAATCCAGCAGCCGGACCGAGGCGTGCAGGCAGGACTTATTCCTCCTCTTAATCAACAGGCCCAAGGAGGCCAAGGTAATCAGGCCAATCCTCCCCTTAATCAACAAGTTCAAGGGGGCCAGAACGATCAGGCCAACCCTCAAGGACTTATTCCTCCTCTTAATCAGCAGGTCCAGGGAGGCCAGGATAATCAGGCCAACCCACAAGGGCCTAACCCTCCTCAAAACCTTCTCAACAACCCTCCCCAAAACCTTATTAATAATCCCCCTCCGAATCAGCCCAATCTGGGGATAAACCTTGGGGGACTCCAGCAACCCGGTGCAGGGGGAAATGGTGGTGCGAATCCGGGAATACAGCAGCCTAATCCTGGGGTAAACCTTGGGGGACAGCAACAAAATGATGGGGGAGGCCAACCAGGCCAACAGCCCGGCCGGGCCGTGCCAGCAGGAGGTGGGGTCGATCAAAACCTGCTCCCTCACCTATTGCAGGCGATGGCACTCGCAGCCAATCTTAACGCAGGCCGAGGAAGAGCGGATAACCAGCAGGGTCAGCAAGCCCCAGCAGGCCAGAATAATCAAGCAAATCCACCAGGACCCAATAACCCTCCCCCGAACCAGAACAACAATCCTTTCCTTAACCAACTCAACAACCCCCCAAACCCACCGAATCCTCCACCGCCCGGACCACCAGGTCCGCCGGACCCACCAGGTCAGAACAACCCTCCAAACCCACCGAATCAACCAAATATTTGGGAAATTCTACCACAGTTGGGTCTGGCACTGGGGCAAACACCAGCGCCAGTGCGTGAAACGACTCACAGTGGTCACCAAAGGGGACCAAACATTAGGTTACCGTGGTTTAGTGGAAAAGAAGACGAGCAAATAGAAAAGTATTTCAGGGAATTAAAACGACTGAAAGCTATCTATGACTGGTCGGACGCCCATCTCCTGAATATGGCGCTGTTAGGCCTAAAAGGAAGGGCCGACGACTGGGCAGGAGCGTTAGCTGAAAGTGAGAAAGACTCATTTGAGAAGCTAGAAGCCCAAATGACCAAGATCTTCGGTGATCGAAGAGCTAAGTGGCAGAAACACGCAGAGTTCTGTGGCCTTAAACAAGGAAAGGACCAGAGCGTGATCGAATTTGCAGGTGTTCTGAAACAAAAGCAAGTTAAAGCAGAGGCGAGTGAAAGCATGATGTTAGCTGTGTTTGTTGAAGGATTAAAACAGGGCGTAGCCAGGCAAGTAGCTATACTGGACCCTAAGTCGTTCACCGAAGCGGTGGATTGTGCAACGAGGCTAGAATCGTTGGACAAAGGCAAAGGGGGAACTAAAATATCTAATGCAGTGAGCGAACTGGCTGGAAGCCAAGAATCAGAGGAGACCGCGGCCCTAAACTCCATCTCCGAACGATTTGGAGTGGTGCTGGCCCGACTGGAGGCCGCTCCATGGTTCCAGAAACCAAAGCCAGGGCAAAGCGGAACTCCCCAGAGTGGTGGTAACTTTAAACAGCAAGGTTATGAGAGAAAAGATAGGTACGAAAACCAGAAAGGTGAAAGAAATTCAGATCAGAAGCCTAAATCCAATATCGCCCCGAACAGAGAGGCAGATAAGGGAAAGAATCTGCCAACTCAACAGAAAGTAGAGAGACCCAGGTTGCCTTTTGATGAAAGTAAGTTTTGTATCATTCACCAACAGCATGGTCACTCTACAGAAGCGTGCTTGTGGTTGAAGAATAGGTTGAGGGAAAAACCCCCGCGGATCTACAAAGATAATAAAGCCAGTGGTACCGAACAAAAGAATCAGGGAAACTAGAGGAAGGGTCCGTTCATTCCACGATAGAATTAGGCGCAGTGGACGGACCGGCTAGGAGAGAGATAGGAGACGAAGCATTTTTCTTAACGTTAAGATTTGATGATCAGAAGGAGGTTAGATCTTTAGTAGACACAGGAGCGAGCGATTGCTTCATGTCCACCCATTGTAAACGACAGATCCCTAAACAATGCATTTTAGATGAATGGAAGGTATCGAAGGGAAACATCAGTTTGGCAGACAACTCGTCTCAAGTAATACTAGAACAAATTAGATGTAAGTTTTCAATCCAGGGATCGGCGGTCTGCTATGATTTCAACATAGTGGACGATCTATGCCACCTAATAGTAATCGGGAGAAACTTATTAACAGTGCTTCGATCAGATTTATCTCTACCAGGCGCAAAGATAGAAGTGTTTTGTGGAAACCCTATAGTTAGCAAAGAAACAGTGAAAATTCCGCCGGGAAATGAATGCATCATACCGGTAACCACTCGAGAGCCGCTGGGATTAGACTCACCGGTAGCTTACTGCGCACCGGCGGTAACCGCACCAGTCCTAGTGGAGGGGTGCGTGAATACGGTGGGAAGCCAGTGGTGGATCAAAGTCATGAATCCGCTAGATGAAATGCAAGAAATCACTCCCCAGGAAGTATTAGCTTTTGCGGAAGAATGCGCAGTGCCTGAGGTAAACCAAAATCAGATAGAGGAGTTCCTAGACTTGTGTTATCTAACTAAAACAGAGACCCCAATGTCCATCTGTAGGATTTCTGTAGAAGTAATGAAAGACGCAGTGCAAATGGAAAGCCAAACCTCTGAGGAGAAATCCCGAGGTAAAATGGATGAAAATGTAAGTAAAATAGATCTGACCGAGTCGTGCTTAAACGAAGAACAACAGGTAAGGTTTAGGCAAATGCTTAATAACAATAGAAATGCACTAGCGTTCTCAATGGAAGAGTTAGGTCACTGTGAAATAGCGCCGATGAGAATCATTGTGGATGAGTCGCAGGGAGTCATAAGTTCTAGACCATACCGATACTCTCCACAGAAAATGGATATCATCGATGAACAGGTTAGGCAACTCATAGATATAGGTGTCATAGAACCCAGCGAATCGGCTTGGCGAAGCCCGCTGGTGGTAGTGCAGAAGAAAGATGGCAAACCTAGGCTCTGTACAGACTTTCGCATGCTTAATCAAGTCACTTTTAAAGATAAATTCCCCATGCCCACGGCTCGCTCGCTTTTCCTATATATGGCTTACAAGAAACCCACTATGTGGACAGCCTTAGATCTGTTGAGCGGCTATCATCAGTGTGTAATCGAAGAAGACAGTAGAAAATATACCGCTTTTGAAACCCCGATGGGTGTGTATCAGTATAAGCGTGTACCATTTGGCTTAGTTGGCGCACCTTGGCAGTTTACCAAGGTAATGGCCATAGCGCTAAAGGGATTGATTCCTAGAACATGCTTAGCATATTTAGACGACGTAATTGTCTACGACACTACATTTGAAGAACACCTGGCGAGCGTTGAGGTGGTTCTCCAAGCTTTGGCGAGAGCTAATCTTAAACTGAAACCGTCAAAGTGTGAGTGGTGCCGCAGTGAAATCAATTTCCTCGGCCACGTAGTAAACGCGGAAGGGGTGGCTACACAAAGGGTAACCACAGAAAAGATTACAGCCTTTAACCGTCCACATAATGTGAAAACTATTAAATCCTTTCTGGGACTGTGTAACTACTACCGATCGTTTGTCCCTAATTTCGCTGATCTAGCAAAGCCTTTAAACCGGCTGCTAAAGAAAGAAGTCTATTTTGAGTGGACAGAGGCCTGCGAGGAAGCGTTTCAACAGTTAAAGAAATTGCTGACCTCGCCACCCTTACTAATTCATCCAGATATAGGAGGGCATTTCTATCTACTAACTGATGCATTAGACGCCGCGTGCGGTGCAGCGGTTTGTCACAAACTAGATGAAATCTACCGTCCGGTTGCTTTCTGGGGATGTACTCTCCGGGACGCCGAATTAAATTATTCGGTAACAGAAAAGGAGGCTCTGGCAGTAATTAAAGGCATTAAGAACTATGAGGACATGTTGCAGGGAGCTAAAATCACAATAGTGACTGATCACAAACCGTTGATTCCCCTGCTACAGAGTGCCTACAAAGCCCCGTCAGCCCGGCTGAGACGGTGGGCTTTAGCGTTATCAGATTTTGATTTTGAAATCATATATGAGCCAGGAGCGACTCATTTTCTACCGGACTATTTGTCTAGAGTCTATCATGAGCATGTCCCAGGTGAGGAATATGAGCCCGCTGTGGGATGTGAGTTATTTGAGGCCGAAGTTCAGGATGAAGAGCTTTCTGTGGCTACGGTATTAAACGCGCAACTCCAAGATGCAGAGTGCGCGCAATTGATAGACTACCTGCAGGACGGAGACCTACCGACAGATCCCCTTGAAGCTAGGCGAATAATGGACCAAGCTGATTTTGTAGGAATGGTAGCACCGGGGGTACTATGTAGGTTCAACGTCAAAAGGTATAACAAACACCAAGACCAACTGGTCAGACTAAAACCCTGTATGATAGTTCCAGGAAAGTTAATTCCCAAAGTCCTGAGACTATTACATAATGACATCTTGGCTGGGGGACATGTAGGGATCAGTAACCTCACTACCAAAATCTCTGATAAATTCTACTGGCGGAACATGAACGCCGACATAGTAGACTATGTGAAAGCTTGTGAGACCTGCTCTCTCAGGAGACGGGCTCCGCATTTCAAGGCCTTAGCTAAGTCTTGGGAGAGACCAACCCGACCCTTTGAGGTGGTACAGTGTGATTTCATCGGGCCACTAAAGAGGGCTAGGGATGGGTCAAAATATATCATGACCTTCATAGACCTACTAACAGGTTGGCCGGAGGCTTTCACCACGAAAGACTCCACTGCGCAAACCGCGGCCAACTGTTTCCTAACCGGGATAGTGTGTCGGTATGGACGGGTAAACCGTCTGCACACAGACCGGGGGGCGGCCTTCCTCTCAGGGCTATTCAGGGAAATCACCACACGACTAGCGTGCAAACAAACGTTCACTACCGGGCGAATGCCGACTGGCAACGCTCGAGTAGAAAGACTACATAAAACCATTGAAAACCTGATTGCTTATTATATCCCTGACGACCACTGTAACTGGATCGATCTACTTCCCATTGCATTATGGACGGTTAGATCCACAATCAGTGTACGGTCGGGATACAGCCCGCACACCCTGCTGTTTGGCAGAGATCCAATCAGTATGGGAATGCCTGAGCAGGGAACAATTCCTGAAACGCTGAACGACTGCGAGTTTTTCATGCAAACCAAGGATAATATTGCTATGTTTAGGAATATGGCTGAAAGGGTAGTTCAAAACTACGAAAAAGATCTGAGGCTGCGAATTGATGAGCGGGCGCGGCCCACTCAGATGTACGAAGGTGATATGGTATACATGTACGACCCTTTAGCTAGTGAAAATAAAGCGTCTAAGTTCTCAAACAGGTATACTGGGCCATTCAGGGTAATTGAAACAAAAGGAGACCACCTTGTTAGACTAGTGTCTTTAAAAACTGGAAAACAGGTCCCACATCTAGTAAACATTTCAAAACTCAAACCTGCACATGGGCCTTGGTCTCCCGCCGTCCCTCATAACATTCCCAAACTGGTGAGAGAAGCGAAAATCACTAACTCAAAAGGGGCAGATCCTGACCGAAACCCTGAATTGCATCACACTCCGACGGGTGAAATCGCTGAGGAAGATGGCGAAATAAGGGGTGCTGAGACTGAAAACTCAACGGGAACGACCGGTCCCCGTGAGCATGATGCAGTTCCTATGACCAGGAAGGTACCTACACAAAAACCTGGTCCAAGTCCCACTGATTTAGCAGAAACAGATGGGCAAATCACTGATGGTCAGGGCACCAGTACGGACACCGCGCTGTCCACAAACTTATCCTTTGTTCCTAATAAAGCCGCCTGTGAACGGGGAACAGCTGGCGCTAATGGACAGAGGAAACGCAAACGGGCTAAACGAAGGGGCAAAAGCCAGCCGTTGGAGGGGAGATCCCCTCCAGGCAACAACAAGCCCATAAAACTACCCTGCGGTGATGTGCCGATCTTGGATACATCGGAACAGAGCCCAGAAAAAACAGTAAAGGACCATGTCCCGACGAAAGGTGGCTATAACCTACGTCGGAACCGCCGCCCTAACTACGTCGCTCTGTCCAACGGTGGGGAAAGCGACGACATGGATGATTAATGCAGGAAATTTAGCCGCCCTGTGAAAATAAAGGTTCGGCGGAGCGGCACCGTTAGCATCAGCGCTAATGGAACAGGTGGTCTACCTCACGGCCACCTCGCCGCGCCCAGGGGCGTGGCAGAAAGGGAGGGTGCGCACGCCAAGAGAGATGCCAGTGGTTTGGCGTCATCTCTTGGGACCGGATGCAAGCGTTCCCCCCCCACCTGAAACAAGATACAGCTCCAAATATGGAGACGGCATGGACAAGCGGATCGGTTATAATTTCGTGGGATCCGCGCCGATCCACCAGTCGGTCCGCAACTCTGCTCCTAGACGGTCACCTCTGCTGCAGGTGATTGTGCGCGCAACCCAGCCCGGGAGGAAACGGAGATAGATATTGATTCTGTCTCTGAACAGAAGTTGGAGATAGAAATTGTTCAACTTCCGACTTCTCCTGGAAGGAGCAGAAAGAGAACTTAGCTGGGACACTAATCCACCGACTCATGGGGAACTGTCTAGCCCTCCGGCCACATAGCAATCCAAAGGGAACCACTACTTTCCCTGCGGACACGGAGGGAAGGATCATCGTCCCCCTGAGAAGGAAACGGATTAGCCGCCCCCACCAGAGGGCGCTACCTACCAAGGGAAGGTTCGTTGGGCCATTCTTTTAGGATTTTACCAAATGAAAGAAAAGACAGTCGAAAAGGAGAGTGCTAGGAAACAACCAGCTCAGACCCTTAGGCGGTGGAGTTGGCCGGGCCGGGGGGGTGTCCGTCCGGACTCAACCGACGCCGGGATTGCCCGGAAGAAGCCAAGGACACCAGCCCGGCGGCCCACCAGAACGACCACAGGCGGAGCCAAGAGGTCCGCTAAATCGGCTCCAGCCAAAAAGAAGACAGCAGATAAAGACTTCTACAATTTATCTGAGGTGAGTGACTCGGAGCCCGAGCCAAGGCTAACGGCGTTGGCCAAGCCGGTTCAGAAGGAGGAAGCGGCCAACCAACCGGTGCAGATTCAGGCCGGCTGGTTCTGGGACCTTACGCAACCACTGTTCCAACTATTTGAGACTGTTGACGAAATTAGGAGGACAGTAGGACTGGATGTGCCAAAATCAAACAAACAGTTAGCTGAGATTAAAACTCAGGTAGCTCCTTTTATTCAAAGGACCACACAAAACTCTAAATGCGTCAAGGAAAGTACCAGCCTACAAACAACACGAGGCGGCCAACCTCTGCCCACTCTGGAAAGGCGATCGGGAAGGGAACAGCTAACCGTCGCCGCTCCAGGACTAAAAGTGGAGGTAGCACCCGTTCAACACGCGCCAACCCCACCGGTGGGGAACGGGCCGGCGGGAGCTCCCCTCCTCCACCACTTGCAGCCTGCGGACCCCGCTTGTTTAGACTTGAGCAGCTTGACAACGAGCTGCAACGCCAATCCCTCACCACTGCTATGGAACCAGCAGCAGTGGACGCCAACCAGCCAGCCGGGGGGCCCACTGTGGCCGAGCCCACTCCCAACGACAAACCCACCGCAGGTACCGAACCCATACCCCTCGAGCCAACCGTCGTACGATCCAACGGGGGCCGTTTCGGACTGGAACCTACTAGGCCAAGACCCCTCAGAGCAATGCGCCCCTCGTCCTGCGAACGTATGAGAGGCTTGAGGATCACGGTCACCAAGGACGAGAGCGGAATCATCAGGCGAGTGGTAAATGACAACGGGCAAAACCTCTACGAGCATGTCCCAAACTAAACAGACCAGAGGACCCGGGAGGAGAGCATATTTCGGCGCATGAATGATAGTAGTGCGCAGGAAAATAAGGTAACTTTGCTGTGAACATGTTTTAGATAGACTGCAAAATTAACTTTCTCAGACTATCGCTAAGGCCAAAACAAAGACAATGAAGTGGCTAGTGCTGTTCGTATTAGCTATAATAGGGGGCATTAGGGGAGTGCATAACGACTCCAGCCCACCTGAAGGGCTAGCCCCTAACGCTGAAGTGATAGCTTTAGAACAATATGGAGTAGTGTTAAAACCAGGGAAGTTAATGTCCACCGCGGATATAACACACGTCCGACAAGGCTTCCTAATCACTATTCCAAGGAGGCGCTCCTTCAACAAGGCTACCTTTGGCCAGGTCTGTCACCGATATCTACAGGGAGGAGACGCCCTCGATCGGGCCTGCTACCATATCAGGTCGCTGGTCAATTGGATGGATCAGACGTCGCAGGCGCTTAAGGGTCGGTACCGAGAAGTTCTTAATGAAACCTTAAGTTCCCTAATAAAGAACACTCAACAAGACCTTCAAAATCAAGAGTCGGAGTTAAAATCAGGTGGAAGGGTCAAAAGAATGAAGAAGTTGCCCACAATGCTGGACGATCCAGGATGGCCGACCTTTCCTCTTCCAACCTCTTGGAATCAAGGGCTGGCAGCTGATGTCAAATATAACAGAGAATTGATTAGAGTATTGCAAGAATCTTCGAACCAAATGATCGAAGACTTGGCTCTGATGAATGAAAAACATGACGAGGCTGTCGAAAAGATTAACCATGTCGTGATAGGCCTACTGGACAATCTAAGATCACTAAATAAGGCACACAACACGACTCGCCGGAGGATGAAACTCGTGCAACATAAGGTGGATTGGATGGAACTGTACCTGAATATGATACCGGTCGCTCTGGAAGACAAGTTAGGAGAGATGGTGTATCTTCAACTAATGGTAGAACAAACTCGCGTGTTCAGGAAAGGTGTACAGCGCCTGACGCGGGGCCAGCTGACTATGGACTTGGTACCCCGCCAATATATGGTCGGAGCGGCCCAGGAAGTGAACAGATATCTGAAGGGGATCCACCCCAGGTTCCATGTCGCGTTCACAGATCCTTCCTTCTATTACGAGAACAGTCAACCTTCGTTCAAATTCAATGAAACCACTCAGGAATTAATAGTGTATGTAAGGGTGCCTGTGGTGGCTGATGAACATTTGTTCAGGGTCTACGAAGTACTAACTTTTCCTGTGCCAGTGACGGTTAGGGGGCGACTTAAGAAGGACGCTCTCCAAATTGTTAATCTACCCAAAAGTGTCGCCATGTCCATGTCCCGCCAGTATTACGTACCATTGGCTAGTGGCAGTTGGTCAGGTTGTTATGGACAGACCATCACGCTCTGTAAGGACCTACCCTATATGAAAAAGATTACAGACAACACCTGCACTGCTGCGCTACTGAGGCGCGACGACCTAGCAATCCGAGAAAAATGTGAGCTGGACTATCTACTGGAAGCAGACTTCGGAGAGATGGCAGTGTACCTAGACGACGGAGATATGCTAGTGGTCAGCGCCGACACCAGAGGCCAAATGATTTGCAGAAACCAGCCTGCGGTCGGAGTGAACATAGAAAATTACGCAAGGGTTCAGGTGGAATGCGACTGTGCATTCCAAACACAAGGAGCGTGGATACCGTATAGCTTGCGAAATTGTGACCGGCACACCAGGATCACCACGGTTGTGTACCCACATAATGACCTGTTGGAAGCAGCAAGTCGTGTGAAGGGGTGGGACATGAATTTCACAACGTCCAAAAACGAACCCACTATGTTGGAATCAGACCCTATCCCTGAAACAATTAGGAAAGACCTACTGGAAATCGAGGAAAGCCTGAAGGCCAAAATACCTGTAACCTCCTTGGCCAAACGAATACAAAAACACCGTAGAGACTTGGCCAAGGGCATCAAGAAAGCGACTGACCGTTACGAGGTAGAGAAACACGCCCCGTGGTTCTCTATAGGTAACTTCGGAGGTGGGTTTGGTCTCCTCACCATCTTCTGCATAGTGGTAGCTGTGACAATTATTGGATGTGTCCTCTGGAAATGCTGGCGGAACCATCAAGGTAAGGCTGCCCTAGCCGGACTAACCATGACCTTACCTCGGGCCATGGCCTTGGAGACGGCGGACCCGGAGAAACTGTTGCACCATGAAAAGGCACTAACTGGGTGTCCAGACGCGACCGCCAACCCCACTGCAGTGGCAGTGCTGGCTATATTATTAGCAGTACTAGTCATCGCTATAGTGGTCCTCGTGTGGCGAAAGTGGAGAAATATTAGAAGAAAGACTGTGGATGGGTTGTACGTACAGTTTGCCAATCCACATATGATAGAAACAATCTTCCTAGGCGACTGGCTATGCCTTCAGACCACACTTATACGGAGGGCTATGTGCTCATTAGGGATCTACTGGTGACCCAGCTGTGTCTGAAATACACTCTGACAGTTACCTGGGGGGCGCAGCTGATGGGAGCAGCGACTAGACCTGGACAACACCCATCTAAGGTGCCACTACCCGACACCCTGAGGGTATCTAAAAAACTAGCCCGTCTGATGATGAGTAACTTAAAATACAATACCAGGGCCAGACTACTGAGATATTCCTCGGGGCTAGCCACTCCTGTACCCATGGGAGTACCTCGCCTCATCGACGCAGGCTGGTCCGATGTCGGAGCGGACTGGCCTCAACCGGTGTTGGGACATGGAACAATGCCTAACGCTCCTCCTAGATCGACCACGCCCACATCAACAGCGACCGGAACAGGATCTGCCCGAAAGACAATAAGGCCAGGGACATCCGAAATAGATCCAGGAACGGTTTATGAAGTTATCATATGACAATGTAACGAGTGTTAAAACCTGACCTAGAGCTGTACAGGTAAAATTGGTGAATTAATAACACAAAGGTACAAATACTAAAACTAAAATGTTACAGGAAGTTCGCTGGACAATACCTGTTTGGGTAGGTAGGGTTCTGTTGACTAACCTGATCAATAAGGATTCACCAGTCAGGGAAACCTGGGTCGGGTAGGCTGATCCAACCGTCTTTCTATGGACCCATGGGTTATCTAAATTTCTCTCGAGTCGAGTGTCCCATGCCCGGTAGCCTAGCTCAACACTCTCATTGTTAACGATTTGGCAACGCTTTTAAAGTAGGGAACCATTTGGAACCGATCCTAGTGTCGCGAAATTTTAGCATTTAAAAAGAAAAACTCAAAATTCTGTATAAAACCTAAGAGCGCTCAACGGGACCAATGCTCCCAACGAGCGAAGTGAACTTCCTCAAGCAAGTACTATCTACACCTGACCCCTGTGCTGTTGTTACCGCTAGGATCGGGCTGCAGTACAGGAGTCACTTGGGGAACACCACTGTCTATTCTTTAGCATGCTTACATATATAATCTTCTCAAAGATGAGGGGGCTGCACAGGCAGCAGGAGCCTGCCCACAGGCCTGGTGTCAGTGGTGCCTGACAGGAGGCAGGACGTTGGGGTTACGCGTCACTGACGCTGCGAAGGGCACTGGGGTGGACGCCCGACCATGGCAGTCACTATGCCCCGGGTGGATTGGCTCCTGACAAGCGGTCCCTTCATCACAAAAAAAATCGACGAGTAGAAAGAAATTTACCTAAAAACTGAATAGATAAAGCAACCCAATACTCATTTAACTAAGAGCCCTTCCTCAGGGAATTCTGGGCAAGTTGTGATAAGAACATATGAACGCAGAACAGCTAGTAACATTCTCGGGGGGAACGCTCTGTGACAGCACACGAGAGTACCTTAGACGTGGCTCGTTTGCTCCTGGTATAGACACGCTGCAGCGGCAAGGATATGTGCAAATCCTGACAAGGCGTGCTATATTTGGGAGCTATAACGGAGGTCACAAGGAAATGTAGTTACGGGACAACAGCGAATTGGTGACATTCACAGGGTGCTCGGCTCTCTCTCACTATATCGCGACTCCCTCAGACGGGACAAGCCATCCCTGGGGGGGGAGAAGCTGTAGCGAAAACTCACAAGGCGGTGGAGCGAGGTGCTGTCCTTATTAATAGCCCCGTCGTCTTGGTTATGTGTAAATGACCACTGGATCACCGTATGTCTTAGGTCAAAGGATCCTGACTTTAACATAAAAAGTCAGGATCCAACGACAACTAGTATCAAGAAGAAAGAAAATAATGAACAACTGCCCATAATTCAAGACTAAGTTATTTAGACCACTTTTAGACCAGTTTTAATCGGGACAGAGACAAAACGGCAAGAAGTCAAGTTTCGACCCGGGTAAAAATTAGAAATAATTAAAATTAATAAAGGAAATGAGCGGCTTCAGAGCTGACCGCCGTCGAGAAAAAAAAAAATAAATGAATGAAAATTAGTCTTGACCGCCGTCGTGGCGCTAAAAGTATCCAGGTCTCCGCTCAACAGTTGAGCTGAAGAGGGGGGACATGGACTACTGATTCCCTGATGAAAAAGCTACAATAAACTTGGTTGACACCCAGAGCTAATAAGTTTACCCGATCTATTAGAAAGGAGCTAAAAAAATTCTAACTCTGTCTTTAGCACTACCTATCCCTGCCCTGCATGCGCATAGTTAGGATAAGCTGGGGGCGGAGTCTTTTCAGGAGTAGTCTTGACTCTCCACAAGAAAAACGGGCATAGACCTGAACAAGAAAACGGGTTTAACCTTGTACTGTACTTCGGTAAAGGCCCGACTTACTAGGTGCTGTCTGGAAGTAAGTGATCTAAGGAGATGCATTTACACATCTCTATAATTTAAAGGGGGTGTAGGCTGCATATTAAAAAAAAAAAAATATATGCAGTCTGCTCCCAATTATAACAATGGAAACTCGGTGCTACCCATTCTGGTCCTATGAATGGGAGAGTACCGACAAACCACGTGTAACTAATGAGGACCGGGAATCAGATCAGAAATGAACCTGAATCTGAGACCCGATCCTCTGGTGATAACTAATGAGGAACGAATAATCTCAACCTCCTTTGTACAGTTAGTAATTAATGTCCTTTAATGACATTTATACCTCACGGAATGAAAACGCTACCCCCACCGCTTGTCATGTTGGTTTTTCCCATGTGATGTAGAGTATAGGGTAGACAGTGAGATGTTACTGTTAACATAGGTATAATATCTATTCAGTGAACCGTTTGGAGTTAGTGGCGCACCCGTTTGCATTGTCAGAAGGGCGCCACTACCCAATATAAAGTGGAACTCGGTCTTCAAACCCCAGGCTGAATGTAAGGGGGTGAACGCCGAGCTACCACCTGTAACTAGCAAAGAGAGAAGGGATTTTGTCGTAACATAATCATTCAATAAGAACAAACTGTGGTTTTAAAGCGGATGCTTCACAAGATGGAGTCAAATATGTTAGAACAGTTGTCACCCTTGAAGGGGGTGTTAACTTGTTTACGTACAAATCCTTGAAGTGTATTGGGTAATTATTCTAACACCCTGTACAGAAAGAGTGTTATCAAGAGTATTGACTCTTGTAAAAAAAAAAAAAAAAATGACCTCTTAAGGTAAACCACCAGGGATCCAATTCCTATCATTATTCTTATCTCCCCAGGAGGTCGGTTAGGGAATCTGAGCGGGACAGTTTTGCATCACATCTCGGGCACTCATGAAGCCTTTGCAGATGGATGTTCTTATGACGGCTCAGCCCCGACCTGTGGGCATAGGCTTCCACACATTCATCGCAAAGATATCACTGTCTGAGATGTTTGGCAATCTCGGGCACTGATAAGCGTGGCTTCTGCGTTCAATGGAACGGCGCCTACTAAGGCCTGATCTATGAACGTACGAACTCCCGCAGTGTTCACACATGTATCTCTGCTTGGGACGCTTGGTAATCTTTGTGGTGTTGATGCCCTTCTAGCTCTTAAATAAGGATACCATTCCTCCTTTCACAATGACACATACAGAATCTTCATCTGGGAGTTCATTCAGTGTCTTAGAGACTTCATCTCGGTCTCCTCACAGTAGTATTTTTTCCTCTTCGAGACGACTCTGAACATTAGTACTCACTCTAAAACTTATTCTAACACGATGACACTGACGAAGTCTTGCTGTTAGACTAAAACATGGGATGGGTATCTGTGGCCTTCGCCACTACATCTCAAACTTACCAGGAGTCGCCAACAACTCGTTGGACGGCTCCACCTATGGTGTCGCCTCACGCGACCGACACGTCAATATTTCTTGTACCCTGTAAAGGGAACTACTCATCAAAGAATTCTGTCACAGCCAATCTAATGCTGGGAAGTCTGGACCAAAATACTTGGTCACCTACTGTCACCTAAACTTACCAGGGTGAACACCCTAGGAAGCGCTTGTTACCTAGGGCACCCCATGTGAATTGTTTCCAATGTAGACATTTACATTAATGTCCTGCACGGGAACGATAAGACTAAGAATTCTGTTATGACAAAGATAACACTGTATGAATATAGACCAAAATGTCCGGTCATCTCTATAAATCTATTGGGGCAGTGCCATCAAATTAACAAGTAATCGTAATACAATAACATTTAAAGCCAACACGGCGCAAACTACCCACACACACTGAGAGCCTGCTTGAATCGGTAATGTCAACAAACCACTAGTTAGGAAAACCTCCTATTATCGCCCAACTACGCGCGAAGTAAAATGTTTGATCATGTTCGCCTAAGCAATCCCTCCCACTAAAATAGTAAGCCGAACGTTATTCAGTGTCCAGCCGTGTCACCTCATTTCATTTACATCGCCCTAACATACCACAGGACCTGGAAAAGATAATAAGTTTAGTACGCAAGATCCTAGTTCTCAGCCCGCGTCCACCATCTTGAAATCAAAAGTAAACACTAGGTGGCCACCCACGCTACCCGTTACTAAAATCACCAGCGAAACACAGTTTATGGTTCCGGGAGTGACATCAGCTTCCGGAATACAACCACGTGAAGGCGAGCCGAGAACCACCAAGAAGAATTTGGCCAACAATCTCCTTAAACCCTACGGGTTAGTAGCCTGCCTAACATGCAAAGAACAATAGAAAGAAGGCTGTACTCACCAAGTCTCGGAGCGGGCTGGACGAGGGGCCGTCTCTACGAGGAGGGCGGTGTCCGACGACAAGCCAGCAGGGCGGTGAAAGTGTCCGTGTCATCCCATAAGAACAGTCTGGAGCTCCATCAAAAGTGTGATCTGCTCCTCTTGGATATATGAACTTAAGTGGACTAGGTGCTGATCGGGAATTAAATCACCAGAATCACTCGGTGAAAATGACCCGGAATTAAGTGTTCCAATCACAGGCCGGGAATTGGATCATAAAATCACTTGGGAAAATCAATATAAATCATTATGTACAAGGTAGTGCCGACGGTCTAACGGGGGGCTAAGGGCAGGCGGGCAATCACGCGGCCTAGTGCCCTGGCCCACCGACGGAGGATACGGGCGGACGGCATATAGCCGTCCACCAATCCCCTAAGATCATTAATGTTCATTAAACCGTCCGCTGCGGACCGAGTCATATGCAGGGCTTGTCCAGTGTGGATAGTCGGTACGCCGTACCAGTCGTTCGCGCGTTGTACTTCGCGACCAATCCTTGGGGCGAGCCGATTAACCCATTTTTGAAGCGACCCGTCGCTGTCGGTGAGGTTCCAGAGACGGGCGTCGAATCCGGAGGGTGTTGCCAAAATAAAGGTGGATGAAATTGGATGGGATCGTATATTCAGGAAGGCTCTGTTGAATAGTTCGGAATAAAATCTCACGGCTTCTTCGGGGCGGATAAACAGTGGAATGAACAGGTCCAGCTCCTGATCCCATGTAAGGATGTCCAGTAAGTTTGTCACTACAACTAAGATATCTTCTGGGTGAAGGACATGATGGGCGAAAGCAAAACCAGCCAACTCGGCGGTCGTTGCTTCGACGCAGGGATGAATCACACAGCTGTTGCCGGAATCCTTCAGGAGCAGATCAGGGTAATCCTGAAGACCGGCTTCCCGGTCGGAGCAGAATACTGCTACTCGAGCCATACTTCTTCGTAAAAGGATAAAGTGTTGCGAGACAAAAGCAAAACCACGTCTGTCCTCTGAAAAACGACCGTCGGCACTGATTAAAATGACGTCAAAACGAGGCTAATTTGGGAAACCCCTTTTTGATCCAAAAGATCCAAATTCTGAAATCGGCTAACATGATCAATACATCGTATAATTTCTTATAAAATCTGTGCTAAACTAAAGTTTAGGTACCCAACCAACGTAATCAAGCGCCAGAATTAATTCATATCGGCTCAAAATGTCAGGTCGAGCCTTCAAACTTGAAAGTTTGATCGAAGCAGAAATTTGCCATCCGGGCGCTTCGCACCTGAAGGAATCATATCGAGGTCAAACCCTGGGGGGGAACTCCAGTCAAGCGTCCCGCTAAGTACACGTGTACTAAGTATAGCTGGCGGACGCGTGACAGGAATGGTGGTATTTTCTGGTTCCAACTGCTCGGTATTACTAAACCTGATACAGAGACCTTGTATTTATTGTAAATAATGTTGTTATGATTGAAGTTTGGTTGAAATTTGACACGCATTGTATCATGAAAGTCGATCGTTCAAAATGTCCGAATTCTCTGTATTGACTTATGTTGTGTTAATTTGTTCTGAAATTGGATTTGATGTACACTTGTTACTCTTAGAAGTTTAAGACAACCCTACACTGTATATATGTTGAGTTCTGTCGACTTGTGTTACAAATTACAAATGTCAGAATCTGTACATGTATGTACTAAGGAAAAACCCAACTCTATCACTTTAAGCACGAGTGTCATAAATCTTCATCCTCTAAAACTGAGTACGCCTGTTTATCAACATGATTATGTCATCATTTACTTATCATACAATGATCATGATTCACTAAAACTTACCTTGTTACCTTATGAACCTGTTCCGCTGTTCTAACAATACTAGGAACTCTTCCTGAAAACTTCATGTTTATGAACCTTTTCAACGTGATCTCGAGTCTTAGCATGGACTACTGGAAATGTACTTGTGTATTAAGTAAAACTGGACACATGAATGTAACTTTGTTTACAGTTCTTGAAAGAACTTCTGAATTTATTGACACTGTGCTGAATGTACCACGAGAGTCAAGGCCACCCCACCATGGTTTAACAAATATATCCAATCATCAAAATTGGGAGTTCATTATATTCATTTGGTTTGAGCTATGTCGTCCACCTCCTTAAACTCAAACACCTGACCGCCGTCGAATGTACTAATGGCTTAGTACTTTTAATATATTGTCATGATATATAATCCAACAAGGATCAGGCTTAGCAAGTCTACTTCTAGTCTACTTCTAGGAGAAATATCTTACGCTCCTAGCGCCACCTGTTAACCAGTATAAAAGGCGCTGCAAGGTAGGGAGCGAGGAGTTAGTTGGTTAGAAGTTAGTAGTCACTTAGTTTAGTGAGAACATCAGCTAAACATGTTTAGCCAAGGAGTTATACCTGGAGTAAGTACATCGACTCCGTGTAACAGACTGGAGTTTACCAATACCCACTACCTCGGACATAGGATTGTGTTAGAGCTGAATACTAGAATGGTCTAGAAGGCGTTGGAGCAACTCGTGTTCTAAATGTGGTTGATTGCTGATAGGAGATGGGAGGTGGACTGATGAAGACTTATACATGGTGGCTTTGACTGGGGATGAGATGTTTACTGAATAAAAACCCTTTCATATTAAGAAGCTCCCTCATCGTTCATTTCTTTTGAACTATTGGGAAGTGAATGGACAAACTTTAAACGCAGTCTGAATTACTCAGGCATTCTGGAAAAGCAACTCATGAAGACTTGGATATACACGAATCTTACGCAGTCTTAAATCAAACATTAACAATAGTTCAGTAGATTTGTACTACGTATAAGTTGAAACTTTGTGAGGCTTCATCAAGGGCAGCTATTGAAATATCGGGCTTGGTGGTGTTATGCTTTTTAGAGGTGTCATTAGAAGGTCCTTGAATTCAAGTGTGAATATGATTCAGACATTGCCTACAAGCTATTAACCAACAATCCTTATATAAACCGATATAGTGGCCACTCATAGTTAGTATGGAAATGAGAGTTATCATTTGTTCCGTAAATAATTTATGATGCCAGTCATTCCCATGTCTGAAATCCTAGTTGTCAAAGAGGTTACTTCAAAGCGCCTAACTGACACTTGGTGTGGTAGTGCAGAGTGAAAAACATGCACATTCCATCTCTCATTATGAAAATGTATATTTTATTATCCAAAGTGATGTATGTGTAGGACTGCACGACTTCGTTTACAAACAAATGAAAATTACATTTATATCATTTTATAGACCGAGAGGTGCCATGTTGATTCCCTTGCTAATGCTTTGCCACTGGTGTAATCACTTATTTCTGTCATTATGAGAACACTTCTTGGCCTGTCTAAGCTTCTGGACGAGCCCAAACCCTCTGATATGCAAGCCACAATATACCATTAGTGATAACACTCTGTGTTCTTTTTGACAGTTTGCCCTGACACCCAAGGCTAAGATCGAGCCGTTTGAGCCGGAGAAGACTGCCCACGCCGAATGTAGAGTCACCACCTTCCAGGATCAGTACTTCTACTCCAACTCATTTGAGGAGGCAAAAGAAAAATTAAGGTATGGTGAAGTCATCTTAATGTTACTCTCCCTTCACTTCTTCATTTCTCAGCTGCTAATGGCTTCCTATATGTCATGAGAAAGCCCCTTGTATAATCCACATTGGTAAAAGATCTAGGGTGGCTATGACCTTGGTACTCTATAATGTACTTATGCCATGAATTCCTGTAAGGATATCAAATCAAATACATAATCTTTCATCGATACCTTGTATCTGTAATCATTCACTCCTATTTATAGCATGACCTACATGAAAGATCATGTAATCTCAAGAGTGATGTTTTAAAAAGGATTGGGATAAATATGATTGCTTGGTAAACAGCTACAGAGGGTTTTCATCTGGATGTACTTCTCATCTTTATCAGATCCTGTTGTACTCTTATTGAATATTTTTATCTATATCCCATCCCAAGTATATGTGCCAATATCTTTATTGTTACTAAATTCTTAAATTTCAACAAAGATCTATCCATGATTATCCATGATAATTGTGCTCTCTCTGTACTTTCATTAGACTTCCCAAGCTATTAATAGAAGGCAATTCTAATTAACTTCCATATTAAAACTATACTCATAGGGTGTTTGCTAAGACCATCAAGAGGCCCTTCGGAGTGCGGTTCAACCCGTACACCCAGACCGTGGATGTACTGGACCGCCCTGGAGCAGTGGCCAAAGCTGTGGCCGACATCCAGGACCAGTTACTGGTCATCAACAACGCCCTGGAGACCCTGGCTGTCCACCACTCATAGACTGAGACCGTGATGGTCACCCAGCCAAGCACGTGACGTTATTATAACATTGCAGAAACGTTCTGTTTGGTTCTGTATTGGTTCTTGTTACATAATTTTGATGACTCCCAATAATGTTGCTGCAACGTTCTGCTGTGACATTGCACTGCAACGATATTATAATATTCTGGTTACGTTCTTCAACCTAAACAGAATGTCCTTATGACGTTCTGTTTTGGTTTCATCCAAACCTCACCAAAAAATAATGTTTTACTAACATTCTGATTTCGTTAGGTTTCGACCTAACCATAAATAACGTAATTGTTACATGCCATCTTAGTAAGTACCAGACTGACTAAAAAAAGTAGTTGCAGAACGTTTCTGTTATGTCGCAGCTTGGCTGGGCAGTCTCATTAGGGTTAGAAAAGGGAGAGATGGTCAGATAACGTTTATACAGATGAAGGATACATTGAAACTTATAATGGAAATTGCCTGGTTTACTCTTCTCCGCAATTTGGATTAGGGTTGGTACAAAGACGTCAAATTGAATAACGTTGATAAAAGAATGTTCAGATTCATCAATGTTATTACAATAAATATAGAATTGGAAACATATTGAGAAAATCTTATTCACTCTTCTCCACAATTTAGAGTACCTTTTTCTCAACACAGATTACAAGAGATGAAAAGGATATTGTCAGAGTAATTAATGTAAACATAGATTAAGGTAAAATTGAAACTTAAAGGAAAAACGGTCTGTTACTCTTCGCCACGTTGTAGAGTTATCTCTTTTTAACTCAGATAATTGCAATCTAGACGTCCTACGATATATATATCAACAGAAATTGAACCCACATTTTATCTTTCTCGATGAGGAACATTATTATAAAATAATATTTTGAATGAAGACATATAATTCAAGAATGGGATTCAATTTTCAATTGAATTGTGGTGTACTAAAAATGTGGAGTGAATGACTATTAAGTTAAGGGTGGTGACCATAGATGGAATATTGGTTAGAGTTAACCGATTGCTAGATGAAAGTGCATTTGTTAGTTCAATATCTATGTAGTTTAGCTGGTTATGTAGTTTTAGTGTAAGACTACAGGTGGCAGCACAAGCATTGTACCTCTAGACTCCACCTAGTGGTCAGTTTCAGTTTGACCAAAGAGTTGCCATTGGCACTGTTCTTGGTAAGAATAACATTATGGCCAATGGCTAGAATAACATTATGCCATAATAGTATACATTGATTAAAGAGCCAGGTTATTATGAAATAATTTTTTGTTTTGATGTAGGGTCAATAATTTATTCTGTTTTAGGTGCTGGAGTATCTTCAAAGGTTACCAGTTTATGGTGATGTGATAACCTGGATTTTGTCTAGGTAGAGGATGGAATAATACTCAAAGTTAAGTGTTTATGTTTATCAAGGAGTAGGCCTAGTAGTATATCAGAAGAAAAAGCTACAAGATTATGTTATGTTATAATTGCATAATAATATAACCATGTACCCTCATTGAACAATATTAACTGTACATTCTAGTTGTCCCTATAAATGCATTAATCCGTTCTTTGGTACCTACATGCAACCAACCATATATGATGATGACTTATAATCACAATTACGTAGTACATGATGATATTGCTGAAATCATGTGGCTTTGTTATAATAATTTATTCAATAAATAATACCAATGTATAATCTGCGCTGGACAGCAGTAAGTGTTTAGTATACAAGTTGGTTACAATAAGGGAACAAAATTAATCATAATTACCATGTATGAAAAAATAGTTAAAGGTACCATTGCTAACGTACCAAGAAACGAGGTACTGTTGTGTAGTATGTATGCAGCTCTAAGTCGAAAAAATGTCTTGTTTAAAATACTGATCTCATAAAGGCTAAGTACTATTCTGTGATTAGAGAAATACTTGTATTGAATTATCAGCTGAAAAATAAAGAAAGCATAATGACATCGTCGTTTTCTCCGACCTCATTATAATCAGATATGAAGACACGTTTTGCAATTGATATGATAAGTTTTTCTCTTTTGTGTTAGACTTTTAGAAATGTAGCATTTGGTGGATGTGAGATGAGGAACATGACTAATCATCATTAATGTTCCGGTTCTGGACTAAATTAGACTATAAATCGACTGATAATTAGTGGAATCTTTTATGATAACCAACTGATTTTTTTCACTGAATCAGATCAAACATACATGTACATTAAATGATTTAAATACCATGCACTAATGGGCACTCACTCAAAAACACAATCCGTAGACTGCAGATCATACGGCGAGTATAGGGCTTGAGCCAGGGTAAAACAAGTACGCATAGCATGTAGGTATTTATTTCTAAACAGAGCTTGAGCTATTTTCAGTAGGTGGCACAATTTATCAGCACAACATAAAGAATAATGGATCTACTTATTATTTAGATGAAAAAACAGTATAGCAGCATTTCCATTTTCTTCACTCAGTTTGTTCAAGTTCATCCTAAGGCCAATACAAAGTATATACCTTTGCGAAAACTCTTGAACCCTGAGGAAAGGAATAAACACAGGTGATCTGGCAGGCCTAAGATACTGCGTTTTTGAGAAAATAAAAGCTCAGAGAGTTTCTGAGAAAACGAAAAGCACTGGTAAAAACAAACATCACATTTCTCCCCTCAAGACTTTATTTCACAATCCCCCACGGCATAGAACAGTCCATCTCTATACATCCAAACATTCAGTTACTTCTTTCCTTTAGATCCTTTCTTTGGCTTGTCTTTTTTTGAGTTGCTATTTGAACCTTTTGTGTTTCCAGTCTGTTCAGTCTCTGTGTTGGTAGTTTGCCAGTCTACACAGTGTTCATAGGCTGCAGCAGTCTGTCGACTGGCCACAGGTCTGTAAAGTGACCCTATAGTGTGAGAGGTCCTGGATCCAGTCAATGGGGCCATGTAATCCATGTTATCAGGGTCATCTCTGAAAATAATTATAAGAAAAATTAATGTTTTAACATTTTGCCGATAGACTGATAAGTAAATTCAATGATTCTTAAAGTGAAGCTATCAATTAATGTTGATAGATTACATATGAAGTGTATATATATATATATATATATATATATATATATATATATATATACACCTATGTCAAACCGATTCATTCCCTAGTGTATTACCTAAACCTGGACTGACCATTTGGCTGTTATAGAAATCTGATACAGGGGTTGGGGCTCTAAACTGCTCATTCCAGGAGTCAGTCCGATGGATACTAAGTTTGTAGCCTATGGGAATAGTTGTTTACATAATCATTAGTATAGCTTGTGGTAGAGAGCCCCAGAGTTAATCTGGTCCGAGGGGACCTTGCTCGCGGCTCTAATGTTATGAGTAGCTCGATCTGAGCAAAAGATAACCGGTTTGACATAGGACTGTATATATATATATATATATATATATAATTAATTATAATGCAATCTAACTGCAGTATTGACATCTGTTCAAAACTAAAATACGTGTAAAAAGGAAATGATCGGAACCGTCACTTTGAACAAATGTCCATCTGTTATTTATGGTAACCAACAGCAGAAACATTTAGCCTTATAAGAAATCAAGATATTTTGTTGTTATCAAGTCCCTTTTTTGTTATTTAGTCCCTCTTTCCAGTTTTATATCGATAAGCTCCAGATCTAATCAGTTGGTTGAATTTTGTGATATCATTTATGCAAAAATGAATTAAACACCCATCAAAATCAATAGCAATTGTACGTTGTGTAAATTATTTTCAGATCATTTATGGTGCTTATGATACAAATCCCATAAATGTATCAAACCAGTTATTCCCAAAGATCTTACAGACATATCTCGCTAGGGGTGTTGGCTCAAGGAGATTAGCGTTTATCCATATTGGTCACACTTTGACCCAAAACAAAGGCTAATTAAGTCATATCACCTGTTTTAATCTGAGGTCTAATCCCCACCTTAAGCCAATATGACAGGATAAGATAAGTGGTTTGTGTGCATGTACTCTATCAGGACATTTTTAAGATATGGGTATGTCAGGTTACAAGGTATAATGATAAGGTTCAACAGAGACGGCGAAAGGGTCAGTATCCTGTTAGGCATATGGACGTTGTACAAATGACATTGCACTTTCACAAAATGAGTTGGAATCTATGTTAGTGATTAAATCAATTATGTCAGATACATTCGTAGTCACCTCTTTGTGGCAATCACTGGCGGATCCAGGATTTAGAGAAGGGGTGGGGGGGGGGCGTTATTGGAAAAAAATCTTTAATTACCTTATGGCCGAGTTTTACATTAAAAAACACAAAATTTTCGGGAAAAAAGGGAAGGGGCGCCCCCCCCCCTGGATCCGTTAATAATCAAGGTATCATGACTTGTTATCTGCACTACAGATATCTGGAGATCAATATTGTCTCCCTATCAATCTGCGGCATCTTAAGAAGGTAATCCAGAGATCCTGTTACAAGATCACTTGTATCAAAATTGAGACGTTATCAAGGAAGAATTTATAGTTATAGGTCAGGAACTGGGAAGACAACCAGATTTTGGCTGATTACTTACGCCCTGATATTCACGTGTATGATGTTGAGTCTACTATATCAGACAATGACTATACAATTTGATTTTAGGTGACCTAAATATACAGTGTAATAAAACAATAATCGTGTTTTTATCATTGCATTGCACATCTTGGAAGTTAGGTTCAAAGTGTTTTTCTTTAAGAAATTACATTTAATTTCCTATCAAATTGTTGGGGATGTGTTATTAAGAATGCCCTATTAAACTCACGTTTGGGTCCAGAAATATTCTTTTTAATTCGATATATGATCCATATGAAGTAACGAGTCGTATGGTTAGAATAGGAAAGTTGACAGTAATGTATTTTGTATAAGAAAGGCCATAACTTTAAAAAAAACCTAGACATACAATTCATTCAAACTCTGCAAGTTCTGAAAAAATATCAATATGGAAATGACTGTATGAGATAGGCTTCTACAGACATGTGTGAGATTATCTCTACTGGTATTTGCGATATAGACTTTTGGGCCTACAGGCATGTGCGATATAAACATTGTGCAGGTGACGTCACACCTCCCAAAAATAAGATCAACGCCACATTAATGATGATTTTACAATTGTTACCATTCAAAGTCTAACACACCTTGGTCACATATCTATGCTGAATTTACCTAAGATACACAGTAAAGCTTATCACCAATTATCATCCCTCATATTCTAATAAATTTCAACTAATTGATAGCCATGTAGTTATGGTGATCTTAATTATGGTAATCACTAAACAGCGACCACATGACCACATCTACACAAGGTCTATACAAACGTGTATGAAATAGGCCTCTTCTAACATGTGTGATAAAAACCTATACATGCACCCATAAAATGGACACATACATATGGACACTCATATAGGCATTATGAGATAGGCCTATAGATACAGGCTTGCATGAAATGGACCTATATATACAGTACCGGATAGCCCAAAACAGGGCATGTATTAGATAGGTCTATACAGATACAGGAGGTACGTATGAGATAGGTCTATTTAAGCAAGTATGAGTAGTATGAGATAGGACTATACAGGTATGTATGAGATAGGCTTATACAGTCATGTGTGATATAGGGCTATACAGATTCAGGAGGTACGTGTGAGATAGGTCTATAAAAGCAAGTATGAGATAGGCCTATATAGGCAAGTATGAGATTCTCCTATTCAGGCATGTGGAGGCCTACTGGCACACATCCAGGTGTGACGGTTGACACACGCCCATCCCAGGAGCCTCTGTTTACCCTTGGATCAGCCGTCATATACTTATGGGGCGCCAATTGAGAGAAAATCACTGGGGCACCAGTGGCGATGTCTTGGGCAATAAGAAATTATTATGAAGAATAGCCATTCATGTGAAATAGTACGGCCAATATACCTTTATAATATCATTTTCATTTTTGGTTTTTACTCAAGGTTCAGAAAATGTAAATTTACCCTATGGTCACCCTAAGAACAATGCTACTATATGTTTTGTTGAATATCTGACCTAGCATGGCTGCATCTTTCCATGTTTTGGTTTCCCAACAGCTTTGGGATTAAAGAATCAATAGTCGACTAATAATCTGCCATTAGAGACAACATGGATTGCAGGTGGGAAAGAAGGCATAAAAACGTCTGTAAGCATCAATGTTTACCGATATTGATTGAATTGGTGTGTGAATGGCACTGGAATCAAGATGCTTTAATTATAGATTGACCTAGACGACAGTATTTTATCCAGATAAGAACATGTTTTAAAGAGAACAAGTGATGTCCAAAGTCCAAGACTAAGGGCCGTCTTTGAGGATAACGGTGAGAAGGTTGTGTCGGTATTTTGGGATCTCTTGGAATTTTAATGTCGTAAACTCTGGCCAAATTCTTTTCAATCAATTTAATCAGTATTTCATATATAAATTATAGGTGATCTGTGAGCTTCATTTACCTGTATTTGAGAACTGGTACCACAAAATAAGCAGATACGCATCAGTACTTAACAATTCGTAATGATAGGATGATTCTGGTCATCTCATTATCGGAGGCAGTCTGTAGGGCAGCCCTCCACTAGTCCCACCAGGAGAGTGAGAGTGTGTTTTGATCATCTTCATACACTAATCCACCTTTAGAACGACGACCTGCTGTAGCATCCCTTTGGTAATGGTTGATATACTCTCCACTCTTAGCAGTAGTATTCAAATACTACATCCCCCCCCCCCGTTAAATCATGTTGGTGCCCCCCCCCCCCCCTCTCCCGTACATTAATGTTTGACCCCCCCCCCCCCCCCTTTCTATTTCTGGACCCGTCACTGAAATGCTATAATTAATTTATAACTGTGACTATCTGCATAGAAGAATCCACCAGAGGACCTTAAATTAAGTCTTGCTGACAGTACTGTGATTTTGGACAACCAAAAATATATCATTGTGATAGGCTACGTTTAGTGAAACATTTTTGTATAGTTTATTAAAATAACGGAACACCATAGATCATACCACCCAAAAAAAGAAACATTGCATGCATGGTTTACATACACAACACCATTACCACATCTACACCACTATATCTATACACATCCTTACAGTTTATATATATACCACACAAACTCGTCACGCTTGGCTACCCTCACCAGTCCCACTACCTACCCCTCAATGCTCCAACCATTCTCCTCCAAATAGCGGTCATCTGCAATCCGATCCTGACCCCCACCATTGGTCATCTTGGCGGCTTTAGTCCAGCTGTCACTATACCTGCCCCCTGCCATAGGGGCTGGAGTTTTCTTACTTCCACTCATAATGCCCTGATTTGGTATGACTCTTATAGGTGGTGGTGTGCTAGGTCCATGGCTTGGTGTTAGCTGCAGGTGGAGTCCTTGCACCTGTAGTGTGGACTGTGTGTATGTGTGTTTGGAGGAGTGGTTTCTGCTCCAGTGACTGACAGGTAGCGGTACTAGCAGTGGTAAATGTACATGGAACACTGTGGGGATTGGGATCCAGGTGGTGTGTGGTCGAACCGTCAGATGGCACCTGTGGCAATGTGTGCAGGTCATACGCCTACTTTGTTAGTTTCAAAATAGTTTGTGAATCATTGGGGGCTGATGCCACTTTGGAGGAATTAAATAAGAACCTTCCCCAATTTCCATCTTTCCCAGGAAGATTCAGGTTTAACGCTCGTTGCTAACTACCCTCTTAAATGACTTACTTTTAAAGATGTGTTTTTAGAAGGGAAATTCCAATTATGATTCAACCCAAAATCACTGCTGATTTGTTTTCAAATAGCCTATACCTTTTAAGAATTATGGATCCACCACTGTATCAGCACATGCCCCTCCCCCTCCCTCCAAATATTCATTCTAAAGATATAGGTCCATATCAGTTTCGACCTTTCGAAAGCGAATACGGATGCATGAGGTAGATACTAACCATGAATGAAATAAATACGTGTTTCTCAGTTAGCATACTAAATATCCCTTTTTATCAATTAGCCTAAGTGATTCAAGAATATGTTCTTTGTTGTAAAGGTCGGTATCATACTTTTTAAAGAGCATGAGAAAGGATAGTAACATAGACATCCTCGTTCTATTGCACTGCCATATTGTTTCCACACACCAAAATAAGTCCCTTTGACACTCTCAAATTAGGCATCAATATTTGCAGGTCTAATCAAGAACCGCACTGTTTTCATCATTATATGTGACCAAGCTCACAAAAGCATTTGCAATTTTCTTGATTTTATATTTGATCAGGATTTCATTTCACCCTTCCTGCCATAACATTTTGAAATTTGCGTTGTGCTTGAGATGTGATTTCTTACCATGGGCCACAATGCAAACACTGACATGTCCTTTTGATTTCATTCCTCCCTCCGACCTTACTAATGTCATACCTAAGTTTAGGCATGGCATATCCTCCCACTAACAATCACAAGTATTTATCAAATCTATTATATGAAACATAAAATATATCATGATTTCCTTCATTTTACACATTTGGATTTAAAGATATATCATATATGCATATTATTTATTACATCATAGAGTTTATGGTAATTTGACAGTTAGCACTCCCCCTGCCCTCATTGGTCAGTTGTAATTAGGTCACTGACCAGAGGTCAGGTGGGAGGTGCAGATATGCTGTAAGGGAGACTCTGGGTCCAGCAGCTGAAGACAACACACCATGTAACCACTAAGCAGCAACAGGCCTTTGGGCCTACACTCCTGGTTCTGTAGAGAAATATATTACATCATTAACTCCAACCTCCTGCCTACAAGCCTTCTCTTCATTTATACCACACAAAACCCCATGTTCACACTAAGGTGCATATATATAATTATAATTGACTGATGGCGCGGAACCTTAAACGGCAATATACTGATAGTTCCGCCTCTGGAGGTCTGCGATGGAATAAGATCCATCTCAACTGATACATGATATATTGGGACTTAAGTAAATATGAAAGGGAAACTAAGATCCGACAAAGGAGACAAATAAACAGAGAACACGACCCTACCAAGGAGATGTTTCATAAGGTACAATTTGCATGATCCCTGATCTCATATGACTGACCCTCGTGACTCAGAAGTCCGGATCCCTTTTCATGATTTCTTTAAAATGCACGTGATTTAAGAACATGACATGCATCCTGTGCTTTTTGTAACTGCAGCAGATCATAGGTATACTAACCGACTAGCTTCGGGGCCTACCATTTAGTACGTTCTGACATTTTCAAAAATCTCAGACCCCCCACTCCCCCTGGGGCAAAAATACGCAATAGATTTGTACAAGAACATACGCACATTTTCAAACATTTCAGACCCCCCCCCCCCCCTTGATGCGTACATACTTAATGGAAGGCCCTTTAGGGGTGTTTCATAACAATCTCCATAGCTAGGTTTTATGGGCGCTAACGGAAACTGTGCAGGAGTTTGAAAAGATTTTTACATTAGGAAACTATCATAAATCCATTACAAAAATTGATAACTTATAGTATCCCAAGCTCTCATAAGTCCATCCCAAAGCCTTGCAAGTACACCCTAAACTCACATAAGCCTACCTAAACTCCGATAGCTACGACAGTGGTTAAATGTGATCGTACGTTATACAACGCAAACTCGCACATCTTTTTCCCTATTTCCTAATGCAACACTTCAATGGACTTAGAGAGGTGAGACCCAAGAGCTCTGTATAAGGTCAGAATATACACCTTTTTCAATAGTGTGGCGCCCTCCTAGCGGAATTGCCTGAACCAAATGGTTGGGATATGGGTTCCTATGGGACCGGGTACAAGGTCTCTATGGTAGGTTCCACTGTGCATGTTTGTGGGAAAGGTGTATAACTTTATTTGTAGTAGGGTATGGAACAAAGTTCAGCCTACCGGTAGTAGGGTATGAGACTTAAAGTTTACTTGTAATGGGCCCTGGAAGGCTACTTGTAGTAGGGTATGGGACTAAAAGCCTACTTTTAATTATCTTTAAGACCAGAAGCCTACTGGTAATAGAGTAAAAAAGTATATTTCTAGTAGGGTTTAGGTGGTAGGGTGAAGCGTATTTACAGTAGGGTATGGGACTCAAAGTGTACTTCTAGTAGGGACTCAAACCAAACCTATAGTGGTAGCCAGGTATGTGATTCCAATCCTACTTGTAGTAGGATATAAGAACTTGGAGTTAAAGGTATGATAGTCCATAATAAGATGAAATATCCAATGAAGATCTAACTAAGCACCACCCTACTTCTAATAGCCAGCCAGGCAAATATCCTACTTCTAATACTATTCAAAAAGAATTTCAAGTTTACACATTTCAGACTCTTCAAGTGTCCGTTTGCTGGCTGACTGTAAGACCCTAGGCTTTGAAACCCTTTGAAACGCTGAAAGTATGTTCATATTGGAGCAACGACCCACCTGACCCCCCCCCCCCCCCCCCGCGTGAATTCTGGATATATGGTCATATATGAAAAAGTCATTGTTAGTATAGATCCTGGAATGTATTCATAAACATAATTATAGGATCCTGGTAAATGTCCGCCCAGTTATAAACTTTGACCGTATACATACCATTTGATTGAGCTCCGCTGTTATTGTACCCTATATCTATAGCCTAGTCTATGGGTCGAGGTAGTTCCCGGAAGAACAGAAGTATAGCAAAACAAATTGCTGTATTTCACCCCCACATTCTTAGGGAAAAGTTCATATGATATAATATGTTTTTACCAGACACTCAATGTTCAGCTGATAATTATGGCACTACGATTCTACACTACTACATTTATATTTATCACCTTTTGTAACCAGGGGCCATTTTTTCATAACTGATGAGACTAAACCAGCGTATGTTGCTTAAATGGCATGAAACCAGTTATTTTGTTTGTCATAAAATGGATGAAGCCCCACCGATCGCTCTGTAAGGGTATTTTACAATGACATCTCTCCTTTTGGGAAACATCAAATTGCTAATGATGAAGGGGCTCTTCAGAATCTACCTGATTGGCCCAATCCATTATAAAGATAGGGCACATGAATTCCCGGGCCTGCCCCCAGCTCTAGCTAGTAGTCTGTATAGAAGAATCTGGGATCTGAGAATTCATCGGTAGTAAAGTATTCTTTATCATAATTACCAGATTACTATTCTTTTTGGAAATATATATTATGACCGCTTCACTGTCAAAATCCCTTAGCATTATCCATGAACATAACTGAACATAAACGTTATACGCAACCAACGTTTTTTCCTCTTCGGCAGCTTTAAGTCCCCACCAAATGAGGGGGGTCAGGACCCCCAGGGCCACCCCCCTTCCTAAATCCGCCCCTAACCGAGCAGTAAGCTAATGTACATGAGTAGTTCGAACTTTGCACCACAAACCTTGCACACATACCACAAAAAACACTTACTCCAAAAAATCGGCCTCAAAGAAGACCAGATGATCTCCGTGTCTGTGCCTTCCGGGAACAGATTCCGGCCCATTCAGAGTCACGAGTGGTGCTGGTGTGGTCATCTATACTAACTAGGTTAGTGGTACGCCCCTCACGGCCTTTGATATCACTCACCAAGACGTCCACAATGTAAGGATCAGGCCTTTATGTGGAGGTCAATTTTGCTTTTGTTCAATATTTAACAATTTTTTGTTCCTTTGTATTGTATCGTATGTTGTCATTTACCAACACACGAGTCGCTGTTTCCTCATGTTCTGAGTACATGAAGTTTGAATTGATATATCAGGTGCATTCTGGGTAACCTTTCAACAGGTGCTCCCCCATGGCCTTAATTGTTTAAAATTGTATAAATCATCCTTTCGTTAACGTCATGGATGTATAATTGATTTTTTTTCTTTGTATATATACGTCGTACTTCATTATTTGTTACTTATAAACGATGCGTGACTTTTTGGGCTTTATCAGCAAATTGTGCTAATGTTAGCCTGCAGGTGAATAAGAAACAAGGAATTGTGTCTGGGTCGATTAGAAATCTGGATGATAGCCAACAATTCGTTCATTCCGTAAAAGATAACGTGTCATGTTGAATGAGGATTGTCATGTTCTAAAAGTGTGTTTGCCATAATCACTTACTGAATTCCCTATACATGGTTATATAAATACTTTTTCATATAGTTATATAACAAAATCGTACAGTAAAGGTCAATGGCTAAAGTCACGAGAAACGTGTCATGAGAATGCAAAAAGATTGCTTTTACAAAAACTAGACAACAATTCTCTAGAACCTTCCCTAGAAGCTCGGAGGAGACAAATAAGGTACCCATTTGCCAATCATACTTTTCAATGGGGCAGTAAACATCCCGTCAAGAATGCAAATGATTGGCTTTGACCAATATCTAGCAAGTGGAGACTTTTTCTGAAATGAAATTCGTACGTTTTAACCAAAAAATTAAAAAAATACATATTGGGATAAAATCGGAAATACAATACTCTAAGGGGGGGAATCCACTGAATGATTAAACCAAAGTTTTGGTCGTTTCGGCTAATTCTGTTACTTTAATTTTGATCATAATGATCAAAACTGGTTAAAAACGACTAGAAACTGTGTTCCCATTGACCAATTTGACCAGACATTTATCACAAAAAATTAATGGTAAAACACTTAAAATATTAGTTATTGGTCACTGGTGATCTCAACTTCGGCTAGAATTCCAGTTGCGGCGCTCAGTGGGCTCCCAGCCTAAGGTGTGAACCCCCCTTTATGAAATCCTCAATATAGACTGATAGAAGGGTTGATATTGAAAGTCTTATCTAAGTGGTAATGATATTCAAAACTATGCAAACATAGGCATAATCGGTATGTATTACTCCCTGGTCTGGGTAACCAGAACTAGGCCGCAGGGAGATGAGTTGGAGATCGTCCTTTACTTATGTGTTTCTCTTTCTGTTTTCTTTTAGCCAGGAAGATTTATGATGTGAACTATTACCCATTACGCACTTGTCACGGAATACGAATTCTATGACTGTTAACTTCAAGCATTCTGAGGCCTAGTCTGGAATATATGTAAATAATTAATGCTAAGGTAAATATCTATGCTTTTGGTTTTTTCCAAAGGGTTGAAAGTTGTCTTTAGTTATAAATACATCAGTTGCCAAAATAGTTTACCTTCATAATATTGGATAAGATATAATCTGAGAATGTGAAGGTGGGGAAATGCCTTAATTCTTATGGCATTTTATTTTCAATTACAAGAAACCAACATCCTCATGCATGCCACTAATATGGACATGCAGTCATTTATTCATGACATGAAAATTTTAATATTATGTGTTTGTATCGAAATTCAAAACCTGATAAATAGTTTATTTACTTGGGACGGTAGATGGAAATGAATATGACTATATACGTTAATCTTATATAAAGAATTATACTCTATTACCTAAACCCGCCTTGTTTTCATTTTATTATCACTTCCCCACTCTTTCTCCCACCTTTACCCTGTGATGCATGCAATAAATTCATGCTATCATTTTATGTCACAGATCGTTGTAAGAACGTTGCAGATTGTCACAGAACGTTATAAAAAAAACGTCCCAGAACGACCTGGCTGGGATTTCTCATGATTTCTTTAACATTCAGCCCCACTTCCGCTAACAACAAAAGTAGTTTGTTGAAAGCTCATATCCTCTAGTTTAGAGCTATCCTCCAATTGCCAATGTCAGTCCCTTAATACTGACAGCTAACATGCATTTTTGGCTGCAAGCAAGCAAGATGGAATCTTCTGAAAAACAGGATATGGTAATGAAATATTCATGGTGGGTTCCGATTTCAAATGATTAATAGAAAATGTGGGCATGTTGCTGCCAACATCGACAAGCATTATCAAGAGATTATGATTATACTTGCCCTGTCCCTTGTTTACGACGTTTGTGAATGTTTCTATAGCTGTATAGACGTAGTGCAGATGACATCACAATACCCAAAAATGAACCGGCCGCTATATTGGTGATTGATTTAGAATAAATATTATTTGATATTCAGAAATAGGTAAAACACAAAGTCCTGTTAAATTAATCTCAGTTGATCATTTGAAGTCATAATTTACCTTTTTTTAGTGATTTATAAAGTCTACAGGCACACGGTTGTGATGAGCACGTGGTGATCATCAATAAGTGGTCATGTGATCACGTCTGCACAAGGTCTATATTCTAATAGACGTTGTGTATATGGCATAATTTTGATAAATCTATATTATTCTTAAGGGACGGAACTTTCAAAAATGGGGACGGGCGCCCTCATTTAGTAAAATTAAAATAGTTTTACATTAAAAACTTCAATAATTGGCCAAAATAGGGGGGTGTCCCTTGCCCCCCCCCCCCCCGGCCCCCGCCCCCAAAACCGCCATAGTCATAATCATTCATAATACAGCTCATGCACCTATTTCTGTCACTTTATATTTATATAAAGATTATAGATTTAGATTATAATGATTTTATTCAATTCGTAGCAAAATAATCACCAGTTAGTCAAGTGACATTGCCTGCAGTGCCGAACGACTATTTTATTTCTTATATTCCAGCGTGCATACAGAGATAACGGAGAAGTGTTGTTGCATCATTTTCATTCGTATAAAGCTATCAATGAGTCCATCTTAGATCAAATGTAAAAACATTAATGAGCAAGAAGATGGTTTAATTTCGTTTTAAATAATGCTATCTTCTAAGCGCCTGAAAGCGATGTATACAATTATTGCATCGTTGTAATTGTAATTATTAGCACAATCTATATTAACATTTTCTCACTGTGTCGTGCTCAAACAGGTACGTATGTGTAAGATGGCGTTTGCACGTTGTACATGATGTTATGATATAAATACACACTGTATTATAGTTGATTATACAGTGTGCCGTTCAAACAGCTCCGTACATGTAAGGTGGTGTATGCATTATGTACAAGATTATTCAATGAGCCAATTATGTCGCATAATTATATACGTGTATGCATGACACCATGTACCAGATAATACAATCATGTTAAGGATAGACAACACCTCTCAGCGGCCAATTCGCAGCGTCCATATTATTTTGGAATTATTTTTTTACTGTCAATGATATTTTTATATATCATATTTATCTTAAAAGCCAATGCAGAATCCTATCTAATGGTATAAGTTATATCAACATGTTCAGAGCTATGCTTTTGTAAGTAGACTGGGAAGTGAAAAAATGCATTTTTCACTTTTATTTTTTGAACAAAGATATCTCAGTAACTACTGAATAGAAATGCATGAAATTTCTGTTGCATGTAGATAACATTCATTTGGAGGGAAGCATGTCTCAGAATTTTAATTAAGGTCATATTTTTTGTTTTATGAAATTTAGAAATTAATTTTGTGAAAAATAACGAAAATCTTCCCTTTTTTGTCATAAAATAAAAACTAGGCCCTAAATAAAAAATCTGAGACACGCTTCCCTCCAAGTGAATGTAATCTACATGTCCAGAAAATTTCATAAGGAAATATTGAGTGGTTACCGAGATATCTATGTTCAAAAAATAAAAGTGAAAAAAATAGTTTTTTTAGATTATTCCTTAAATCTTAAGGTGTTGATAACAAAACATGTTCCAAAGGATAGAGAAAAATATGCTCTTTCATTTGATAACTGATAATTTGTTTTAGCCTTACTGGTCACTGAACAATCTTCATTATCGCAAATGAAGCCACTCTGAGGTGTTGTCTATCCTTAAATGCAAAAATATATTAACCTTTTAGCAAAATTACATCAATGACATATTAGAGCTAATCTTCTAAGCTACAGATATCACAGAATTGCTTTTTGGCTCTCGACATGTTGGAAATACAATTTTCAGATTAAAATGCCCCACCGACTTTGATGAATACATGAGTTTCCATACGATGCCCTCTATATTCAATAAATAGATAGTTATCCTCATATTCAAATGAATTACTCCCTTATCTATTTGCATGTAAATTAAGGGAACCTCCCATATTATAAGTTTGACATTGTGAAAATACTGACTGACGAAACGTTACATAAGCTTTTATAAGAAGCCTTACAAGTATTCGACATTATTAAACTTTTAAGACTAGGACACATGCTTCATCACTTGCCCTGAATTAGAATAACGATAAGTCTGAATTATCATGATTCATCTGTTTCTATACCTTATAACACTCGCTCACAACACTTGATCTATGAACATTTTCACATGAGATGAAACATTACATCACATTACAAATCGTGCAATCTATACACACCGAGTGTTTTCTTGTCATGTACTTGTGATATTAAGTTATGATACTTGTATTAAGACGAAGATATCAGTGTTAATTTTAACAAGTTGGTTAAAATGTTTTTACGACAATGTTGCGATAGCAGGTTCTAATATTAATGGTCGGAATACCTCAAAACATACATATGGGATATAGACATTGCGAAATTAGCAACAATGGCAAGATAGTTCATTACACATCCTTATCAATTCTCGCCCTTGTTACATAATAATTATTATATGTAATATACCATTATAGTATGATGATATTTTATAATATCAATTTTAAATATTGATATAATAATGATTATCACTAGTAAGTGGTATCAGTATCTGAAATGTTTTCTTGGGCCCGGGTAAAAATTATGATAAACTGTGATACATGCTCAAGATAGAATACATGTTGTCAGTTATACGTTGACGGATATATGACTGAACTAGAACAATCGAAACCGGAGAGTCTTTTTCCGATCTGCCTCCTTCACTTGAGACAGTATTCGGATTCCTAATTTCTATAATCTGATAACAGTATTAATATTCGTTCTTCTTGATTAACAATTAGCCTTATTAGGATGCTGTTGTTATCCTATTCATAACCTATTCATAACATAAACTAGCGTTTATTGGGAAAATACCATACTTAAACAGTGGCAGACCGGGGGGGAGACAAAAGGGGCAGTTGCCACCCCCCCCCCCCCCCCCCACCAGACCAATTGGAATTCGAAGTTTTATTTTGAATAATCTACATTTGTTGATTCATAAAAATCTGAGGTTATCTATTTTCACTTGTTTAAAGAGGGGTTGGTTTGCACACACACACACACACACACACACACACACACACACACACACACACACACACACACACACACACACACATATATATATATATATATATATATATATATATATATATATACCCGATGACTGACTCTGGATCCGCCCTGATACACTTACACACACACAATCTAGACAGCTCTGGAGTCCAGTGCAGCATTCGTCACTCCAGTTGCCCCTGAATTCGACACTCCAGTCATACCTGTTGCCCCTGAATTACTGGATGAAAAAGCCGTGCCCGACTGCCCATCCACACAGTCCTTACCCCCTACACAACATACACAGCATCTAGTAGGAACTGCCTTTTTATAGAGAGCCACCATGGCCTTGTAGAACGGCCTCATGGTGGGGATGTAAATTAGGGGGTTCCAGAAGGAGTTGGAGGCTCCCAGCCAGGGACTGATAAAGTCTGTCACGGTATGAAGGGATTTCCCCGTGATCATCTCAGGGATGGCGACTGTTATGAAGTACGGGGACCACGCCACGTAGAAACCTGAAGAGAAGAGGAGATGATGTTAGCATGTCATGCAAGAAACAGTCTTTATTTGTAAATATTAATCAGAAGAAAAATAAATTAATCTAATAAAATCATGCTTTTTCTTTCTCAAAAGAAAATTATGGGGAAAAGGTCAAAATCATGATATTATTTCTTTATCAAGCACATGACATAGGAACTAGGATTATTATTATCATAACTTTCATACATTCAATGGTCTACTATCAAAACGTTAAAAATAAGTCAAGATAAAGACTTAAAAAGACTGCAGATGATATTAATCACAACATAAACGCCTTTTGCGGTTCAATTTGCAGAATTCTGTATGTACATGCTGAAATACTATAAACGCGGCCGTTAGCTTTTTGACATGCAGCTGTTTTGTTTTCATTTTAAATTCCCAGTATGCCTATACCTAGTCAGAAATATGTTACTGATCATGAGAATTCCAACCTTTAAGATTTGCATGTGAAAATTTTCAGGAGCTTACGTAGGAAAAGACCAATTAATCTGTAACCTTCAAACCCAATTACGCTTGGGAATTTTTTTAATTTCTCATTGGGAATTCCATGGTTGTTAACACAAGAATCATGAACCCCGTATATAATCCATAAGGTAATGTTTTGCATGTCAATTGACTAGTTCGTAATCAATACTGGTTCGGCAATGATTTGCCAAAAATACAACGACTGGGGCGTGTATGATCAATGATAAATCGTTTGAATTGTATGCGGAGCCAGTAACTTAAAAAAACAAGCTGATTCAGAGAAATAAAGTGACATAATTATTTCCTGGTGAACAAGTATGAGAAGTAAACGGGAGTTATGTTGTGGTTTGGTTTGACATTTTGAGGTTAGACGCTCCTTTAATAGACGGGGGAATTGGACTATGGCGACCTCACATATTATACAGTCAGTCCTGGTTATAGTTAGTCTAGAAGATGTATTTATAAATTTTAAAGAGCTAAGGAGTTTGTAACCAAACGGTCACAGGTTTAAGAAATATTTTGGGTTTTCAGTTGGAGCCTTTGGCTACGCCTACGTTTGCTTGTAATATGTTTTTACTGCAGATTCAGCTCATGACTAGATTTGTATGTAAATGCAGCCATAGATTTACTTTGATTTACATGCAATACTAGGTTTTACTTGTTGTTTTTGTAGTATTAAATTTATTTGTGCCTCTATAAAACGATAACTCGATAACGATAAAAAAAAAACCCAGATGAAATAACGATGCCATAATTGATAGAGGGATAATCATTGATATCACTTCACGAAAAATGACATTTCAAGACTTTTAAGTTTCTGCTAAAGGAGCCATTGAGGTGTGCTAAAGGTAATGGAAATGTCACCTTTACAAGACCTTTCCAAATCTTTTCAGGTGACCTTTAAAATTTCATCCAAGATCTTGCAAAGATATTGGAAAGGTGACATAATAGCCTATGCCTTTAATGAACCTCAATGGCTCCTTTAAAAAAGTAAAGGTCATTAAAGGTCTAATAATATCGCACAGTGTATTGATTAATCAATCAATATTCTAAATTCACGATGAAGTATTGATAGTCATACCATCAATAATTCAAATGAAATTCATGTGAAAAATAAGAATTATCGTGAAAACAAAAGGGACAAAGAATACAAACAGTAAACCTACCGAAGGTCATGATGGCAAGCGTCCTGAAGATACGCATGTCCCGTTTCCACTGTGAGTCCTCCCCCTGGGCTCCTCCATGGTGCACCTTAACCGCGTTCTTACCCTTAAGCTCCTGACTCTTGGTGCGGGCGAAATAAAAGATCCCGATGAAACACAGGAGGATTACTCCAGTAGGGATAATCTCCACCAGGATTAAGACTACTATATTGTAGGGTAGGCTGCCAGCCCAGTCAGGAACACACATAAAGGCATGGTCGTAGTACTTGATGCTGGTGCCAGCTGCTCCAGTGGTTGTGGGCGCCAGGAGGCAGATCATGGTCAGCCAGATTCCTCCATGCACTGCTAAGACCCTGGTTTTGGACAGGTGCCGCTGGTAGTGTAGGGGGAAGGCAATGGTCAGCAAGCGGTCAACGTTCATGAAGGTCAGTGTGCAGATAGAGATACTGGCGAACAGGGCTTGACCGTAGCCATCGAGGATGCATACTGGGTGGTCGGGTTGGAGCTGGTACTCTGAGTAAGTGTTGTAGGACATTCTGATGATATGAACGATCCCCAAGCAGAAATCCGCAGCTCCTAGGCTTAACATTCCGTATCCTGTGCAAGGTCTGATCGCCTTCATTCTTGGTGTTACCACAAAGACTAAAATGTTCAGGAAAATCATCAAAAATGGTAGAGTCCACATCATGGCTATTTGGCCCACATGGGGGTATGGCCTATCAGAAGTGATATTTGAAGCCATAACTGGGCCTAAACTTTGATTGTCAGAGTCTAACATTGTGTTAGATATCTCCGCCAGTAATGATGCACTCTGTCCAGCTGGCTGCTCCTCAGTAATGGTCATAGCCCCTCGCTCCGAACTAACACTTCAAGAATCAGGATGCACACACACGCACACTCACTACGTCCATTGGATGGTGTGTGTTCTATGCGAATATTTAATTCTCAATAATAGATCCGTTGTTTGTGTATTTGCTCGTCCCTACCGCCTCAAATGACAATACTAGGTTGGTTTGACTGAACAACCAAAGTTTCCCTGATAGTGATTTAGAGGGGGGAAGCACCAGTGTCAGCTGATAGGTTAATAGCATGCAAATCACTAGAGCGTGACGCCGACGTTTTAGTCATTGAATGTTTCCCACTGGAGGACCAGTGTACACTTATATAGGCACGTTCCTCCCCTGGAGGACGTGGGATGGGATTCCCCCGCGACCAGGGAGTGGTTCCACATGTGGACCTATTGGAGGAAACCGGTGACTGGTGGGGAGGGTTTACCCCTGGAGAAGGTTATGACAATCCGATGATGTGAGAGAAACCGCAGACAAGACATTTTATAAATAGATATTTTCTGGGCATAAATAGCTTCGCTTACCTATGTCGATGGCAGGGACAGTTTCTACCTGACCTTAAATTCGAATTTATCTAGCCAATAAACATAGTATTAATGCTAAGGCGCGTGTACTATTTTGTTTATTTTGGTTTCAATAGGTTGTTCAATAGGTTGTTTTCAATGTGAAAATCCGGCTTTATTGTAATAAATTCAGGCGCGGATTTAGGAGGGCGTGCCAGGCGCCCCCCCCCCCTTTTTTTTTTTGGGGGGGGGGGCTTTTTTTTAATTCCTGCACCTGGAGGGTGCCGTCGACAATTTTACTATAGCACGCCCCCCTTTTTCAAAATCGTGGATCCGCCCCTGTAAGTCAAACTCTATAGTGTAAAGTATGTCAATGGCATATGGGACACTTTAGTAGTTACCCAAAAGCCCCATACCCAGTAGGATGATGGTGAAATGGTGGATTGAGTCGACCGATGGTAGTCAGTCGTCGGCATCAAATTATCAAATTGGTTTATCATGGATCGGTGCTCCAACTCCTATACCGTGGCGTCGGCCCACTCTCAATGGACAAGGATTACCCTCACACAGTCAGCCCATGAATAGGTGCAAAAACGAGTGTAAAACCAGGACATTCCATCGATCCAACGCCTATTATTTTGTACACCGATTCACCTTGTCGGTATGGGGCTTTATGCGAAGAATGTTTATGAAATTACTGCATAAACAAAGACAATTATTGTCATAATAAGCATAGATTGTCATATAAATTGTCATAAATTGTCATATACGCATAAAACAAAGACAATTATTGTCGTTTTATATCGTGCATAGCAGGCATATATCACGCATATAGGCACCCTATATTAAGATCATAATTATGTTGAGCAAAGAAATTGAAATTAATATTGGATTCAGGGATCAAAGAAATAACATTCCTATTGGTACCGGATAAGTCATAGGTTTCCCAGAATTTTAAACTAATTCAATCAAAATGATAAAACTCACTAATGATGTAGAGAACTCAACAATAGACTCTGTTCCACATGCTTGATAATTTCGTTGATCCATTGTCGATTTGAATTCGGTATGAATTTTTCTTTTTCAACAGTCGGTTTTCCAGATCAGTTTAAAATCAGTTGGTATGATCCATGGGCCGATCCCCAATTAAGAGAAATGCAAACCGACTTTGTCTCGTGGATTATAACCTTTAGCCAATGTTTAGACTATAACTTTAATTTAATACATTATATTTTTAATGTTATTATGCAATTAACATCAGGGTTTAGTGGCGGATTCAGGAGGGCGCAGCAGGCCCGCCGCCCCCTCCCCCCCCCGGGGTGGCGGCGGGACCCTTTTTGATATAGCCCCCCCCCCCCCCCTTTACAACGTTTCTGGATCCGCCCTGGGAATGCTATATTATAGAATGAAATATGAGTCTGGGTATTATAGGTCGCCATTAACAATACCATGGCATTAACTACATTGCGAGCTTTCCTCACCCTATTATACATGTCCCTTTGATTAGAGATTTCATGATAACGTATCACTTGCCACGATACAGCATCCAAGGTGTCTTGGATTTCTGCATTTTCTTTAATGGGCACATATTTGTAGCAATATGATCAGTAATTACAAAATGAAAAATGACATATTTTAATAGCTAGAAACACGGCATCTACTTTTGCAGGTAGCTAAACATTGTGTCTATTCTTCTTTAAAATACGAAATAATAACGATCACATAACTATGTATGCATTTGCTACAGAATTCTGGTAGCAAATGCCTATATAAAAGAATGTAACGTATAGATATATACTCATGCATCTCCAGCTGTTGTATTTGCTTATAGATTCCTTATATCTAATAGTGAATAATTAACAAACAATTCCCACACTCCCGGAAAGAGGAAATAAGAATAATAGTGCCAGCATAAGTACTTATAGCTACGTACCAATGTTAATAACAGCTCACTCAGGAAGCTTCTTTCGGATAGGCCTCTAGGTAAAATAACCCAATTACTCTCCATTGATCTTGGTGAGAATCTAGATGTTACTGAGATATAAGAAAAAGTTATATTTTTTTTCCCAACAGATTCTTTGCAGGTTATGTCATGTAATATGACAATCATACTCTATATTGTTCTGAAATAAACACTTCATTACGAACTAAACACTAACATTGATATAATTCTAATAACGTTTCCCCTCATACCTTGAAGGTTATCGTAGACAGTTCTTATTGTACATCATAAATAAATGTTAATCCATGTTCTTTTACCGTCTGCATTTCTTTGGATGTACAGATCTTCATGAGTCTTTGAGAAAAAGAATACTTGTAACAAGGTATTAAAACCCTGTTTTTTCCTCTTTCTATTTTCATTTATCAATATGCAAATATGTTTTGTTCGTCAGCCGCAAAATATTTATAAAAAAAAATCGGATCCTTCCGAATTTCCATACAATTGAGGTAACGCCAATTCTACGAAATCTGATGAAACTTTCATGAAAAGCTCAAACATTGTTTATTTTTTTCCCAAACATCCTAACATAAGGAAGAAAAGACGTGACATAGAACGTCGCCGGCAGTTACATCCGCGTTGTGACGTCACGGAAAGGTCCTTAGTTTCGGGTGGTTTTTCTGTTGTTATGACCCACTTAGGAACGACGCAGGAGGCAGTGTGCCATTTGGCAGTGTTATGTGCAAGATATGGTGTTCATGCCTACATAACACATACCAATCCGATGGTTGGCTTTCATTAAGGAATGGTGGAATACAATTGTGAATATCTTTCTGATTCTACAATCAAAAAACAATATTATCGTGTTATTATTATCATTAATAGTCTATGGATCCACAGATATGAATAAGGTTACAAATAGTTTATGGTCAATAATTCATTCAGCGGAAAAATGTTTTATTATTTGATGTTATTTCTTATTTTTGTGTTTTGTTAGCATGTTTTTAAAGATTTTCGTTGTCAAAGTTTTCATGAAATAAAAACTAGAATTTATCTTGCTTCTTTTTCTTTGTGTTCTATAATACCTTTTTCCTTTATTGAAAACGTGTCATTTTTCAATGGGGATTTGGAGAGGTTGTTAGTATAATATGCTATTGAAAACGTCTTTGATATCAAGGTGTTGCAAATGAAAGTTGACTTAAAAGAATTGATCTTCCTTTTTTGTTATTAATCATAGCTTTTGTTTGTTGTCTCGACTATCCCGTCAATGTAAAACTTGATTTATTCATAATCTTTAAGAAATCAAAACCAGAATGGAGAGAGGTTGATGTAGTGTTGTCATTGTATGACATAAAGGGTCCAAAGAGGACGAAAAAAAGGAGCTTCAGTAATACTGTAAGACCATAATGTTTGAATTTCTTTATAAAATCCATTCAGGTATATGTATTCACAACATAGCTGAGAAACAGAAAAAATAGAAAACGTAGATGAATGAAGTATGAAAAAAAGTGATAAAGCAAGAATCCTTATTTTCATTGTGTTCATGGTTCCCCTACTGCATTGTTGTTTCAAAGAGATTTATTTTGTTTACCTAGGATAAGTTATAATGCAGTGTTGCTTCCAGAAAAGCTATTCCTGTTGAAGTAATCGGCGTTTATATTTGACCCCGATGATCAACCTTTCTTCGAACATTGGTCTATAATTTCTTGAGCTCTGGTTCCGAGGTTCTCCCACCTCCAACAACAACTGGAGAACCCGCCCGATGCAACATCTTACCATTACTGTGAACAATTTTTGCGTTGTAAATATTTCCGAAAATATGACATGAGTGAAAAAAAACTGAAATTATGTTTTCATGGTGCAGATGTGAATAACCAAAAAATGCACAAAATCAGGGTAGCGTGAAAATGTCACTTCGTACTGATTCCGCGAAAATTTAGCAGCATCAAAAAAATACGTTTATACTTATAGTATTATATTTATTACTTTGCGCGCACGTGCGAAACTCACAAGCTTGACCTGGAGGATCAAAGATTAGGTTACAATACAGGGCGCCACCCATCAACATTATACCATGGAGGATGTACGGGAAATGACTCATTGATTAGCCTGTTGACAGTTCTCGCTGTTTCGGCAATTGTTATCAGTGTCTAGTCAGCTATAGCCTATGTATAGGCAAACTGTTTATTGACCCTCATAGTATAGTAATATATGTATAATTATATACATTTATTTCAGCTTTTCGGGGACAGATCTGACTAAAACGTCATATAAGAATTACTTTCGTTTTCAAGCTATGCTAATTGGTTCCTTTAAATCTTCAAAAAAAAATTTTTTTGTGCAATCAACTTCACTTAATTCTAAGCACATTTTAAAAGTCAAAAACAGAAAAATATTGAAGTATTAGTGAATTATCAAGGGGAGAGAATTGAATTTGGGAATTCTCTAATTTCTGAGATGTTTATTAATGTTGTATAGTTTATCTCTTTTAAACAGTAGTATAGACTTAACTTCGTAAAGGGATGAAACCTTGAACACACACGCGAGAATGTGCGACATTTTTAGTAGTTTACCTATATAATTATGCAGATCGCCTTTCCAAAATCCTTTATCTACCCCTGAGGGGGTAGCACATCAATATTTTCATTATGTCCATGAATGCTAGTAAGAATGACTCATGTATATACGTATTTAAAATGTCTGGCACTGTTTTGTCTAAAAAATTCATTGTCTACTAAATTATGCAGTTCATTTGTTATACAGAACATTCATGTTAATTGAGTATCTGTTCATATCATATTGTGTTTGGATTAAAAGATAATGTAGAAAAATGCGGAAATTTGGTCATTTTTCCGAACTATGACCAAATAGCAGAAGGCACCCACATGTGGCCACGGCAGGCCCTATTCGGGGTCTTCAGCGCCATAAGGGGGTATTACACTACACGACTTGGACTGCGACATGGGGTGCAATATGATGATATTACAGACAATTTGCAAACAGGAGTGATATAATTGTTAAGAAATGGTAATTTGGAGTATTTTACATATGTGTCAAAAAGAATTTTCTCTCTAAAATACACCATTCCCTTACGACATCTTCATATCGCAGCTCATATCGTGGTAGTGTAATACCCCCCTTACCCACTAGGAGACTGGCCGTCGTCGGCGCCGACGTCAGCACGGCCGTCGGCGTCGGCATAAAATTATAAAACATGTTTAATAGGGATCGGCGTGATCCTTAAGATATAATTTTCGTGGGTCTCTGCAACGAAAACTAAGCACAGTCGGCCGACGGCCGTTCCGACGTCGGTGCCGACGTCGGCGCCGATTCTTGCCAATGTCGCCTAGAGGGTAAAGCCCAATTCGCCCTGGCCGATCTTTTTATCGTTTGGTGCAACGAAAAACTTATCGGATGCAGAAGACGAATCTCCCAGTGCCGATAAAATTATCGGATGCAAGCAAAATTGGACAAATAGCATTCACACTGACAAAAGAGGTCCCAAACGATTGCAAACGATTAGTACTTAAGTACTTCAAGTACTTCAAATACCCTGCAATCGGCTGGAATTCAAACGATTTGATCTAACATGTTGGATCTGATCGGTTGCACATTTGTCGTTTGCATTTTCATTTGTACCAGAATTGCCAACGATGAATGTCGCAATGGATCGCATGTAGCAGATCTGCCAGGGCGAATGGGGCTTATGGCTCTTTCCCCTTGGGGGGGGGGGGGGGCACTGACACTTTGAGGGGGCACTGACACTTTGAAGGTCACTACCCACTGCCAAACTACTGCCCCTGCTTTTCATGACCGACCGACCCTAATTTTAGTTGATCGCCCCCTATTTTTGGGTGATAGAGATCTCAGTACTGCCCCCAAAAGAATCAGGGTATTTCAATATCAGGAAATATACAGAATCACCAAAACTGCTTAGGCCAACTTCTGATAACATTTCATTAGTTATTTTTGGGTGAAATAAAGTAGCAAAAGGGCTAAGTTTCAAGCTATTGCCCCTACATTGTTATATTGATGTAGTTGACCGCCCCCCTTTTTTGCTTTAAAAGTGATTGACCGCCCCTCAATTTTGACGTCACCGCCCTCGCTGTGCGAGTCCATTTGGCAGTGAGTACCTTTTCAAGCCCAAGTGCCCCCCCCCCCCTGGAGGGGGGTCTTTAGGGTCATGATGGACAAAGATGTATTCCCCGCATCCCCAACCCACCGATCATTGTATTGACTCCCACAGATATCAGTTCTGGGGGGAAATCGCTTGTCGACGTGTCACCTGTCACTTGTGTAACTGCATGCTATTACACCGTACTTGGACTTATTGTATTGTGAGTATGAACTTTATTATGCTGTGAGTATGAATTACTATTGAGAATATATTACTAATGTTGGCTGTACCTCTGTGTCCAGTGGCTCTGGAAGTATTATTGTGTTGTGTGCAAATAAAGGAAATCATCCACAACACCTCTCTCCGAGTGCCCCTCATTCTCTGACTGCTCTGAGCAGGCAGCCAGGGTTTAATAATAGGTTTCAGCAATAACTTAAAGTAATCAGTAACACATAGGTTATTTGGCACCCATAAACATTATCTAGCTCAGTATAAAGATGCATACCAAACTCAACCGAAGATACATATATATAAATGCTTTCCTTATTTGTGGTTGTGTCCATTTACCTAGACATTATATCCTGAAACCACCGTGAAACACGGTCCTCTATCCGCATCCTTACACTCAGCTTTATAGTGCCGGAAATGAGGCCTGCTTCATGAAAGAACTGTCCCCATGTGCCCCATAAGGGGATCTTTTGCGTTTAAGACCAGGTTAGTTTCATCATACTTCATTCTTGTCACACCGTTTGAAATCATCATAACCTGGGCACCGTTTTAAAGAAAACTTACGATAAGTATTGTATATGAATTATACAATAAAAAAAATATACTAGAATTTCGTATAAGTTGTTCAAAAACATGTCTCGTATCGTTGAAAAACAACTTTCGTATATTTACGATACATATCGTATATTTACAATACTTTTGTATGTTTAAAATACTTTCGCAATTTTTTTTCGTAAATGCCCCCGCTGGTCACGTGATTTTTACCAAAGGTCATTTCCGGTTTTGTATATTTCGCTGGTATTCGGCCCTATTCAAGTTATATTCTATACTTCACACCAAGAACCAGCTTTGTTCACTGGTTCCCGCGACACATCACTTTTTCCCCTATATACAGTATGCAGACCAGCGAAAACATGACGCAAGCGTTATTTGTGACGTAGTTCTACAGGATAACACATGAACGGTGAGTTTTCACTTGTTTTTTTCACTTCTAATCTACTTTTCTAATTAAAATACCCCCCCATAATATATGAATTATAGTTTATCAATGCTCTGTGCACCTGTAGAGACATTTTAAAGTATTAGGTGTCACATACTTCGATCACAACTATTAGCATTTTGGTGCATCCATTTCACTTTTTTTTCCTTTTTTTTTTCAAGATGTCGTCCAGCGAGGAGGAGAGTGCTCCGATCCAAAGCCCCATCGACGACACCGATGCCATCGTAGACTATGTCCCCACCAATCTAGAAATGGCTTCGGGCTCAGATTCGTCACCTGTTGACCAGGAGTTCGTAGATCTCATTAATAACACCAACATTCCACTCAAACAGTGCCAGTTGTTGGTGGATCTGAGGGGAGAACAGTACGCCGAATACCTCAAACTTAAGGATAAGCACAAACATAAGTCAAAAGTAAAAACAGAAAGTAAAGTAAAAACAAAGTCAACAAAACACAAAAAAAGAAAAGTGTCCGACTCTAGTGATGTTGACGTGGAAGTGATTGAGCATCCAACTACTTCAAAGACTTACCACACTTCCAAGCACCAGAGTCCCCATCAAAAACCATCACCAGAAGCTGTCACCCCTAAGAAAAAGGAGAAGAAAACATCACCTGAACCTCTTTTACCCACCACCTCCTCCACCCCCTCTCGATAAGGGGCCTCTCACTAAGGGGCCAAATAAAAAAGGAAAAGCAAGCAAACCGAACACTCCCATTATGTCACCAACCGATGACAGTGAAGATCAAAAGCGCCCAATGAACGCCAAAGAAAAGGCAATGTCAGTAAAGTATCCTTGGATCAGAGCAGAAGGAGACACTGACAATGAGCTCCGTAGAAAATCACCCAATTGGAGCAGTGCAGAGACGGAGGCAATGTATCGTGTGGCTTACCACTTCAATTAAGTACAGGAAATAATAAACCTTAAAGAAAAACTTTATTCAAGTATTACAATTATATATAATAAATAGTTATTTGTGCATGTCTAAATTTAGGCCTTTTATTTAATTATTCTAATATTTTGCTCCCTCTAATTTTTTTTTATAATCTTAGAATAGGCCATTTACCATATTACTAATGCTTTAAATGCCCATCTTTTCATGTCTAATTTTGGGGGTAGCGCCATAATATTAATGTTGTATATTCTTTTTATATCTTTCTTTAGGCCCAACATCGTAAAGAGGAAAAAAGACGAGAAGCAGGAGCGGTACAAGAAGAAGTGGATGGCATTCTGCCAAATGCAGAAGCAGGTCAACGCGGTTGGAGGACATAAAAGACTCGTACGGCACGTCATCAGTAAACTCCGTGACCACAAGTCGATAGTTAAATCAAAGGTAATTTTTTTTTTAACTGTCTATGATTTTTCATTTTGAAATATTCATTTCTAACATGAAGTACAGACGGAGTTGTCAGTACAGAGAGCCCGTCAAACTTAAAGATATACAATACCACCTACTTTGACAACTTTGACAGACGGAGTTGTCAGTACAGACAGCCCGTCAAGGTGCACCATATACAATACCACCTACTTTGACAACCTTGACAGACAGAGTTGTCAGTACAGACGGCCCGCCAAGTGCACCATATACAATACCTCCAACTTTGACAACATTGACAGAGGGAGTTGCCAGTACAGACGGCCCGTCAAGGTTCACCATATACAATACTTCCAACTTTGACAACCTTGACAGACAGAGTTGTCAGTACAGACGGCCCGTCAAGTGCACCATATACAATACCACCTACTTTGACAACACTAACAGACGCAGTTGTGAGTACAGACGGCCCGTCAAGGTTAATTTTAACACCGATTCAGATCAATAAATTGAAAGTAACACTGGCCCGTCAACCACGTTAACGACGGAGTTATAAGCAAAGACGGACCTTCTGGTAGAGTAGGCCGATTTTAACACCGATTCAGATCAATAAATTGAGAGTAACGCTGGCCTGTCAACCACGTTAACAACGGAGTTATAAGCAAACACGGACCTTCTGGTAGAGTAGGCTGAAGGTCAACTACTCATTGAGAGTAACGCTGGCCCGTCATCCCAGACCGATCAAACTCTACAAAGAGAGGCGCCAGCCGGGTACAAGCTTCGGCGAACGACCGGTAAACGTCCGCTGAATATTCTGTAAAATTATGACTTACCAGTTGCTGCAGAGTATACACTGTACCAAAATGACTTATTTTTATTCTATTTATCAAACCAATGTTAACTTTTCACTAGAAAACTGAGTTTGATGCTGCAGCAGTGGATAACTGCTTACATGTGAGGTTTAGACACCTTTCCTGTTGTGTGAAAGGGAGGCACTGGTATATATACTCAGAGATGGGAATGTACTTTCGGGTAGCTGGGTAGTGCATCCAATCAATTCATTACCTTGATTTGTACAGAGCACTCAATCAATTGGCCTTAGGCCCCTAGCTACCTGGGTGCTGTGAGATGAATGTTAGAAACCCCACTCATCTCATGGCACTCTAAAAAAAAAATTCCACTTTTACTTTTCACTTTTTTTTCCTAGCCTGTTAGGCCTAGCGCAGGCCTAGCACTGGGCCGGCGAGGGCAGAACACTTGAATTGTATACAATACTATTGATCTGAATTGGTGTTAAAATCGGCCAACTCTACCAGAAGGTCCGTGTTTGCTTATAACTCTGTTGTTAACGTGGTTGATGGGTAAGCGTTACTCTCAATTTATTGATCTGAATCGGGGTTAAAATCGGCCTACTCTACCAGAAGGTCTGTGTTTGCTTATAACTCCGATGTTAACGTGGTTGATGGGCCAGCGTTACTCTCAATATATTGATCTGAATTGATGTTAAAATCGGCCTATTCTACCAGAAGGTCCGTGTTTGCTTATAACTCCGTTGTTAACGTGGTTGACGGGCCAGCGTTACTCTCAATTTATTGATCTGAATTGGTGTTAAAATCGGCCTGTGTAGGTAGATTTAATCAATATACAATACTTCCTTACATATACAATACTTCAAACTTTCCCTACAGGTAGCGGAACTCCACAAGAAATATGGGGGAACGGGAGCAGCCGGCGGGCGACAGCCAGAGGAGGACCTGAAGGAGTGTGAAATAATGTGCTTGTCTTTCTGGGGGGAGGCCTACTGGGGAGGTAATTGTTTTAATCCCGTTTTAAATAGTTCAGCAATCACTATTTACATGCCAGAAATGGACAATGCACATGGAATTTCAAACTTCCAGTATTGTAAATATTTGTTAGTCAAGAATGCAAGTTCCCATAATATTGTATTTCATAAAGTAATGAATTAATTTAACCATAAAGTAATCTCAAGTAACAATATTGTATTCTGAAAAAAAAATAATTTCTAGTAAATATCGAAATACAAGTTTATTTCAAATTTGTTTTGCTAATATTGTATTTCTTATGTTTCAGTTATCCCTGGTGCAGCGATATTTGCAGTTGAAGAAAACAGTGAGGGGGAACTTAACACATCGGCCGCCACGTTCAAACAAATGCATGAAGGAGAACAGAAGCAGAAGGCTAGCAGCAAAGAATACGTCCAATCCCAGCGCAAGGAAAAGAAAATTCAGAAGGAGAAATATGGTTTGTCTATATTTTCTATTAATATACATCATTTTTTATTATGAGCATAATTGTTAGATGATTCTGTATTTTTCACAAGTCGGACATTGTGTGATATTGAAAATTGTATTTTGTTCCTATCTACCCACGCAGTTCATTTTCTGGATAATTTTTGCTGCAGCATTCCCCCCCTTTTCTGTTGGTATTTCATGAGTATGAAAATTCCCGGTCGAAAACAATTTTTCAATGCATTTATTTGTTGCATTGTGTTGACCATTTTACAGGTATCACGCCTAAGATGTACAAGCTCCCCAGTGAGGAACGTCGAGCCAAGAAGTACGTCCCCCTGCGCAAGGTCTCTACATCTAAGACACAGCAGCAGGGCACCTCTTCCAGTGACAGTGACGGGGAGATGACAGAGCGGACGAAGAGGCCCAATAAGCCGAAGAAGAAGCGCTGCACTGAGCCCGAGGTCTACAACGAAGAGAGTCTAGTGCAAGGTAATTTCTATTGTTGTAGTTGTCAGTACAGACGGCCCGTCAAGGTGCACCATATACAATACTTCCAACTTTGACCACACTTAGAGACGGAGTTGTCAGTACAGACGGCCCGTCAAGGTGCACCGTATACAATACTTCCAACATTGACCACACTAAGAGACGGAGTTGTCAGTACAGACAGCCCATCAAGGTGCACCATATACAATACTTCCAACTTTGACCACACTAAGAGACAGAGTTGTCAGTACAGACGGCCCTTCAAGGTGCACCATATACAATACGTCCAACTTTGACCACACTAAGAGACGGAGTTGTCAGTACAGACGGCCCGTCAAGATGCACCATATACAATACTTCCAACTTTGACCACACTAAGAGACGGAGTTGTCAGTACAGACGGCCCGTCAAGGTGCACCATATTCAATACTTCCAACTTTGACCACACTAAGAGACGGAGTTGTCAGTACAGACGGCCCGTCAAGGTGCACCATATACAACACTTCGAACTTTGACCACACTTAGAGACGGAGTTGTCAGTACAGACGGCCCGTCAAGGTGCACCATATACAATACTTCCAACTTTGACCACCCTAAGAGACGGAGTTGTCAGTACAGACGGCCCGTCAAGGTGCACCATATACAATACTTCCAACTTTGACCACACTAAGGGACGGAGTTGTCAGTACAGACAGCCCGTCAAGGTGCACCATATACAATACTTCCGACTTTGACCACACTAAGAGATGGAGTTGTCAGTACAGATCGCCCGTCAAGGTGCACCATATACAATACTTCCAACTTTGACCACACTAAGAGACGGAGTTGTCAGTACAGACGGCCCGTCAAGGTGCACCATATACAATATGTCTAATTTTGACCACACTAAAAGAAAGAGTTGTCAGTACAGACGGCCTGTTAAGGTATATATTTCTAACTTTTGAAATATTTTATTCTATTAGTCATAATAGATGACATAATAGAGGAGTCGAGGGAAGCCCGATCTCGATCGCGTAATACTAAGGAAAAGACAAAGAAGAAAGGTGATAACTAAATAACTTATAATGAATACATGTGCTTCTGGTACAGAAATGCAAGTAAATATTTGCTCCTGATAGAAGATTCAAGAAATGTTTTTTAAATTGTAGTAGATTTCGTGGTATTCTAAACTTTAGTTATAACTGAAAGTTTACTTTATATTGTAAAAAATAGACAGGATTGTAATACTACTGTCATTTACTGAATTTGGTACATGTTTTAATTGATGACTTATTTCAACTGTTATTTCTTGCAGTCTTCAAACATACCCCCAAGAAGCGACGGCCTCCTACTGAGAGTGATAGTGAGAGTAGTTCAGAAGATAGCGATGGGGATGAGGGTGCAGACAAAGGTGAGAAATAAAATTGAATGAAATAGAAATGGTACTTATATGTCATAGTGAACAATAGTTGTAACGTCAAGTACTTCTTTCAGCGTTGTGAAAGTTGGCGGTATTATATATAGTGAAAATTCTGACAACTCACAACTGTCTCAGTACAGATTAGATTTTACTCTGCAGCGTTACTAGGTTCTTTCCTATCTCAACATTTACATGATATTTATTTTCTCCTCAGGCCCCAAGAAAGTTAGGAAAAGTCCATGACTACTGGAGAAACAGAGCCAGGAGGAGAAGCTCAGGAAAAAGAAGGAAGAGATGCTTTCCAAAAAGCGTCTACACTATGAACAAAAAGCAGCAGGTACAATGGAATAAAGTGTATAAAATACAAACCATAATATCCATAATAACTTCTATCATATGCATAAATAGCATATTAAGAATTACAATACCTCAATTAGAAACGCTATACCGAGAATGTTCACATCAATAATGGAGCATTATAAAAGCTGAAATATGTAGTTGAATATATGTACTTAATGTACTTTAAAGAGAGGGGCCAGGTGATTACAGTGGGCAGGATCCTCGGGATAGTGACTCCGTGATGACGGGACGAACGTCGACTACACCACTTTAGCCAATAGAACTTCTCTACATGAGTTCAGCTCATCCATTCCGGGTGGAACTCCTGCAGAAGCGGACGAGAGCTAATCTCTGCAAATGTACTTGCTTGGGCCTTCACTCACTACAGAAACTCGTCAAGCAAAAAAAGTGACAGAGGAGGATACATCCTCACTAGAGGGACCCCACTACACAAGACGTTCTGTTAAATCCCCCGGCATCAGTAGGCTAGGACACACTGCTGTCGGTGATCAGGGTGCAGGATTAGGCTCGTCACTAGGCCCTACCAAAGAGACTGGTCCCCGCTTCACCACTCATTCTTTCTACAAGAAGACTGCATGCGAGACTACTACTAAGGAAGACGATACATCACAAAAAAACAAGAAGAGCCTAAAGTAGTAGAACAGCCCACTGTACGAGAAGAGTAAACTGTCCCTGAAAAAACCAAAACCACTCAGATCGACCTAACCCAGATCCAGAAGCAGTTAGTAGCTATGGAGCAGCATTTGGTAGACAAAATTTCAGACAAGATTGATTCTGAAATAGCAGGACTTAAATCGTTGTTGGCAACGGCCATCAACAGAGCAAATGCTGCTTCCTCTAGGGCAGATGGAATAGAAAACAGTGTTCAGAGGATTTCAAATACAGTAAGGGAGTTAAAGGTGGCAGTGGGCTCTAGTATACAAGAATACAAACAATATGTGGACCAACAGATTAAGGACAGAATTACTGACAGGGAAACAACTACGTTCAATAATATAAAAACTTTCCGAATTTCTGTGGGTGTAGAGGAGGGGGAAAAAACATATGTGGAGGGAGAGACCTTGTCTGGTGATAGGGATAAGAAAGATAATCTGAAGGGGACGAGAAAACTGAGAAAAAAAAGTACGCCAATGATGGAGAAGAAGGCGACCATGATAAAAGAGATGAGGAGGAGGGTCATGATAACCAAGGGGATGAGAATGATGAGGAAGAAGAGAACCCTGAGAATGGACATAACGAGGGTGATGACGCCCAAGGGGACAAGGGTGATGGTGAAGAAGAGAACCCTGAGAATGGAGATGATGAGGGTGATGATGCCCAAGGGGACAAGAGTGATAGGGAAGAAGAGAACCCTGAGAATGGAGATGACGAGGGTGATGACGCCCAAGGGGACGAGAGTGATGGGGAAGAAGAGAACCCTGAGAAGGGAAATGACGAGGGTGATGACGCAGGAGGGGAAGATAGTGAGATAGTAGGGCCTACTCAGGAACCTGATGATGATATTATGAGTGTTGAAAAGGTAGTAGAAGTGCTTGTAGACATGCAGGATGTGGTCGCCATCACACCTGCTTCTGGAGCAGAGCACAGTTCCGTTTGGAAATCGGCAGAGGAATACAATATGCTGCTGCGACAACTCCAGAAGATAGAGAACAGTGAACTGTCTGAGTGGGGGGCAGGTACAAAGCATCCTCATATTCTCGTTCCAGAAACTGAAGACAGTTGTTCAGTTAGAATTAAAGAGGAAAAGGTAGATGATGAAGAGACCCAAGACCCAACTGCCAATGTGTCGGCAAGAAATTCACCTGAAAGTGAGGTAGTAATAAAAGATCTATCACCAGTGGAAAGTGCTCAAGGTAAAGTTAGGGGTAGGGGTTGAGGTAGAGGAAGGGGAAGGGGTAAAGGAAAAGGTAGGAGAGGTTTATTAATTCATCATGTGTGACGATCAGGTCAGCAACACCTCCACTCCCAGAAAGTCCTCGAGGTACAGAAAGTCAAGAAAATTACATGACGTCTAAAATAATATGAATAAGAGACACAATGCCCAACTACCAATGTGTCGCCCAGAAAAGGACCTGAAAGTCGGGTAGTAATGAAAGATCTATAACTAGTGAAAAGTTTTCAAGGTAAAGTTCGGGGTATAGTAGAGGAAGGGAAAGGGGGAAATGAAAATTTAACAGAGGTTTAATAATTGTTCATGAACAGAGTGACGGTCATGGGTGAGCAACACCTGCAACACGTCGAACTCATCGAAGCAAATAGCATTGTAAATATTTGTATTGCATATTTTCTATAAAAAATGTCATTATTGTGGTTACTTTATAAGAAAACAAATGATGTTGTGGGGTTTGCAGGAATAATGCAGTGTGAAATGTTTGAATATGTTTATTGTATTGTGCACTGACATTACAACAGTCTGGCCTTCCTGGAAATTGAATATAACTATTATTATTGTGATGCCTTCTGCTTTTGTATACTCACATAATGTTTAAACTGTTCAAATCTAACTTTATAGGAAAATAAATCATTCTGTGGACTTGTTTTAAATACAAGATAAGGAATGGTATGGTAATGTTACTTTTGGACTTATTCAGTAAACTTTCTGAAAATACAAGATAAGGATTAATATTACAGTGTGTTATGCTACTTTGCGTATTGATCAACATTGCCTCTCTAGTTGAGAAAATAAGTGTTCTAATTCGAGTTCAAAGTAACAGAGTATTACATGGTGCTACTTAGAAGAATAAAAGAATGGTTACTTATAGAAGTAACTAGTTGTGCATGCATAAATTGTGTATATTGTATGTATCGTACATTTAAGAAAATCATATTAAACCCTGCAAAAGTCATCTCCCTAAGACATTGAGACACAAATAAGTAAGGAACTATTTTTTTATTTATTGTATGGCATCATAGTTATACAATACAGTTTATACAATGCATAGACCGGCCACCAATACATAATAGACTCGTAGACCCGTAATTAATAGACTCGTAATTAATTAATGGCATAGATGTTAATTGGAGTGAAATTAGTTGGCAGTATTTCATTGAATAGATAGCATTTCCACTCAAATGAATAGGGAGTATTTCATGGGATAGGTAGTAACTACAGCCAAATTACTTGGTAATATTTCATCAGCAGATACTAGTTAGACTCAAATTAATTTGGATAGGTAGCGAGTCCAGTCAAATTACTTGGTAGCATTTGGTCTCCCCAACATAGGTCTCAAAGCATTCTTCCCCCCACGACGCGGACGCATCCCAGTACCTCCACGACCCCCACGACCCCGACGGGTACCACGACCTCCACGGCCCCGTACATTGGTTGTATCCCGGGGTGCTGGACCACCGCAATAGCAATGGAAGATTGAATCCTGACTAGCTTTGCCAGCTAGGTATTCTGCCCTGTTTTGGATGTGACGTTGAACAGGGGGAGCCTCCCTGCCACGAGCATTGCGTAGATCTGCAAGGAAGCTCCTTGCTGCTGAGATCTGGATCTTCGCTTCAATGTCAGGATCGTACTTGTCCGCCACACTCACTGTTGGCAGCCCCCAGTCAATACACATGTTGTGTAGCACACAGCATGCATGTACCAACCAGGATGCTTGGAGTGGCTCCATTTTGATGACTCCACTGCCGTTCTTGGCGAGACATCTGGAAATAAAATAGTGAATAGGGAATTCTAATGGGTAATTAACCAAATTTATAGAAATTATGAATAACAAATTATGAGAAATAAATTATGACAATGTAATTGTTTTGAGGAAATTTAATACACAATGAAATATTAATTTTTTATATTTTTTTACAAAACCTACCTCCAACGTGTCTTGAGTTGGCGTATAGCATGCTCCACCGAGCTACGTGCTGAAGTGTGGCGAGCCTGGTACCATTTCTCCCACACTGGCATTCGGACCAAGTCACGTCCCCTCAGTGGAGTGAGGAGACGGTTTGTGAGGGCGTATCTGAAATGAAAGATAGGAATACTTTAGTCATGAAATATTTCGTGCATACTAATGGTATAAGTACAAAAAATATTGGATGGTTAGAACTACATGTAATTATCATTATCATTACAATGATGATAAATTGTCTTAAGAAAAAAAATTGTTTATATGATGAATAACTTTATAAATGGCACACCCGCTATCTGCAAGGAGGAAGTAGTTCCCCATACGTTCCTGCGTACCAAACTTCTGGGCAAAGAGTGAAATGTCATAGACTGACATGTCATGATGTGACCCCGCAACTGAAGGTTTGATGTGCATGAATCTCTGGGGGGCGTCAGTTACCACCTTTAAAAAATATAAGAATATTACCGAATTAAAAAGCACTAAGTATATTGGGTGGTATTCTATATGGTGCACCTTGACGGGGTGTTTATACTGACAACCATGTCTATCAAGCATATATAATGTCTGTCAAGGTTGTCAAAGTAGGTGGTATTGTATATGGTGCACTTGACGGGCCGTATGTACTGACAACTCCGTCTGTCAAGGTTGTCAAAGTAGGTGGTATTGTATATGGTACACTTGACGGGCCGTCTGTACTGACAACTCCGTCTCTAAGTGTGGTCAAAGTTGGAAGTATTGTATATGGTGCACCTTGACGGGCCGTCTGTACTGACAACTTCGTCTGTCAAGGTTGTCAAAGTAGGTGGTATTGTATATGGTGCACTTGACGGGCCGTCTGTACTGACAACTCCGTCTGTCAAGGTTGTCAAAGTAGGTGGTATTGTATATGGTGCACTTGACGGGGCATCTGTACTGACAACTCCGTTTTTAAACATTGTCAAAGTTGGAGGTGTTGTATATACAGTAATTTTACCATGAAGTTCAGGGAGTGGTAACCATGCCAACAAATGTAAACTGCCTCGCTGTCCGTGGGACAACGGATAGGGATGTGGGTGCCATCAATGCATCCAATACATTGATCAAACTTGTACCTCTCAGCAAATCTAACCGCATTTTCATGGAGATTGAAGCCCTAGGGAAAACAAATTCAAATGAAAAATGTGTCAGGCATATACCATTTTTAGATATTTTTTGTACACAAATGGTAAACAATAGAAAAAAATTGATATGTTGAGAGAGGGTCATTTATTAGATTTTAACAGGGCATATTGTTTTCTTAAAGTTATTTATACAGTTATAAAAGATGCTTACCAAAAAGTGTAGATATGTTGTGGGCAATATGGATTTCAGTAATTATGAATATTGTAGACCAGTGGCCCGTTCCACAATGACTTTTCGTTACAGCAATCACTTTAAGATAACTTTAAGATTGTTTTCGTAACAACAATAGTTTTAGTAAAAGCAACACTTTTATATCTCTGTTTCTATTGGAAGAAATTAAATTCTGTAAATTGATATAATTATGAAGGGAAAAAATTAGAAAAAATTCAGTAATAGTTACAGTTCATTGAGGACATTCTAAATAACTTTTTTTTAATTGTCAAAATGATTTTTGTTGTTTAATTGATTTTTGTTGCTACGATCAGTATTTTGCAACAGGCCACAGGTGTATTTAAATGGTTTATTGGAGCTTGAACAGAGCAGCTGCCATGTGGCCTGGCACTGATTAAGTAGAGGAACTGGGCCAATGTGGGATTTACTGAAATGGTATACATGTAGTCAGAATAATACCAAATATTCTACAAAAAGTATCAAATCTAAATGACAATCATCATTGATTATAATCCAATGGGTTTTTCCTTTAAATAAACTTAGTACTTTAACTTTTTACAAAATAATATTGATTATTTATTGATCACCAATATGGCGACCAGCTCATTTTCAGAGATGTGGTGTCATCTGCACAACATCTATAGTTTAAGAATTGGAAAATTGCTACAAAATGATATACTTCTCCCATTTACAAACATGAACAACTTAATTGTTCATAAGACCACAAGCATGAACTTGTTTTTTATTGAATTATTATTTCTTCTCATCAATCATATTATAAATAATAGGGGTATGATAAAAAAATCCTACTCCTCGTGCCCCGCCATGTACCCTGAGTATTCTACCCCTCATTTTTGTTACATTGTTGTCTTTTCTTTGTAGGCTATATCACTTTTAACACCACACTGAAAAAAGCGAAAAGGTTGGTGTTTGAATTGGGGTTCATTGAAGTATGTGTTGGTAAATGTGAGGATTACTACTAATCATCTCAACAGATTAATTGACCACATGTTATGGATAGACAACACCTCTCGGCGCTCCATTTACAGTAACTTATGTTCCGCTGTCTCTGATAAGGCTGCATTTATGTAGTGTGTATCAAATGATAGAATATATTTTTCTCTGTCTTTTGATATAAATTATATGATTATGATATTGAAACTAATGAAATTAAAGGTGAAAAACCGATTTCTTCACTTTTATTTTTTGAACATGGATATCTCTTTTACTGCTCGATGGATTGTCACAAAATTTGGGGGGCTGCTTAATGACATTTGTATGCAGGGAAGCGTGTCTCAGATTTTTTATTGAGGTCCTGGTTTTCATTTTATGTCAAAAAACGGGAAACTTTTTGTTTATTTTTAAAGTATTATTTTCTAGATTTTATAAATCAAAAACTAAGGGCTAAATAAAAAATCTGAGACAAGCTTCCCTCCAGATGGTAAATGTGAGGATTACTACAAATCATCTCAACAGATTAATTGACCACCTGTTAACTGTAACCAGACTTGATAGCTCAGTTGGTAGGGGATGGGTGTGGACTACTAAATTCGACACAGTGACACGGCCATTTCTTAAATTCGACACGGCGACACAGCCTTTTCTTAAATTCGACACGGCGACACGGCCACTAAGGGACATATCTGACATCATCTTTTCACTAGTGACATACGACAGGACTATTTCTTAAATTCGACATGCGACATTGAGAAAATTAAGGGACAGAGACATGCGACATTGCTGTTTTTTGAATTCAATACGCAACATAAGGACCCCCCATCCAGGGCCCCTCGGGGGCCTGCGTCAAGTGTAGGAGGTGGTGGGTTCAAAAACCCCGGCCGAGTCACATCAAAGACTTTTGAAATTGGTGGTGGGTGCTGCTCGCCTGGCACTGGGTATGAAATAAGAACCATGAAGCATTACTGGTTGGCCTGGTGTAAGGATAATATGACTGGGTGGGGTATCATGTGGGCCTATGACATGATACATCTCAGTAAGGCAGCATTATAGAGAGGGCATTGGGTCACATTGCTACAAATAGGCACCACCCTTGATATGACCCTGGCAGTGTAAAACAACCAATAACCAATTATCTGTATTAGCAAGCACCACAAAAGCTGGATATCAACGTAAAGAGTACTTTCCTAATTACTGGAAACCTATGACATGAGAAGTAAATTAAAGTAAATCAGTTCTAGCTTCTTTTGTTCCTATCAATTAAGAAAGCATAATTTATATCCAGAATAGAAGTTGAACAACAAACAAGAAGCAAATTAGCTGCAAAGTTCCGCTCATGCATGTTTGGGATCTTGCGGAAACGGTAGATCTCCAATCACTGGCAAACGATGAAGCAGTACTGGAGCTCAAAGACACGGAATTGACCACTGGCGCGAAGAATTCCGTTGAAAGAACCACCGAAGACGTGAAGTTACCCACTCCGGATGACATCCGATGAAGAGGAACCTGTAAACAAACCAGTGCTGAGCATTTTTTTAAAGTGAAACACAAGGTATGAAACCGAAAATTTCCAAACAGGCACGACAGAGCTACCGGCTCCTGTTATGGATCTTCCCGGATATACTCATGTTTTTATTGGTAACTCGACCCTCCTCTACACCGACGAAATGTCTTTTGGTGTACGCAGAAGTGTTTAAGTCCTGCTCTATGAGTAATAACACGTGTTATATGTATACAACTCTGGAACTTCCGGGTCAAGTAAACAAACTTGGTATGCAAATATGGCGCCTGAGTCTCGCTCTGAGTTGGTCTACTAATCTCAAACCGGAGACTTTTCTGAGTCCTGCCTTAATGTAAACGGTCCCCTGACGGCCTAAAATATTCCTTCTTATGTCTCATGGTGACCTAACATGTTACTGCACCACCAGGAATGTGTTGTGAATAGCTATACCCTGGAAAACACGAATAGCCTTGCCGGAAAGACGCGCAGCGCATGCACACTGTGTCACCTGGATGACTTGTAGTTTTTTTGCATCGAATTCGAACCCCGAGTGAAACTACTAATGAAACCATCATTTTAGGGCAGTAACCCATGTGCTTTTGTCATCAAATACCTTTAACAATGCAGGGATCCGTGATAAATATCATGGCGGACGAACGGATGGCTCGACTACAGGCCTTCATCGACCAGGAAAACCTATCGACATCTTCAGTGCAGGTCTGCCCTCACGAAGGGTATACCTTACACCATCTATGGCTTGGATCCACGCGGAGGGAAACCCACATAACACCGTGGTGGTTGTTGGAGGAATATACAATTTTCTCCTATGGGAACCGTCGATCAAGAAATTTGCGTCGGCCTTCCACGACGCGGAGGCGATCTGTGACCACATTATTGGCATCATCAACAAAGCTGACATCAAGTACCACCGTAGGTTCCCCACCAGTCTAGTACCTAGGTGTTGAGCTGGATAACTGTTTGTCTATGAAGGCGCATTTCAATAACGTATGGAAGCTAGGTAACCATAAGTTTCCTTATTGAAATTACTAAGGCCGCAAATAACGATCAATGCTGCAGTAAGCATTTTAAAGACTATGTTCGTGGGTGTAATCGATTATGGATCTGTTTTTCTCAGCCCTTTGCCTGCGGCTTGTTTAGAACAACTCCAAACTTTACAGAATAATGTAATCAGGTTGTATTTAGAGGTTAAAGACCCGAGAGATGAGCATGTTGATGATCTTCACGAGGTAATTAATATTAAAAAACTGATACTGAAACGGAATGTTATGTTGATGGTACAAGTCTGGAAAAGTGTATTTAGCCATAGAGCTGACCTAGTGGACCATGGTAGGGTAACCAGACATAATGATGGTCTCCGAATATCACTGCCTGTACCGAAAACAAGAATTGTTCAACATTCACCTTTTTTCCTGGGTGGACAGATGTGGAACAGTCTTCCCTTACACATTCGCCAATTAGATTCCAAAGATATGTTTAAACGTCAAATAACTGAAATGTTACTTGATGGTACCTTGCAGACTGAACATGGCTAGATTACCCTACCTGGAACCTTACATTTTTTGTCTACTTAGCCCCTTTGCTTCTTTCAATTTTTTTAGGCATATAGATAACTTGTGAAGACCAATTTGTTATCACTTCATCGCATTGATGCATCCCTTATATTACCTGTGAGTGTTAAAACAACCGCGTGAATTCATCTGTAAATATATACATAGTTCGTTTTACCGCCTGTTTTTGTAATCAGCACCATGGCTGGGCGGGGCCGGAAACCAGTTGTGTAAACTGAAAATGGTCCAGCATAATAAAATTGTTTTAAAAATAGATATATACAGCTCAGGGAGGGTTTTTTAGAATGGGCCACTACTAAGTCCTAGTACTGAGTGATCTATCACTCACCAACCTGGGACTGCCCACCTGCAGGTGATAGTGGTGGTCCTAATTTGAAGGGGTAAGGGCTGTTTAGCCCAGGCATTGGTTATGTAACCTACTCCTAGCTTCTCACACTGCCTGATTCTAACAACAATTGGAGGACAATGCCCTTCAACTACTGAACATGAGATTGTGTAACCGGTCATTGAGAACAAAGAGAATTAAATGGTTAAAGACATGACTGATTGAGGGAGGCCCCACCATTAGCTACTATACTATATAGATATAACAAGGGACTCCCAAAAAACTACAAATATATAAATCACAAAGTAAGAATTACAACTATGTGGTCCTCCCATAAGTAAGACTGCTTTACTCATTATGAGACACTGTTTAAAAGAAAATTGGATAACATCAGAAGTGATTTGAAACAGAATACACAATGCAAATATGTTCTTATATACATTTAAAGTTATATTAGCGGTCAATTTGCTGTTTGTACAGAGAAAATTAATTAACAATGCAAATACTTTCGCTGTACCTTTCTTTTAAGGAAGTTTTCCACCATATCAATTTACTGTAAATATAAAAAAATCACCACAAAAAGTTACTAGGCATTTTAGAAGCTGAGATATAAGATTTTTTCATTGAAGGTCTGCCATTTTGCATTTTGTGCCCCCGTCGTGGTTATGTTGATATTTCAAGGTTGCTCCCCTTTTATATTCAATGTAGGGGTCCCAGGTGTTATGTACTGACTGGTTTATTACTAAGAGATTCCACAAGGTGGCGCTGTGGTAGTACAAGCATAAGGGGCGCCGACTGGTGGACAATATGGAACTAGTGGTTCCCGCGTTCATACAGATATACTACACTCCTCCACACCAAATATGTTACTCATGTCAATGAAAACATTTTCTTACTATAGCTTAGTTTCTTTAAGTTACTTTTACTTGATAAGATAGATCTTAAAATCTTACTCGTTACTTAGAGTAGTAATATGATGGTAACTTAATAAATGTCTCTTGATAAATGTCTTTTGCTTTACTCTATAAATGTCTTTTTGTAAATGTCTTTTTCTTCTCTTCTTCTCTCCTCCACGCAAAAGTCTTTGATATAATGAACTTTTACTTTATACTGAGCATAATAATTTTTAAAGATGTTACAAATTACACTCAACAGTCTTTGTTTTAACTTCACTTCTTACCAACCGCAAAGTCTCTGAACTTCAAAGGCACGGCTCAGGGCCGCACTGGGTAGCGTCTCTGTGATGCAGCTGGCTCGGACTGAATACCTTTCATAGGTGTCCCAAGATGAACACCTCTCATAGGCGCTCGCTGCTGAACACCTCTTGTAGACACTCGCTGCCGAACACCTGTCATAGGTGCTCGCTGCTGAACATCTCTGATGCAAGTGTGGTAACGTCTCTCAACGACTGCTGGGTCGGAGGCGACACCTCTCCATGGTGTCCTCGATGACTGAACACCTCTCCATGGTGTCCTCGCTGACTGAACACCTCGCCATGGTGTCCACGGCTTCGACCTGGACAGAACACCTCCTCGTGGTGTCCTCGGCGTCGACTTGGACAGAGCACCTCTCCATGGCACTCCTGGCTTCGACAGAGCACCTCTCCATGGCACTCCCGGCTTCGACCAGGGTGGAACACCTTCCTGTGGTGTTCTCAGCTTTGACCTCGGGGGTGGGGCACCTCTCCATGGTGCTCCTGGCACTGGTGTGGCCTTTAGAACCCTAGGTCCAGGGTCCCAGTCGTCTCGCGTTGCTCTCTGCGAAGGCAGTGCATCACTCGGGATGCCACTGCTGGGTGTGACACCAACTCGGGGTGGCACAACACAACTGTGCACTACACGCACAGGGTCTGGGAGTCCCTCAACCAGACTATCCTTAGTCACTTGTTTGACACAGGATTCTAACCTTCCACACAACACACTATCTCGCCTCTCCTTAGTTTCTGAGCACAGATCCTGCTCACTCACAAGACTGTCTGGGAGCTGCTCGACCAGACTAGCCCTAGGCACACACATCTCCTGAGTACTGGTAGTTTCCTCTATCACCATCTCTTTAACACTAATCTCCTCAGAAGTCTCCTCTGGTAGGGGCACACTTCCCTCCCTACTAATCTCTTTAGAAGTCTCCTTCTCTGGTAGGGGCACACTTCCCTCCCTACTAATCTCTTTAGAAGTCTCCTTCTCTTTGAACAGGCTTTCCCAGTTCAGCCTTACTCTCGCTATCCAGCTCCTTCCAAAGAGCGATGTACGTTCGCCTTTAGCGACTACAAGTGGCAGGACCTTCTCCTGGTCTTCATACCTTACTGCCACGTCAACCTGCCCTAGCAGTTTGACTTCGTGCCCTGTGTAACCTTTGAGGTTTATCTGCGCTTCCTGCAGGGGCAAATGCTTTAAGCACCGGTGGTAAATGTTCTCTCCTATGATAGAAACTGCTGAGGCCGTGTCAACAGTGAAAGGCAACGAATGCCCCTCTATCTGCACATCTACCTTTATCTCACTACTCTCTGTCTCTGGTACTGAGGGCTGAACTTCATATAGAGAAGCATAGCTAACTATCTCCTCTGGCCTTTCCTCCTCATCAATATAATGCGCATGACCTCTTCCACGTCTGTGGCCTTGCCCACGGCCATGGCCACGTCCAGACTGTGGACCACTGCGACTATACTGTTGACCCCCTCTACCAAACTGCTGGGGTTCCTGATCTATCTCGTTCTCACAAGCCCTTGCTATATGTCCATAGCCGTTACACTTATAGCATCTCTCATTCTTGTAAGGACAGTTGAACGCTTCATGGTTCATGCTATGACAGCGATAACACTTCTCTTGTGTTCTGCCTCTTCCTCTACCTCTAAAGTTATAGTTCTCTCTCCCTCGCTGAACTCTGTTTACTTCTTTGGCTGGCTCTACTTTACTCTTTAGCTCTTCGGCTGGCTTCATCATCTTACTATTCTGTCGAGCTGTGTCCATAGACGTACTGATCTCTACTGCTCTTTCCCAAGTAAGAGCTGCTCCCTCACTCAAAAGTCTGTTCTTTATGGCATCTGACTGCACACCTGCCACTAGTCTGTTTCTAAGTCTCTTCTTGATCTGATCTTCATTACCAAAACCACAATGAATACTAAGTTTCTTCAAAGCAACTATGTAGTCTGAGACTGTCTCACTCTCCTTTTGGCACCTTGTGTCGAATGTGTAGCTCTCTGCTAACTCATTAGTGCCTGACATATAGTGTTTTTCGAGCAACTCGGAGAGCTGGGCATACGTTTTACCCTCAATGTTCGCAGGGGATACCAAGGCCACTAACAAGTCTACCACTTCCGGTCCTACTAGGGAAATAAAAGCGTCTACTTGGTCCCCATCTGCTATTTTGTTGATCCGCATCCACGCGTCAAGTCTTTTTTTATAATTCACCCACTGTTCTTTATCGGGACTGAACTCACTAATGGTTCCTATGATGGTCCTAGGTGGGGGTGGAGGTGGATTTGCCATTTTGATGTATTTTATTCACACAGATGTACTTGGGAGTCACTTTGCACTATTGCACTGGGTTACTGTGCACTAAACTTTGCACTGCACTGATTCTCACTTTATTTTAGTTTTTACTGGCATTTTCACTAAGTCACTTTTTCAATGTTACTGATCTTCACTGATCACTAAAATCACTTTTTGCACTGTTTTTACACTGTGCACTACTCCTTGAAAACTTTGGGCATGGTCCCTGGGCATTAGATATGGCTTATTTCACAACCACATGGCCCTACTTTCAGAATTCACTTTCACTTTTTTACATGAAAACAGCTATTTTGAGTCAGATTTTCAGTTATGCTTCTTCTACAGTCTTTACAGTTACTTTAGGATATCAGCTAACAGAAACCTATACCAGGTTGAGCATGATTTCCTTTGGATTTCCTTCGGATTTCCCGATCCGATCCTTCGTCGCCAAATGTTATGTACTGACTGGTTTATTACTAAGAGATTCCACAAGGTGGCGCTGTGGTAGTACAAGCATAAGGGGCGCCGACTGGTGGACAATATGGAACTAGTGGTTCCCGCGTTCATACAGATATACTACACCAGGGAATCTGTATCGGCGATCGCGTCGCCGAGCGATAATAGAGGAATTTGGCGAACTACAACTTTGCCAGTCCAATTTTCTGGGTTAAACCTACCTCAGTGTCCCCCACACATGTCCCAAGACTATTCTGTGTACAAGATGACACTATAAAAGTAGTTTTCAGGTAGTGTATCCCCCTGTATTTTGATAATCCATGCTTTCACTTAGGCAGTGACAGAGAAGTAGAAGTCACTGGCAGCCATGTTTACTTTGAAGTAGAGTTAGCCACAGATTGGTATTTACTTGTGAAACTTCACTTTCAGACTTTGAATAATTATTCTGCTCGATTAGTTAAAATATAAATATTGTATGTTTATAATTATGAGTAGTCTCACTGAGATTATTATTGTACTTTCTTTGGTATGGAAATAAGAAACTATAGAGTAATGGTTTGAGAGGGAAAATGACAACACATGGAGTGGGCTTCCATTGCTGAAAATGTAGGAACAAAACCAAGAAATCTAACCATCCAGACCTATGTACGGTGCAATAAGGTATGTCTAACAAAAATGATGTATGCCCTGCATTGTATGATTCCCCTAATATTGATTGACATGCTCTGTATTGAGATGTAAAGCCAAAAGTTTGGGCCAGGTATCTGTGACCTACATATGGTTTATAATGTTATCATCCAGTGTCAGCCTAATGTGTATGCATGAGAGTTAGTTACTACCAAATGAGTAGTATTATTGTGGCGCTCCTCGAGGACGGGCCGGGCCAAGCGACGGGGGGCGGCCTGCGGAGGCTGGGCGGCCGGGGGCGGACCGCGCGGCCCGTCTCGAGGGCTTACTCCGGCCCCGCGACCGGACGGACGGTCTGAACAAGCCAATCACAGTGCTCCCTTTCTGGCCAATGGGAGGGCTGCTCTCCCCTCCTTGACTGACCAATCAGAGCACAGCATTGTTTACTCCAGGGGAGCTCCAGGGGAGTGGGTTTGGGGCACTGGAGAGTCTGGAGTAGGGTGCTCTCTCTGAGGTCTGTGCTTTCAGTGCCCAGGCTAGATAAGGGGGGCTCTCCTGGGGCTCTGCTCACTCTGTGTTTTGTTGCTGTAGGGTTCAGACCTTGGTAGGTAACCCTGATCTGTGAGACTTAGAAGGCCTGTTTGGCTCTAGGGGACTGTTACTGGCATAGCCTAGTTTAAGGCTGGTTTTTGATATACTTTGTGGTGGTTGTTTTGCCTATGTCTGTTAGACTAGGTTGTTTTATTAACTTTTAGTTAATGGTTTTGCCCCACAAGTATATTTTGACTTAACAGTTTTCCCCTAAAGTTTCAGACTTGCTTAGTTTGGCCTGTTCTAGATTAAGACTTTGCTTATTTGGGCCTGTTTTCCAAATTACAGATTTTGTTTATATTTTGTATTTTTCTAAGTACAGACTTTGTTTACCTTTTTGTGAAAAGGGTATTTGTGTAACCTTTATTTGTGGAACCTTTATTTGTGTAACTTATTTTTGGAAACCTTATTTGTAACTTTGTGTTACAGTTTGTACATTCTGGCTTTGTACTTTACTTTGTAAATATCTAGAGAGATTGTTTTAATAAACTTTGTTCAACTTAAGTTACTGTTGTTTGGTCATTTGTCACACTTCCAATCCTAGTGATCAACCTGGTTTAAATTGACTCCCCGGGCCTAACCTGACCCAGGGAGCGCTACAGTTTTTGGTGCCCGCGACCAGGATTGGAGATAGCTGTGACTTTGACCAATGATATTTGATAGCCATACACAACAAGAAGTTATTACATTTTTCAGACGACCTGCTTGACCTCTGCTTGACCTTTGACCTCAGCTTGACCTTTGCTTGCTTTTGCCCTGCTCGGACATGAGCCAACCTCCCAAGAAGGTGAGCTGCTACTGGCTGTTTTGTTGATGCCTTAATTAAGGAAACTTTTTGCTATGCATGCCTGTGCATGTCCTTGTTGTGCATGATTTGTTAGGTTCCTGTGGGTACAGGTTAAGCAGTGCTGTGATTTACAGAAGGGTGACCAACCCCTTTTTGTGAGTGGTTATAACTGGACTTGTGTCTCAGGTCTGGTTCTGATTTGAGTTAAACCTGTAAAAGGTTGTTATTTTGTGAGTTGCTTCTGAGTAGTAAGGATGGATTTCCTGAACAGAAGTGTGACCTGGCTGTTGTCGCCTTTCCATTCAGCTGGGATAAACAATGCCCAGCTGTATGCTGTTGTTAGGCATCAGGTCAATGATGGACCTGATCACCCTGACAATGATTGGGACACAGTTTCTCACATTAGTAAAGCCAGCCATTTCTCTGGCGCTAGGTCACAGGATGGCAGGGCTACGCCAGCTGTTAGCAGGGCTACCCCAGTTGTTAGGGGGCCTAGGCAGGCAAGTCCTGTTAGGAGGCGTGAGGCCAAACGTGCCAAGAAGATGATTGTGCCCATGAAATATGATGGGGCAAGTGATCTGGAGGACTTTATTGGCCATTTTGAAGCCGTAGCCCTCTGGAATGAGTGGTCTTATGATGAAAAGGGCATGCAGCTGGCTTGCTGTCTAGTACAAGATGCCAGGGAGGTGCTGACTAGTGTAGCCCTCCCCTTGCAAACAGATTTTGATTCTCTAGTCTCAGCCTTGAAAGGTCGTTTTCGGCCTCCTGGCCAAGAAGCTCAGTTTACTTTTAAACTGATGAAATGTGTCCTTAAGGCCGACGAATCCTTGGCAGCTTATGCCCATGATTTGCGCCGGTTGGCGATTCGTGCCTTTCCTGGTGAAACACCAAACGAGAGGTTGTTGATTAACATTTTTGTCAAAGGGTTGCGTGACAATGGGATGAAACGGCATGTCCATGCTTTCACCCCTGCTACCCTGAGGGATGCTGTGGATACTGCCACAGCATACGGTGTGTATGACGATACTGTTAGCATGAGTCAGCCGCCGAAGAAGAAGCCGGCTCCTGTGGTTGCCCCTGTGCAGCAGACTCCTGCTGCTGGTGGCAATGCCAAGAGCCAACCAAGTAAACTTGATCAGGTTCTCAAAGAGCTTGAACAAGCTAAGCAGCGAATTGAAGACCTTGAGAAGAAAAAGCAGCAGAACTGCTCTCATAGAAGGAAAGATTTGTCAGAAGTGGAATATTGGTGTTGCCACAAACTGGGGCATTATGCCCATAAATGTCCTGTCAAGCCTGACAATTCTGCTGACAAAAATGGGGAAACCACCTCAGCTGCCCAGTCGGCTGGAAATGGTGGAAACCCCAGGACAGAGAATTTAAACTAGATCCGGCTGGCCCTCTGCCCAAGGGCAAAGCCACCAATTTAGTTGTAGATGAGGATATCGGGCAGTTGATTCATGTCCGGGCAGTGGATGATGAGTGTTGGTTTGTAAACAGTCATTCTGCCGGATTGAATGTTGAATGGTTTGTTGATTCTGGGGCTGGGCATAGCCTGATTAATTTTGAGAAGTTCATGGAGATGGAGCCTATGAATAGACCTTCTCTCAGGGCGTGTCCACTCCTGTTGAGAGGAGCTGGAGGTGAGGCTCTCAAAGTTTACGGTGAAACAACACTTGAAGTTCGGCTCGGCAGTTGTTGGTATGAGATACCCACCATTGTAGCGGAGTTAGGAAATTTTGAGGGCTTACTGGGAATTCGGTACTTACGGTCAGCCCTTGAGTGCCAAATGGACCTAGTTAGAGGCATTTTGTCAGTTGATGGCAATAAGATCCAACTCCATGAGAGGATGCGTGATGGTGTAGCCCAAGTTAGGGCTGAGGTCGGATTTGTTGTACCAAGCACGAAATGGTTGTCTGTGGAACTTTGTGTAGCCACTCACTTTTAGCTAAAGAAGGCATTGTCGAACCATCCCTTGAGTTTATGCACCGGACTGGTGTCTTGGTTCCTAAGGCGTTAGTTCACCAGGACCGAGGGAGGGTTATGGTTGTCCTTTCAAATTTTAGTGAAGATCCAGTACGTGTCAAACCGGGGACCGTACTCGGCATTTGGACACCGGCTGAGGAACTGAAGAGTGTGTCTGTGGCTCCTGTATCAACCGGGGGAGGTCGGCAGTCCCGCAGATCTTGCTCGGTTGAGCAGTTGCCAGAGCATCTCAGGCCACTAGTGGCTGACGCTGCTAGTGGGCTGAGCAAAGAGGAGCTTGAGATGCTCGGTGGTCTCCTGGTAGAAAATGAGGATGTCTTTATGGGGCCTGATGGGCAAGTTGGACGCACTGGAGTTGTGAAACATGTGATTCACACAGGGCAGTCCAGACCCATAAAGAAGCCACCCAGACGTTTTGCAGACTCTCAGAGAAAAGTTATCGAAAGGGAAGTTGACTCTATGTTGGAAAAAGGCATCATAAGGGAGAGTGACAGTGCCTGGGCCTCACAGGTTGTTCTGGTTACTAAGAAGGATGGGTCGGTTCGCTTTTGCGTTGATTACCGCCATTTGAATGAGGCTACGGAGAAGGACGCTTATCCGTTGCCTTATATTTCAGACTGCATGGATGCTCTCCATGGCAGTCAGTGGTTTTCAACCCTTGACTTGGCCAGTGGCTACTGGCAGGTTGAGGTTGAGGATAACGATAGGCAGAAGACCGCCTTTGTAACCAGAAAAGGGCTTTATGAATTTAATGTCATGCCTTTTGGTTTGTGCAATGCTCCAGCGACTTTTGAAAGACTTATGGAGAAGGTTCTCCGAGGTCTCCAGTGGGAGACTTGTCTTGTCTATTTAGACGATATAATTGTCCTGGGCAAAAACTTTTGATAAAGCTCTTTACAATCTGGAATCTATCTTTTCTCGGCTGAGAGATGCTGGGCTGAAGCTCAAGCCTACCAAGTGTGACTTGCTCGCCGAGAGAGTTGGATTCTTGGGTCACATTGTTGGACGCGATGGAATTCAATGTGACCCGAAAAAGATTCAGGCTGTTAGTGAGTGGAAGACTCCAACCTCTGTTACAGAGGTGAAGAGTTTTATGGGTTTGGCGAACTATTATCGGAGGTTTATCAAGAGCTTCTCAGCGATTGCGGAGCCCCTGAACAGACTGACGTCAAAGACCAAAGAGTTTTCCTGGACTGAGAAATGTCAGGAGGCCTTTGAGTCTTTGAAACGAAAGTTGACGGAGACTCCCATTTTGAGTTATCCCTCTCACGCTGAAGAAGATTTGTTTATACTTGATACCGATGCTAGCGATGTTGGGGTAGGAGCGGTGCTCTCCCAGGATGGTGGGCAGGATGGTGAGGAAACAGTTATATCTTACGCAAGTAAGACCCTGTCCTCCTCCCAGCGTAACTACTGTGTTACCTACCGGGAACTTTTTGCAGTAGTTTTGTTTGTAAAACAATATAGACATTATTTGTTGGGTCGGAAATTTAAGATTCGTACTGACCATGTGTCCTTGAAGTGGCTGATGCGTTTCAAGGATGCTGAAGCCATGGTGGGACGATGGGTCCTACAGCTGAGTACCTTTGACTTTGAGATTGAACACAGGCAAGGGGTCAAGCATGGTAATGCTGACGCCTTGTCGCGGAAGGTTCCTAAACGTAAGATGGCATGTTTGCGGGACTTGTGCCCAGAGTGCCCTACGGAAGACCATTTGCCTATGAGGATGTGCATTCTGTTGAGACTAGTTGGGTTCGGCCAGACCAGAAAGGGGTGTCGCCTCTTGGGTTGGATCAAGGAAATAAGGCAGGTTTACTGCCTCCTTGTAGACCCACACGTTCCGGGGGGTTGGTGTGTGATCCATCGCCCAGGATGGGGAGGGAGTTGCCCTCTAAGCCAGATTCCAGTGTAACAGCTAGGGAGCTGTTGCCTGGGAGGTTTGCGTGTGCTGGAGATTTGGTTGAAGGGTTTCCGAGAGCTCAAGAGAGGGGGGGTACCCTCTGGGCTGAATCAGGGAGGTATGGCAGGGTTGCCATCACCTGATAGGCCTACATGTTCTGGTGGGTTAGCGTGCGATTCGCTGCCCAGTAAGGGGAGGGAGATACCCTCTAAGCCAGATCAGGAGATGACAGGGGTTCTGTCACCTGTGCGGCTTACATGTCTTGGGAAGGAGGTGCCCGAGTTGTCTAGGCAGGAGCCCATTTTTCCCTCTGATTACATTTGTGATGCGCTCAGTAGCGAGAGTGAAGAGGAGGAGGCAGACGGTTTCTTGGGAGATCGGACTGAGTCCGATTGTCCTAAGTTTCTTCCAAAGGACTGTGGGTTGAGTAAGCTACATGCCAAATTTGTTTTGGAGCAGGATGCTGTGGTTAATCCAGTTATTTCGGATGCTGTGAGGCAAGTGGCCGACCCAGATGGACATTGGGAAACAGCATCCGAAGGTAATGAGTCAGAGGATGACTTGGCTGAGGGGCTGTCAACCGAGCCTAACTGGTTCGACACATGGTCCCTGGAGGATCTCCAGCGGATGCAGCAGGAGGACCCTGTTGTTAGGAAAACCCTCCAGTGGAAGTTAGTTGAGGTTGGCCGACCGGATAGGGAGACTTTACCCAGATATGACGAAGATACCCGAGTGATTTGTATCCAATGGTCTAGTTTAGTTGTCCGGGATGGAGTTCTTTACAGGAAGTATGTTAAGGGGGAAGCTTCCAGTTGGTGGCACCCCTGAAGTTACGGTTTGAGATTTTTCGTGAGGTCCATGCCAGTCGGACTGGTGTGCATATGGGTACCAAGAGGGTGATTGCCCAAGTTCGTAGGAAGTTTTATTGGCCTAGATGCAAGAGTGACCTTAATAGATGGTGCAGGGAATGCAACATATGTGCCCAGATAAAGCCAGGACGAGGGCATAGGGCACGCTTGTGGCAGATCCCTACTGGTTGTCGTTTAGACCGTGTACACATTGATGTACTCGGAGAGCTTCCTGAAACAGATGGTGGTAATAAGTACATTTTGGTCCTAACAGACCACTTTTCTAAATGGGCTCATGCCTGGGCTATGCCCAACCAGTTGGCCCAAACAGTTGCAGACGCAGTGATGACTGACTTTTTCATTGTATTTGGGTTGCCAAGGCAAATTCATACTGATCAGGGGCCGAACTTTGAGTCACATTTATTTAGTCAGATGTGTTCGATGCTCGGTATTGAGAAGACTCGAACGACTCCTTACCGGCCCCAATCAGATGGTCATGTAGAGAGACATAACCGTACTCTCCTACAGATGTTAAAGGCTTATGTAAATGACAATAGGGATGATTGGGATGACCATCTCCCTTATGTCATGGCTGCATATCGTGCAACACAGCACGAGAGCACCGGGTGTACTCCGAATCGTTTGTTTTTACATAGTGAGGGTACCTTGCCTATTGACCTCATTGCGGGTTCACCCCCTGAGGATGAACCTTAGCAGTGCCCTGTAGAATACATTGAGTGGGTACGCCAAGTCATGGCTGGTGTACACCAAAAAGTGTATGGAAATTTGGAGACGAGTCGAATTCGTCAGAAGAGAAATTACGACCTCCGAACCAAGCCAACCCGTTACCATGTGGGGCAGTTTGTTTGGAGGTGGTATCCACCCTCATTTAAGAGGAAACTTGGGAAGGGATGGGTTGGACCATACAAGGTGGTCGGTTGTCCCACCGATCTAAATTGTGAAATCCAACGCTATCCTGATAGCGGGATGGTTAGGGTCCATGTCGACCATCTAAAACTCCATTATGGAGAGTTGCCGCCTCAGTGGCAAGAAGTGGAGGAAGATGATGTGTCAGAACCTGAAGATGAACCACAGGAGGTCATCCCTGAGCCGGCAGGGGCTGACCAACACCGTGATGTAGGGGAGGATTCTTCTGATGAAGAGAGTGATGCTGGAGAAGCCTCTGGAAATACTAGTGATCCTGTAGTCGTAGAAGATGTACCTGTAGAGGCACACCCAGAGGGTGACGTAGTAGAAGTCCCCTCTGGGGATAGTAGAGATAGGCGAGAGCCTGTAGTTTTGAAAGATGTCCCTATGGAGGGGAGTGCCAACTTGAGGCGAGGGTCTAGAGTCCGAAGGGCTCCGAAACGTCTTGACCTTTAGATGTTGGTCTTGTTTAGTGTTTACGATGCTTGACTTAAGTTAAGAACTTTTATCTACCTGTTTTGTGCTTACGATGCTTAACTTAAGTTAAGAACTTAGTTGTCGATTTGTGTTTAACTTACGCTGAGACCTTTAACGTTGCATATTAATTTGAAGATTGTTGTTACTTTATATGAGATGGTCCAGAAAAGTAAACTTGTTGTTCTTTGTGTTGGCAGTCGCGGAATGAGGTGAGCTGTCACCAGTGTGGCGGCATCTTCGACGGTTACAAGGAAGTGTTCGAGCACCGGGCAAGGGAGCATGGGGACGCCGTCTACTGGTGCCCCTACTGCCCCTACCTCAACACCAGCCGGCAGGTGATCATGGGTGGCCACAGGAAGGCTCGCCACCCAAAGACCACCATGCTCCTCCAGCAGCTTAAGCGCACCACCTGGGACGAGGTAGCTGGCTCCCTGGAGGAGGCGGCTCCCTCCCTCCCTGACCAGGGGGCACTGCAACCGTCAACCGAGCCTGCGGACCAGGGGGTCCGGCGGATCACCAGCGAGACCGAGTGGGAGCGGACTGAGACGGAGCGTCTGATCGAGACGTCCGTAACGCTCCTCACTCGGGTAACCATCGTGATCACCAGGTATGTGGGCGGACATGAGTCCAAGAAGGTGGTCACAGAGGTCTTCGGCCGAGACCCCTCCACTACCTCCTGGGTCCGCAGCCCAAAGGCCCTTCCGACCGCCACCGTCGGTGGGCTCGAAGACAACCCGGCAGGCAGCGGGCCAGACCCTGTGGCTGACTGCCCTGGTGGAGAGGGAGTTGCCGGCAACTCCAAGGACACCTCCACCAGTGGCCAGGGGTCGGCTCGGAAGCGTCGGAGCCAACGAAGCTACAGCTTAGAGAGTGAGAGTGAGAGCTCTTCGGACGAGAGCTAGGCTCTTTTTGGACATTGTATATAGAACATCTACACTGTACATACTTACACCAGTGCTAAAGAGACTTTATTTTATCCAAGAGAGCGTTTTCAAAGACTTTTTATATAACACCCAGGAGGTGTTTTGGACTGTTTATGTATTTTATACTGTACTGTTCCATGTTCTATGTATTTTGTACTGCATTTTTATGTATTTTTGCACTGTTTTGTACTGTTCTTCTTTGGTAACAATGCGAGGGCGCATTGGTCCAAGGAGGGGGGCGTGTGGCGCTCCTCGAGGACGGGCCGGGCCGAGCGACGAGGGGCGGCCTGCGGAGGCTGGGCGGCCGGGGGCGGACCGCGCGGCCCGTCTCGAGGGCTTACTCCGGCCCCGCGACCGGACGGACGGTCTGAACAAGCCAATCACAGTGCTCCCTTTCTGGCCAATGGGAGGGCTGCTCTCCCCTCCTTGACTGACCAATCAGAGCACAGCATTGTTTACTCCAGGGGAGCTCCAGGGGAGTGGGTTTGGGGCACTGGAGAGTCTGGAGTAGGGTGCTCTCTCTGAGGTCTGTGCTTTCAGTGCCCAGGCTAGATAAGGGGGGCTCTCCTGGGGCTCTGCTCACTCTGTGTTTTGTTGCTGTAGGGTTCAGACCTTGGTAGGTAACCCTGACTTGTGAGACTTAGAAGGCCTGTTTGGCTCTAGGGGACTGTTACTGGCATAGCCTAGTTTAAGGCTGGTTTTTTATATACTTTGTGGTGGTTGTTTTGCCTATGTCTGTTAGACTAGGTTGTTTTATTAACTTTTAGTTAATGGTTTTGCCTCACAAGTATATTTTGACTTAACAGTTTTCCCCTAAAGTTTCAGACTTGCTTAGTTTGGCCTGTTCTAGATTAAGACTTTGCTTATTTGGGCCTGTTTTCCAAATTACAGATTTTGTTTATATTTTGTATTTTTCTAAGTACAGACTTTGTTTACCTTTTTGTGAAAAGGGTATTTGTGTAACCTTTATTTGTGGAACCTTTATTTGTGTAACTTATTTTTGGAAACCTTATTTGTAACTTTGTGTTACAGTTTGTACATTCTGGCTTTGTACTTTACTTTGTAAATATCTAGAGAGATTGTTTTAATAAACTTTGTTCAACTTAAGTTACTGTTGTTTGGTCATTTGTCACACTTCCAATCCTAGTGATCAACCTGGTTTAAATTGACTCCCCGGGCCTAACCTGACCCAGGGAGCGCTACATTATTGTCTGCCAGCCATGTAGAATTTGTGCTGAGGTTTTTATTGACCATCTGTGTGTGCCAAATATAAGGCAAATCTATGTAGGATTTATGTCAGTGTAAATTAAGATCTGTCACTTCTGACTTTTATAAGGGCCAAATATATGCCCATGGTAGTTTAATATGATATTTCATGGTAAAACCATTTATTTTACGCACGTAGCGTGAGTCATACTGTGTTAAAGTGCAGTTTCTAGTAGAGGAAACCTGTGACTGTAGTGTCACTATAAAGACATTTAATGTCATAAAGTAAGCTCTAAAGTATATTCTATGAATATTATGCTACTCAGATAGCCAAGTGTGAGAGCTGTTTTGTACTAAAAGACACAATTTTTCATTACAGTTTTCACGGTGTTTACAGAAGGTGTTTATCCAAGGTGCTTACGATGTATCTACAACTTTACTCAAGAACCAACACTTTTTAATAAACATCAGTTAACTACTAAAAGACTATTGTTCGTCCGTATATACATGGGTCCGGCTACAGAATCATCATAAAAAATAAAACCAAGAAATCTTGTGGCTAAAGAATAAAATCTGTATCAGAGGAAATGGTCACTTTGGAGACAGTGACCGATATGGTGACAGAGATTGAGGTCGGCGATCATTTGCCAGCCGCTACAGAGATAGGGACCGTGACCGCGATAGGGGCGGTGGGCAGTATGGCGATAGAATGGACCAACGAGATGACGACCAGGTACCAAGCCGAGATACAGGAGGAGAACGACCTCGTGTAAAAATAAAACCGCGTAAGAAGCGCATTGAGAAGACAGCTAGTCAGCCGCAAACTAAGTCGTCTATCTCCAGAGGGCCTAATCTGGTCAACACGACCACCCAGGAGGGGGAAATAAAGGAGCGACTAAAGAGGCAACGCGTCAAGGAGATAGAGAAGCTGGTTGGAGATAGCACCCACCAGAAACCAGCACAGGACAAGGGCAAGGCCCAGTCACCCAAGTCACCCAAAGATGCGCCACCTAAAAAGGTGCGGCCACCACGGCTTAAAGTAAACACATGGGCAAAAGGAAATCCACAGATTATTCCTGAAGACCCCCCGAAAGAAAATGCTTGGACGAAGCAGGCAGCGCGGTCCGACTCAAACCCTAAGGACAAAGGAGAGAGGACCTACGTCAAGAGCTACTTAGAAAAATCCCGAAACTATTGGAAAATCCCGAAGGCGTTTAATTCGGCGGAAATCACTGTGGATTTCGGGTGGGAGTGTATCGGTGATCGCGTCGCCGAGCGATAATAGAGGAATTTGGCGAACTACAACTTTGCAAGTCCGATTTTCTGGGTTAAACCTACCTCAGTGTCCCCCCACAAATGTCCAAAGACTATTCTGAGTACAAGATGACACTATAAAAGTAGTTTTCAGGTAGTGTATCCCCCTGTATTTTGATAATCCATGCTTTCACTTAGGCAGTGACAGAGAAGTAGAAGTCACTGGCAGCCATATTTACTTTGAAGTAGAGTTAGCCACAGATTGGTATTTACTTGTGAAACTTCACTTTCAGACTTTGAATAATTATTCTGCTCGATTAGTTAAAATACAAATATTGTATGTTTATAATTATGAGTAGTCTCACCGAGATTATTATTGTACTTTCTTTGGTATGGAAATAAGAAACTATAGAGTTATGGTTTGAGAGGGAAAATGACAACACATGGAGTGGGCTTCCATTGCTGAAAATGTAGGAATAAAACCAAGAAATCTAACCATCCAGACCTATGTACGGCGCAATAAGGTATGTCTAACAAAAATGATGTATGCCCTGCATTGTATGATTCCCCTAATATTGATTGACATGCTCTGTATTGAGATGTAAAGCCAAAAGTTTGGGCCAGGTATCTGTGACCTACATATGGTTTATAATGTTATCATCCAGTGTCAGCCTAATGTGTATGCATGAGAGTTAGTTACTACCAAATGAGTAGTATTATTGTCTGCCAGCCATGTAGAATTTGTGCTGAGGTTTTTATTGACCATCTGTGTGTGCCAAATATAAGGCAAATCTATGTAGGATTTATGTCAGTGTAAATTAAGATCTGTCACTTCTGACTTTTATAAGGGCCAAATATATGCCCATGGTAGTTTAATATGATATTTCATGGTAAAACCATTTATTTTACGCGCGTAGCGTGAGTCATACTGTGTTAAAGTGCAGTTTCTAGTATAGGAAACCTGTGACTGTAGTGTCACTATAAAGACATTTAATGTCATAAAGTAAGCTCTAAAGTATATTCTATGAATATTATGCTACTCAGATAGCCAAGTGTGAGAGCTGTTTTGTACTAAAAGACACAATTTTTCATTACAGTTTTCACGGTGTTTACAGAAGGTGTTTATCCAAGGTGCTTACGATGTATCTACAACTTTACTCAAGAACCAACACTTTTTAATAAACATCAGTTAACTACTAAAAGACTATTGTTCGTCTGTATATACATGGGTCCGGCTACAGAATCATCATACCAAATAAAATCAAGAAATCTTGTGGCTAAAGAATACAATCTGTATCCTTTCTTTTGAATTATTTTGGAATCCAGTGGTCATTGTCAAAGATATCATGCTGATTAATTCAGCCATTTTGGAATCTGTGGTATTGCATTGGATGAGTATTATATCTATTGAGCCCTCTATGTTATAGACAACTGATATTGGAACCATTTCCACTTGTCTAGATACTTTAGCAGCTGAAAATCAAGTTATTTCTCAATATTGGTCAGCCATCTTGGATTTTGGATTTCCACAATGACTTCAAATGTAAATAATTAAATTCCCTGACCCTTAATCTCCCTATTTTAACACCATGTCTCTTTAGTCATTTTAGAAGCTGAGATAAGATTGTTTATAGCATTGTTTTTTTTGCCCCAATATCCGTCCCATCAATATTTCAAGTAGGCTCCCCTTCCAGATTTGATAGTTATGCCTCAGAGGTGTCTTATACCAAATTTGATGCTTTTATCCGCCGTGTAACGATTTCACTAAAAAATGACCTTAACAAACCCCAATAATAGGCCAATTCACTTTTATTGAATTCTCTTTAATATACGGTGACCCAGTGTTGCCAACTTTTTGAAGGGTGAAATCAAGGACCCTCTGTATATCCCCCCAAATACCCATACTAAAGCCATCTTCCAGGTGGAAAATTTTTGATTTTTGATCATAAAATAGAGCAATTTTGGGCAAATATTTTATGTTTTCAGCTTAATCACGGAGGTTTTATGGATTTAGGTCTTTAAAAACGGAGGTTTTAGGCATATGTTTCAGGAATCACGGATCTGATCCCCCAAATCACGGATCACGGACCCTTTACTTTTGACCTATGAAATCACAGAGGTATCCGTGGTTTTCATGGATGGTTGGCAAGGGGCCCTTGATGGGGGGGTGCCGATGTCGCGTGTCGGAGATAAGAAACGGCACTGTCACTGTGTCGAATTTAAGAATAAGCCCTGTCGCATGTCACTAAAGGCTATGTCGCATGTCACTATGTTTTAGAGCCAAATGTCATGTCGTTAAGGCCCTGTGTCGCATGTCGATTTTAAGAAATGGCCATGTCGCCGTGTCGAATTTAGTGGTCCAGACCCATTGGCAACACTGTATACCAAAGGTCTGTAATAAAAGATACCAGAAAAGTATTATGTATCGGGCTACAAATGCAGGGCAGTTACCTGTTGAAATCAGGAACATCACTCAGGGAAAACCTATCTTTTTGCCTGGACTGCGGCATATGCATGATAATCCTGTGGGTGTCCACTATGGCAGGAAAATGCGTACGTTAACCGGCGGCCTTTGACTACAGATGGCGCTGTCACATCTGGAAAGTCGGCGAATGTGGAAAGTCGGCGGTGGGCGATAATATGACTAACATGGGTACTGCGCATGCGTGTGGCAAAAGTGCCTACTCTCAAACAATGTTTTGTCAATCAATTCTTTAATGTTGTAATGGGTAGCAAGCTAAATATATATCCCTCTCATCTTTTAAATATTCGAAATTCATACCTAAACGGCTAACTTGTCCCTATTCCACAGTTTGTGGAAAACAAACATGTTACGAGAGTAGGAACTTTTTCTACACGCATGCGCAAAGTCGCATTGTGACCGACCGCCGACTTTCCACATGCGCCGACTTTCCAATCATTACAGCGCCACTATCGGCGAACCTCTGCTGGTATCCTGCAAGCCTGTTCTAATAAACATTTGCGATTCAAGACCCAGCCACATTTAGCAACTGAACCCGACTCGATGGCCGATTCAGTACATAAGGTAATTATTGTGGCCTGGTCTAATGTGTGATATCATTAGTACATAATAACATTCATTATATTATTGTTCATCAACTAATGGTTTTCACATAATGTGTTCTCACCCTTATGACTAGGACCCATATGTAATATGTAAATGAATATTAAATATATCAGAATCAATGACTGCAATGAATGTATATGTTTTGGGGAGGGGAAGGAAGATCACCCATGGTGAACCCCTGTACCAGAAATAAAAGCTATCAACAAAAAAAGAAAGCTCAAATGACCAGAATCAGCCTGAAGAGTGAAATCATCAGACAACCTCAGTGAGACGTAGACTAAGTAAAAATAAACCATTGGAGAACATTATAATATTATACTGACACTAGAACACACTGGGAGAGTATATAGGTTTTGCCATGGCAACGAGGTCGACCACCTTCTGATATTATCACCTTTTATGTTTCTTGACCACTACTAAAATGGTGACAGTCCATGAAAAAAAAAAAAGAATTCCAATGGACAGTCCTCCATGAACCTGTTAAAAATAAACAGTATCAGGGTCCGCGATCAAATTTCAAATTCTGTCTTTCCGTAAGATTATCCTGTCCGCCAATTTTTCACTGTTATTTCCAACAATTTTTCTAAATTTAAAAGCATTCAAATGCAGAAAAAAAGGAAAACCTAACAAGAAGTCAAATCCCTATTATTTTGAGAACTGGGAATAGACTCTGTTCCAGACCTCGCACACTCGTCACGCTCCAGTGGAGGCTGGACAAACAAAACCACGTGGTGGGAGTGGTGCGACACCTGATTGGTGGAGGGTCATTACATAATACTGATAAGGCCTCTGACGTGTGCTCCCATTGGCCAATGAGTAATTCAAAACATTTAATATTGAAAAATATTTATAAAATACAAGGCTTACATTCATAGTAATGATTCATATATCAGTGAAAAGAGGAAGATCTGCACTATGTACCCATGGTTAAGGCATTATTTTTACTTTGCATGCATACAGAGTTCCAGGTGGTTGAAAGTCACCAATTTACATAGGCACAAAGAGAAAATAACCCCAAGCTTGTCTGGGTAGGCCTTCTTTGGCTGCATTCCACACCAGGTGGCGTGGTCGGGAAAATCATTTATTGCAGAACCTGCCTAGTGGCTCACCTGATTGGTCAGTTGTGATCATAATTAATTTGCGTTTCAGATACCAACGTGTTGGCATCTGCCAAGGCAAGCATCTATAGTAAACCTTGAAAATTACTTGTGCTTTTGCGTTGACCCACTGCAAGTTTCACCGCAAGCAATTTCTGTATTCCACTGTGTGGTGCCTGGTTTACTTGCGGTTGTGATGAAGTTCACGAAGACTGCAACTAAATTGCCCACCACAAGCAAAACACCGCATAGTGGAGTATGGTCTTTCATGTTCTTGAATTACATAAATACAGTGGTCCCCCTCTTATACGGCCACCCTTGGGGAATCATAAAATTGGCCATATAAGAGGGGTGGCCGCTGGTGAGGGGGACACTTGAGTCTGATATTTAGCTACTACAAGTAAAAAGAAGTATGGTTGAACATATGGGTTCAAAACAAAGTATACATAAACTAAATACATAAACATCACTGAAAGGTGTTCAGTGAAGTCTGTCCATGGGGCCAAATGGCGCGGAATTAAAAAGTTACTTAATTCTTGGCACCACTGGACTTGTGAGGGCGGAGGTGAGGGGTAGGTGGCCAAGGTGAGAAGTATGACAACTGCATGGTGACCGTCTCTGCCGCACAGAACTTCCGAGGGGGCAGGGGAGGGGAGGGGGGGGGGGGGCAAGGTGAGACATTGTGACAACTAGTGAGCGAATCTGCCACATTGGACTTCTAAGAGGGGGGGGGGGGGGGTGACCAAGGTGAGATAATATGACACCTGGTGAGCGAATCTGCCACATTGGACTTCTAAGAGGGGGGGGGGGGGGACCAAGGTGAGATAATATTACACCTATGACCTAGGGAGGAGGGAAGGGGAGGATCGGCCAAGGTGATACATTAACTTGATTAAGAGTGGCCGCTGGTGAGGGGTAGAATAAGAGTCTGGGACCCATACAGGGATGTAAGTCAGGGTCAATGAAAAAAAAAAAAACATTATAAAGAAAATCTGAAATCATCTTGAAATACTTCAAAAAGTGTTGTAAGAAATTAATTTTGAAAATTATCATATGAGGTGATGATCTGAAAACATCTGAAATCAGACAAAAATTTGAAAACTTACATCCCTGCCCATAAAAGGTGACCGCTGGCCACGTCTGAGGGGTGGCCTCTGGTGAGGGATAAAAATAGAGAGAAAACAGTCTGTGCCAGCATTTTGTGGCCACATAAGAGGGGTGGCCGCTGATGAGGGGGGCCGTATATAGGGGGATCACTGTACTATACACTGTTAAACGCTAGTGTAATGTTTATGGTTAATTGTAATTATTGGGGAATTGTTTAAGATGTTCACTGTCGTCGATATTGATATTCCTAACGGTTGCTAGTCAAGTGGCAGGTTAGTTCACGAGATGGGCGCTCAATCCATAACATGAACAACGCTTGGCAGTAGGTCAAGGTTATTTGTGGATACGATGATGCGTACATTTGCCAGCGGAGAGATGATAGTTTCTCTAAGTGTGACAACCTTAATCCTATGGAGAGTAAGCTTTCTCCTAGAAGTCTGCCTAGTCTCACGCTCAACAGTAGTGCAGTAATTCTCATATAAGTCACCAGATGTCCCTGTGGCTTGTGCAGCTATCTAAACCCCTCGAATCTCTCGATCCGTATTGTCCAAACGTTAATGATTTTCTCTCTACCCTTACATCGTGCTCTCGCTTCTTATAGCAGTCTGGTATTGATTTTACCCTAGCATCGACGCCTGCTGGGAGGTGTACCCTGCTGAACACTGCCCATCAGGTATATTTACACCTACCAGTGGCGCATGCCATATGTATACAACGTAACCTCATAAGATATATAATTTGGAAGAATTCTGATTATCCCCTTGCGTTCAACTGGTGACCTTCACATCATTTCAATTGTTTATATGCGCAAAGTGAATGAGTTAATTTCTACCTTTGTGCACTGTTTCTAAATGTGTGTATTGACAGACAGTATTATATTTCAATATCAGTGATGATGATGTTGGAGTTTAACGTTGGTTGGTTATTGGGGTTTAAAGCCGTAGCAACATCTTAGGTCATATCACGGCGAGAACAAGGTTTTGACAATTTTGATGATAAGGTCTGCTCAGCAATTTTTCAGATATATGAAGACCAACTCCAGTTTTTGACTATACCAATTGGCTGATCGTATCTATGGGGATGGAAACAACGGCAAGTCAAGGTAGTGTAGCAGGCAAGACCGAGACTCAAACCCAGGCCAGCCAAGTGCAAGGCGAGGATGTTAACCACTACACTATCCCGCCCCCCTGAAATATTAGTTATATACAACGCCCATAAAAGACATTGTGAGCACCGTTGTTGCGCCACAGGCTGTGAAAACGCACATAAAGGATAGACTCTGGTAGTTCGAGCCTATATTTCTGTAAATGAACGTCTGATTTGCATAATTTAGATATGCCACTCTCGACTAGAGATGCCACTCCCCACTGATGAAAAAATAGGAAAAGTAGGAGACCACTTTTCCTACTTTTTTCTAGAATCATTTTTAGGAGGGAAAGAAATCTAACATTAAATTCGTAATCAATTAGCTTGAAACTTACACAAAAATACTCTAAAACATATTTCAAAGTAATGTAGGAAAAATTGCTCACACAATCCAAAATTACCAAAAAGTAGATCCTACAAAAGAGGGGAAAATGCAACTCTGCGACTAATGAAAAAGTAGGAAAAGTAGAAAACATTTTTCCTAATTTCTTTCGAGAAGCAACTAGGAGGGAAATAACCTTTAGGAATTCAGACCTGACATTGAATTTGTTTTTGAATAGATTGAAACTAACACAAAAAATGGCATCTCTGATATTAATTGGTAAGTCAAATTGAAAGAAATATTTTGCTATATACAAGAACATTGACCAGTTTTACTTTAAATTCAATTTGTAACTTGAAAATTTTCGATCCATTATACAAAACTTTGTTTTGATTTCTTTTAGCATTTCCCAGCAGCACTCACTTCAGACAAAACTGCTGGATGTAAATAAATAAACGCAAGTCACAACAAACTGTAATTTCTGCTGATGATATCATTTTAATTTCCGAGAACACAATTATCTTAGTATATTTACATCAAATATATTTCTACTTTACATATCTATTTACAAGTTGTTCTTACTAAATAGACATTCATTAATCCGATTTTTCAGTCTCTATAGACTTCTTATCTGATGTTTCTTTTGAAGTATCCATATCTTCTTTAACGTCTTGTGTTTCTATTTTCCGTTTTTTGGGTGGAATGTATGACCCCATCCCTGCTGCTCTCTCTGCTTCTTCTTGTGAGTAAGGTTCATCTCGCAGAGCTTTAAGCCTGAGAAGAAATGAAAATAGTTTTATTGAACACATCGATTGCTTTTACATTCATGAAAAAGAGACTAAAGAGTCGAATACTTTTTCGCAAATAAAATTCTAATTTCCCTCCACAATTTCTTTAGGCATCATACAATGTATAGATAAATACATTTTAATGAATAAAATATATGCTTGACATGATCGAAACTCAAGATTTGGGCTCTTGGCCATTAGGGACGACGGCTTTTTTTCTTAATATCAGAAATAGGAATTTTTTTTACTGTATTCTTTAAAATCATGATTCTCGGATCGGCTGATGTTAGTTTCGAATACTGACATCCAGTAAATCATATCATTTTTACCAAAAGAAAAGAAAAGAAAAACATGTTACAGGTGACATACCTCCGTTTATGGATCTTTGATTTAAAATGATCTTTAAGCGCTGTGTCGTCTATGAAGTATCTCCTGAAAGTGAAAAAAAAGCACTTAAAAACACATGCTTCACACACATTCAAGTATTACTTTGCACTAATCTTTACTATTTTTCAAAGAAAGCATTAGGGACTAGAAATCTGAAGATTTTCGGCCAGCTGAAGATGCCGGCCGAAGATGCCTTGCGGCATTTGAGAGGTAAACCATACACTGGTCCCCCGTGGTAATTCCGCTACTCTATATATACTATTAGCGATAGCGGACAGGGGCGGGACCAGCCTAGGTAAACCATGGCCATGGTGCCAGTCTGCTACTCCCACCTCCCTCCCCCTTGCTTGTCCAGCCTCCACTGGACCGTGACGGCCGCGCAGGTCTGGACCCCTCCCTCCCTCCTCCCCTCTCCCTCCACAGGCGTCACGGCTGACTGAGCGCATGGACGGTGGTACAGGGGGGAATGCTATTGGTCAATCAGATTGACCAATGAGTGTATAGCTGCACTGACCACTTACCACTACTGGGTTGGGAGGGAACCAATCATAGGTGAATACCTGAGGACAGAGGGGGCAGGGGGAGGGGGGGAGGTGCTAATAGCCCAATTACATACCTCAGTGCACAACAACAAAAGAACAATTCAAATCCGGTATGCCTCCTTTGATGCCTTTGCTTACACTACATTTATATCATGATATCTTTGTATAGCGCAAGGCATAAAAAATTATTGAAACACATGTGTTTTAAGTATATCACTTTTAAAAAAAACTCTCTGAATTACTGATTCGATAATAAGAATTTCTTGACAACTATTTTAAAATTATCATATAAACTTAGAGATGCCGCCACTCAGGACTAATGAAAAAATAACAATCAGAAATTGAGTTCTGACATTGAATTAGCATTTTTATGGCTTAAAACTAAGCCAAATATTCTATGAGACATACATTAATATGACGTAGAAAAAAACTGACTTAAATTAAAGGAAATGACATAAATTTGATCAACTGATGTATTCTAGATACTGAAAATTGTTTCCAAGGGTGTTTTGCATGTTTTCTGAAGTTTAAAAATTCCTGTGTCTTATTTGTGACTATGAAAAAATTGTAAAAAGAAAATAAATAAATAAACCGACCTACCTTACCAACATTTTTCAACCTATGATACCCGAACACAACAATTTTTTTTTTCTTCTTAATTTTGGCCCTTCCTGAACACACATCTTTTTTAAGCTTGAATGTTTTATCTTATAGGATCTTGGGCTATTGGTCGGGGAAACAATGAAACATATCGGGCCTAAAAACATTTTATTAGATTGAAATCATTTACATCCAGGGCTAGCCCCACACGCATCCCCTCCCCTGCTAACCCCTGCGCCGCAAGCCCCCCTCATCATGCCAACAAAAAAAGAAGAAATAATTGTGTTCAGGTAACATAGGTCGAAAGAAATAGGGTAGGTAGGTCGAAAAATTTTGTGTGTGTGTTAACTTACCAAGGAGACCCAGGCAGTGTTGGAAATAAAAATAATATTCCACATATAGCCTAAAACATTTTTAGCATTTAAAATACTTTGAGCATCTATGTGCGGTGTTATGGTTTTCCATGCTATTTTAGGTCAATTCTTTTGGATTTTGAGAAAAAAATAATTAGAAATTTCCTTTAAAAAAAGTTAGGGTAGGGCCAAAAATTTAGGGCAGGTAGGGTTACCTGAATACAACATTTTTTTTTTTTTTTTGCCTCTTGGCAATTCTCTAAGACAGGTGTGTGTCATATCCTTATCTAGGTTAGGAAAGTCCTTAGTTACAGTCATGCATGGGTGATCGTAACTAAGGCCAGAGGGAGACAGATCAGGCTAGAGATAAGGACTGAATCAGATAAAACTGTCCCCCCTTGAGGTTGTTAAGCAACTTTAGCTAGGGATTCCCCCTACCCTGTCTCTGAGAATACCCAGTCCAGAGACGAATACCTTTGTCTAACCCCAACCCGCTTGAGAAGAATGGCAATATACAGAGACGAATTATTGTCTAATCCAAGGGAATACTGGAGATAGGTATATTACATAAAAAATTTAAAATGCTACAAAAATATTGAAGAACGAATTATCAGCCAGATACGGTGTCTAGTTTTAATATCCTTTTTGAATTTTGTCTCTATCTGCATTGGTTCAAGAGTTACAGCCAGTTATACATGGTACACTGGTTTTGCTCTGTCAAAATGACATATGAATTTAGGGGGCTCACTGTGCAGCTCGGGGGCAAATTACAAACCAAAACTATATGTCATTTTGAAGGGAAAATGCTGTAGATAAATATTCTTGCAGGTTCATCAAATATTTTCTTGATCTTATATCTTCATTTAGCAAGTGAAAAACTCGGTCACAGCTTTTACCTCAAAAACAGGGGACACTTTTTGACAGGAAAACTGGTGGAATGTAATAACTAATGTACCTACTGGAGATCTTGGTCCGCAGGAGAATTCGGTCCAGGAGAACTTGGTCCAACAATCTTTCTAATGCCATGGGAAGCAAACTAAATATATATCCCTCTCCTCTAATAGATCTCAGGATTCATACCTAAAAGGCTAACTCGTCCCTATTCCACAATTTCTGGGTAAATGGGTATCAAAAACACAAGTAGACCGAGTTCTCCAGCGGACCGAGCTCCCGGACTGAGTTTTCCCGCAGACCGAGTTCTCCAGACACCATCCAGAATTATACTCATAATACTGGCTGGGTAAGTATGTTCCACGAACCGCTTATTATTTATGACATGAGCCCGTCTCAGAGAATCACTTGAGATGAAATTGAAGAATGTATGACAGATCCGTCACTGGTACTCACGCGCAGTGCAGGCAGTAGAATTGAGCGTTACCGGGAAGATCGAAATCAACCTCTTGATTCAGTAATTTCTCTGCTTTGCCCGGTTCCATGTCCCTGTCAACCTCGTCCACATCTTTGGTTTTCCTCTTAGCCTTCATAGGATTCCTAACACGCTTTCTATCTGCCCTACCCATGATAATTATTGTCTTGATAGGTTTTAATTCTGACAGTCGACGTGAACACGTGCAGAAGTTTATCGTAGACCGGAAATGGACATAGCGGTAAAAAGAGTGAAAGTTTACCAATCATCGCCTACCCGATATCACGGCGTAAAAACCGACTTATCCACTTTTCGGTATAATAAACTCTAACAGCTACTATAAATGCATATTTATGAATTCTCTGTGCCTTCTTTTAGTAAGTAGGCCACAATAAATCCACATTTCTGTTTGTAATTTGAAGAAATATCGATACAAAACAACGCATTTTGCCCTCTGGCGTTTGTTAAAAGAACCATTTTGAACATTCAGTGCGCATGCGTAACTCACTACTTCCGTGAGGAACAGCACGTTGTGAAAATGTCTTCATCAAAGGACGCCGAATCTACGGGGGTTTTACCTTTTGTTTACAACTTTTTGGCCGACAAGTACAGCGATATTGCAGAGAAATTCAGGAAGAAAGTTGGAGTGGTGAGCTTTTGCCCTGTCTTTGATTTAACTGTTTCAAATGGCGGTCACTACGGCAACACGTGGTCGCCACCTCGCACCTGTTCTGTCCGGTCAGTCTGGCCGTCCCCTGTTACGCTATTATTTAAAATAGAAACTCTTAATCAGTACTGTTTGTGCAATTATTACAGATTTATATGTAGTATGGGATATGTATACTGTAGTCCTGCTTGCGTAAATTCACCGCGAGTATGGTGTTACTGTAGAGTGCAGCTTCACGAGGTGAAGCCACATCGTGAGACGTGACACGAGAAACGGGCCCCCTCCTCGCCTCTTTAACCCTTTGCTGACGGCACCAAAATGAATTTTGACAATGAGAACTGGCATAGGATATTTCATTTTCAAATTGCTATTTTCCAAATGAGAGTTTTATGGTTAAGTTTTATATCAATATACAACCTATTGAACTATTGTTGATGTTAGATTTAAGACTGCGTAAGATTCGTGTATATCCAAGTCTTCGTAAGTTGCTTTCCAGAATGTCTGAGTAATTCAGACCGCGTTTAAAGTTTGTCCATTCACTTCCCAATAGTTCAAAAGAAATGAACGATGAGGGAGCTTCTTAATATGAAAGGGTTTTTATTCAATAAACATCTCATCCCGAGTCAAAGCCACCATGTATAAGTCTTCATCAGTCCACCTCCCATCTCCTATCAGCAATCAACCACATTTAGAACACGAGTTGCTCCAACGCCTTCTAGACCATTCTAGCATTCAGCTCTAACACAATCCTATGTCCGAGGTAGTGGATATTCGTAAACTCCAGTCTGTTACATGGAGTCGATGTACTTACTCCAGGTATAACTCCTTGGTTAAACATGTTTCTTCTAACCAACTAACTCACTAACTGCTCGCTCCCTACCTTGCAGCGCCTTTTATACTGGTTAACAGGTGGCGCTAGGAGCGTAAGATATTTCTCCTAGAGGTAGACTAGAAGTAGACTTGCTAAGCCTGATCTTTGTTGGATTATATATTATGACAATGTATTAAAAGTACTAAGCCATTAGTACATTCGACGGCGGTCAGGTGTTTGAGTTTAAGGAGGTGGACGACATAGCTCAAACCAAATGAATATAATGAACTCCCAATTTTGATGATTGGATATATTTGTTAACCCATGGTGGGGTGGCCTTGACTCTCGTGGTACATTCAACACAGTATCAATAGATTTGTAGATCCGGTTTCAACACAAATTCACAGTGAAATTATTCATTGAGTTGATTTCCACATTTTGAAGCTCAAGGTTAGCAGAACTCGTTCATAAAATGACAAGGTAAGTGTTAAAATTGATAACATGATTATTTGGATAACAACGTAGATGATGACATAATCATGGTTACAAAATGACAAAGTCAACTTTAGAGGATGAAGTATTCGTCATCTTTAGGTATTCACTTAGTACGTGCCTTGTACATTAAAGTCAGTTCTCAGCATCGTTAGCTGATTTTAAGATTCAAAGATTGCGACACCCGTGCATAAGGTGACAAATTCAGTTTTGACTTAGTACGCGCATGTACAGTTTCTGATATTTATGATTTGTAACACAAGTCAACAGAACTCAACATATATACAGTGTAGGGTTGTCTTAAACTTCTAAGAGTAACAAGTGTACATCAAATCCAATTTCAGAACAAATTAACACAACATAAGTCAATTCAGAGAATTCGGACATTTTGAACGAACGACTTTCATGATACAATGCGTGTTGAATTTCAATCAAATTTCAACCAGAACAACATTATTTACAATAAATACAAGGTCTCTGTATCAGGTTTAGTAATACCGAGCAGTTGGAACCAGAAAATACCACCATTCCCGTCACGCGTCCGCCAGCTATACTTAGTACACGTGTACTTAGCGGGACGCTTGACTGGAGTTCCCCCCCCAAGGTTTGACCTCGATTTGGATCCTTCGGGCGCGAAGCGCCCGGATGGCAAATTTCTGCTTCGATCAAACTTTCAAGTTTGATTGTTCGACCTGATATTTTGGGCCGATATGAATTAATTCTGGCGCTTGATTATGTTGGTTGGGGACCTAAACTTTAGTTTAGCACAGATTTTATAAGAAATTATACGATGCTTTGATCATGCTAGCCGATTTCAGAATTTGGATCTTTTGGATCAAAAAGGGGTTTTCCAAATTAGCCTCGTTTTGACGTCATTTTAATCAGTGCCGACGGTTGTTTTATCGCGTGTGGACGTACTTTTACAAGCTTAGCCCTTTTTTATTATTTCGCCTACTTCCACCATGGTTCGCATAGCAATTTTTTGCTCAGACCGAGAGGGTGGAATTCAAGAGTACCCCGATCTTCTTCTTTCGGGTGGTGAGCACACCTGTGTGGTGTTTTCCTGCCGAGACGCCTCGACGGCTGAACTATCTGGATATGCGTTTGCGCATCACGTTATGTGGCCAGACGATATTCTGGTAGTCATGTGTAATTTGCTGGACGTTCTTACATGGGACGAGGAGTTAGACCTGTATATTCCACTCTACACTAGCTCCGATGCCGCAGCAAAGTTCTACGCTGAGACCATCAACCGTGCCTTCTTGAATATTAAGTCGCACCCGGCCCCGTCGACCTTCGTGATCACGACCCCCTCTGGATTTGATGTTCAGCGCTGGGCTTTTACTGACAGTGACGGTTCACTCCAGAAATGGGTGAACCGTCTCATACCCAAAGTTAGCCGGGAGGTGCGCCGGGCCAACGATTGGTTTGGCGTGCCTACCGCGGACACGGGGCGGGTGCTCCACGCCATACGGACAGTCGTCGACGGCAACATTACAGTGAATGATTTCCGTGAGCTGGAGGACGGCTACCGACCTTCAGACAGGATCATCAGACGCTGGGCGCGGGTGTTGGGGCGGTTGATCGCCCGTCTGCCCGTCGTGGCGCGCTAAACCGTCGGCACTCGGTTTCTTGTATATACTAATTCTTATTGATTTTAAACAAGTGATTTTATGATCCAATTCCCGGCCTGTGATTGGAACACTTAATTCTGGATCGTTTTCACCGAGTGATTCTGGTGATTTAATTCCCGATCAGTACCTAGTCCACTTAAGTTCATGTATCCAAGAGGCTTCGGCCAGATCGTTCTTACGGGAGCTCCGGACTGTTAATATGGGAGGACTCAGATGTTTCACCGCTCTTGCTCGTCGTTGGACACCGCCCTCCTCGTAGAGACGGCCCCTCGCCCAGCCCGCTCCGAGACTTGGTGAGTACAGCCTTCTTCCTATTGTTCTTTGCATGTTAGGCTGGCTACTAATCGTAGATTTTAAGGAGATTGTTGGCCAAATTCTTCTTGGTGGTTCTCGGCTCGCCCTCACGTGGTTGTATTCCAGAAGCTGATGTCACTCCCGGAACCAGAAACTGTTTCGCTGGTGATTTTAGTAACGGGTAGCGTGGGCGGCCACCTAGTGTTTACTTTTGGTTCCAAGATGGTGGGCGCGGGCCGAGAGTCAGGATCTTTCGTACTAAACTTATTATCTTTTCCAGGTCCTGCGGTATGTTAGGGTGATGTAGATGAAGCAATGTGACACTGTTGGCACTGAAAAGCGTCAGGCTATATAATTTTTAGTGGGCGGATTGTTTAGACTAATATGATCAAGCATTTTACCTCGCGCGTGGTTGGGCGATATTAGGGGGTTTTCTGACTAGCGGTTTGTTGACATTACCGATCTAAGTAGGTTTTCTGGAGTGTGGGTAATTCGTATCGTATGTTATTGTTTGATGCTATTAGCTGTTGGGGACTGACACTGCACATGATAATCAGGTATGGGTGGCCAGAGATTCCGGTCTGAGTTGTACAACACAAGATTTGCTGTAACAGGATTCTTTGTTTAGTCGTTATACGTACAGGGCATTAGTGTAAATGTCTACATTGGAAACAGTTCACATGGGGTGCCCTAGGTAGCAAACGCTTCCTAGGGTGTTTTACCCTGGTAAGTTTTAGATGACAGTAGGTGACCAAGTATTTTGGTCCAGACCTCCCAGCATTAGATTGGCTGTGACAGAATTCTTTGATGAGTTGTCCCCCTTACAGAGTACTGGAAAGATTGACGTGTCGGCCACGTAAGGCGACACCACAGGTGGAGCCGTCCAACGAGCTGTTGGCGACTCCAAGGTAAGTTTGAGATGTAGTGGCGAAGGCCACAGATACCCATCCCATGTTTTAGTCTAACAGCAAGACTTCGTCAGTGTCATCGTGTTAGAATAAGTGTTAGAGTGAGTATTATTGTCCAGAGTCGTCTCGAAGAGGAAAAAATACTACTGTGAGGAGACCGAGATGAAGTCTCTAAGACACTGAATGAACTCCCAGATGAAGATTCTGTATGAATATAATGAAAGAAGGAATGGTATCCTCATTAAGAGCTAGAAAGGCACCAACACCACAAAGATTATCAAGCGTCCCAAGCAGAGATACATGTGTGTGCACCGTGGGAGTTCGTACATTCATAGATCAGGCCTTAGTAGGCGCCGTTCCATTGAACGCAGAAGCCACGCTTATCAGTGCCCGAGATTGCCAAACATCTCAGACAGTGATATCCTTGTGATGAATGGGTGGGAGCCTATGCTCACAGGTCGGGGACTGAGCCGTTACAAGAACATCCACCTACAAAGGTTTCATGAGTGCCCGAGAGTTGATGCAAAACTGTCCCGCTCAGATTCCCTAACCGACCTCATGGGGAGATAAGAATAATGATAGGAATTGGATCCCTGGTGATTTACCTTAAGGGGTCACAAGGGTCAATACTCTTGATAACACTCTTTCTGTACAGTGTGTTAGAATAATTACCCAATACACTCCAAAGATTTATACGCAAACAAGTTAACACCCCCTTCAAGGGTGACAACTGTTCTAACATATTTGACTCCATTTTATGAAGCATTCGCTTTAAAACCCCAGTTTTGTTCTTATTGAATGATTTTGTTACGACAAAATCCCTTCTTTTCCTTGCTAGTTACAGGTGGTAGCTCGGCGTTCACCCCCTACATTCAGCTTGGGGTTTGAAGACCGAGTTCCACTTTATATTGGGTAGTGGCGCCCTTCTGAATGCAAACGGGTGCGCCACTAACTCCAAACGGCTCACTGAATAGATATTATACCTATGTTAACAGTGACATTTCACTGTCTACCCTATACTCTACATCACATGGGGAAAAACCAACATGGTAAGCGGTTGGGGTAGTGTTTTCATTCCGTGAGGTATAAATGTCATTAAAGGACATTAAGTAGTAACTGTACAAAGGAGGCTGAGATTATTCGTTCCTTATTTGTTATCACTAGAGGATCGGGTCTCAGATTCAGGTTCACTTCTGATCGGATTCCCGGTCCTCATTAGTTACATGTGGTTTGTCGGTACTCTCCCATTCATAGGACCAGAATGGGCAGCACCGAGTTTCCATTGTTATAATTGGGAGCAGACTGCATATATATTTTTTTTTTTAATATGCAGCCTACACCCCCTTTAAATTATAGAGATGTGTAAATGCATCTCCTTAGATCACTTACTTCCAGACAGCACCTAGTAAGTCGGGCCTTTACCGAAGTACAGTACAAGGTTAAACCCGTTGTTCAGGTCTATGCCCGTTTCTCTTGTGGAGAGTCAAGACTACTCCTGAAAAGACTCCGCCCCCAGCTTATCCTAACTATGCGCATGCCGGGCAGGGATAGGTAGTGCTAAAGACAGAGTTAGAATTTTTTTATCTCCTTTCTAATAGATCGGGTAAACTTATCAGCTCTGGGTGTCAACCAAGTTTATTGTAGCTTGTTCATCAGGGAATCAGTAGTCCATGTACCCCCTCTTCAGCTCAACTGTTGAGCGGAGACCTGGATACTTTTAGCGCCACGACGGCGGTCAAGACTAATTTTCATTCATTTATTTTATTTTCTTTTCCTCGACGGCGGTCAGCTCTGAAGCCGCTCATTTTCTTTATTAATTTTAATTATTTCTAATTTTTTACCCGGGTCGAAACTTGACTTCTTGCCGTTTTGTCTCTGTCCCGATTAAAACTGGTCTAAAAGTGGTCTAAATAATTTAGTCTTGAATTATGGGCAGTTGTTCATATACTAGTTGTCGTTGGATCCTGACTTTTATGTTAAAGTCAGGATCCTTTGACCTAAGACATACGGTGATCCAGTGGCCATTTACACATAACCAAGACGACGGGGCTATTAATAAGGACAGCACCTCGCTCCACCGCCTTGTGAGTTTTCGCTACAGCTTCTCCCCCCCCAGGGATGGCTTATCCCGTCTGAGGGAGTCGCAATATAGTGAGAGAGAGCCGAGCACCCTGTGAATGTCACCAATTCGCCATTGTCCCGTAACCACATTTCCTTGTGACCTCCGTTATAGCTCCCAAATAGAGCACGCCTTGTCAGGATTTGCACATATCCTTGCCGCTGCAGCGTGTCTATGCCAGGAGCAAACGAGCCACGTATAAGGTACTCTCGTGTGCTGTCACAGAGCGTCCCCCCTGAGAATGTTACTAATTATTCTGCGTTCTTATTATATTTTGCCCAAAATTCCCTGAGGAAGAGCTCTTAGTTACACAAATATTGGTTTGCTTTATATATTAGTTTTTAGGTAAATTTCTTTCTACTCGTCGATTTTTTTTTTGTGATGAAGGGACCGCTTGTCAGGAGCCAATCCACCCGGGGCATAGTGACTGCCATGGTCGGGCGTCCACCCCAGTGCCCTTCGCAGCGTCGGTGACGCGTAACCCCAACGTCCTGCCTCCTGTTAGGCACCACTGACACCAGGCCTGTGGGCAGGCTCCTGCTGCTTGTGCAACCCCCTCATCTTGGAGAAGAGTATATATGTAAGCATGCTAAAGAATAGACAGTGGCGTTCCCCAAGTGGCTCCTGTACTGCAGCCCGATCCTAGCGGTAACAACAGCACAGGGGCCAGGTGTAGATGGTACTTGCTTGGGGAAGTTCACTTCGCTCGTTGGGAGCATTGGTCCCGTTGAGCGCTCTTAGGTTTTATACAGAATTTTGAGTTTTTCTTTTAAAATGCTGAAATTTCGCGACACTAGGATCGGTTCCAAATGGTTCCCTACTTAAAAAGAGTTGCCAAATCAATAACAATTAGAGTGTTGAGCTAGGCTACCGGGCATGGGACACTCGACTTGAGCGAAATTTAGATAACCCATGGGTCCATAGAGAGACGGTTGGACCAGCCTACCCGAACTAAGTTTTTCCTGACTGGTGAATCCTTATTGCTCAGGCTAGTCAACAGAACCCTACCTACCCAAACAGGTATCGCCCAGCGAACTTCCGGTAACATTTTAGTTTTAGTTTTCGTACCTCTGTGTTATTAATTCACCAATTTTACCTGTACAGTACTAGGTCAGGTTTTACCACTCGTTACATTGTCATATGATAACTTCATAAACCGTTCCTGGATTTATTTCGGATGTCCCTGGCCTTATTGTCTTTCGTGCAGATCCTGTTCCGGTCGCTGTTGAGGTGGGCGTGGTCGATCTAGGAGGAGCGTTAGGCATTGTTCCTTGTCCCAACACCGGTTGAGGCCAGTCCGCTCCGACATCGGACCACCCTGCGTCGATGAGGCGAGGTACTCCCATGGGTACAGGAGTGGCTAGCCCCGAGGAATATCTCAGTAGTCTGGCCCTGGTATTGTATTTTAAGTTACTCATCATCAGACGGGCGAGTTTTTTAGATACCCTCAGGGTGTCGGGTAGTGGCACCTTAGATGGGTGCTGTCCAGGTCTAGTTGCTGCTCCCATCAGCTGCGCCCCCCAGGTTACCGTCAGAGTATACTTCAGACACAGCTGGGTCACCAGTAGATCCCTAATGAGCACATAGCCTTCAGTATAAGTGTGGTCTGAAGGCATAGCCAGTTCGCCTAGGAAGATTGTTTCTATCATATGTGGATTGGCAAACTGTACGTACAACCCATCCACAGTTTTTCCTCTAATATTTCTCCACTTTCGCCACACGAGGACCACTATGGCGATGACGAGTACTGCCAGTAATATAGCAAGTACTGCCACCGCAGTGGGGTTGGCGGTCGTGTCCGGGCATCCAGTTAGTTCCTTTTCACTGCGCAGCAGCTCCTCCGGGTCCGCCGCCTCCAAGGCCATGGCCCGAGGTAAAGTCATGGTTAGTCCGGCCAGGGCAGCCTTGCCTTGGTGGTTCCGCCAGCACTTCCAGAGAACACATCCAATAATTGTCACAGCTACCACTATGCAAAAGATGGTGAGGAGACCAAAACCGCCTCCGAAGTTGCCTATAGAGAACCACGGGGCGTGTTTCTCTACCTCATAACGGTCAGTCGCTTTCTTGATACCCTTGGCCAAGTCTTTACGGTGTTTTTGTATTCGTTTGGCCAGGGAGGTTACAGGTATTTTGGCCTTCAGGCTTTCCTCGATTTCCAGCAGGTCTTTCCTAATTGTTTCAGGGATAGGGTCTGATTCTAACATAGTGGGTTCGTTTTTGGACGTCGTGAAATTCATGTCCCACCCCTTCACACGACTTGCTGCTTCCAACAGGTCATTATGTGGGTACACAACCGTGGTGATCCTGGTGTGCTTGTCACAATTTCGCAAGCTATACGGTATCCATGCTCCTTGTGTTTGGAATGCACAGTCGCATTCCACCTGAACCCTTGCATAATTTTCTATGTTCACACCGACCGCAGGCTGGTTTCTGCAAATCATTTGGCCTCGGGTGTCGGCGCTGACCACTAGCATATCTCCGTCGTCTAGATACACTGCCATCTCTCCGAAGTCTGCTTCCAGTAGATAGTCCAGTTCACATTTTTCTTGGATCGCTAGGTCGTCGCGCCTCAGTAGCGCAGCAGTGCAGGTGTTGTCTGTAATCTTTTTCATATAAGGTAGGTCCTTACAGAGCGTGATGGTCTGTCCATAACAACCTGACCAACTGCCACTAGCCAATGGTACGTAATACTGGCGGGACATGGACATGGCGACACTTTTGGGTAGATTAACAATTTGGAGAGCGTCCTTCTTAAGTCGTCCCCTAACCGTCACTGGCACAGGAAAAGTTAGTACTTCGTAGACCCGGAACAAATGTTCATCAGCCACCACAGGCACCCTTACATACACTATAAATTCCTGAGTGGTTTCATTGAATTTGAACGAAGGTTGACTGTTCTCGTAATAGAAGGAAGGATCTGTGAACGCGACATGGAACCTGGGGTGGATCCCCTTCAGATATCTGTTCACTTCCTGGATCGCTCCGACCATATATTGGCGGGGTACCAAGTCCATAGTCAGCTGGCCCCGCGTCAGGCGCTGTACACCTTTCCTGAACACGCGAGTCTGCTCTACCATTAGTTGAAGATACACCATCTCTCCTAACTTGTCTTCCAGAGCGACCGGTATCATATTCAGGTACAGTTCCATCCAATCCACCTTATGTTGCACGAGTTTCAACCTTCGGCGAGTCGTGTTGTGTGCCTTATTTAGTGATCTTAGATTGTCCAGTAGGCCTATCACGACATGGTTAACCTTTTCGACAGCCTCGTCATGTTTTTCATTCATCAGAGCCAAGTCTTCGATCATTTGGCTCGAAGACTCCTGCAATACTCTAATCAATTCTCTGTTATATTTGACATCAGCCGCCAGTCCTTGATTCCAAGAGGTTGGAAGCGGAAAGGTCGGCCATCCTGGATCGTCCAGCATTGTGGGCAACTTCTTCATTCTCTTAACCCTTCCACCTGGATTTAATTCCGACTCTTGATTTTGAAGGTCTTGTTGAGTGTTCTTTATTAGGGAACTTAAGGTTTCATTAAGAACTTCTCGGTACCGACCCTTAAGTGCCTGTGACGTCTGATCCATCCAACTGACCAGCGACCTGATATGGTAGCAGGCCCGATCAAGGGCGTCTCCTCCTTGTAGATATCGGTGACAGACCTGGCCAAAGGTAGCCTTGTTGAAGGAGCGTCTCCTTGGGATAGTGATTAGGAAGCCTTGTCGGACGTGTGTTATATCCGCGGTGGACATTAACTTTCCTGGTTTTAACACTACTCCATATTGTTCTAAAGCTATCACTTCAGCGTTAGGGGCTAGCCCTTCAGGTGGGCTGGAGTCGTTATGCACTCCCCTAATGCCCCCTATTATAGCTAATACGAACAGCACTAGCCACTTCATTGTCTTTGTTTTGGCCTTAGCGATAGTTTGAGAAAGTTAATTTTGCAGTTTATCTAAAACATGTTCACAGCAAAGTTACCTTATTTTTCTGCGCACTACTATCATCCATGCGCCGAAAAATGCTCTCCTCTCGGGCTTCCTGGTCTGTTTTAGTTTGGGACATGCTCGTAGAGGTTTTGCCCGTTGTCATTTACCACTCGCCTGATGATCCCGCTCTCGTCCTTGGTGACCGTGATCCTCAAGCCTCTCATACGTTCGCAGGACGAGGGGCGCATTGCTCTGAGGGGTCTTGGCCTAGTAGGTTCCAGTCCGAAACGGCCCCCGTTGGATCGTACGACGGTTGGCTCGAGGGGTATGGGTTCGGTACCTGTGGTTGGTTTGTCGCTGGGAGTGGGCTCGGCCACAGTGGGCCCCCCGGTTGGCTGGTTGGCGTCCACTGCTGCTGGTTCCATAGTAGTGGTGAGGGATTGGCGTTGCAGCTCGTTGTCAAGCTGCTCAAGTCTAAACAAGCGGGGTCCGCAGGCTGTAAGTGGTGGAGGAGGGGAGCTCCCGCTGGCCCGTTCCCCACCGGTGGGGTTGGCGCGTGTTGACCGGGTGCTACCTCCACTTTTAGTCCTGGAGCGGCGACGGTTAGCTGTTCCCCTCCCGATCGCCTTTCCAGAGTGGGCAGAGGTCGGCCGCCTCGTGTTGTTTGTAGGCTGGTACTTTCCTTGACGCATTTAGAGTTTTGTGTGGTCCTTTGAATGAAAGGAGCTATCTGAGTTTTAATCTCAGCTAACTGTTTGTTTGATTTTGGCACATCCAGTCCTACTGTTCTCCTAATTTCGTCAACAGTCTCGAATAGTTGGAACAGTGGTTGCGTAAGGTCCCAGAACCAGCCGGCCTGTATCTGCACTGGTTGGTTGACCGCTTCCTCCTTCTGAACCGGCTTGGCCAACGCCGTTAGCCTTGGCTCGGGCTCCGAGTCACTCACCTCAGATAAATTGTAGAAGTCTTTATCTGCTGTCTTCTTTTTGGCTGGAGCCGATTTAGCGGACCTCTTGGCTCCGCCTGTGGTCGTTCTGGTGGGCCGCCGGGCTGGTGTCCTTGGCTTCTTCCGGGCAATCCCGGCGTCGGTTGAGTCCGGACGGACACCGCCCCGGCCCGGCCAACTCCACCGCCTAAGGGTCTGAGCCGGTTGTTTCTTAGTACTCTCCTTCTCGACTGCCTTTTCTTTCATTTGGTAAAATCCTAAAAGAACGGCCCAACGAACCTTCCCTTGGTAGGCAGCGCCCTCTGGTGGGGCCGGCTAATCCGTTTCCTTCTCAGGGGGACGATGATTCTTCCCTCCGTGTCCGCAGGGAAAGTAGTGGTTCCCTTTGGATTGCTATGTGGCCGGAGGGCTAGACAGTTCCCCATGAGTCGGTGGATCAGTGTCCCAGCTAAGTTCTCTTTCTGCTCCTTCCAGGAGAAGTCGGAGGTTGAACAATTTCTATCTCCAACTTCTGTTCAGAGATAGAGTCAATATCTATCTCCGTTTCGTCCCGGGCTGGGTTGCGCGCACAATCACCTGCAGCAGAGGTGACCGTCTAGGAGCAGAGTTGCGGACCGACTGGTGGATCGGCGCGGATCCCACGAAATTATAACCGATCCGCTTGTCCATGCCGTCTCCATATTTGGAGCTGTATCTTGTTTCAGGTGGGGGGGGAACGCTTGCATCCGGTCCCAAGAGATGACGCCCAACCACTGGCATCTCTCTTGGCGTGCGCACCCTCCCTTTCTGCCACGCCCCTGGGCGCGGCAAGGTGGCCGTGAGGCAGACCACCTGTTCCATTAGCGCTGATGCTAACGGTGCCGCTCCGCCGAATCTTTATTTTCACAGGGCGGCTAAATTTCCTGCATTAATCATCCATGTCGTCGCTTTCTCCGCCGTTGGACAGAGCGACGTAGTTAGGGCGGCGGTTCCGACGTAGGTTATAGCCACCTTTCGTCGGGACATGGTCCTTTACTGTTTTTCCTGGGCTCTGTTCCGACGTATCCAAGATCGGCACATCACCACAGGGTAATTTTATGGGCTTGTTGTTGCCTGGAGGGGTTCTCCCTTCCAACGGCTGGCTTTTGCCCCTTCGTTTAGCTCGTTTGCGTTTCCTCTGTCCATTTGCGCCAGCTGTTCCCCGTTCACAGGCGGCTTTATTAGGAACAAAGGATAAGTTTGTGGACAGCGCGGTGTCCGCACTGGTGCCCTGACCATCAGTGATTTGCCCATCCGTTTCTGCTAAATCAGTGGGACTTGGGCCAGGTTTTTGTGTAGGTACCTTCCTGGTCATAGGAACTGCATCATGCTCACGGGGACCGGTCGTTCCCGTTGAGTTTTCAGTCTCAGCACCCCTTATTTCGCCATCTTCCTCAGCGATTTCACCCGTCGGAGTGTGATGCAATTCAGGGTTTCGGTCAGGATCTGCCCCTTTTGAGTTAGTGATTTTCGCTTCTCCCACCAGTTTGGGAATATTATGAGGGACAGCGGGAGACCAGGGCCCACGTGCAGGTTTGAGTTTTGAAATGTTTACTAGATGTGGGACCTGTTTTCCAGTTTTTAAAGACACTAGTCTAACAAGGTGGTCTCCTTTTGTTTCAATTACCCTGAATGGCCCCGTATACCTGTTTGAGAACTTAGACGCTTTATTTTCACTAGCTAAAGGGTCGTACATGTATACCATATCACCTTCGTACATCTGAGTGGGCCGCGCCCGCTCGTCAATTCGCAGCCTCAGATCTTTTTCGTAGTTTTGAACTACTCTTTCAGCCATATTCCTAAACATAGCAATATTATCCTTGGTTTGCATGAAAAACTCGCAGTCGTTCAGCGTTTCAGGAATTGTTCCTTGCTCAGGCATTCCCATACTGATTGGATCTCTGCCAAACAGCAGGGTGTGCGGGCTGTATCCCGACCGTACACTGATTGTGGATCTAACTGTCCATAATGCAATGGGAAGTAGATCGACCCAGTTACAGTGATCGTCAGGGATATAATAAGCAATCAGGTTTTCAATGGTTTTATGTAGTCTCTCTACTCGAGCGTTGCCAGTCGGCATTCGCCCGGTAGTGAACGTTTGCTTGCACGCTAGTCGTGTAGTGATTTCCCTGAATAGCCCTGAGAGGAAGGCCGCCCCCCGGTCTGTGTGCAGGCGGTTTACCCGCCCATACCGACACACTATTCCGGTTAGGAAACAGTTAGCCGCGGTCTGCGCGGTGGAGTCTTTAGTGGTGAAAGCCTCCGGCCAACCTGTTAGTAGGTCTATGAAGGTCATGATATATTTTGACCCATCCCTAGCCTTCTTTAGCGGCCCGATGAAATCACACTGTACTACCTCAAAGGGTCGGGTTGGTCTCTCCCAAGACTTGGCTAAGGCCTTGAAATGTGGGGCCCGTCTCCTTAGAGAACAGGTCTCACAAGCTTTTACATAGTCTACGATGTCGGCATTCATGTTCCGCCAGTAGAATTTATCAGAGATTTTGGTAGTGAGGTTACTGATCCCTACATGTCCCCCAGCTAAGATGTCATTATGTAACAGTCTCAGGACTTTGGGAATTAACCTACCTGGAACTATCATTCTGGGTTTTAGTCTGACCAGTTGGTCTTGGTGTTTGTTATACCTTTTGATGTTGAACCTACATAGTACTCCCGGTGCTACCATTCCTACAAAATCAGCTTGGTCCATTATTCGCCTAGCTTCAAGGGGATCTGTCGGTAGGTCTCCGTCCTGCAGGTAGTCTATCAATTGCGCGCACTCTGCATCTTGGAGTTGCGCGTTTAATACCGTAGCCACAGAAAGCTCTTCATCCTGAACTTCGGCCTCAAATAACTCACATCCCACAGCGGGCTCATATTCCTCACCTGGGACATGCTCATGATAGACTCTAGACAAATAGTCCGGTAGAAAATGAGTCGCTCCTGGCTCATATGTGATTTCAAAATCAAAATCTGATAACGCTAAAGCCCACCGTCTCAGCCGGGCTGACGGGGCTTTGTAGGCACTCTGTAGCAGGGGAATCAACGGTTTGTGATCAGTCACTATTGTGATTTTAGCTCCCTGCAACATGTCCTCATAGTTCTTAATGCCTTTAATTACTGCCAGAGCCTCCTTTTCTGTTACCGAATAATTTAATTCGGCGTCCCGGAGAGTACATCCCCAGAAAGCAACCGGACGATAGATTTCATCTAGTTTGTGACAAACCGCTGCACCGCACGCGGCGTCTGATGCGTCAGTTAGTAGATAGAAATGCCCTCCTATATCTGGATGAATTAGTAAGGGTGGCGAGGTCAGCAATTTCTTTAACTGTTGAAACGCTTCCTCGCAGGCCTCTGTCCACTCAAAATAGACTTCTTTCTTTAGCAGCCGGTTTAAAGGTTTTGCTAGATCAGCGAAATTAGGGACAAACGATCGGTAGTAGTTACACAGTCCCAGAAATGATTTAATGGTTTTCACATTATGTGGACGGTTAAAGGCTGTGATCTTTTCTGTGGTTACCCTTTGTGTAGCCACACCTTCCGCGTTTACTACGTGGCCGAGGAAATTGATTTCACTACGGCACCACTCACACTTTGACGGTTTCAGTTTGAGATTAGCTCTCGCCAAAGCTTGGAGAACCACCTCAACGCTCGCCAGGTGTTCTTCAAATGTAGTGTCGTAGACAATTACGTCGTCTAAATATGCTAAGCATGTTCTAGGAATCAATCCCTTTAGCGCTATGGCCATTACCTTGGTAAACTGCCAAGGTGCGCCAACTAAGCCAAATGGTACACGCTTATACTGATACACACCCATCGGGGTTTCAAAAGCGGTATATTTTCTACTGTCTTCTTCGATTACGCACTGATGATAGCCGCTCAACAGATCTAAAGCTGTCCACATAGTGGGTTTCTTGTAAGCCATATATAGGAAAAGCGAGCGAGCCGTGGGCATGGGGAATTTATCTTTAAAAGTGACTTGATTAAGCATGCGAAAGTCTGTACAGAGCCTAGGTTTGCCATCTTTCTTCTGCACTACCACCAGCGGGCTTCGCCAAGCCGATTCGCTGGGCTCTATTACACCTATATCTATGAGTTGCCTAACCTGTTCATCGATGATATCCATTTTCTGTGGAGAGTATCGGTATGGTCTAGAGCTTATTACTCCCTGCGACTCATCCACAATGATTCTCATCGGCGCTATTTCACAGTGACCTAACTCTTCCATTGAGAACGCTAGTGCATTTCTATTGTTATTTAGCATTTGCCTAAACCTTACCTGTTGTTCTTCGTTTAAGCACGACTCGGTCAGATCTATTTTACTTACATTCTCATCCATTTTACCTCGGGATTTCTCCTCAGAGGTTTGGCTTTCCATTTGCACTGCGTCTTTCATTACTTCTACAGAAATCCTACAGATGGACATTGGGGTCTCTGTTTTAGTTAGATAACACAAGTCTAGGAACTCCTCTATCTGATTTTGGTTTACCTCAGGCACTGCGCATTCTTCCGCAAAAGCTAATACTTCCTGGGGAGTGATTTCTTGCATTACATCTAGCGGATTCATGACTTTGATCCACCACTGGCTTCCCACCGTATTCACGCACCCCTCCACTAGGACTGGTGCGGTTACCGCCGGTGCGCAGTAAGCTACCGGTGAGTCTAATCCCAGCGGCTCTCGAGTGGTTACCGGTATGATGCATTCATTTCCCGGCGGAATTTTCACTGTTTCTTTGCTAACTATAGGGTTTCCACAAAACACTTCTATCTTTGCGCCTGGTAGAGATAAATCTGATCGAAGCACTGTTAATAAGTTTCTCCCGATTACTATTAGGTGGCATAGATCGTCCACTATGTTGAAATCATAGCAGACCACCGATCCCTGGATTGAAAACTTACATCTAATTTGTTCTAGTATTACTTGAGACGAGTTGTCTGCCAAACTGATGTTTCCCTTCGATACCTTCCATTCATCTAAAATGCATTGTTTAGGGATCTGTCGTTTACAATGGGTGGACATGAAGCAATCGCTCGCTCCGGTGTCTACTAAAGATCTAACCTCCTTCTGATCATCAAATCTTATCGTTAAGAAAAATGCTTCGTCTCCTATCTCTCTCCTAGCCGGTCCGTCCACTGCGCCTAATTCTATCGTGGAATGAACGGACCCTTCCTCTAGTTTCCCTGATTCTTTTGTTCGGTACCACTGGCTTTGCTATCTTTGTAGATCCGCGGGGGTTTTTCCCTCAACCTATTCTTTAACCACAAGCACGCTTCTGTAGAGTGACCATGCTGTTGGTGAATGATACAAAACTTACTTTCATCAAAAGGCAACCTGGGTCTCTCTACTTTCTGTTGAGTTGGCAGATTCTTTCCCTTATCTGCCTCTCTGTTCGGGGCGATATTGGATTTAGGCTTCTGATCTGAATTTCTTTCACTTTTCTGGTTTTCGTACCTATCTTTTCTCTCATAACCTTGCTGTTTAAAGTTACCACCACTCTGGGGAGTCCCGCTTTGCCCTGGCTTTGGTTTCTGAAACCATGGAGCGGCCTCCAGTCGGGCCAGCACCACTCCAAACCGTTCTGAGATGGAGTTTAGGGCCGCGGTCTCCTCTGATTCTTGGCTTCCAGCCAGTTCGCTCACTGCATTAGATATTTTAGTTCCCCCTTTGCCTTTGTCCAACGATTCTAACCTCGTTGCACAATCCACCGCTTCGGTGAAAGACTTAGGGTCCAGTATGGCTACTTGTCTGGCTACGCCCTGTTTTAATCCTTCTAAAAACACAGCTAACATCATGCTTTCACTCGCCTCTGCTTTCACTTGCTTTTGTTTCAGAACACCTGCAAATTCGATCACGCTCTGGTCTTTTCCTTGTTTAAGGCCACAGAACTCTGCGTGTTTCTGCCACTTAGCCCTTCGATCACCGAAGATCTTGGTCATTTGGGCTTCTAGTTTCTCAAACGAGTCTTTCTCACTTTCAGCTAACGCTCCTGCCCAGTCGTCGGCCCTTCCCTTTAGGCCTAACAGCGCCATATTCAGGAGATGGGCGTCCGACCAGTCATAGATAGCTTTCAGTCGTTTTAATTCCCTGAAATACTTTTCTATTTGCTCGCCTTCTTTTCCACTAAACCACGGTAACCTAATGTTTGGTCCCCTTTGGTGACCGCTGTGAGTCGTTTCACGCACTGGCGCTGGTGTTTGCCCCAGTGCCTGGCTCAACTGTGGTAGAATTTCCCAAATATTTGGTTGATTCGGTGGGTTTGGAGGGTTGTTCTGACCTGGTGGGCCCGGCGGACCTGGTGGTCCGGGCGGCGGAGGGTTCGGTGGGTTTGGGGGGTTGTTGAGTTGGTTAAGGAAAGGATTGTTGTTCTGGTTCGGGGGAGGGTTATTGGGTCCTGGTGGATTTACCTGATTATTCTGGCCTGCTGGGGCTTGCTGACCCTGCTGATTCGCTCTTCCTCGGCCTGCGTTAAGATTGGCAGCGAGTGCCATCGCCTGCAATAGGTGAGGGAGCAGGTTTTGATCGACCCCACCCCCTGCTGGCACGGCCCGGCCAGGCTGTTGGCCCGGTTGGCCTCCCCCATCATTTTGTTGCAGTCCCCCAAGGTTTACCCCAGGATTAGGCTGCTGTATTCCCGGATTCACACCACCATTCCCCCCTGCACCGGGTTGCTGGAGTCCCCCAGGGTTTATCCCCAGATTGGGCTGATTCGGAGGGAGATTATTAATAGGGTTTTGGGGAGGGTTGTTGAGAAGGTTTTGAGGAGGGTTGTTGAGTAGGTTTTGAGGAGGGTTATTGAGAAGGTTTTGAGGAGGGTTATTGAGAAGGTTTTGAGGAGGGTTAGGCCCTTGTGGGTTGGCCTGATTATCCTGGCCTCCCTGGACCTGCTGATTAAGAAGAGGAATAAGTCCTTGAGGGTTGGCCTGATCGTTCTGGCCCCCTTGAACTTGTTGATTAAGGGGAGGATTGGCCTGATTACCTTGGCCTCCTTGGGCCTGTTGATTAAGAGGAGGAATAAGTCCTGCCTGCACGCCTTGGTCCGGCTGCTGGATTAGGATCTGGCCATTCCCATTGTTTTGTTGAGGTCCCCCAGGGTCCATCCCACGGTTAGGATGCCATGCCCCCAGATCTACACCCCCAGCTCCCCCTTCATCGGGTTGCTGGCGTTGATCTCTATCCTCTCTTTCTTCTACTAGATCCATCAAAGGAACGCCTCCTTCCGCCATATTATTTTCGTGGAGGTTTTGTATATCGTGATCGTCCCACTGTTCTTTCACAGGTATTTCCTCTACACTAATTTCGTCCTCACTTTCTAGTTTAGCTTTCTTACCTGTGTCTAAAACATCCTCGGTAATAATTTCGTATGAAGACGAGGTTGATTTATCTTCTCTAGCTAATTTTCTATCAGGACTACCCCCTCTGACATCTGCGGCTGCTTGTTCTGTCTCGCTATTTTCTTCCTCGTACTCGTCCTCGTATTCTCCATACAATTCATGAGTTAGAGTGTTAAAATCTTGTGCTTTAAGCGTTACGTTTTCTTCACTATCCTGATCGCTTAGCCTCTCTAAATCTATGTGCTTTTCGGGGCTTGAGTCTGCCCACTGCTTTAATATTTCGGCTGGATCAAAGGCCTGAGCTTCCGCTCCCCTACCAGCCTGGTCTAAGTTCGTTTCTACACCGTAAGTTAATCGATAGGGTTGTAAATTGCCTACTTTCTCGCTGTTTCCCTCTGCTTCCCTTCCCACTCCCCTATCCCTTCCCACTGTTTTTCCTTTAACTACAGTGGAATAAGGAATGGACGCCCCCGGGTTGGGGTGAGTTGGTGTTACCAGTGGGTGACTGATAAACTCAAGTCGTTGGGGTAACGGATAGGTGAGAGAGCTCCCATCAGGTAGGATTACCGGATTTTCGGGGCGTTTTCCCCCTGATGGGCTGGAGTTATCCGCGGTGTTTTGTCGTTGTTTTAGATTTCCTGAAGAAAATAGGTTATCTCCATTGGAAACTTCCTGTTCGCCTTCACCTCCCGCTGCGGGCAGTAAACGATAAGGAACACTTTGGTTACACCACGGATTGTTCACATCAGATTCACAGGTGGAGCGAGAGCTAGTACCAGTTTCTTGGTCCGTAGGTGGTACGTACCCTGGGTTCCAATATTGCTGATATTCCGTGAGACGGTTCTTCCCTTCAACTCGTCCCGAGTGTGTTAGGGTTTCAAGTCCTTCGTCAAGAACCGGCCTATCTTTGGACCCTAGGTGCCAGGGAAATGGTTTACCTTTGCCACGGGTTTGGTAATTTTGTGCACCTTCGGGGCAGAGCTGCTTGGGTCTGGCTGCGACCTCCTGTCTCTGTGCCTCCCCGTCTAAGGGATTACCTACCAGGTGGCGGTTTTCCACATTCCCTGTATATGATGTTGACACATCGTGTCCTGCGGGCCGCAAAGATTGAGGCTTGGGGTTAGAGGAAGCCTCAAAGTCACCGGTGGCTGACATCAAGGATGAGCAAAACGGCACAAGTCATGTTTCGGGTATCTCCACCAAATGAACTATTGTTGATGTTAGATTTAAGACTGCGTAAGATTCGTGTATATCCAAGTCTTCGTAAGTTGCTTTCCAGAATGTCTGAGTAATTCAGACCGCGTTTAAAGTTTGTCCATTCACTTCCCAATAGTTCAAAAGAAATGAACGATGAGGGAGCTTCTTAATATGAAAGGGTTTTTATTCAATAAACATCTCATCCCGAGTCAAAGCCACCATGTATAAGTCTTCATCAGTCCACCTCCCATCTCCTATCAGCAATCAACCACATTTAGAACACGAGTTGCTCCAACGCCTTCTAGACCATTCTAGCATTCAGCTCTAACACAATCCTATGTCCGAGGTAGTGGATATTCGTAAACTCCAGTCTGTTACATGGAGTCGATGTACTTACTCCAGGTATAACTCCTTGGTTAAACATGTTTCTTCTAACCAACTAACTCACTAACTGCTCGCTCCCTACCTTGCAGCGCCTTTTATACTGGTTAACAGGTGGCGCTAGGAGCGTAAGATATTTCTCCTAGAGGTAGACTAGAAGTAGACTTGCTAAGCCTGATCTTTGTTGGATTATATATTATGACAATGTATTAAAAGTACTAAGCCATTAGTACACTATAATGACAAGATTTTAAAAATACAATTTCATCTTAAATAATGGTTGCCATGGTAACCACAGAACGTTCTTATTGAGAGTGCAATTTCTGAAAAAAATGCTATTTTAAAGGCTATTTCCCCCAAAATGGCCAAAAATGACAACAAATATTGATTTTAGAGAATAACTTCAAATATGAAAGTTCTTCCCAATGCAATTTCCGTTTATTTGGTACCACATTCTTTAGAATATTTGTATTCTTTGTGCATGTTCCTTAAGGAGAAGTATGTGGACGTTGTGGCCCGAAAATCATGAATTTTCCCTAATTTATAGTTATTTATGATAATATACACTATCATTTCGATGAAAAATATAATTTAAGCAACAGAAATGATCAAATAGATAATGAAAATGATGTAACAAAGTGTTAAGGGCCCATTTAAGAGGTTTTGTTAACACTGCTTGAGAAACACTTTAAATAAATGATAAAAACTCTAAAATACTAGTTTTCATGGGCGGCCATCTTGGAAATGGCTCAAAATGGTTAATTTCTGACCATTTTCCAGTCTGCATGTATAAAATAAATGTGGCTGTAATCTAGAAAATAAATGTGAAAATAATTAAAAAGTGCAATGGGACATAGCAATATTGATGTTGTAAATATTGAAATACATTGAAGTGAAAAAAATTGAAATTAGAATTTTAAGAAAAGCCATTTTAACCAAAATTATTGTAATTTTTAGGGGGGAATTGAGGGGCCCTTCTTAATGAAGTCCCAAAATTGCTAAAGGTACCCCCTATTAAGGCCTCACAAAATTAATATAGAGGTCTCAATCAGTAAAAATTATTATCTGGTAGGTGGGATATCATATTTGATGCATTTATTTCAAAATATAGCATTGTGGTATGAAAATTATAGATACTATGCCCTAAGTTGTAATCATCGATCATATATGATCGATTTCCTATGGAGCCGTCAGGAAGGGGTTAAGTAGATTCCGCAAGAATCTTGCCCCAGAAGGCTTCCAAAACAGTCATATAAGAGTGAATGATTCAGTAAACGCCTGCAAAAAAAAGTATCACTGATACTATAGTCTATCAGTGTTTACCACTAACACTGGCCCATAGGCCAATGGCCGACAATTTGAGAACAGGGGCCAGGGCCGACAATTTTCACCAAAATTAGGGCCAAATAGGCCCTGATGGTTGACAGGAAAATTCTGATGTTTTATTCTGATCATTTTATGAGTTTAACCAGTAAAATGGAGACTGACATATTTGGGACCTTATCCTATGGACTAAAAATCAGGGCTACAAGAAAGCTATCATGGCCGACAAGCTGTTTAGACTATTGGCCCCTAAGACCATTGGCCCCCAAACAGTGGGCAATTGGCCCCTCTTGAGATGGACCGTTGGCCCCCTTAAACCATTGGCCCCTTCCATCATAATTGGGTATTTGATGATCAGTTGACAATTGCTTAACTGATTTTTGAATGACATGAGAGAAATAACACATTTCTATTTTCGAGACTAACTTTTTTGGTTCTCGGTATTCATGGCTGATATGCAGTGTCAAAAAGTTGTTGGCACTGATAGGTTTCAGTTAGACCGAGAGCCCCTGTCTGAACGTTCCCACTTACAGAGTGGCTGAACGTCGGGTCTGGGTTTCAGTTGGCCCAGAAAATTAATGCAAATGACGGCCAAAAAGTTATATATAAACGTTATATGACGACCAAAAATAGCATAAATGACGGCCGAAAATGGCAGAAATAATGGCTGAGAACTTGGGCCTGAAACTTGGAAAATTATGGCCCAAAACAGCAGAAATGACGGCCGAAAAATCTGCATTTGTGAGTTGATGAATTTATTCAATAATGATTTAATACTTAACAATACTTTAAAGCCTAAAATTCGTGTGGAGGTCGCACCTTAAAAGGTGGCGAGGTTTTTCACAAAATGTACGCGGAAATCAAACAAGGGGCCAATAATCTTTAGGGGAGGGGCCAGTCCTCCACTACAGGGGGTCAAAGTGACGAGGGGCCAATGGTCTACCAATCGCTGACAATATCTTGGCATAGTCGGCCCGGTCGGCAGACAGGCCAAAGAGTTAGTTGCCAACACTGGGTATGACCCAGATTAGTTATTTCTATACCCAAATTTTGGAAACCCAGATTAATTTTTCTAGATGTTTTAGTATTAAAGTAATGTGTTCCTCAGTTTTCAAGAAAACGTTCCAACAAGTTTAACTGTCAGTGCCACACAGACACTGTGGTTATTAAGTATTAACCATGAAAACTGAAACCTGAGGACCGTAGGATTCCGTATGGTTTATATTTCCGTATGTTTGTAAACACTTTCAATTACTTTTGACCTGTAATAAATCAATTGAACTGACCGCGATAAATATTTTCTTATCCTTCAAGAAATCTGACGATTGTTTAGCCGGACCTTCGACGGCACTGTTATTCCAGTAGCGTCGAAAAGCGGTGCATATGTACAGGAAACAAATCATGAAAATACCAAAATAAGTTTGGCCTTAACTAATATCATTTTTCAAGACATTCATATAATTTGGGATTATCAACTTTTAAATATTATGTTCAGAGAGTCATTCGTTGAAGGTAATTTTAAGATACCCACTAGGAATACCAGAGCTGCACTTAAAAAGGAGTTTAAGATACCCAAACTTGTCAACAGTAAATATAAGAAATCGCCCTATGTACGAGGAACCAAATTATGGAATAACTTGGATGTGAATGTGCAACGACTGAACTCACTTGGTGAATTTAAAAGAAAAATACAGGGTGCTTTCAAGACATTTATTGTTGACTATCCTTACCATGTGATTCTATAATTTCCATTGTAGAACTTAATAGACCAGCTGAACATTAGCCTGTCTATCTTTGTACCTAATCGTTAATATGTTGTCAGTACTACACATTACCATCTGACTCTTTTAGCCAACTGAACATTAGTTGAGCTAATACTGATGATTATAAAATACCAAATATACCATCGACAGAGACTTTATATCAACAAGCAATAATCAACAGCCAACTGAAAATTAGTACAGCTGTTTACTGTATATATATAATGAATGCCTAATTTGGTATAAATACTTAATATTATTATAAAGGATTATATGTGTAAGTGCCAAAGATTGTACATATATCGGCACACTTGGAAGACCAGGACTTGTCCTGAAAGTTCCTGCTTTGGAATAAAACAATAATAATATATTCTACAAGTTGGCACCCTCAGCTCAATATTGGCATCTTCCAATCAAATATGGGTTTGATTCTCTGAATCGAAAATTGTTCAAATATGGCGCCTAGTGCTTGCAAGAGCAAAGTAACTACTTTCTATTGTTGCAGTGGGTGATTTGCCTCAAATAAGCACTGACCACACCAGAGCCTTCCCGTACAGTATACAGGGAAGGCACCACAGAGCTAATGATTTTTTTATTCAAATAACCAAAGAAAATGTCACATGCTCATGTTTTATACACTTCCTTTTTTAAACCTTTCTGTCCAGTGAATATGTGCAGTGTAACCTCTCGCCACCCATCCAGATGTACTGAAGTGCTGCACATTCGACAATTGCAGTTTTTTTAGTCCATTACTTAAGGTTTTGTTTTCTCCTTTCAGGAACCTCTTCCAAAAGGATCCCCTAAGTTGGAAGACATATACACAGACTGGAAACAGTAAGTTTAACTTGCTGGATATGACACAGGGGAAAAGTTGCTGTGGGACAGGGAAATCTCGGGGAAAACGCAGGGAATTTCGTAATGGAATTTGGGTTGGTACCCTGGATTTAAAACATTAATATTAGGCCCATCGGCCTCCTAGAAAGTGTTTCGATCACTGCCTAGTAGGTCGGTCAAACTTAGTTAACTAACAGAAAAAGACTTAGTCGTTCTTGGCATTCCCAAATTCCAAAACAAAGTCTACCTCTAAAATACAGCTCGTGATTAAAGATACCATTTCCCATCCTTTCTATGATTTTTTAAAATGATATTATCATTTTAATTTAGCGTAGGGCCAAAATACTAAGGCGTTATGGTGTAAGGAGTTACCTGAACCCAACAGTTTTTTTAGACCTCAGTGTGCTTCATTTCTTTGTCCGGTTATGACAAGTATAGAATTACAGTTTTGGTAAGGCCAAAATATATATTTTAAAAAATTAGTGGTTTTCAGTTAACATGGTTAAAAAAAAAAAAAAAAGGGTAGGTAGGTCGAAATATTTTTTTCTTTTTTCTTTTAAACTTACCAAAGAGACCCGACCAGTGTTGAAAATAATATAAAAAAAATTGCCAATATCCCCTAAAACATTTTTAGCATCTAAAATACATGTCCTGAGCATCTATATGTTGTTTTGTAGTTTTCTATGCATTTTTAGGTCAATTCTTTTGGATTTCGAAAAAAAAATACAAATTTCCTAAAAAAAAAAAAGTTAGGGTAGGACCAAAAAATTAGGGTAGGTAGGTTTACCTGAACACAACTTATTTTTCTTTTTTTGGTCTAACGTAACTTTTGACCCCTTATCCACTTCCTAGGAATTCTCCAGTACATGACACTTATTTGTGTGCTTTCCATCGCAGGTCACCATCAGGAAAAAGAAAGTTGTCTCTTACGAATGGTCCAGCTGATAAGAAAGCTAAAAAAGATGACAGCTCCTCGAGGTAAGTTTTCAACCAGATCTGAATTTTCGTTCTTCTGTAATGACGGTATTTATGTACACACAGAGACGATCCATGTAACTTGTATTTCAAGCAGATGCACAACATCTACATTTTAGATTTAGTATATCATTCTAAATCTGTTATCCATATAAATGTGGAGTTATCGCTATATAACTTGATTACTAAATGTTTTACTGTCTCCTAGTTGTTAATTAAAGATAAGTATAGAATATGTATGAATGTGTTTCCCACATCTTCAACGTCTTTAATTGGTATTTCTTAATTTAAGCGTTAAAATTGTATCAAAGAATGCTTTGCCATTTTTGTTGTGTTGGTACAAACAAGTATAGATCATATAGGTATTAAGTAACCAATGCAACAAAGGTATAGGTCCATTTTTGAAGTGGGTCTATTGTTGTGGACCAGTGGACCGTGTAATTGTTTAATTGGTGTGCCCTCTCTGACCCCCATCGGTGGTCAGACTGTGGGGCCTCCACACAGTGTCTTCTCATTGGTCACTGGTGGTAGAGGTAGGAGGGACAAGTATCGGTGATTGACATCCACTGCCCATGGGTCCTATATTTTTTTTTTTTTTTTATTAACAATTTTATTATACTGGTCAACGCTCGGGATCCGGTTTTCGTTGTTGCACCATATATAGAGGTGTGTCAGGTTTGAGAGACTGGAAAGCCCAGGTTGCCCTGAAAACAATATTAATTTGTTGTTTCCAATAAATGTACTCTTGTATTTATATCTGACAAATACTTAAGGTATAAGTGTTCAAACTGTTTTTATCAATACGCATTTGATTTATCATAACTTAATTATGTAAAATATCTTCATTTCAAATTGATTTTAATTCCAATTTTAGTAAGGGCAAACCAAGAAACAGAAATCAAAACTACTTTTGGCCTTAACTGGCTCCTCTGGTGAGAGGTGGGATGTGGGAGGGGGGGCACCACCACCACCACCACCACCTCTACTGTTAGGAGCAGCCGGCAGTCAGAGTAGACTTGTGCTAGAGGTGGTGGTGGTGGTGGTGGGGGGGGGGGGGGGTTAGTTGAGTGGACGGGCTGGATCACTGCAGTGGGGAGGTTAAGGGGGGAGGCCATCCACTACCCCACACCACTCAGTGGTCAGGCTGGTCACACTCTCCCACCAGGTGAGAGGTAACTGAGTAAAGTCGTTCAATGGTGCAGTGATCTGCTTGGAGGGCTGATTTGTGGTGGGGAGAATGCAGCAGTGCAGGGCAACTGTACACTCATTGGTCAACCTGATTGACCAATAGGACTCCCTCCTATACCACCGTCCATGCGCTCAATCAGACGTGACCCTGGCGGTCTGCGCTGTAGGGGGGGGGGGGGAGGAGGCCATCTTACCCCTATATCTTTCGGCGATATCTCACCCCAATATCTAACCCCGATGTCTCACCCCGATGTCTGACGCCAATGTATCTCACCCCAATATCTCACCCCGATATCTTACGCCGAGGGTTTGTCGAGGATTTGCCGAGGTCGCAGGACACTACTGGGCACCCCCCACCCCACCCTAAAGCGCAGACCGCCAGGGTCACGGCTGATTGAGTGCACGGACGGTGGTATAGGAGGGAGTCCTATTGGTCAATCAGGTTGACCAATGAGTGTACAGCTGCCCCGGACAGCTGTACTGCCCAATGGACACTACTGGGATACAGCTGCGTTCCAACTCCCCCCCCCCCCCCAGGTTGCAATGAAAACAATATTAATTTGTTGTTTCCAATAAATATACATCATTTAGTAATGATAAAACATATCTTCATTTCAAATTGATTTTAATTCCAATTTTAGTAAGGGCAAACAAAGAAACAGAAATCCAAATATCCTTTGGCCAAGTCGGTGGCTCCCCCCCCCCCGGCCACCGGCCACCGACTTACAATGGCCCATTAGGACAATCATCCCTCCCCACCATAACAACAACCCCACTTGCCCACCCCTTGTTTTGGTCCTCAGTCAGCAGAACCACAATTGCCCCTTCCCCGGCCCTACCAATACACATACCACACACTACTAATAGGCAAAGGTACTTAACCATCTGAGTGGGCACCAATCGTCAATTGACTCTGCACCAAGCCTAGTGGTCAGTGCTGCAGAATGAATTGGACAGCATTCTCCTAATCAGGGTTCTTATTTCTGGTAGGAGGGGGCACCACTCTTAGCAAGAAGGATGTATATGACATGTTCCTTTTATAACATTTAAAAACCACCAACGCAACATCAGCCAGTTTCTGGCCGACAATCTTCAGATTTCTAGTTCGTTAGTATAACCAAAAATATCTAAACGCAGATATTTATTATTTCATATTATTTACGTGGTGATTTCTCATAAGTAAAGGTCTTTGTAAAATGTGTAAATTTCTAAAGGTTTTTGTTTTTTAAAGTCTTTTTCTAAACTTGTCTTAAAAAGATCTTAATTTCAAAAAGGGTAAGCACCATGCTTCCTTAATTTGCATTGGCATCTTCGAGTCTCACCTCGATCATTGATGAACTATTTCAATCCTGATTAAGACCCACGGGAAATTCTTTAGCTGATTGAGTTTATAAAATTCAAGCCCTACATTGTATTTGGTCCCTTTTGCTATAATTGATAAATTCTCTTTACCAGTGACAGTGACAGTTCTTCTGATGAAGACGTTCCCGCGGTGAAGCCAGCTGCGAAGTCACCCGCAAAACCTGCTGCCAAATCTCCGGTAAAGCCTGCCGCCAAAAAGCGAGCGGCGCAAAGCTCATCCAGTAGCGACTCGAGTGATGAAGAAGACAACAAACCGGCAAAGACAGCCTCACCAAAGAAAAAGGCAGTCCCAGCTAAGCCACCACAGAAGAAAGCCAAAGCAAAGAGCAGCTCGGGTATGGACATCTTAGAAAAACAGTATCCTAAAATTTTTCTCTCCTAGGGGGTCCCTACCCCCCTGGAACACAGCCCTGCAGCCCTGCCCCACAGCAGGGTTGCAGCACCCTTTTGACTGATCTGGGCACTGCTAGTGGTAATAGTGCCTGAGAGTGATGTCACAATGGCCCTGTTGCCATGGGGAGGCTGAAGGAGCACCAATCAACCGGATCCTTTGATCCAGGCACTTAGCGGTAGCATCAAAACTGAGAAACAACTAGCCACATCCTTCCGAGAGTATCCTGAAGATTAAATACAAAACATAATATTCGTTAGCATTTCACCAAAAAAGAAGAACAATTTAAATGCTTGATTACATTTCTGAGATATTTCTATGTAAGGACCGTCATGCTGATGGAGTTTGTGGGAGGGAAATGGAGATATTCATAGACTGATATAATTTTAATAGGCACTGTTGGTGTACAGAACAACTGTTAATGTTATTCTTAGAAACTGTATCACTCAGGTCCAAATAAAAATGTGTTCAGGTTTCACGACTGACCCACATTTTTTGCCCTTAAAATACTTTTAAGACAGGAAATGATATGTATCATGTCAGAAAACTCATTCTAGATGAAAGGTCTTGTGGAAGATCAATGAAGGAAATTAACGTCCAAAACCATGTGTCAATAATTGTAAATCATGTTTAAAAACATATCCACAATAAATACAAAAACTAATATTGGGACCAATGAAACCTGAACACTTTTTTTTTCTTCTTTTTTGGCCTCACGTAGGAATTCAGCAAGCATTTATAGCCAACGACCTGCCCTTTACATTAGCCAGGTTTTTTCTGTATATCTAAGTTTTGTTTTAAGTTTATTTTTTATTCCATTTACACTGGATACAATTTAAACGTTAAGTCTGTTCTCCCAGTGCTGTTAAATTCTTTATGGTTGATGAGTTGTGTGCTTGTGTCAAGTATTTTAAAGTGGTACTGTCATTAATCTTATGATAATTGTTGAGTTGTCCATCCAAATTAAATAAATGATTTTCTTTTGCAGAAGACTCCAGTTCTGGTACCGTCATTAATCTTATGATAATTGTTGAGTTGTCCATCCAAATTAAATAAATGATTTTCTTTTGCAGAAGACTCCAGTTCTGACTCATCTGATTCAGAAGACGAGAAATCAGCCAAGAAGACCCCAGCAAAACCTGCCACTCCGAAGGCAGCCACACCTAAAGTGGCGCCAGCTAAAAAGGCAGACAGTAGCTCCTCAGACTCAAGCTCTGATTCGGAAGACGAGAAACCAGCCAAGAAAACCCCAGCTAAACCTGCTACACCAAAAGCAGCCACACCTAAAGTGGCGCCAGCTAAAAAGGCAGACAGTAGCTCCTCAGACTCGAGCTCTGATTCCGATGACGAGAAACCAGCCAAGAAGACTCCTGCAAAAGCAGCCACCCCAAAAGCAGCCACACCTAAAGCGGCGCCAGCTAAAAAGGCAGACAATAGCTCCTCAGACTCGAGCTCTGATTCGGAAGACGAGAAACCAGCCAAGAAAACTCCAGCAAAGCCTACTACAGCTAAAGTGGTGCCAGCTAAAAAGGCAGACAGTAGCTCTTCAGACCCGAGCTCTGATTCGGAAGACGAGAAACCAGCCAAGAAAACTCCAGCTAAACCTACTACTCCGAAGGCAGCCAAAGCTAAAGCAGTGCCAGCTAAAAAGGCAGACAGTAGTTCATCAGATTCAGATTCTTCACAAGACGAGAAACCAGCCAAGAAGACTCCAGCAAAAGCAGCCACACCAAAAGCGGCCCCAGCTAAAAAGGCAGACAGTAGCTCCTCTGACTCAGATTCTTCAGAGGATGAGAAGCCAGCCAAAAAGACCCCCACTAAAGCTGCTACCCCAAAAGCAGCACCAGCTAAAAAGGCAGAAAGTTCTTCCGACTCTAGCTCTGACTCATCAGAGGATGAGAAACCTACTAAGAAGACCCCTATCAAACCTAACACGCCAAAGGCAGCAGTGCCTAAAGCAACAGCAGCAAAAAAGGCAGAAAGTAGTTCATCAGATTCGGATTCGGATTCTTCAGAAGACGAGAAGCCAGCCAAAAAGACCCCCGTTAAAGCTGCTACCCCAAAAGCAGCGCCAGCTAAAAAGGCAGACAGTAGCTCTTCAGACTCTTCTGATTCTGAAGATGAGAAACCAGCCAAGAAAACTCCAGTTAAGTCTACTACACCTAAAAAAGCCACAACACCTAAAGCGACTGCAAAGAAAGCTGATAGTAGTTCCTCTGACTCTAGTTCTGACTCTTCGGAAGATGAAAAACCTGCAAAAAAGACCCCAGTTAAGCCTACTACCCCAAAGGCAGCCACGCCTAAAGCAGCGCCAGCTAAAAAGGCAGACAGTAGCTCTTCAGACTCTTCTGATTCTGAAGACGAGAAACCAGCCAAGAAAACTCCAGTTAAGTCTACTACACCTAAAAAAGCCACAACACCTAAAGCAACTGCAAAGAAAGCTGATAGTAGTTCCTCTGACTCTAGTTCTGACTCTTCGGAAGATGAAAAACCTGCAAAAAAGACCCCAGTTAAACCCACTACGCCTAAAGCAACAACGCCAAAACCGACTGCAAAAAAGGCAGACAGTAGCTCTTCTGACTCTTCAGATTCTGAAGACGAGAAACCAGCCAAGAAAACTCCAGTTAAGCCTACTACACCTAAAAAGGCCACAACACCTAAAGCGACTTCAAAGAAAGCTGACAGCAGTTCCTCGGACTCTAGTTCGGAATCCTCAGAAGATGAAAAACCTGCAAAAAAGACCCCAGTTAAGCCCGCTACGCCCAAAGCGACAACGCCTAAAGCGACTGCAAAAAAAGCCGACAGCAGTTCCTCTGACTCAAGTTCGGAATCCTCAGAAGAAGAAAAACCTGCTAAGAAAACTCCAGTGAAACCCTCTACGCCTAAGGCAACTCCCAAAACCAAAAAGGCTGACAGTAGCTCAGAGTCTGAAGACGATAGTTCCGAAGATGAGTCTTCAAAAAAGAAGAAAAACGCCACACCAAACGGCAAGCCAACCACTAATGGATTTGCTGAGGTTAGTAATTTCTCCTATTGTGCTATCAGAAATGTTACCCTAGATCCTTAGACAAATTATTGTTTTACTGGCATCTTCCTAGAAAATAGTTATTTAAGTTGAATTCAGTAGTAGGAAAATATCTCTCAAATAAAGAATTATGTGTCAACGTATTGTATTCTGCACGTTTCAAACCGTTTCAGTGTCGTCATGCTTGTGCTTTACATTGTGTTAGATGTTTTACAACGTCGCTTTGTTTGGAGACTTTAGAGTCGAGGTGCTCCAGTTGTATAATGATCATTAGTAAACAACAAGACATTGAAAGTTATGGTACATACCTGTCCTAGAGTATCTGCGACGAAGCTGTCCCAACGTGAAACTTATGAGTAAGAGTTTTTGCAGGTCCTCAATACGCCGGAAAATACAAACGGAACCCCCAATAGCTCTAAGACACCGAAGGTAAGACTAGCCGGTTAACAAATGAACGTAGTGCCGTACCCTATAGAATTAGTCAACGTATTTTAGGTAAAGTTCTTTTGTAGATCCACAGCTCTTGTTATTAACAGGATTCCCACGCAGGTCTTAAAAAGATTTTCTCAAATTTAAGGCCTTGCCTTAAAAAGGTCTTAAATTTTACAGTTTTGAAGCTAGAGGTCTTAAAAAGGTCTTAAATTGAATTTTTAGAAGTTGAAATGAAGTTAACATCAAAATTTGAAATCCCACTATGAAACCAGTACACTTAGTTCAAATTTAAAACATGAAATATGTTCTGAAATGTTTCTTTTCACGTGGACGATAGGTCTTAATTTTCCCAAATCTTGGTCTTAAAATGGTCCTAAAAAGGTCTTAAATTGATTTTCAAAAACCCTTGGGAACCCTGTTTTATACTTCGCAATGGATGGTTGACTCTGTTCTGATGTTTTCATTTGTGTAATGTTCACTGTACAATTGACAGGGTACCAACCACACAGGGAAAACGGAGAAAATGGCCAAAAAAAATCCCTGACAGGGAAAACACAGGGAATTTGCAAATTTTGCCAAAACAGGGAATTCCATTTGGCCAGGTTCTGAAATTCCTGATTCTCAAGATATTAGGGATTTGACTTTTTGTTATTGGGTCGTCCAATTTTTTTCTGCACGCAAAGGTTTTTAAAATTGAACACCTTGCTGGATATGACACAGGGATAAATGCCACGGGACAGGGAAATCTCAGGGAAAACACAGGGAATTTGAAAATTGAACTTTGGTTGGTACCCTGAATCGATCGTTTCTTTCCATTCTAACGTGGCCGCATGATGTCCGAAAACGCGCCTTCTGCATTGGACTTGTAGAGAATAGTATGGAGGGAAAATGACACATTAATTATATTATCTTTCAGAGTAAGAACAATACCCCGTTTCGTCGCGTGAAGTCTGAAGAGATAGAAGTAGACCCCAGGCTCATGGACAACTCATTCGGCGCCAAGGTTAGTAGAACTATAAAATTCCGGCTTTTCTGTAATTTCATGGGTGCGCACGCAAGTATTAAAGGGTATTATTGATTCTTTCAAATTAAAGGCCTAAAAATGTCTTGACCCTACATTCCACTAGAGGATTGCCAATAATTTATTACATTTTACCAATAATATGGCAAATTACCTTTCGTCCTACATATCATTTATAAGAGAAATAAAATCCCTTTCTAATGATGTATGATATGTTAATGGTTAGCCAATATTACCACTTCCGATATTCCGAATCTGCAGTAAAATCGCCTAATGGAATACTGTTACAGCCTTGAAAATTTGACCATTTCCTAGCAAAGCAAGTGGACTTAGAAATGTTTTGATCTGGAAATTAATTCTAATTTTCATAGATAAGACTTTAAAAAGCTAAGTTCAAATCTTGTACCTCGAATCAAAACAAAATTTAAATTCTACGTGTAGACTATATGAAGTAATTCTTAGACTGTTCGTGTAGTGTTAGGAAAATGTAAGGGTGAAGTTTCTAAACTGAAATACCGTAAATGTCCTTCCTTCTTTTCCGGAATTCTCATTTGTCTACAGTGATATGTTTCTCTAAGGCTTAATAACACCTCAACCTTTCCTTTTTGGGGTACAGGAATGATTCAAGTACTAATGAGATTAAAAAAGAATTTTGTTGGAAGAGTTTGCTGTAGAAGTCCTCCCGTGTGGATCATTATCCACCTGGCACCACCGACCACCTCCCCCCTTTGGTCAAAACACAGGGAATTTCATTTGGCTAGGTTCTGAAATTCCTGAATTTCAATATATTGGGGATTTGACTTTTTGTTGTTGGGTTGTCCAATTTTTTTCTGCATACAGAGGCTTTTAAATTTTAACAACTTCTTGGATATGACACAGGGAAAAATTCAAAATCTGAAAATGGAATTGGTGTTGGTACCCTGATTAAAGAACTCAATAGCCATATTTGGCATATGATATCTCACATTCTGACCGTGTTTTAACTCTACTTCTACAGAAAGGTTCGTACGGATCGTGGGGCGAGAAGGCCAGCCGCGCCCTCATCTGTACTCTTATTCCCTCATTCATTGTAAGGTGTCTCGCATTCTGACAGTGTTTTAACTCTACTTCTACAGAAAGGTTCGTACGGATCGTGGGGCGAGAAGGCCAGCCGCGCCCTCATCTGTACTCTTATTCCCTCATTCATTGTAAGGTGTCTCGCATTCTGACAGTGTTTTAACTCTACTTCTACAGAGAGGTTCGTACGGATCGTGGGGCGAGAAGGCCAGTCGAGACCTCATCTGTACTCAGGGCAAGTCCTTCAAGCACGAGAAGACGAAGAAGAAGCGAGGAAGTTACCACGGAGGCGCCATAGACCAAAACGTGCACTCTTTTAAGTTTGACGATTAAATAAGTAGCAATTTAGAAAATATATCGCATTGTATAAGATAATGATGTGAGTTCGTTGGTGATTATTGTGAGCGTATTTTTACGGACGCGGCGAAGGCCCATATGTACCCAGATAGCAGTGGGTGTTCCCCAGTTTACCCCAGTCCCGCCGCTCCAATTATAAAATAGGGATGTAAGTTTCCGATTTTTGTCGAATTTCTGATTTTCTCTCCAGCACACTCAAAAAATCAGTTTCAAAATTTGATGCTTAGAACAAGTTTCACATTTCACATCATTTAAAGATACATTCAAACGGTTTACGCATCATAGTTCTGAAAAAATGCGAAGAAAAGGACTAATGTCAAGTTTGCATATCCCCGTCTGTTTGTTTTTAAAGGGTACCTTTTTCTAGACAAATAACCGTGTTTTGCACCCCTAAAAGAAGTGTATTTCCCTAAAGTGACCATATTCTGAAGGGAAAAAAGGAGTATCTGTAGGTCACTTGCGTTTTTCAAAAAAGGGGTCTTTTTGTGGTGCAAAAGAGTCCGTGGAGAGGGGTCAATTTTCATTTGGCAGAACGATGATATGTCCTGTATTCGAGTGGTGGGACTGGGGCCTATATATGCGGCTGGCCGTTGTAAATAAGTCTCTATAGCCGACAATTTGGGAGTCTTTAAAAGAGAAATTGACCATTTTAACTGTTTCAATCATCCGTCTTCATTTGCAAGTGACGGCAAAGCATTTCTTTTCAGATGGGTCAGCCATGATAATTGTTATCACAAGTTTGTCACTTTAAAAGACTTGTCCGTAATGGTAAATGCGGCACATGTGCGACAGTACTTCTTCACCTCTCGAACTGTACATCTTTTACTACTGGTAATTTGTTATTGATTAGGCCAAAATGAAATTGTTGTGTTCAGGTAGCATAGGGTTGGGTAGGGTTTTTTTGCTCATTTTTTTACTCTCCGAATGGACCTGGACAGTATTAGAAATATAGAAATAATACTGTAAAGATCTTAAACCATTTCTAGCATCTAAGATACATGCCCTAAGCATCTATATGCTGTCAAATTCTGTTCCAAGATTTTCTGGTTATTCTCTTGGATTTGAAAAAAAAAATCCTAAAAAAAATTAGGGTAGGGCCAAATATTAAGGGTAAGCCGGGTTACCTGAACGCAACAAATTTTGTTAGGCCCCAAGTACACGTGATGGTCGAGACCACTATGTGCTTGTAATTTGTTGATCTAATGTGTGTCAGTATTCATACCATGGACGTTCAGTGAGCGTGTCTGTTCCGTGTACGCGACTTGTCAATGTGTTCTCATAAAGGTCCTTCACTCGGACCGACTCACGAGTAGTTCATCCTATTAATAAAAAGATTATGTGCAGAATTAGCTGGAACTTGTTCTTTTTTTTACTTCCAAAACAGTGCAGAGATAATTTACTTCTTGACTGGACGAACTTGTACACGTGTGAAGTCATTTCTGTAAGAAAAATAGGTGCCACTTTTCCGTTAAATACGGATTTCCGTACTTTTGTGCTTACAAAAAACAAATTTTCAAAAGTGCCAAAAGTTTAGATGGAAAAAGATTTTGTATTTAATTTTAGGTAGTAGAAATTAACAATCTTTTTTGCAAAAAAAAGTAGAAGAATATGTTAACATTTTTCTGCATTCTAAAGTTAAATTCATGTTATTTTGCCTTAGTAAACATGTAATACCTTGATTTCTCCTTAAATCAAGGTTTATATCTATTTCTCAGCAATTTTATTATTTTCCGCAGAAATGATTAAAAATATATTACAATGCCTGTACATATGGTTCGTGTTAGTGTGAGAGGTGAAATACAAGAATAGACTACAATGTTTATTTCCGTATTATAATATGGAAATGCGGTTCCGTATTTTTCATGTTCTTCAAGTGACATGGACAGGATTTTAAAATATAATAACAGGCGACATGGCTATCTCTTAAAATCGACATGGGGACCCCCCATCTAGACCCCAATATGGGCTAGCCGCCATATTGGTGAGCAATTAGTGCTCAATGATATTTCTAATTGTGGAATGTTTTTTGAATGTATGTTTAGGGTTACTTTTCATGAAATACAATAGTTTAATTATTATCAACAATTCTAATTTTTTAGAATTAATACAATTTGAATGTATTGCAAAGCCACGTGGTCGTGATCACCAAAAAGTGATCACGTGACCACGTCTGCAAGGGTCTATAGCATTTTAAGATTATTCAAAATTTTCGCGGTGGGGTTTATATACAGATATTACATTAAACAGTTAACCCTTTCCTGACCGTGGGGAAGCCACGTTTTACAGGTTTTTAAATGACTTGGGGGTCTGGATGGGGATGTCCCATGTTGCCCGTCGATCTTAAGAATCTCCATGATCTGTCGCCGTGTCCTAGTTAAGAATAGCCCCTGTCACATATCATTAGGCAGAAAATAGGCCTTGTCGCAGTGTCAAATTTAGGGGTCTAGACCCATTGAGATAATAAAGCTCAAAATTATGGATCTAGACCCCTAAATTCGACACAGCCAATTTTCTGCCTAGTGACATGTGACAGGGCCTATTCTTAAATTCGACACTTCGACAGAGCTCATTCTTAAAATCGACAGGCGACATTGCCTTTAAATACTATAATAAGGATAACCTGCATGAACATTTGATCAATGTAGATTGGCAGTATTTTTATGATGAACCGAATATTAAAAGTAAATGGAATTTCTTTGTTGGGAAAATTAATGAATACTTGGATCAATCTTGTCCGATAAAAACCTTTAAGATATCCAAAGTTAAAGAACCGTGGCTTACAACGGATCTTATTGAACTTATAAAGGATAAGGATCGTGTCTTAAGACAAGCAAAGAAACCCAAAAATCAGAATAATACTGATTTATGGAATATGGCCAAGAAATTAAGAAATCGATGCACAAATCGCCTAAGACGTGCTAGAGCTAATTTCATTCAAGGTAATTTGAATAATAATATCAATAACCCAAAGAAATTTTGGAAAAATATTAAGCAAGCCTTCCCAGAAAATAAATCTAATAACAAACCATTTGTTTTTAAGCGTTTGGATTCTGACCAATTTATTGACTCTGAAGATATACCTGACTTTGTAAATAACTATTTTGCCGATATTGGTATAAACTTGGCAAAAAAAATTAATAATACTTGGACATATGGAATTCCGAATCAATATATTTTAGAACATTTTCACACGACAACAAAAGAAGTCATGGGATTAGTTAAGGGTATAAATACTAATAAATCGTCGGGTATACAGGGTATATCATCTATGGTTTTAAGGATGCTTTGTCATTCTGTGTAGATAAAATTACAGCATTATTCAATTATTCTTTTGGTACTGGTGTAATTCCAATTAGTTGGAAGAAGGCTAGAGTGACCCCACTGCAAAAAACAGGTAATAAGCTATTGGTAAACAATCTAAGACCTGTTTCTAATTTACCTGTCATTGTCAAAATGATTAAAAAAGTTGTACATAAAAGATTGTTGTCACATTTTAATCAGACTAATAGAATAAATGAACGGCAGGGTGGGTTTAGACCAGGTCATTCTACTATTGGTACTACTGCTCTATTTTTAAATGATATTTATCAAAATATTAATAATAAACAGGTAACAGTAGCCCTTTATCTAGATCTCACTAAGGCTTTCGATACTGTTAATCATAAAATATTACTATCGAAACTTGAACAAAATGGTATACATGGTGATGGACTTTCATGGTTGAAAAATTATTTATTTTCTAGAAAACAATTTACTGTAATTAATAATAAGTCATCATCAAGTCGGTATATATTATGTGGTGTCCCCTAGGGCAGTGTTTTAGGTCCTTTATAATTTTTAACCTATATTGATGATATCACTGCTATTATAACCAAATGTAAAGTCTCACTTTATGCGGATGATACCGTATTATATTACACTGATGTTGGTTTTTACTACTGTGATGCATACTATCCAGACTGATTTAACTATAAATGCCAAAAAGTCAAAATATTGTATTTATGGTATGAGGTCATCAGTCAAAAAATGTAAAAACCAAATGATGGATTTATCCCTGAACAATCAAATACTGGAACAAGTATGTTCATATAAATACCTGGGTTTTATATTAGATGAAAATTTTACTTATAATAAACATATGACTGAGTTGGCAAATCAAATATCACATAAACTGTATGTATTTGCTAAAATGAGAAAAATATCTGACTGAAACTGCGAGAATTACTATTTTTAAAAGCATGTTACTACCAATTATGGAACACGGTGATGTTATTTATAGAGGTACAAATCAAGCAAATATAAATCGCCTTGATAGGTTGTTTTACAGATGTTTACGCGTCTGTTTGGGTTATAATGATCTAACAAAAAATGAATTATGTATAAATTGTAACATGCCTACTCTTACTTCTAGATATAATAGTCACGTGTTAATCTTTATGTATAATTTTCCAGATGATTATAATTTTAGGAAGCTGCCAGGGAGACAAACACGTTTACATGATGCTCCGGTTTTTAATACTTATAATCCGAGATCTGAGAAATCTAAAAAGAATATCTTTTATAGAGGTGCACTGTATTGGAATTTACAACCTGTAGATATTAGAAATATTGATAATAAAAAACAATTTAAGGATAAACAGCGACAGCTGTTAAAACAAAATTTGGTTGCAATCTAATTATTTATATAATAATGATATGCTAACCTTTCTTCTCTTTTTATATTATAGCAAGAAATGGGCTATGTGATGAGTTTTGTTCTTTTACACTTATATACTGACTGTGATGTATATAGTGTTTGCTTGTTTAACTGAGTTTTAATATGATTGTTCTACCTATTTTATGTTGTTGAACGCCAATATCTGTGATATATTGTAGAATTAGATAAGTAGAACATCATGTGTGTGCAATCAATAACAATATATTAATCTATTTTATATATGATATACACGTAACCTGTATAAGTGTATTAACAGGATTTTATATTCATTCTCACAGGCAAAAAAGTGAGACAAGTTTCATGTAAACTTATTTTTTGTCTGTCTAAATAAAGGAATTTAAAAAAAAACAAAAAAACATGTGACATGGCCTATTCTTAAATTCGACAGTGTGACATTGCCATTTCTTTAATTCGACAGGCGACATCAGACCCCCCCCCCCCCCCCCCACGTCTATAGCCCCAAAATTGGCTATATTCCCTAGAAAATTGCAACATATCATATAATGGAAAGCTCATAACCTGAAGGTTCTCGATAGCATTGGAATTAAAAAGTAATCCTTTTCTGGTCACATGATTGGGGTCATATCTGACCACACAATTTTTGTGAAAAACGGAAAATCTTTGTCAATTTTTCGGAAAATCAAGCAAAAAAGGCAAATTTTGGGTTTTTTAATGTAAAATGAACTAGTTCAAAAGGTAATTAAGGATTTTCTTTTTCAACAACCCGCCCCCCACCCCCCACCTTTTCAAAACCCTGGATCCGCCACTAGTGGGGGTGTAGACCCTTAAAATCAACACAGCGATTGTGGTCTTGACTAGGGAATCCAACAGCTAGCCCGGTCTGGACAACCCAACACTGCGATATGGCCATTTCTTAAATTCGACATGGCGACATGCCCGTGTTTTAAATTCGACATGCGACATTGCAATTAAGGGACAAATGACAGTGATCTTTTCTTAAATTCGACATGCGACATGAGTCTTAAAAAGAAAGTGACAAGGGACAGGGCCATTTCTTAAATTCGAAATGGGACATGGGTCTAAACCCAGATATAGGGACAGACGACATGGCCATTTTTTAAATTTGACACACGACATTGGACAACCCCCCCCCCCATCTATACCCCCACTAGTGATAGGTATCTATGTCATGAAAGGACTAAGTCCTACTTCGAGTGACTTACAGACTTTGGCGAAACTACAGTCTACCTTTGCCACTTTTTGAACCAATTCCCGTTCCAAAAGTTTGGAGGGCACCCCGGCTCGCGGTAACCACCTATTCTTCTCTGTCAACCCACACTTTTGGAACATCACATATCAAAATTACAGTGTACACGACAAAAATTGGAACTTCAGGTATATGGCCAGTTCCAAAAGTGAATATCATACTAGTGGAATCAGTGAGTCAGTATCTGCAGGTTCCTTGCATTATGTTTCCATGTTGTTTCATAATATGATAAGTCATCGATAGGTTTTAAAGTAATTAGCAGAAAAATAAGAATGGTTGAGAAAAGCTAACTGCGACTGTTGGACTAACGGAAATTTGAGAAAAGCTAACCTCAACTATTGGCCCAACGAGTGGGCCCTATACCAGTCTTCCTATACTCATCGATTGAACATACAAGGTCTGGAGCTGTTGGGCATATCTCTGAAACGAAATCTCCAACACAATAGATGATTGAAATCAGAAGCAATGGCCTGTGCTCAAGAGTGGTATTGGTTCTAGTATGTACTGACATGGATGGTCGTCCATACTTTAGCTTAGCCATTCTAGTGTTACCACAAAGACTCAGGGCTGAGAGTGTTCTCTTTGTCAAATTAAAGGGAGGAGTCAGGTCCCGTATGTTCGTACATATGTTTAGCGCAGTCTGCGTAGCAATCAGCAGAGCACTGCCAGCTTTCGTTGGTTAAACATCCTGGAAAGGTCAGTACTAGAAGCCTGTTCTGGAATTGGAATAGAAGCTGATAGACTGAGTAGTAGGCTGGAGCATGGGCTGAGTGTGGTTGAGTGGACCCTACCCTTTGGATTGTTCGTTGTCATCAAGAGATCTTGTCATGAGCATGCACACAAATTGGATAATAATAAAGAACATCCTTTCATGCGTGTAATAATTTAGATGCGCGATGGTTGCGAAGTAATTGGGTCTTATTGATGAGAAAGATCAGGACTGGAATCATGCTTTGTCATGGTGGTGATGGTACTATTTATTAATAACAGATGGCAGCACATATGTGTATGTTATATCAGATAACAGGTGGCAGCACTGATTATGCAGTGGTCAGAATAGATACTACAATGCGATAGTTACGTCTTTTCATAATACAGAACTATATTATGTATTGGACACGCAGTCCAGGCAGAGACAGACTGGTGATGAAGCTAGCTAATATCTAAACCTACTTCTATAATTACTATGCCAGGTTAATGTGACAGAGTAGCTAAATGTGGGTAATGAATGTAACCATGCACATGCTAATTGTTATTGGAAATAAGAGTCTCAAATCTATCTATAAAACTTTTATCTTACTTTCATAATTGTTTAGGCACAATTGTTTAAGGTACAATTCCCAGTCTCCCCTGAGATCCAATATCTTATTCAACAATCATTCACAACTTCACCAAAAAAATTTATGATTAGATCGATGATAATGTGAATGATGATGATTATGATATAAATCTTAATATTTGTGGCAGAGGTTTCGAATTAGACATTTCTACTTTTAGGTCACCAAGAAGCTTGTGGGAGAGGCTGCTGGTACAGCCACCTGGGCTACAAATGTTTGAAATGAACATGTGCAAGTACTGATGTCTCTCCTCACTGCAACGGAAGGTGAGGGGTTGCATAAGATGGCACAAGATATCGTGAGAAGATACTCTGATGCCAAGGAAGAGCCCCCCATGCTTGTGAAAGTAGATCGAGACAGCTCTGGATCGGGCATGCCAAAGATGAAAAACCTGTCGCAGCCATGTGATCCTGTAATCTGCCTGGACATCTGGCACTTCATGAGACGGTTTGCAGTGGGCTGTACGACAGACTCACATCCTCTCTATGGGACGTTCATGTCTAGGTTGTCGTCCTGCATATTTGTGTGGGATGAGCAGGACCTCCAGAACCTGAGACTTGTGACAAAGGCCCAGAAAGGCATCACCCCAAATGACAAAATTGTAGAAGAAACCATCACGAAGAGAGAGATGGCCCTGCACTGTACACGCCAGATAAGAGGAGTGAGAGAGACAACCAAACTCATCAAGGGGCTCCTTTCTACCATGCGCCCCCTCACTAATGCCTGTGGCGTTCCGCTCTTTGATGCCGAGACAATGGATGCAATTTGGGATGTTAAAGGTAAATATGGGTATTCGACGTGATTTCTTGATAACCTTAATAAAATTATCAAACTCACACAGCTGTTAGATGAATGCATAGGGACTGTAATAAAACTTTAAAAACCATATGTCACCATATCCATTTATGAGATATTAGCATTTGAAAAAATGACAGTTTATCATTGGCTTCAATCTGGAAAATCACATTTTTCCCCATCAAAAAATAAATATCCATAATTTTGACATCAAAAGCTGCAAATGTTTAGATAGGAACATGTTTCCAATTTTTGTGTTTTTCACTTCACTTTTGAATTCTTAAAACGTTTCAAATGGAAAAAGGACAAAAAAAAGTTAAACAATTATTAGTGAAATAAAATGAAATGTGCGAATTCCCTGAATCCTGGGGCTTTTAGTACTCCCCTTGCTACGTCATAACAATTGGAATTCTCTTTCAAATAATTTGGGAATCCCAGGTCACAAAATTGGAAAATTCCCTAAAAATATATAAAATAGACCAAATATTGAAGTCTAATAACTGTGTCTACATTAAGAATATCATTAAAATATCTCTAGCATTATTAGTTCTTGATACATTGAACTATAGAGAGTTAATTATCCGTTATATCAGGTTACATAATTAGTCGTAGTTAATTATGGATAATAGCTAGCTCCTAATGCAGTCTCCTCCTCGTTCGACTGCTGTCGTCCAATACATAATCATAGTTCCAACATCATGTAAGACGTAACACTTGTGTGAAAGGATGTTCTTATTAATATTCTCCTGTGTATTGCCATTCCATGACAAGATCTCAATTGACAGTGATCAGCTCCAAGGAAGGAATCCCCTCAAACACAGTCTTTCTGTTTCTATTCCAATCCAGGACTCAGCTTCTAAGACGCAACCTTACCAGGATGGTTACTCACACAACATTCAGCTAACTCTGACTGAGCTCGAGCCTCGCTCCTTTAGTATGATACGCCACACAAAGACTCCTCCTTTAACCCCTAACTTTGACAGAGAGTTATGGCTAAAGTGTGCGCTGTTCTAAACCTAACACTGTAAAGCCTACACGAGCATGGACTGGCCATCCGCGTCAGTACAACATATAACATGCTCAAAGGATTTCTTTCAAAAATATTCGCCCATTACTTATGTGCAAGGTACCCTTTAAACAAGAACGTTAACAGCAGTACTGAGGGCATGATCAGTATGGTGTCACTGCAGAGCTTTTCCTCAACTATTTTGTTCACTAGTCCCCGAGGCTAGTGGCAGGATTGTTAAGTGACCTGCTTTTGCCAGAACTGTACTGTTTTCTAACTCTTGTCCTGGGTGTACCTAAAATGTTTAGTTTTTTAATAGAAAATATTGGTAGATCTAGTGGCATCTAAAAATATTACCCTGCCAACTTTTAGCAAATATATTTCGCTTTAGTTTCATAAGTAACATTTTTTTCAATCTTTATTCATTGAACCACAATCATTTGACAAGGTTCTTTCTAGTAGGTGAGATACATAATCTTATAGGTTTCTTACAACACATCATATTTGGCTGATATCGACTTCAATACTGGTGTCAGTGACAAAGAAGGTGGTCAGACTAATATATTATATTAGTCTGACCACCGATTACCTTCACAACACATGTTTCTTGAATTAGGATCAATTGAAACATTCCATAAAGATTGAGGAAACGCACCATTTAAAATAGAATGGTAGTGCATTCAAGCTAATTGCTGGTCATATTGTTCACTATTTATGAATAGGAGTACATTGAAGCTGATTACTGTTATGATTGTTCATTATTTAAATGTTCATTATTTAAATGTGTTAACTATCTTCTTTGCACAGACTTCCCACCCCAGCCGAAGGAAGGATGTCCCTCCTGGCCCTGGTCCATCATCGGATCCGCGGACAAGGAAGCGGCACTCCTCCCCACTAACACCGTCCGGCACTGGCAAAGACATAGCGCCCAGTCCTTCCAAGGCCAAGAAGGACCAGCTGCTCAATGACATCGAGTAAGATTTTTAAATATGTACTAGTTGAATAGTATGAATGGTGTATCTATCTATGATGTCATGAATTTCCTGTAGGTACAATGTAATAATATCCCTATTATTGAATAAAATGAAATGTCTATTGTATGGCAGCATGTTCCTTTCCTTTAACATTATAATTTATATGAATTTCATGAAGCTTAGATCTTGCATGTTTACCTGAAAACCTAATAACAAACCTTTAACATGTACTTTGAAAATAAAGTTGGAGAGGGCCCAACGATTGAACCGAGTACAGGTCCGAGTATATGTCCCTTATTGTTGCCCGAGGTACAGCCTCCGGCCGAGGTTGCTGTGGGGGTTGGGGAGGTGACTGTTGATGTCCCCGATGTACAGCCTCTGGCGGAGGTCACGATGGGGGTTGGGGAGGCAACTGTCGATGTCCCGATGTACAGCCTCTGGCCAAGATTGCAGTGGGGGTTGGAGAGGCGCCTGTCAATGTCCCCGATGTACAGCCTCCGGAGGAACTCGAAGAGGAGGTGTGAGAGGTGGCTGTGGGTGTTGCAGAGGCTCAGCCTCCACCTGCAGTCCCAACTTCTGTTCCAGGAAGAAGCTGGAGTTGTATGAAGCCATCACTTTCAACCTCAAGTGGCTCCCAACAAACAAGCATCTGAAGGTCCTCAAGAGCGTGACATCACCAATGAAACTGAAGGAGCTGTGAGCAACCAGTCAGCTCGCAAAAGATTTTGGGGTGGATCAACGTGCCTTAGTCTACCGGAATTCCAGGCCATCCAAAAAAGCTGTGAGGTCGATGGATCGAAAGCAGCTCGTGATTGTGTTCCTCACACGGCCAGAGAATTCCATTGCTCTTCCTGGTAAAAAAGGACACAATCACCATAAAAAAGTGAAATATCAGCGGGTCATCCTCACTGACTTCCTAGCCCATTTATACGAGGCTTACAACAAGGAGTACCCTGAGAAACGCGTGAGTTTGTCCTTCTTGGCAGGAGTCTGGCGGCAAGAGCAGTACATCCGGCTATCGAGGCTGATAAATCTTTTTTTATTCTTGTTACGTCACATTTTGACGTTCAATCGATGTAGATTTGATGGCTCCCAATCACGTCTCTGAGACTTCCAATTCAACGTCACAAAAAGACATCACGTGTTTCTGCGACATCACAAAATTACATTTCTTGGTACGTGTTTCTGCGACGTCACATTGCAACTTTCATAGAATGATTATGTGGATTAGAAAACATAACATACTGGCGACATGATTATAACAACATATTGCAACCGAAAATATCTTCAAATAAGGTTATTTTGTGACAGGTTCTACTAAAGTTATTTTGTGACCCACCTATGACCAAACATTACACTATACATCATACTGTAGCTTTCCAAAGATTATGAGAGAGTGAAAAAGGTGTTTTCATGATAGTGGTCACTGATTCAGACCAAGACAATTAAACTTAACTATAGATGATTTTCTAGAAGGTAGTTTGATATCTTATGAAGAATACTGTTTCAGTGGCATTTAAACATATTTTGAAAATAATGTGATAAACCACAGATTCTTGAACTTTAGCAATATCTCAACTGACACAGTATCCCACTGCCCCCTGGTGTTGATAAACAACACTATCAATGGTTATGGCTAGACCAAGATACAAGGTACTTGTGACATTCTGATTTAGTTAAGTTGTGACCTAACCTAATTAGCCTGTCACAAAGACTTCACAATTTTGGTTGCAGAGACGTTTCTGGGAGCCATCAAATAAACGTCACTACAACGTCGGAATCTCACGTAACAAGAACATCTCTTTAGGTTTGGTTACAACTTCACTCAGTCAGTACATATCAGTTATGTACTTTTTAAGTATCTATGTCACCTAATCAACACGTCATAACTACATTCTTTTTAGGTTTGGTCATAACCACACATAATTAGTTTGTATCAGTTATGTTCTGTTTGAGTTATGTTTCAACCACACCTGATTGGCACTTCACTGTGATGTTACATTGTAAGGAGGTTCTAACCTGATGTTCATAGAATGTCATTATTACGTTCTTTTTATGGGATGTCATAGTATCCCTCTAAAATCACGTAACTGCTACGTAGTTTTATGTGGGTTATAAACTGACCAAAATGGTAAGGTCGCAGAATGGTTCTGTTACGTCACTTCTTGCCTGGGTATGTTGTGAAACGGAAATCCTTATCCGGGATGCTGCCAACATTGCTGCACAAGGTAAATGTGCTGCTGAGGTACTATACATCAATGTGCCTCAGGACGATATCTTAAAGGCACAGGAGGGCATTCAGTCACTTGTGGCTGCCCAAAGTGTGCTGGACACAATGTCCAATCATGCTGTTGTTCCTGTGCAGCCTTGGTCATCACTGGCAGTTAGGAATCTGCCCTGCTACCTTGATTGCTGTTGGGACACGGATGAGGAGTCAGCGTTGGTCGCACCAGAGGAACCAGACAGGGGAGAACCAAAGCAACAGGTGGGAGAATAGGTTGCGTGTGTCTTTGACAGCACCTGGTACCTGGGAAAGGTACTGCCCCCAGGGGATGAACCAGACGAGTAAGTCCTCACTGTTGTCATGAGATATACTTTAACTATGGATAAACTGAACTTATAGATGCTGAGAATAAGGAGCCACGAGTAGAGTGCCGTGCGATAAACCGGAAGCGTTTATTCCGCGTCTTAAGGTATCACTACATAGATTTCGATATACGACATCTCCCCCTTTTGAGATGTAGTTATACAATGAACTTTTAGATGTTTGTAGATAGTAATACAATACTTTATAACAACCTTTTTGTTTTCAGATGACAGACATTCCTAGAATGTTATAATACAGATACAACGGCTTACTTTTTAGTAGTACGAATAAACATGATAATAGTATGGTCTTTACAGATCTAAGCGTTTCGCTGGTCTGCAAACACGACCAGACCTTGTCACAATAGTAGGACACGGTTTCGGTGGACTGACTACCTTTGAAACTCTAATAGGTTCAGAAACTACTCTAGGGCTTTGAGCCACTCTAGGAGTTTGAGGGACTGGAGGAATATTATCCACTGCTCCAGGGAAGGTCTGACCTTCATTTTGTGGTGGTGGTATAACCTGGAGATGACGCCTGTTGCGTCGGAAGGTGGAACCGTTTGCTGACTTCACGATATATGATCGCGGAGTATCTGTACCCACAACTACTCCGGGATCACCCCAAACTTTCTGTAAGTCAGTTTTTATTCTCACATTTTCTCCCCCTTCCAAAGGTGTGATAGGTTTAGCACCGTGCTTTTTGTTATAGAATCTCGCGTGTGATTCTTTCGCGACCTGGTCATTTTCAGACACAATTTTTAGATCGGGCCATTTTGGCTGCAACGCACTAGGTATTACAGGTAGCGTTGACTGAATTCTCCTACCCATGAGGAGCTGCGCTGGACTATATCCAGTCGATGAGTGTGGTGTCGAACGATAAGCTAGTAACGCTAGCATAGGGTCAGACTGCCGCAGAATTGTTTTGGCGACTTGAACGGCGCGTTCAGACTGACCGTTAGACTGAGGAAAATACGGACTTGAGGTTTGATGGCGAAAACCTAACGCGTCTGCAAATTGTCGAAATTCTTTCGAACTAAATTGTGGTCCGTTATCGGTCACTAGCAGATCGGGAATACCGAATCTCGCAAAAAATACATTTCAATTTTGCTGTGACCGCGTGTGTGGTAGTCTCGGCTAGATAAACGAGTTCGAGATATCGCGAATAATAATCGACGACTGCCATGTACTGCTGATTGTTAAAATCGAGCAGATCTGCGCCTAACATCTGCCACGGCCTATCTGGTAGGACAGTGGGAACCAGTGGTTCTTTCGGATTTGTTGGCTTATACTTTTGGCAGTGTGCGCACTGCTGGACAATTTGTACAATGTCCTCGCCAACTTTCGGCCACCAAACGGACTGTTGGACCCTTTCTCGACATTTCGTGAGGCCTTGGTGCCCTTCGTGAATTCTACGGAGGACGTCGGCTCTCATACTACTAGGTATGACTAGACGGTCGTCATACGTTATGAGTCCGTTGTGGATGCTCAGATGGCCTCGCGCGTTATAATACGGCTGCGCGATAGGAGCTACGGAGCTCAAATGTGACGACCAACCTGAGTTGGTATATCGAAATACCACACTTAACTCTTCGTCCGTTTGGGTCATCTCGCGGATTACTGATAGCCTTTGGCTAGTCAGCGGCCAGCCCTGCTCTACGGCAGCAATATGGGCTTCAATTTCTTGTTCGATCTCGGAAATTTCACCGCGTTGTGGCGCTCTCGATAGCGCGTCAGCTATCACCAGCTGTTTACCCGGAACGTGCTGGGCCTCGGGGTTATATCGCTTCATGCGAATTAATAATCGCTGGCAACGAATCGGGACTTTGTCTAAGTCGCGCGTGTTTATAAGTGGTACGAGCGGTTTGTGGTCGGTCAACAACTTAAAATTTAGACCACGCAGATATTTGTCGAATTTCTCGCAACACCATACCCCAGCCAAACACTCTTTTTCGATTTGCGCGTAACCTTTCTCCGCCTGAGATAAGGTACGAGACGCGAACGCCACTGGGCGTAACTCTCTACCATGATACTGCATGAGAACACCCCCTAGACCATAACTACTGGCATCTGCTGAAACAACAGTGGGTTTACTAGGGTCAAAATACGCCAGAACAGGAGCTGTAGAAATAAGATCTTTAACCTTCGCAAACGCTGCTTCCTGCTCGGGACCCCAATACCAGGATACATCACATTTCAACAGGTCATTCAAGGGTTTTAATACAGTTGACAACTGATCAATATGTGAACACAAATAGTTTATCATACCAAGAGCTCTCTTTAGCTCTGTCACGTTGGTTGGAGGTGCTAGGTTCTGGATGGCAGTAACCTTGTCCTTTGTGATAGATACACCGTCTTTGCTGATGGACTGTCCTAGGAAGGTTAGTTCACTTTGACGATACTTGCACTTACTGTCGTTCAACTTTAGTCCGTTGTTCTTCAGGACGTCCAGAACTCGTGACAAACGTTCATCGTGTTGCTCCATGCTCGAGCCATACACGAGAATATCGTCCATATACACTACTACCCCGTCGAGCCCTTTGAGCAGCTCGGTCATCTTAAACTGGAATATTTCTGGGGCGGACATTATACCAAAGGGAAGGCGATTGAAACAATAACGACCAAACGGTGTAATAAAAGTTGTTAATTTTACACACTCGCTATCTAACGGTATCTGCCAAAACCCACTAGCGGCATCTAACGTACTGAAAACTTTGCCGTCTGCCAACTTACACAGGATATCTTCTTTCGTGGAAATTACATATTTTGGTCGTACAATGGACTCGTTCAGATGTTTCAAATCGACACAGATACGAATGTCACCTGATTTCTTAATCACTGGCACCATGGGTGCACACCACTCTGTAGGCTCGGAAACACTAATAATAACGCCCTCGCGTTCCATTCGCTCGAGTTCGGCTTTAACTTTGGGCAAAATCGGTATGGGGATGCGACACGCGGTCGATACGCTGTACGGTTGCGCGTTATCTTTCAGGACGATTTTTATGGGGTCGCCTTTCAGGGTACCTACCCCTGATACTGGAACACTACCTTTTCGCTATGACGGCGAGAATACGGGCAATCAACCCGAGACGAACGCAAGGCCCCCGACCTAACAAACTTGTCGTCGCCCCCTTAACTACTTGTACGAGGTAATGGTACCTTTCCCCTTTGTATGTGGTACGGGCTACAAACTGACCTAAATTACTCAGTTGGCCTCCTGGGCTCTTCAGGATAACTTTACTTGGTTTTAGGCGCAGCCGTATGGCATTTTACGATAAACATCTTCTGAGATAACTGTAACATCTGCGCCACTATCTATCTTAAAATTGATAACGTCACCGTTAACTTCTAGGTCGATGTACCACTCTGTTTCGTCAGAAATATTGCAATCGATAGAATCAACACAGAACTCAGGTTCAACACAGGGTTTGTCAACATTATCTTCACAGAAAATAGAACCAAGAAAATATGTGTCTTCACCGTCAGACTCTACATACTCTTCGGACACCTCATCTAAATTTCTGCGACCTGAACCTCTGCCTCGGTAGTAACCTCTACCTCTACCTGAACCTCTACCTGAGCTTCTACCCGAACCTCTACCTGAACTACCTCTACCTGAACTACTTGTAGAGTTACAACAACGAGCATAATGCCCCTGCTTACCACATTCGTTACAAAACTGATCTTTTGCGGGACAAACTTTATGACGATGATCGAGAAGTAGGTTACAATTACTACAAAGTCTGTCAGAACTTGGTCTTTCGGGCCTTCTGCTGTACCGTCCTCGACCTCTACCACGGGCAACATGGTCAACGCTCTTACTACTAACAGACTCATTTTGTTTCTTTACCATTTCGGAATTACGAATTCGTTCGATACAATTTTCAAGGGTGAGGTCTGCCTTTAACTGCAACTCAAGCGACAACTCTTTATCTAAAATACCTATAACCAGTCTGTCTCGTATCTCCTCGTGTTTGTCGTTGAAATCACAAGTCTCCGATAACTCCATGAGAGACCTGTAGAAACTTTCGGCGCTCTCGCCGGCTTGCTGAGCACGCAGATGAAACTTGGCACGCTCGTGGATGATGTTGCGCTTCGGGACGAAGTAACCGTCAAAGCGCTGGAGAACGAGGGTAAAGTTGTCGGCATCGGCCACGGGTTGGGCCGCATTCGCATCGGCCGCAGCTGCTGGGGCTACGGCGGCGAGTTGGAAACTGTTGTAGATTTTCTCAGCCTCGCGACCCATCGCGTAGACTAAGGAACTGACTTGGACGGCACCGGTCTCACGATCTAACTTGGTGGCAGTCCTGAACCTGAGGAACCATTGCTTCCACTCAGGCCAGTCTGCAGGCTTGTCAAACTGGAAACTCTCAGGTGGGTTGAATTTAGGCATGGTGGAACTGTCACTCACAAGTAGAACTTGTAGAAATGCAGCAAATCAAGCCACAATTAACTGTCACTGACACTGGCCCTGCTTTAGACTGACTCCCATGTGGCCTTGAACAAACTTGGGCACTGTCACTGGCACTGACAGCCCAGATCAAACACAGAATACTCAGCGCTAAAACTTTTATGAGGCAAAAATCACAGTTCCACAACTTCTCTGGATGTTCATCAACTCACCACTTCTGACACCATGTCATGAGATATACTTTAACTATGGATAAACTGAACTTATAGATGCTGAGAATAAGTAGTCACGAGTAGAGTGCCGTGCGATAAACCGGAAGCGTTTATTCCGCGTCTTAAGGTATCACTACATAGATGAGATATACTTTAACTATGGATAAACTGAACTTATAGATGCTGAGAATAAGGAGCCACGAGTAGAGCACCGTGCGATAAACCGGAAGCGTTTATTCCGCGTCTTAAGGAATCACTACATAGATTTCGATATACGACAACTGTCATGGTGCCCACAGGGTCGAATCCCCCCAAATTCTGGTGCCCACAATGGGCAGACATCCTCCCAGTTGCAACAGAGGACATTCTGATGGTAACCCCGGAAACAACAGCAACTGGGAGTGGGCGCAGAAAGATATACTTTGTTCTACCCCGGGTGTGATGCAACAAATAGAAGACGTCTTCAGCAGCAACTCTTATGAAGTATGTGCCTTTTTCTTCTAAATTGGAAAGGCTGATTAACCATGACAATACTGTCTACATCATGTTTTCTTCATGTATACCTAGTGTCTTGAGGGGTTAATATGAAGACAATTGGAAGGTATCGGCATCTCCAGAACAATTCTAGTAAAGCCTACCCATCGATGGACGTCCGTAAGATTTATGCGAACATCAGTAATATTTTTTATGTTCTCACAAGGACGTACCACAGGCCGTCCGAAGTGCCACAATAGTCAAGATTACTGCTGGATCCTATAGAAAACTTGTGAGGCTATTGGGAAAATACATTTTGATGGCTGGGATGATGTATTATTTTGATTGGTTCTCTTTTAAAGTTTGAAAACAGTGATATGACATTTCATTTTCATTTTCAAAGACCCAAGGCTGACCCTAAATGGGTGTGGCCTATCATTTTACCTTGCATACACTGTAGTCCAACATGTTAGGGAATTGTGGGAGTAATATGAAGACGATTTGAAGGTATGGGGCATGTCCAGAACCATCATAGTAAAGCCTACCCCTCGACGAACGTTCGTAAGAATTATACGAACGTCCATAATATTTTTGATGTTCTCACAAGGACGAACCATAGGCCATCCTAAGTGTCAGAATAGTCAAGATTAGTGTTGGATCCTATAGAAACATGTGAGACTATTGGGAAAATACATTTTGATGGCTGGGATGATGCATAATTTTGACTGGTTCTCCTTTAAAGTTTGAAAACAGTGAACATTTTTTATTTACATTTTCAAAAACCCAAGGTCCATCATTTTACCTTGCTTACAATATACATGTTAGGGAATTGCGGGAGTAATATGAACAGGATTTGAATCTGACGAGATGATAGAAAAGATATGAATGTATAATGAGAATGAAAAGAATTTTGGTGGATTGATAGACTAGTTGCCAATGTTCCAAGCAATGTGCCAAAAGTATGAAAGCTTTTACCTTGATTCTTTGTATAATCAATCATTGATATGTTGCAAGGAAATACCCCAAATTTGGAATGGATAAGAAATGTTTAAATACTGAAAATTTGTGGTATAGTATATTGAAAATTATTTCCATTACGAACATTCACAAAATTTGACAGGTGATGTTTGATTATCTCTAAAAACTGAACCGATAGCCCAAAGTGAGTATAATTTGGTGGAAAATGAAGAGAAATAATGTACTACATGAATGAAATACCATTTTTAAGAATTTAGATTTTTTTTGGTACCCTCAGAACCCAATTGTACATGCGAAGAAAATTTGACCCATAATATTATGCTACTACCAAATGATTTAAAAATTGTTATGATTCTAGGAGTAAACAAATTGCATGGCTATGTATAAAGCCAGAATTTTAAGTTGCTACTAGTTATCTACTTATATGTGGTTTCATGGACATAATTACATAGCAATGTTTTGATTGCTGAATCATTTGTTTTGTAACTAGCTCATAACTCATACGATTTAACCACAATAACATATTCACTGTGCTACATAACTTGTCCTCAGATTGTAAAAATTATGATCATGTTCCCTGTACTATGTAACTTGTATGCAGTTTGTAAGAATAAATTAGAGTTTAAGGGGGAGTTTCACACTGGTATTATTTTTAAGATCGTATTTTTAGTTAAGATATTTTGACTTTTTCATGGTTGAGTTTCACACTTTATGATCTCATGTTCCTTTTGTTATCTATGTGTTATTACAGTTAAGATTATTGATTATTAAGAACATCTTATCTTAAATTTTGTGGGATGTGAGAAACGCATTTCCAATTCCCTAATGTGAAACTCGCCCATAGACCATTACTGGTTTAACATTTTCATGTCAAGATAAAAAAGCACTGAAACTGTCTAGATCTGTCAATGCTGGAAGACTGGTATTATCTATCAAAGCAATGAATGATGTAAAGGATTCCTGAATGAAAAAACAAACAAACTGATAGTGCTTTTCCATAGCGCGCCTATACAGTATTACACAACAAATTGAGAGTTTGGGCTGGATTTACGAGACTCTCATCATGAAACAGGAGCTTAGGGGAGTTGTACCCCTGCACAGTTTCTGTAAGCTCACATACACTCCTGTAGCTACGGAGCGTTGTTATGAAACAGGCCACTGGTCCATTTTCCTATGCACATACACCTGTTTTTCAATACGAATTGGGATAACAGAAGTGTGACTGACTGAGGCATCCTATAAAAATCAGATAATCTGATTGAGAAGCCCAACATTGAGCCATATTCTCAAAACGTTATTCTTGAGAATTTGTAATTCCTCATTTCCTCATTACCACAGAAAAATGTCATGAAACAAACCAAATGTGTGCAGATTGTATAGATATTGTGCAGATGACGTCACACCTAAAAAAAATGTGATGGGCGCCATATTGGTGATTAATTTAAATTTGTTATTATTCAAAATCAGAAACCTCCAGATCACATTTTTCCCTCCCAATTTATCTACAACAAACTCACTAAAACATTACCAACAAGTATTGTAAGTCAGAAATTTATTATTATGGATAAAGTCCAAAAGCACATGGCCATGATCATCACGTGGTGGTCACCCAAAAGTGGTCACGTGACCATGTCTGCACAAGGTCTATATAGAGGTTAGGAGCAATGTGATATGGCATAAGGCAATATAGATCCAACCTACTGTCCCAGTGACCCACCTGCCCGCGGCCACATACCGCGCACCTGCCGACCTGGACCTGGCACCGGCCACTAACCTGCCCCTTCTATACTCCATATACGATCGTGGATACAGCAACAGATACACACACTCCGGCGGAAGGTAGCGCGACATAGAAACGGTAAATATCTTAAACGCCGTCTCTCGCACAAAATGCACGTTTAAGTATATATATGCATAATGTATATTGAGGCACCTATTCACATACATCAATGGTCAAGACCTAAAGATACCTGTTCTCTGACTCGTTTCAAAGTGTTGCACATAACATCTAACTATATCTATGTTAATATGATTACAGCTAGACATCAACGTACGTTTTTGCGTGGACTGTATTAAGTATTTTGTATCAATATTATTGGAAAATGTCTCGAAATAATATTTAAAAAAAAATGTATCAAAGGGATTTGTGATAAATATATCAAACGGTTTGTGACAAACCACACCTGTGGGGTGTTTCATATAATAACCTCGTATGCGGCCGTTTCATAACAAAACTCTCGTAAATCCACCCAAATCTCACGTAAATCCACCCAAAACTCACGTAAGCAAAAACTAAACTCACGTAGCTATGGCAGGTAAAAGGTGACCGTAAGTTTATGAAACTCAAAACATACGGAGCTTTTTTGTTTTTTTTATGAAACAGCCCTCTGGTGTGAAATCTTAGGAGCCAAAAAAGTCTTGTTATATATTACCATGTAACTTTACCACACAAATTTTGACTGAAAGTAGGAAAATGAGAGACTTGAAGGCAAATTGTTCACATAGAAATAAACAGGAATTGTTCATTTTTATGATTCTACGAGGTGCAACTCAAACAGTCGTTAAACCCTTTAGCGATCAAATGAATATGGTGTACCTCTAGTGAGGATTTATCAACAGGCCGGCCGCGGGCTCGGACCGTTATTTGTATCCTGACTAATAAGCACCTGTGATATTATTTCCAAGGGCAATGTTTTGTACATCACATCGAAACTGATATCGTTTTTTACCTATACGATGATATAAGTATAAAAATAAACAGGAAAAAATGAGTCACAGCTATTTTCTTGACTTTAATATTCTAACATCGATGTCTGACAAAATGATATTTTGAATCTTTATTTGTACATGTATCTTCTATCTCGATGGAAGCATATATTTTGTTTGGGGCCTCAAAGTTATACCAAATTCAAATTCGGAATCAAGTGCTGAAGGCCCTTAACATCTTTTTTTCTAATCGGATAACCTTTATATATTTTTCCATATTTGGTAAAATGATATACATGTATATGACTTGACTTTGTGTCGAGCTTTATAATTCGAATATCTATGTCACCAAGAAATGCTGGTATTTGACGTTCAGACATGGTGACGCGATCTGTTGGGCCGGCCACATGGCCGGGCTCAGGTGCCCACACAGTGGTGGAGTACGACGACCTGCTCCGCCGCACCCTGGGCGAGTTCGGCCGCTACCAGAGACTGGTGCTGCTCCTGGTCTGCCTCACCTCCATCCCCGGGGCCCTCAACAACATGACCATCGTGTTCCTGGCCGCCGTGCCCGACCACTTCTGCCTGTCGCCGTCCGCCGCCCACCTGGGGCTGGGCCGGGCGGAGCGCGCCGCCCTCACCGCGCCCCCCGACCACCGCTGTCAGCGCTACCCGCGCAACTACACTGGTAAGGCACCCTGTTAGACCGTAAAATGTAAATCTCACGTAAAATGTAAATTAACGTAAAATGTAACTGGAATCAATGTAAAATGTAATTTCGACGTAAAAAGTAATTCATCTTAACCTAAAATGTAAATTATAACAAATGTAAAATGTTACAAATCAGCGTAAAATGTAAATGGGAAAAAGCAACCTAAAATGTAATTCCAATGATGACACACACAAGGGGGTTGGTGGGTAGGTTGAAATTCAGGGTGAGGGGGGGGGGGGGCAGGGAGCAGTAACTGTAACCTTAAAAGCAATTAAAACTTTTCAATAATATGAGTTCATGTCCCTTAAAAGTGCAATTTAAGGTGCCTTACATATCTTTGCTTAGAAGATCCTATCACCAAATTCAGGCCCGTATAGCCAGGGGGGATTCAGCGGGTTTGTACGAAGCCCCTCTTGGACCAACTCCCTTTCAAAGAATTCTGACCCCTCCTTCAATACTAGCTATAAAATGGAGTATGACCTCCCCCCCCCCCCCTTTGGACAAATCCCCTTCTAAAATTTCCCCTGCCCAATAGTTAGCTACAAAAATGTTGTAAGCAATATTGTGATGATAAAATTAAATGCTTGATATATCCCCAATGTACCTATTATTAAAAAAAACGAACCCCACTATGAAAAAAGCTGGCTACGGGCCTGTTAAAATGTGTCGGCAAATCATTAATTGTGTTTCCAAATGATATAGTATTTGTCATTTCCTCCTTGGACCTGTAGGCCTATGTATCTACACTTCTTCATTTTACAATATCTACATTTTACGTTCATGGCCACAGTTACATTTTTACATTTTATGACAGGTTTTCTTATTACATTTTAGGGCAAAATGAATTACATTTTACGACAGATTTACATTTTACGTCAATTTGGATAACATTTTACGTCAAATTATATTTTGCGTCAGAATTACATTTTACGGTCTAACACACCCTCCAAGCTTACCCCTTTGTTGGCTAGTTTATTTTTTCCCCATTTTTTAATATTTCAGACAACACACGTTATTAATCAAAAAGATATTCATTAGATCAATAATATTGCATGGTATAAGATGTTGGATGGTAGTCACAGCCAAGCAAGTTTGGACATGCTAATCGGAACATCAAACAGTAAATTTAATGCGTGCCTTAAAACACAATACATGCATCTACGTTTGTGACTAGCCATATCCAGCATACCTCTTTTGATGTGTATCAGACGGCGCATGTGGTTGTGTTTTAGTTTGTTTCCTTTTTTCCCAAGATCCATCTTTGTAATATCAATTTTAGCTCCCATGTTTCTTTTTAAATGTTCGTTATTTTCTAGTTTTTGAGTATTGTAATGTGTTTATCAGAGAAACGTTTTTTTTAAATATCATATCTTTGTGAATAAAATCCTAGCGATGCTGTTGAATAGGCAGTGAAGATATGAGATAAGTCGTGATTTCACTTTATGAAATTCCCCAAATAATAACACCTTCAACGTATACAAGAAAACTTAATTTTAAAATTCAAGATACCTTTCTCCAGAGAAGGAGGCAGGAATAAGTAGGACCGTTTTGAGATTGCTCCCTTTACAGACTGGTCCCGAGAAGATGCCCAGTTGAGCCTGAACTCCTCGCCTCCAGGCAACACGAGCTTGACGTCCTGTGAAAACGGCTGGGACTATGACAGATCCACCTACCAGTCGACCATTGTCACTCAGGTACCTAACTATACGGTGATCTGTTTTGTAAACAATCACAGAGAACTCAATAGAAGTTTGCCCTGTATATTTAACAAAGCTAACAAAGCCTTTGATTCACTGTGATTCACTGTGTAATCAGAACTACCCCACTATTGAGGCCGATTGGAATCTTGTGCTGGCAGAGAAAAAGACAAAATAATTATGTCATAACGTAAACAGAAATGGGCTGGAACAGCGGTATGTCACACATTCAATTTCACACAATTTAGAAGGGGGTGCGTGCGCGCCTCCCCTATTTTTGGCCAAATATTAGTTTTCTTAACGTAAAATTCTCTGACTTTGAGCAGGGTCCAACGAACATTTTTACAATAGGGTACCCTCCCTTTTGAAAATGTCTGGATCCGACCCTGATTACCGATTTGACCTTTGATCTACTTTACTATCCAGTTTTATGTTGTGATATAGAACCCTATGAGATGGATCTGAGTTGGAAAATGATTAACTGCTCTATTGTATTAACCCCTAGGACATGAAGGGATGACAAATTAACTGTTTATATTTGATAATCATCATCACCATGGTTACAACGTTGTGTAAACATGTTCTAAATTCTTCCTTGAATATCAGGACATACCTAAAGTTGACTTTAGCATTATCCAATTTACGATCTTTAAATCTTAATAGATTTTTTAATGCAGTTAGGAAAAAATGAATTGAATGAAAATGATGGGAACTAATTAATGTCCATGCAATTTATTGAATGAGATTTCGGACCACACTACCTAGTGTGGAACTCAGCGAGCCAGACAAGCTCAGGGTTATTTTCTCTTTGAGCCCATGAAATTTTAATTATATTGAGCCATCTATGACTTTTCTTTTATACGAAGTCAGGAGTCCCAATCTTTATCTTTCTTTCTGACATGTTTGCTATATGTGCACAATCATGGTAGACATCTAAAATTATTTTTTCAATAATTAAAGTTTTGGTATATTTCTGTCCAATCAGGTGGCTCCTCTACGTGCTTATCAGTATCATGTAATACCCTGTCTCTCAGTCTCTTTACTAAGGTCTCTTTACCCGAGCCCATATCGATAGCTGAACCCACGTGGTAATATCAATGTTACTCTGGGTGTTGGTTTACCGCATTCAGGAGTCTAGGTCCGCCCATGCATGTTCCCTTGGTGCCAGTACCTGTGGGTGGTCAAGCGCGACTTTTCAGCCAATCAGGACCATCCCTTGTTCAACATGGCTGCGCCCAGTGCAAATCTCCAGTATGCAGTATAGTGACGGCCTAGTGGGAAGGAGTCTATTTATCTAAACATCCAATAAAACCCTTGCTTGACATCTGCTTTTAAAGTGAAAAAAGGTCGTATTTTATCAGGCCCGTAGCTACGGGGGGTTTGGGGGATTCGTACGAACACCCCCTTTGGAGGAACAGTCCTGTATTTTTTTTATGTAAAATATGACAGTAAATCAAAAAAATATGTATTTTAGTCCTTTTATTCACAAAACGCCCCCCTCAGCTGTTTTTTTCTTGTATCTTATATCAAACTGGGTTTATCATATTGGCTATACTGTTCTTTTCTACTCCTTAAATTGTAAAAAAAGTTGTTGGAGCATGCAAACCTACAACCTCTACAGGCAGCTGAAACTCTGTCAGTTCTTTGAGTTTACTTTGGAGGTTAGTAACGGCAAAGATGAAACTGTCCACATTAGTGGAAAGGGCTTCTACACATTTGATGGTGTTTTCCAGGTCATGCTGCATGCGTCCTAGTGTTATGGGTTGTCTAATTGGCATGTCCAATACTTCATCACCTGATGATTTGTCTTGTTTTTCATCTGTAGATAACCACTTTTCTATCCTCTCCACATCGGGGGTTTCCATTTTGGGTGGTTTAAGTTCAACTCAATACCATCTTGTCTGTCAGGGTGGTTGGAAATGACTACATTTGTGACAGCGTCATGTAAGGGTTGAGAGCATGTTTCCATGAGGAATCTGACACAGTGTGCTCCACTGGTAGTGCTTCCAAGTGCTTGGAGTTGTTGCCTGTTGTAGTCCCAAATAACATTTGATAAGCGTTGGAAGAATGATAGGTGCTTTATAGTTATGGGTGGTATTCTGTAAAAGTCAAAATAGTAAGTCCTATCATGGTTTCCTGGGAATTCTGTTGAAGGCAGAAGTACCGATAAAGTGACATCTTTTGTATGGATAGTTACAGAGAATTTTGTTTAGTTCTCCAGTTGTGAGTACTATTGTCTACACCATGGCATAGTCTGTTACCGGTAGTCTGTCTGCTGTTAAAGGTACTTCAGGCTGTTCAGGGTGCCACGTGGGTCATAAATTAGGAACTACAAAAAAATCTTTTTAAAGCAGTTTTAAACTTCTTATATGTCTAAGTATGGTAGGAGAGGCAAAGCTAAGGTGTTTTTGTTCAATTAGAATAACAGGATATTAAATTACCGTAGTATAAATACCCAAAATAGCTCAATTTTTTAATGTTTTCAGTAGCTTTTCTCACAAATGGTGAACATTTAATTTTTTGGTTCAAATATTCACTGTCAGGTAAATGCTACATATTCCAGAAGTTTCATGAAAAGTCCATCGTAGTTTTTTCAGAGAGAAAAGAACTGATAATTCCCACTGAAATCTATGGTAGAGATCAAATTCTTTATCAGGTTGTAACTTATACCAGAAATGGTAAAGATTCTTTATTGTTTCTATATGTCCCTCTATGTAGAAGCTAAAGTTACTACAAACTTGCAGTAGATTGCATTGGTAATAGGAATTTAAGCCAAACACCCCCAAGTACCTTTAACTGGATCAAGTTGTCATAAGTGCTGAGGCAAATGACATCGAGTGGGGGAGCGCAGCAGTAACCTCATGGACATGGAGAGATTTCCCTGTCACAAGAGGTGGACGTGTGCGTCCTCTGGCATTTGGTTTGGTGTGAGGTTGAAGGCAAAGAGTGTGTAGCCACATCTAAAGTCATCCAGGTCGATTCCACAGTTGTGACCTACTGCCAACAGTCCTGTGTCTTTGAACAGTTGGCTGTAAGTCTTGACCATGTTACCGCTTGAGAAGTCTGTCTTCAGCTGTAACTTTTGATTGTCAAACTGCACGACTACTTCCTTCAGGTCGTAGTTCTTGAAGTTGAGTAGATTCAAAGTTTTGGTGCTGAAGCTGGCCCCTTCTTTGACCAGGCCCAGAATGACCTGCATCTGGTATCTGGGTAGTGTCGGGCATATCCCAGGTGTACTCTGAGGAACCTTGTTTAAGTGTGTGCTTAATGACCTTACTCCTACTGATTGGGTAGTTGAATGGCCTCATCTAAGGGTCCAGCACACTTTTATTGCGCACTTCTACAACTTTGTCCTCATATGAACTTGGTGAAGCGACATTCTCGCCTTCTTAATGATGATTTCATAGTTTGCAGCTTGCATCATGTAGAAACTCCTGGGTCACCGTTCGAACACCAAGGGAAGTAGTTTACACCAGTAAACAAATCCAGGTGTGGTCTCCTTACAACAGACTTTTCTCCTCCTGCACCTTGCACCAAGCCTGCATTGTTCAAGTTACTATTTCCCTGTTGATGAGCAGTCACACATTGCTGAAAAGTGAATGTAGTATGTTGTTGACTGGTACTGTATCATGTTCTAGAGTGAGGGCTACATCCTCTGGTCCCTGTAGATCATACTCTAGGTAGAGTTCTGTTTTGCTGAGGTCAGTGTAGAGAGTGCTATAGGTTTGAAAGTGAAGTCAAAACAGGTTGTATAGTGTTTGTCAGAGCATTGTTTGTTGTTACTGTGGCAAATTGGCACCTTATGGTATCTTTTTGTGATAAGGGTAATGCCCGTAAATCCAGTTTGCCTAAGGTGCATGTGACGCTGCTGGGGTGTATGAGGCCAAGAAAAGGATGGCCTTTCATTTACTAACTGCCTTTTTTCTCCTGCTACTGGCACATCTTCTGCCTTGAGCTGTCCACTGTTGTTTAGCAGGAGGTCCACCTTTACCACTACTTAAGTATCTTTTAGTGGTACTGGAGGTGGTGTCCATTATATCGTTTGTGGCACTTTGGAATCTCCTGGCAATGCTAGACTTAATGTTTCCTCCTGCTCGAACATCAGCTAGAACCCCTTCCCCTGCTATGTTCTCAACAGGGTTGGGGCTACTGCCTTAACGGTTGAAATGCTCACGTTATTTATGATGGGGAGGGCTGACCTCAACAGATTTACAAACATTCCATGACTGTGTTGTCTTCTTATACCACTGAAAGCTGGCAGTTGACCTGCTCCATACTGGGAGCATCTATAATGATGTGTATATTTACCTCTTGGAGACATGTAAGACGGTGTGGTGTTCATATAGTAACTAACTATTTTTACTGTGTTTCTTCTATGGTACACTAGTGTATCATAGGTATTTGAGCGGCTTAAGGTGAGTACCACCGACACAATCAAATTAGGGAAATTTGTAGTGTACATTGTCTAGGGAGAGTGGTTATCAGCCATACATCTCAGAAGTAGGGCTTCAGTGTCACCTATGATTCCATTGTGGATGAGGTCAGTGTACACATACACTGAATGGTTCCTGTAGTTAATGTGAATCGTTTGAACTCCCCTTGAACATTTATCCATATATTTTTTCCCTCTGAATCCAAGTTGGTGAGATGGGTAGTCTGTAATAATGAGCATGGTGTTGGCTGGGAGCACGACAAGAATTTTCATCATGAATTTGTTGTAACTGAAAATCTCATCAGGCCATTCCCTGTTTTTGGGTGTTCAGCTTTCAGTTTGTTGGCTATTTCTGGAATATTTGTCTTCACTATTTTTTTAAGCAGATCAATCAGAGGTTGGTTGGTTTCCACACATCCACTGTCCATTGAGAAATGGGTGTATGAATGTTTTCTGGGATAGTACTTCTTGGCTAGTGAATCAATGTAATTGAGGTTGGGTGGAAGAGGTTGCGGCCACCTTCACCGGCTCCTTCAAAACCATGATGGCTCCAATTCATCTTCACTCTTGCTTTCTACAATTCCACCTACCATGTCAAACCTTTCTTTCACAACTTCATGCATATAGTCCACACCTTCATATGTAACGTGTGGCACAGTGAGTGGGTGCTGTTTTGGTTGATTGTCTCTGGCATTCTCTATCAATCTCTGAATCCAACTTATTCCTGTGTGGCCCATTGCACAATGGCATTTTGTAACAGCACAAGCTCAAGGATAACTTTAAAAACTGTTGTGCAACAGCACAAGGTTGTGCTGTTACAAAACCCTTATATCTATGTTGCCACTGGATCAAATTAAGTTCTGTAAATTGATGTAAAAGGTAAAAGAATATAAAATATTCATGTAAAGATTAGAGCTCATTACAACCATTTTTTTTAAATGTCAAAATATGTGCTGTTACAATCAAAGTAACTACAAACTGTTGCGTTATTTTATTATTTTTGTTGTTACAAAAGTCATTGTGCAACGGGCCATTGGATGGTCTGCTTTTTTTCTTAGGTTCTTTTGGAACAGAAATAATCCTTCTTTATTTTCTTCTGTAGATGTATCAGGTTTGTCTACAGTTGGCTCTACCATTAAAGCAAAGAACATGGCTCTCTGGACATTGTACTATTTGGTTGGAAGGGTGATTTTTGACAAACAGATCTTAAACGGTTAGTTTCACATACTTCTGTAAAAGCACTGTGAAAGTGCATGAATGTTGTCTGGAAAAGTGTTTCCAAACGATTTACAAGGTAAAGTGCAGGCTACATCTATTCTATGATTTTGATGGGTTCCCAAGAGTACCCTTTCCACTAAATGAGAGTTTCTCTCTTGAAAGCTTTACCATGGTATTTCAGGATCTTCTCCAATGTGTATCACTTCCTAGGAGCAACTTCCACCTTCTGAACCTGTTGAAGGTAGAAACACTCCTTTATGTCTTTTTTCAAAACGTCCTGAATTCCATGACCTCTAATGTAGTCAGAGTTTTCTTCACAGTGAATATTTCTTCACTCCAATTAGGTTTATACCCTCAGTTAAAGGTTCTCTTTTATCTGGGAATGTTAGCTTTATGTCAAGTTTTTATTACAGGTTATTCTTCTCCTTCAAGTCTTTAGTTCTCACTCTTTCATACAAGTGATAGAACCATCTGTCTGCTGTATCTTTATCAACATTTACGAGTCCTATCTGCCTTTATCTGTTTATATGTACCTAGGGCATTTTGCAGTTGTCATCAATTTGAAGACTTTGGATGACATCCTGGCCCTTTTTACTCTTTATATGTTGTGCAAAAGCAAATCTGGAGAGCACATCTATAGCAACCATTATGTAAGAATTTCTTTTGCTGTACATTTTAAAAGGTTGCATATCTACAAAGTCCATTTGCCATTGTTTGCCTATTCCAAAAATCTGGGTTTTACACTGAGGAAACTGCCTCTTGAAAGGTTTTAGCTTGGTCAGAGAGAATTATATATAGCATAATTCTCTCTGGCTTGGTATAAGAGTTTGTGAAGCGCATCTCCAGTATGCTTTATGTCAGTTTATAAAAAAAAAGCTTCCTTAGTTTCGATGCACTTGTAAAGTTTGTGGGATCTTTTGGGTTGGTGAAATGTTTTACCACTTCTTTTTTTTTGGTCTTGTAGACCATTTCTCTTCCTGCTCAAACTTCCATAAAACCTTTCATGACCTTCCTTCTGGCCCCTCTTCTGTACCTACCTAGATTTTATCTCCTCTTCTTACTCTTTATTACTGTCATCCCTTTGCACAATTCTGTTCGTTATATATCTCATTTTCGGATTTATTCTCTTTTCAACTTTTAAATACTGTTTCTGATCTGGTAAGTTTGGTCTCCTTTTACTAGTCGGTTGTAGGGCAGCTGAGAGAACGTACATCATGTTGTATTCATCTATAGGCACGTCTCCCAAATTAAGTCGTCGATCTTAAGTGAAGTATATCTCACCAGTTATACCTTTTGCAGTCCTATACAGTTTTTGGACAGCCTGTTGGTATGAAACTGGGACTTTTGCCACTCCCTTTTCCATTTTATCTGGAAGCTGTTTAAGAGCTCTGGACAAGGGTGATGTTTTAGGTGAGGTAGCCTGAGCCGAGGGCAAGGTGAATAAGGTGAACTTCTAAGAATCATGTTTTTAGCTTTGGACATTGGAATAGAGGATGTGGACATCAGGTGGTTATAAGGTGATAGATGTTCCCCTGTGTTCCCCTGTGTTCCCCTCGAGGAACTTAAATGAAGGAGAGACAGCTATGACATACCCTACCAAATTTGGGAGCATTGACCTAGGGGTACAATCTGACCTAAAAACATTTCCAACCATCTAAGATTAACCAAATCTAACCTACTTACTTTAAAAGGCTTTAAAAAAAACTATTTGATGTTTTTGTATGGTAAGCAAGAGAGATAAAAACCTCGTCTCTGCTGACATACAGCAACCTTCAGATTTAGAACCATCAGGATTGTGAGAGCAAGCTTCCAATGGAATACCTACCCATTGGATTGTTTAGAGTGATTATGTTGTTGAATTGATTACTGTGGTACATGGAGATTTCATTTGGAGTGAACACATGGAATAAAGTACCTTTGATTTAAGCCTGAGTTGACTCTTGAATTACTGTAGAGATGGACGCCTGCAGTGATTAACAAACTCCCCAAATATATCTGGAAAAGTCAGAAGGACATAGATATTAGGATAAACGCACAATTGTTCATTGGGTTACATATGACATTCTTTTAAATTCTTTTAGAATAATTTTGAGGAAGGCATTGAGTTGTTTTTGGTTTAAAATTAAATATCAAGATACTTATTGTCCGATTCATTCACTCTATGATAATACATTGATTTTCTATTACGTAAACCAATCTTAATTAACCATGTGCCAATCTTAATTAGGTCATATATGTATTCAACATTTTTGATTTTTGATATCTTTTAAATTTAAAAATGTTCTTACTGTTCCTTATTTCAGGATTAAGATTATTCCCATATCTGGTTCCAGGATATAAGATGTTTCTTTTAAAAGCTTCACAATTTGGTTTTGCAATAATAAATTTAAGTACATCACTAGACCTAGTATTCACAGTTGGCTTTGCCATTATACACAATGAATGCCAACATTAGATCCGCCCCTGACCACAATGCCAAACAACAAGTAACCACTTCCTTCACTTGGGGATCGGGGTCAAAGAGGTCGAGGTCGCCGCCAAACTGTTACCGTTTTGATACTGACTCGGCATGGCGACCGCCAATGCAAAACAACCGGTAGTTCCTTTCCAAGTGCATTTATTCCACTAGACCTAGGTTCAGAGGTATCGATGACTCACATTAATATGTATGTCCTGTTGTGTCGTTGTTTGATGAATATGCGCTATCCTTGAGGGTTCAATTTATACACCAACACAGTTTATTGGGGCCGAACGGTTTGAGAGGTACGTCGTCGCGTTAAGGATTCGGGGACAACTAGAAAGGACTTGCCACCTACTCTTCGCACTGTTCGCACATTTTAATTTCATCATGCCTGACTATGATAACCTTTTACAAACGATAGGAGAGTTTGGACGTTATCAGAAGGTTATCTTCTTTCTGTGCCTCTGCCTGGCGGTGACCATTCCAGCGGCCTTCAACAACATGACCATCGTCTTCCTGGCCGCCGTGCCCGACCACTGGTGCGGGGCCCCGACCGCCGCCCACCTTAACCTGTCCCAGGACGTCCTCCTCAACCTCACCATACCTGTGGAGGTGAAAAAGGGCCAGGTGTCCTTTAGTCAGTGCGAGAGGTATGACGTGGACTACAGTAACTGGACGGCGGGTGAGGTGCGGGCGGCGGTGGCGGGCGGCCGGCCCCCCGACACGCCCCGCGCCCCCTGCGGGCCGGGCGGCTGGCACTACGACCTCTCCGTCTACCGCACCACCATCGTCACGCAGGTAGGGCAGCACAGGCACATTAAAGCCTGGTCCCCACAGGGCGACTACTTTAGAAAAAATCGACGGCGACCAACGTCATTTTCGGCGGTTGGTCGCCCGGCGACTTAGCATTCAAGGGCGCCGTGATGTCTGGCGATTAAACCACTAGTCGCCGTGGTTTCTTGGTGAAATATTGGACATGTTTAATATCTCTCCATAGCCACAGGCGACTAGTTAGTCGTCGGGCGACGTACTTAAGTGTCCTCTAGTCGCCCACAGATTTATAGCAAGAGCGTCCCAACGTGCAGATTAATTTTTTAGTCGTCGGGCGACTAAGTAGTCGCCCGATGACTACCATTTTCTTCTTGGTCGTCGTCTAAAACCACTAGTCGCCGTGGTTTAGTCGCCACGTGGGGACCCGCCTTTAGGACGTTCAGGGGATGAGGCCAGATGCCCAAACTATTCCCTTGACACAGCACTGCATAGTCGTTACAGAAACTTATTTGTACCAAGCCCTTTCAGAAGCGGATCCAGGCGGTGTCCAAGGGGTCCTGAAACTTACTTAAAAGATTTCTTAAAGCAGTGGATGCAACATTTGTCATTACCTCCCGATGTCACTGCCACAGCTGACTTCACACATAGTTGTGTTGACCATAAAACCCTGTTTCCACCAACCGATTTAACCGCCGATTATTTGGTAATTTGTTACTTTTAACTGGTATTATAGCAAAAATTATGTATCTTACACACCATTTGAAAGTGAATTAGAGACAAATTCTATTGGTATATAACTAATATTCCCACTGCCAATTTTTTAAATTGGTAGTAAAATCGGCTGGTGGAAGCAGGGCTTAATTTGGCAGGAGTTGCTGCAAGTCCCTGTCTCAGTCATTATAATATATATATATATATATATATATATATATATACAACATTTACTCACATAACAGATTATTTGAAATTTTATCAAATGTTAGCAGGCATACTTCATGGGTTTGGCTCAAGCGTTTTGGCTGATGTGTCTGTGTGTTAGTCTGTGTTTCTGTGGGAATCCATCTGTGTCTGTGTGTAAGTGCCTGTGTATGTGTTTATATATGCGTGTTTGTCAGTATTTATCTGTGCGTGCCTTCACTTTTGTATCCCGCTAACCCACTTCCCTGCCTACTAGATGCGCATATCAGCGTTCTAAAATCGCGAAGAAAGGGGTAATTCAAAGGAAAATGTGAGGGTCAGTGAAAATTGGAAAAAGGGGTCCCCATTTCCTTAAAATTCGCGAAAATGAGAGAAAAGGGTTCTCTTTTTTCTATGAACTACTTTTTTATTGTGTACTTTTAAAGATAGGCCTATAAATATTTCTGTTTTCTACACATATAATTTTATGAATGGGGGACAGTGCACTGATAATCCTATGATTTCAAAAGTTAGTCAGGAGTGGCTAACTTATGTTAGTCATTTTAATGCTTAGTTCTTTTGACTAACCTTTTGATAATGTGTTAGTCACTATGGGACTATATTATTAGTTAAAATGACTAACAAGTCACATGACCAAATGAGTTATCACATGACCACCAGGAAAAGGGCATACAAAAGAAAAACAGAGTCAACAGATTGGTAAGTTTATCCATTTCCATCCTTAGTTTCCATGGTGCATCTAAGTTTTCAAACTATTGGATGTGAAAGTATAGATATCAAAGATGCTTTATATACCCTTTTAGATGAAAGAAATGGCTTATTTAGTTGAAAATTGATTAACAAAGCTGGGCATATACATAGACATTAAAATGTCTAAGAAAGTTAGCCAATTATGACTAACCTTGCCACCACTGAGATTATTGATTGGTCATATAGAAAAGCACAATGAACAGCCATAGAATGGTTGTATTTTGAGGAGATCCTGACTGGGAGTGTACCCTGACAATGGGTAGTGGACCCTGACGACCGGGAGGGGACCATGATTGTGGGGAAGGGATCCTGATATCCAGAAGAGGACCATAGCCCATGCACGACAATCACACCTCCCCCCCCCCTCTGGCCCATAAGGGGGCGGGGCTTAGCTAGCCTGGACGGCGTTGATTTTATCATGGATACTTTGGTGTCCACATCACTCAGGTTGACTTAGTAGTGGTCAGTCAGCACAGAGGACAGCCCCTTGTGGGTTCATAGTGACAGGGCACTTGATCCTGTGTCTGGATTGTGGGAAAGCACAAATGAAATGGCTGTCATATTGGTCCGAGATATGCACATAGATTTTTTTGAAAGTGATAATTATTTTTTCGCTAATAGATCGTTTACAATCTTCATTACATGCATGAAACATGTTTCATGTCTTTAAATACATATAATATTCATTTCTTATACATGAAACTCATATACACAAACATATAATTTTTTCATGTGTATAAAAGTTCACGGATTTGCCATAAGGGATAAATTCAGGTGGATTTAATTTCATGTTATCAAGAGGTAGGCCCTCTATATGGTTAAAAGGTATTTTCACATTTTACATATTTTTGCAGAAATTTCACAAACGCAAAATAAGCGAAAATATGTACAGCATGAATATAAATACATTCATAGTAACCCCTGGCCACCATCCCCCCCCCACCCCCAACACAGCGCAGGGCACCTGGAGCAGGGGCCTGTAAAGTGGACAGAGGTGTAGGGGTGTAGATGGGGGGTTCCCACATCACATGTCGAATTTTTAAAATGGCTATGTCTCATGTCCCTATGTTTTTGATATTCATGTCGATTTTGAACACCATTCATGTTCCATGTCGAATTTAAGAAATGTCATGTCATTAAGTTTTTCTTCATGACACTAACCTTCATGTTGAATTTAGGAATTGATCATGTTGACCTGTTGGTCTTAAGAGTCTACACCCATAGATGTGTCCCCCCACCCACCTTATAGCTGTTACATAATATGTCTTTATTGATTGCCACCGCAGAAACCAGACCCAGGCCCAGTTCAGGGGTCTGGACACTCGGTGACTTCTTGTCACTTATAGATCTGCTATTAAAGCTTGCAGAGCCTTACTTAGATTAGTCACTACTGGCTATATCAATTAGTCAAAGGAACTAAGACATTAGTCAAAATTTACCAGGAAATCTAAAATGTTTTAGTCTTTTTGACCAACCCTTAGACATATCTATCTAACCTGTTAGTCAATATAACTATCTTAGAATAGTCTTTATGACTAATGTCTTAGTAGCAATGACTAATTCCTTAGTCATCACACTGGACATTTAACACATCATTCCTAGAAAAGATTTGACTAAGGTGGTTAGTCAGAAATGACTACGCTGGCAAAGTTGGGCATATACGTAGCCATTGAAATGTCTAAGAAAGTTAGCCAATCATGACTAACCTTTTTACTACTGAGATTATCAGTGTGGAAGATTCACTAATCGTTTGTCTTCGTTGGCATAATTTTTCTGTGGAAACACAAAATCAGTCGTAAGATCCCTGTAAACAACTGCAGAAATGTAAAGATTCCCGGAAAGATTCACAAACGACCAAATATCAAACTTGTTAAATATTTTTGGGTGGCACAAGCTGACGATTTCTTCCAGAGGCAATTAAAAGCAATTAATCGATTGTTTCCTTTGTGCAACACCTTTTATCTTTTGAAATAGTCGTCCAAATAGACCAAAAATTGGTCAGTAAACACCATATTAAAGCCTGTTTTATTTGACGCCGGTATAAATGAAATGTGGAGAACACTGTCGGTTAACAGATCTTCAGTTAAGTGGGGGTATAGAGCTTTATCTGTTCTACATATCAACGCACGACAAGACATTATTTCATCTGTCTGGGCACGTTCAAACTTACCTTGATTGTCTATCATGGAAGATAGATCTCTCAGAGTAGTCAATTCTCCTCTTTATCATTTTAAGCCCATACCCACTGGGTGATTTGGGCCTCGTCGCCCGTCAATATGCTACGTTGAAATGCACAAGTTTGATAAAATCGCTGGACGATCAACCGCCCGGCAATTGTCCCGGCGATTAAGATCAAACATGTATATTTCAATACACCATACTGATGGGCGACGAGGCCCAAATCGCCTAGCGGGTATCGGGCTTTAATGTCAACCCATATGTCACTGGCCACACCTCCTTGTGAGTACTAATTGGCGTTCTCCCCTTGCAGTGGGACCTGGTGTGCACGCGGAAGGCGCTGGTGCCGACGGCGGCCTCCGTCTACATGGCCGGCCTCATGGTCGGCGTGCTGCTCTTCGGCTTTATCTCCGACACGTGAGTTACCACTGCCGCTCTTAGACTGTCTTTCCCAGACAGACAAACAACGCTTTCAACTGTGATATTCATTCAAAGTAAATGTTAGTTGCATGCTGTCTATTTGTGATTATGCTGTCTATTTGTAATATTATTATCCTTTTTTCTCACTCAATCATGTTCATAGCAGTATAGTATAAAAGTTAGAGTAGACAGTTTTGAAATAAGCCTAGTTATTGCCAAAGTGCCCATATGCAAAACAGTTAATAGGAAAAACGTAATTATCAACGTGAAGGTTCATCTTTTTTTATTGCTCTGAATACAATTCTCCCAACCACGGATAGCCAATTTCTAGTTTTGCCTGCAGGTTAGCCTAGATCAGGATGCATGAATGCTGAGTAATTTGTAGATACATTATCAGGCTTCCATTGTTAGAAGATTAACATGATGTAAAACTAGAAATACTTATTTTCTAAATTTGTATCCATATGCATTCAATATTTTCTAAGTATTTTGAAAATACATTTATTATAGATGGATATATAACAATTATTTGTTCATTTTCTATAGTTTTTAAAGAGGTTATGTTTACAAATTCAGTTCAAATTAGCCTGCAGGTGCTTAAAATACTGTAAATCAGCTATCCGTTGTAGGGAGAATTGAATTGAAATAATCCTCTATTGTAAGTCAATCGTTGCATGAGTACATTAACAATATATATAATAAATTATGTAAGAAGGTACATGTATATGGAACTCAAAGTGTAAATCAGAGTTATGTAGTATCTTTAGGGATCTCGAAGAATACATCAGTGATATGCAGAACAGGGCAGTGAAAGCTTGCATCAGATGTGCAGTAGGGGATATCAAAGAGTAAATCAGCAATATGTCGCAAATGGAAATCAAAGAGTACATCAGGGATATGAAACATAATTTATATTGGGAAGGCAAAGAGTACATCAGCACTATGAAGCATCTGTAGGGAAGTCAAACAAGAACATCACCAAAACATGTAACAAGTGCCTGTTAAAGGCATCAATCTCTAAGGTTGAAAAGGGTTAACCCGGACGGACGACAATGAAAACACCCTCCTATAGACTATTAAACAATATCTGACATAGGGAAGTCAAAGAGTCCTTCAGTGAAATGTTTATATGTAAAAAAGGGACATGAGTGATGTGAAGTATAGCACAGGGAAGTCAAAGAGTACGGGGGTCATATGTAGTAAAGCACAGCGAAGTCGAAGAGTCCATTAGTGAGTGTAGTATTGGCATTTAGGCGGAGAAAATCTTGATTCAAATAATTGCTGATCCTTATGTGGCTGTTTTTCTGGTCCATTTTCAGACTAGGTCGACGAATCTCATTTATTACCTGCTCGGTCCTCATGGTGATATTCGCCATCGCCTTCCCTTTCTCACCCAACTATATCACCTTTGCTGCACTGCGCTTTCTCCTTGCAATGGCGAACATTGGTCTCTTCACAACTGCTTTTGTAATAGGTATGGATCCATAAACGGTCAATTCTAAAGTGTATCGGGGTGACTACCCCATGCTGTCTGGTAGAGACAACATGAGTCTCTAGCTGTATGCGATATATTCATGAGCCGCTAGGTGAGTGCTTATATCAAGTGCAGCCTGCAGAAGAGTGTTGTCTCTGGCATAAACCACTAGACCTTTTTGCTTATAACATTTTTGAGATATTTATTGAATCACCAAATAGTAAGCGGGTGAATTGTAGCCAGGAATCTCATGAAGAGAGTCCATAAGTCTTATATTTAATTTCAAAAAGGTCCCCATTTCTTCATTTAATGAAAAATACAAGTGAACCATTCCTATTGACCAGAGAGTCCCGTGGGGCAATGTCAACTGTGTCTTGGCATGGGGAAGGGGTACTGTTAAGCCCCATACCCACTAAGCGATTTTAATGGCGACCGGCAACTCGAATCGGTCGATTCTTGTGATCTCCAGTTGGTATGCTGTATTGAAACCTGCATGTTTGATCTGAATCACTGCTAAAATCGGCAGATTTTATGGGTAGAATCGTCCGATTTTAGCGCCGATCAGTCGGCTGACTTGCTTAAAATCACATAGTGGGTATGGGGCTTTAAGGTACTAAAGCCCCATACCCACTAGGACACTTTTAGAGAGTCGGCCTACAGTTCGGTATGCAAAAATCGGCCAATTCTACCTCTAGAATCGGCCGATTCTGACAGTGATTTACATCAGACATGCACATTTCAATATACTGTACCTACAGGCAACAGAAGAATTGGCTGATTTTACCACTGACTCATCGGCTGACTGTGTAGAAGTGTCCTAGTGGGTATTCTCGGATTCGGTAATCCGGGCATGTGGTGAAGGTGGCGCTATGGTAAGATGTGAATGTTGGTGAATACAACCCCATAGACTCAATGGTTAAGAAACTGTTTTCTCTACTTATTGAATAATCTAAGAACAACAGCCACTTATTTTTTTACATATGTTATTCATGTCACATTTACAGATATCCTATGAAATTTCTGAAGTCTAATGTATTGTTAAAGTATACTTTTTCACTATGTAGTCATTTCCCGCCTCCCCTGTCTCCTTCCTTATCAGTAGTATCCAGGGAGTTATTTGCACCAAAGATAATGGCGGAGATAAGGTAGAGTACATTGCAACAAGGGGGTCCCGAATCCGAGAATGGGCCTTTAGTTACAAAAAGGCACTAAAGCCCCGTCCTCACGAGGCAAATTTTACTGAGTCGGCTGACTAATCAGCAATAGAATTAGCTGACTATTCTCCTAGAATTGGCTGATTTTAGCACCTATCCAGATTACCTGTCAGTATGGTATATTGAAATTTACACTTTTAATACGAGTCGGCCCTAAAATTGACTGACTCTTTTGGTAAAGTGAGGCAATCATAGCACCAATGAGTCGGCTGACTCTGGTCAAATTCACCTAGTGGGTATGGGGCTTTAGTCACAAAATATTGCCTTTCGCTACTTAGGACCAACCTCAAAGCAACAAGTACCAAAGCAGTAACTGACAAATGTTTTGATATTTAGGGCCATCCAGCAGGCCTTGTCTAATAAAAAAGGCCCTAAGTTGCAAAGGAGGGGTGCACAGGGGTATGAAGGGCTGTGGAGGGGTAGGGAGGGGTATCAATTTGAATGAACATGTATATGGCTGCCAACGAGTGAGGATGTGTAAGTGACGTGCTGCGATATTGATTCTGCTGTTACTGTCATGCCAGTTTATTACACTGAGCAAACTGGAGTAATACAATTGTAAGGTATCAGTGAAACAGGATATACAATGAATTATTGGATATCTGACAGGATGACGGATAAATCTATGAAAATGGATAAACACAAACGAGTGAAGGGCGGTTGCCAAGGAAAACCAACATGGCGACAGTAAACACTACAAAAAAGAGGGACTGTGACATGTTGAAAAGCATGGAGGATGTGTCAGAAGGTCATGAATTCACTGTGTTCTCACCTGAGCATAAAAAATGTTCATAGACTCGTTAAGGTAGGCAATGATCAATAATGCAACGGGCAATGAATGTGAAATGGATGATGAATTCCCATTGAGCATACAGGCTGGAGTAAGAGCTAGGAGGAATAAGAAAAACAAGGTTGTATTGACAACAACAGTGGACATGAGGTTGTTACAGATGAAAAAAATGGTGGCTCATTAGGAACATCGCAGCTAACCAACCTCACATCCATTACATGAATTATTAGTGTGCAAATTACACCTTGGCTGAAGCGGACCAAATCAAAGAAGGCAACATACGCACAGCAAACAAGCTGGGCAAGCTCCTTTGTGAAATCTTTGAGAAGAACGTAAACGCAAACAGTCCAGGGAAGGGGAACATCCTAAAGAGGAAACTGAGTAGGTAAATGAACTCAAAACCAGTCCAGCATTTCCTATATAATGGTGCAATACTTAGGGTGATGCCAACATAGTGTGATCCTTACTGACAGGCGAGGGAAATGTCTCCGGCAGCAAATAGACCTTCTCAACTATCTAGGCAGGCCCATGGAGGTCTGGTCATACCCTGGGGCCAGGTTCCAACTTTATTTCAGGTAGCAGCCAAGTATCTGTACTGGTACCTGTACAACATCATCTACATGGGACAGTTGCCGGGCCATCCACTAATATTCCAGTCACCAGGCGACTTGACCGGCGATTCTCCCAGTCGTCCAGCACCCAATGACAGTCAAGTCACCTTGTGGGTATGGGGCTTTAATGTCTTAAGAGTACTAAACAATTCTCCCTACCACGGATAGCTAAATAACGGTATTTTATGCACCTGCAGGCTAATTTGGACTAATTTTGTCGACAAAATACCGGGAAAAACTATAGAAAATAAATTAAAAATCATTACATTTCCATCTATAATTAATGAATTTTCAAACAACTTTGAAAATATTAAATATATATGTACACAAATCAAAAAATAATGATCACTAGTTTTTCACTATATTTGAGAACAAATAATGATGATATTAATGAAAATTTTAATGTTAAAACCTTATGGTTTGTCGACATAATTATTACCCAGAATGCATCATGATCCAGGCTAACCTGCAGGTAAAACTTTAACAATTAGCTATCCATGGTTGGGAGAATTGATCAAGGTTTTCTCAATAAAGGGTAATCAAAATTATTTCTACTATCCTAATAATAATGAATATCATAAGCCATTTAACCAAAAAGAATTGACATGTTGGGTGTCAGTATTAGCTATTCAAGTCACTGAGGACAGGAGGGTTAACTGTCCCCGTTCTCTGGTCGTTCTCTGGAAACCCCACTTTGTTTACCCTTTCCAACCACTGCTACCAAGACCACAAAAAATATCTTGTCGCAGATCATGGAAAAGGTTAACACTAATTGCTGGTGACCTAAATCTTCATTGCCCAAGTGGAGACATGGCTATGAGCCTTATCTCTACAGGGCCATGAAAAAACATTTGTAGCTGGGCGACTGCTATTAACCCTTTCCCACCGCCATGACCAAGGCATCAAATATGTTGTCGTCGCTGTTGATGGAAGGGTTTTTTAGGGGTTCATCAGCCTGTGGAGCTAAGCTTTCAGGCAGGTTTCCAGAGAATGACCAAGTGCCACCAATTAAACTTAATAGGTGTTTACCCTTTCCATCCTCGACGATAAAAGCCCTGTCCCCACAAGGGGAATAAGACGATGAAGACGTCCCCAGAATAAGTGGTGAGTAGACAGACTGGCACTAAGTAACTAAGGACGCTACTTATTTTCCAATGATGAAAAGGGACAACCAAGAAAATCCCATCATTGTCGATGATAACCATATTAAACATGCCTAAAGCCCTGTCCCCATGGGGAGAAACACTTTAGCCCCATCCCCACAAGGGGACAATTTTCAGTCAATAAAAGTTCATTGTCCATTAAATCTTATCGTTGACAACGAAAATCACATTGTGGATGATGAAAATCATATCATTCATGAATAGATATTAATCAACTCATAGGGACGCGATGGAGTTCATAGATGATAAAAATGTTATTTGCCCAGAAAAATGGTACCATGCTATCTGACGATAAACTTGTTTATAAACCTGTTTATCGTCAGTCTTTTCCAAAGAAATATTAGGCCTGTTTAATTTGCATATCGTGGACGTGGCTTCCTTGATAACTTGGTGCCAGCCTGTCTATGGGGCCCTGGCTTCAGACGTCCTTCATCAGCAGACACAATTCTCAACGTTCTGCTGCCGGTGGGGATGGGCCTTTAAGGAAAAATAACCAACGACAAAGAAGGCCCCAGAATAAGTGCTAAGTAGACAGACTGGCACCAAGCAATTATAGCTACTATTTATTTTCCAACAATAAAAACGGCCAACAAACAAAGTTCTGTCATCGTCAATGATATACATAGTAAACAGGCCTAATGTTACTGTGAAAAAGACTGCCCATAAAAGAGTTTATCGTCAGACAGCATGACAGCATTTTTCTGGACAATTAATGCCTGTTTATTGTCCAAAATTCGTCGTTCATTGTGTCCCAATGAGATTTTCACCTTTTCTTTTTAATTTTTTATCCTCAATGATGAAATTTTGGTTGTTGACGACAGGATTTTTGTTGTTGATGATCGGATTTTTGTTGTTGACATCAGGATTTACTGACGACAATCGTTTACTGTCATGGGGATGGAGCTTAATATTTTAGTGGAAGAGACCAACAATAAACAGGTCTATCATCCCTAGCCTAACACAATTTTTTTGGATGATATCTTCCATAAATTCAACGTCCATTGTGTCCCAATAAGTTGATTAATTTTTATTTATGAATGATGTGATTTTCAATGACAACGTGATTTTCATCATCAGCAATAGGATTCTCGTCGATGACGAGATTTAATGAATGATAAACTTTTATCGGCTGAAACATTTTCCCCTGTGGGAACAAGGCTTAAAGGCTGGTTTCCACAGAATGACCAAGTGCTCTGAATGAGGATAGTTGCCTTACCAAATGTATTATCCCTTTCAAAACACAGCGACCAACCCAAATGATAAAGCTTTGGTCATTGAGGCTTAAAAGGGTTAAAACCCATCAGGCTTAATCTGTGGAACATTCTGTGGAAACCTGCCATGTCTCCACGAGAGGAAAATTTCTAAAGATGAAAGTTTATCATCCTTAAAACCCATTACCAACAATGAAAAACTTGTTGTGTTGTTGACAATGAAAAACCCATCGTTGATGAAGGACAACCCATTGTCAATTGAAATATATACTTTTTTTGTTTGAACACGATGGACGATGAGTTTATGGAGGATAAAGAGGTGTATATCATCCACAAAAATTGTGCCAGGCTGGTTGACAATAAACCTGTTTATTGTCACTATTTGTCACCATAATATTAGGCCTGTTTAATATGTTTATGATTTACGACAATGGGTTATTCTTTGTCGGCCCTTTTTATCATTGGAAAACAATGTGCCCTCTGAACTACTTGGTGCCAGCCTGTCTATGGGGACCTGGCTTCAAAACTCCCTTTGTCGTTTAAGACATTTCTCAGGTTTCCTTGCCCGGTCAGGATGGGGCTTCAAGCCTGTTTTTCACAGGACGACAAACTATGGTTGTCGGTGGACGTCCAGTGTGTACCCTTTCCCTACTCAACTAAAGGGCCATTTGCCATGGCCGATGATTCTGTCAGAGACAGCAACAATAAATTTATCGCATGGACAAGACAATCATCTGAGGGTCGATAAAATTATCATATGCCACCAAAATTTTAAAAAATAGCATTCATACTGACAAAAGATGGTCTATACGATTGTATACAATAATTTTCTCAAGTACTTGTCCCCTAGAATCGGGTGGAATTCAACCAAATTGATCCAATATGTTGGATCGGTTTGGTTGCATATATGTGTTGTTTGCATTATCGTGTGCACCAGGAGATCATACAACCATTGTTGGAAGAGATCACATGGAAAATGGGCCTTCAAGATTTTATGGTGTGGTTGGTCACTGTGTACGGAAAGGCTTACCAGTTTTGGTCAGCTGACTAAACCTGTTTTCTACACTTTGTTGTTTGTTTGAGAATTGTGTTGGCATGGAAAACAGAACTTTGAGAATTGTGTCGGCCGACGAAGGGCAGAGTAGACAAAGAGGCACCAAGTAATTAAGGAAGCCACATTGTTTTCCGATGATAAAAAGGACCGCCAAAGAATATCCCCTCGTCATCGACAATATACATATTAAACATGCCTAATATTTCGGTGGAAAAGACCGCTTATGGAAAGGGTTTATCGCCCACCAGCCTGACGCCAATTTATTGACCAACAGACATCTGCTTATCGTCCATAAACTCATCATCCATTGTGTATTTTGTTATCGACAATGTAATTTTCATCTTCAATGATGTAATTTTCATTGTTGAAATTGGACATAAACTTTTATCGTCAATGAATTTCCCACTCATGGGGACGGGCCTTTAGCCTGTAAGTGGTGTTGGTTGCTGTGATTGGAAAGGGTTAACACAGTTGGTCGGCTGACTAACATCATTTGATGCACTTGGTCGTTGGAAACCAGGGGGCCATTCCATAAAAAGTTACGAGCATTTTAGAAATTAAATTTCGTTCCAGGAAAAATATACGGCCCAAAGTATATTACTGGGTACTGTACACAGCACAATAAATGTGTGCATAACTCCAAATTAGCTGCGACAGGTCACTCAGTGTTTGTAAGTCATTTTTGATATTCAAATATTCTTTACACTATGAAATTATAAGTCTATCATAATATATATGAGGTACCATAAAAACGCTTATCTTATGAGGCATCCGTAGATGAAAACCACTTTGAAATTGGTAGAGAACATGTGGAGCAATCTCAGAAAGACTGAACCCAGCCAAGGATATGACATTCTAATAACATTCTAATAACATTCTGGATTGGTTCTTGTTACGTCACACTGTTAGGTTACAGCGACCTTCTTTCGACGACTCCCAATTACTTCGCTGCAACCAACTGTTGCGACGTGACATTGTGACGTTCTGACAATGTTCTTGTCACATTATTTATAAGGCTGAGACTTAATAAGAATGTCACAATAACATTCTGTTTAGGTGTGGTTGAGACCTCACTGAATGAGGATGTCACAATAACATTCTGTTTAGGTTAGGATGACACCTAACCTAATAAGATGGTTACAGTTACCTTCTGTTTAGGTAAGGTTAAGACTTGATTTAATCAGAACTTCACAATAACGTTCTGTTTAGGTAAGGTTGGGGCCTCCCTTCGTCAGGAGTTGACAACAATGTTCTGTTTAATTCAGGTCTAGACCTCACCTAATCAGAATGTCACAATGACATTCTATTTTAATTTGATCTTGACCTAACCTCATTAGAACATTATAATAACATTCTGTTTTGGTTAGGTCACAACCTCACAGAAAAATAATGTAACAGTTACGTGACATTTTAGTAAGTAAAAGACAAACCAAAAAAGTATGGTCGCATAATGTGACCGTTACGTCACGCCTTGGCTGGGAAAATTATACCAAATCCAATCTTTTGTAATTTGTGAAGATCTTTCTGTGTAAAGTGTACATAGCAAGCATTTTTTGACATTACATACTCTTTCACTTACAAACACTATTTACGCACAAATTCAAAGATTATCCTAGGCCTCACACTTACAAACACTTTTTGTGGAACGGCGCCCAGAGTATGTTGCTGGGCAAAGGAAAGGTTTATCTCCTTGTTGTAATGCTCTCGGCGATCAATGGTGAACTAGCGATCTCTACTTTAACCAGAACCTCAGTCGCATCGTTCAATGGGTATGCCGCTTCGGGAGGCATTTTCAGAACAAAATCTTAGTTAAAGATTCTTTTTCTTTGTTGTAATAAGATTTTCTTAAAGATAAGAGAGGTTTTAAGAAGAAGAAAAAGAGTTCTTTGTAAAGGCTGTATAAAAAATCTTTGTTCATTAAAGAGACCTACAACCTGATCTTAGACCCAGTATGGTCAATGTTATATCAATGGCAAAACACAGGTAAGAAAGTAATTTTACCTAGGTATTTCATAACATGATGTTAAGAATCAATCGATTCTTAAAAAGCATCTTTGTGCAATTCAACATCAAATTTGAATTAAGAATATCTTATTTCAGGTACTAAGATTCACCCGTTTCTTATTATTTTGTTATGAAAGACCCTCCTGGCCATACTTCCCACGACACCTGCCCGTGCAGCTGATACCTCAGCACCACTCATGAGGCTCAACAACCCTGTCAAATATCAGAAAGAGTGATATCCTATCAAATTCAACAAATCGTCATGTCACCTCCCTGGTGGGTCAGGAGGCATTTTCAGAACAAAATCTTAGTTAAAGATTCTTTTTCTTTGTTGTACTAAGATTTTCTTAAAGATAAGAGAGGTTTTAAGAAGAAAAAAAGAATTCTTTGTAAAGGCTGTATAACAAATCTTTGTTCATTAAAGAGACCTACAACCTGATCTTAGACCCAGTATGGTAAATGTTATATCAATGGCAAAACACAGGTAAGAAAGTAATTTTACCTAGGTATTTCATAACATGATGTTAAGAATCAATCGATTCTTAAAAAGCATCTTTGTACAATTCAACATCAACTTTGAATTAAAAATATCTTATTTCAGGTACTAAGATTCACCCGTTTCTTATTATTTTGTTATAAAATACCATTTTGCGAAATTGTCACAGTGATTTTGTTATGGGGTACCTCTGAGGCAAAACTGTCAACTCGACTCCTTACAAATTGGTTTAATACAATCTCACAAAAGGTTAATCCGAGTAATTGATATCATTTTTTTTTTTTTTTTTTTTATTAACTATACTCAATTTACATAAATTGATCTTCCGTATAGAGCGAAATACAAATTCACAAATTAATACATACACAATTTCATACAATTACAGTCATTATACAATACGGTACTTCAGGTATTGCACGTAGCTAGTATAAGCATGATGCATTCCATCTGTCCCGTTTTAGACTACACAATTTTGTCCTCACAGTGTACTGTGTAGGAAGTTCACAGTGTTTACAATTTCCTTATGGCCTTTTTGAAATCATGTTTAGACTCTAGGAATTGGATTTCAGCAGGTAGCTGATTCCACAGTTTTGATCCTATATGATATGGTGACTTATTATAAAGTTCACTTTTCACCAGTTCAGTTTTAAAAATTATTTTGTCTCCTTGTCGGGTATTTCTCTGTCGCTGTACAAGAAAATCAACACATTTCCTGTGATGGTACATTATCAACAGTAACTGACGGTCTCTTCTGACATCAAGCATTTCAATTTTGGCTTTTAAGTGTAGTTGTAATACACTAATCTCCCTTACATTTTGGATATTAAAACACATTCGTAGGGCTCGGTTTTGCAACTTTTGTAGCTTATTCAAATCATGGACACGACAGTAAGACATAATATAACTGATATATTCCACTAAAGGAACAATCGTTTGTTTATAAATCAGTATCCTAGTATTGATGCTAATCATATTTTTAATTTTGCCCAGTTGAAAAATCTTATGTGAGAATTTTTTAAATACCAGGTTGAAGTGAGATTCCAGAGTTAGATGGCAATCTAATACAACACCCAGATAGGTGTATTTATTGCAATAAACAATTTCGGACGGACCTATTTTCAGGTCAAATTTGCTAACACCACGAGTACGGCTAGTAGTGCCATACACACAGTACTTGGTTTTGCTTATGTTCATATTAATATGGTTAAAATGGCACCAGTTATCAACTTTATTAAGCACACTTTGTAGTTTTGATTCAATTAGTGCTGGTTCAGTACTGGCCAGGTAGACAACAGCGTCATCTGCGTACAAACCTATTTCTACTTGTTGTTGTTTTGCAATGAAAATCATGTCATTGATATAGCATAGAAACAAAATTGGCCCTATGACCGAGCCTTGCGGCACGCCACAACATATCACACCTGGTTGTGACTTGACATTATTAAATTTAGTTGTGATTGTTCGATTTTGTAAGTAACTTTTCAGCCATCTAATTAACTGTTCTGAGAAACCCATGTCTTCCAATTTTTTAATTAGAATATTGTGATTAACAGAATCAAATGCCTTGGCTAGGTCTAAATACACAGAACCCACCACTTTCTGTTTGTTAATATTGTCTGACAAATATTTACTATAGTTAAAGATAGCGATTGACGTCGAGAGCCCGGGCCTAAATCCATATTGCTCAGGACATAATATGTCCTCTGTAGACAAATGATCCCAAATTAATTTTGAACATAACTTCTCTAAGACTTTACCAACAACTGGAAGGATGGAAATTGGGCGCCAGTTCTTACATAGTCGCAAATCTCCCTCTTTCGGGATTGGTGTTATAGTGGCATGTGCCCAACTTGTAATATATAGATATATTAAACAAAAATGCCGCTGCATAGAACCTCGGTGGAGAATAAGATACTATGGTTGAAACTAATAAAAGAATATCTAGTGTATCATATGGTTGTGACACATGTCAAGGACAGTCTACCCCTCCCTGCCCTTGGCCGGCCTCCCCTCCCCCCCCCCCCCCCCCCCCCCCCCCCACCGGCCAGCAGTGCTAACGGTACTTCCCCCCGACAGGTGTGGAGATGGTGGGCCCGTCCTGGCGCGTGTTTGCCGGGATTGTCATCGAGTACTTCTGGGCGTCGGGCTACATGATCATCGCCGGCATCGCCTACTTCCTGCGGGACTGGAGGTCGCTGGCCCTCGCCGTGTCTGTTCCCCAGACACTGGTGCTTCTCCTCATATTGTAAGTAGACACTCACAGGTTAGGCATGGTGCACAGTAAAAGTGTTGTGGAACTCACCTTTGATAGGCAGGGCCCGAAACATGATACTGGCAAATATAGACCAGGATAGCATTCCATGAAAATTTGGCAATAATTATCACAAGTCAAAGCACGTCCATAAAAATTTCACAATACTCGAAAAAATTATCGCCAAGGCCTCACAGCTGTATTGTGAGGATAATTGCAAAATATTGCGTTTTTAAAAATGTGTATTTCCACAAAGATCAATATATCAGAATATATGTACGTGACCATGGAAGAATGCTATATAGTTTGAGTTTGATTGAATTAAAAATTGAACAAAAAATTAACATTTTTTGGTATCGTATTGTATCATAAAAAGGATTGATGCGAAATTTTTAATGGAATGCACCAGACATCGAGTGGAGAGTACAGACCCAAATGACAGCGGTAGCCAATGCACGGAGTGTATGGTTGACAATGAGCGCACACTTATGCCATGTAGTATATCCCATAATAATGATTGGTTCCTGAATTCCAGCTTCATGCCCGAGTCCCCACGCTGGCTCTACTCACAGAACCAGCATGAAAAGGCCGAGGTGATTGTCAGAAAAATGGCCAAATTTAATCGTGTTAAACTCCCAGAGAAGATAGAAGTGGAAGTAAAGGTCAGTACATATATAGCAGGAAGTGTGTCTCTTACTATCTATTAGTCCAGGAGCCACATCCTGAATTCAATGAAAATAAGGAGTAATTACCCTACATTTTGATGATCTTTAGGCAGTTTGGAAAAAGGTTTCATTCATTTAAGTGGAAATGTAATATAGAAACACATTTTTGCTGAGTCAATTCTAACCGGTTACTACCTCATTTTATCTTTAATTTCTTAAAGGAGAGACGAAATCATGAAAATTACATAACATACCCTACAAATATATGGATATATCTATCACTATCATCTTAGGTCTGTATCAGTTTTTGGTTAGACATTAATTTTGGGTATAGTGTACACAATATAGGAGATATATGGTAAGTATACATCACTCCATAAATTTGACATGTGTCCCAAGAAACGCACCCCTAGTGTGGTCCTACATGTTACTATCCATAAATGTAGGGACTAGATTGGTAACCACCTGCTGCATTGCTATGACCTAAACCTTTTCTGTTAGAACCTTGTGATAAAGTGTTAATCATTTCCCCTATCCCTGTATGACAGCCAGCTAAGTATTGCTGCAGACACTAGAAAATGCGATCATTGCCAATGGTAGCTTAGCAATGAAAATGGTCAGGGCTGCGTTCTTGACTGCCAATTTTTAACCCTGTTTTGGCTAACTTATATTTTGAGACCCTATTTGAGAGCGGTGCATTCTTGAGTGTGTGTTCAGTCTGCCTCTCTTAGATGACAGCTAAAAAAATCTCTCTAAATGGCATTTAAAACCGTTCTCAAGTGCACCAGAAATAAGTCTAAGTTAGCTGAGAACAGGCTATTTTTGGCTCCAATGTAAAACACCTCTCAGCCAAAAATAAGCGTCTATGAATTTGTACAAAAATGTGAAACTACTAAAGAATGTGTTAAAACATTAGAAAAAAAGTGCTATATTCTGAAAGCTGAGATGTTATGCTAGAGTTACATGTAAAAAGAATACAAAAATCTTAACTTAAAACCTAATAAATACTGTTTAGAAAACCTCTGTCCCATTTTCAGTGAAAAAAGTGTCTGTATGCTAAGATACCTGTGTCATGCACAACTTACTGGGGCACCTGAAATGATTATGTAACACTGGTGCCAGTGGTTGTTGAGACCGGTGCCAGCAATTATAGCCCCTCAATAGTCAATGATCCTTCACCTGTCAATCACAATTACCTGTCTGCCCACTGTCTGGGTGCACCAGAAGGGCTCTGACCATGGTCATGCTCTAATGCACACACTTCAATTTTTTCCTAACACTTTTTGGTATCTAAATCATTATGAAATAGGTGAAATCATACCCAAATGGAAAGCCACAGGAATAAGCTAATTTTAGATGTAGCTTGTATATATAATGATCTAACATCTCCTGAGAAAATATGTGAAATATAAAAATACTTGTGTTTTCAATGTGCTAAGGGAGGAGAAGGTCCCCCAGGAAATATTGGCCCTGTATGTGTTATTGCACCAACTGCCCTAACCCAATCAGGGCTGACTTATTTTTGGCTCATGAGAACATCTCTCAGTAAGTTTGGCACTAAAAAGTAAGTTAGCTGACCCAGCAACGGGGTTGAGTCAGGAACGCAGCCCAGTTCTGTTTTGGGTAGGTGAAAGGTATTGCATCTGAAGTTTCAGGAAATAAAGTGTGGGTTACAACTAGAATCACAAGTCATGCAAAATAAGAAGCGTGTTAACCAACTAGGAAAGGACAATATCCTATATCCAATACTGACTAGGAGCATTTTGGCTGAAAGAGCTGAATGGACTTGCCTAAAGACTGGTGAAATGTTAATGGGAAGTCAGTGATGTATATTATATGTCTGGGATAAACAATGAACAACATCCTTTCATGTGAGCGTGCTTGTCAACTCTTGATGGTTGAGCTACATCTGAAGCTAATTTTCAGTCTAAGGACCGAAGACTGTGACTTTGGTTAGCATAAGTAAAGGAATAATGTGTTAAAGGAAACAACTTAAATACTCTATGAATAACATCAAAATTTAACCTCATAGTTCAATTGGTTGAGACAACCTGAATGGAACTGTGCTAATTTGATATATGTCAGACCAACTGGAACAGAGTAATAATGACAATTGTATTAAGGGCTAATCGGTAGTATATAAGAGGGATAGCAGTGCAATAGAAATGCCTTTAAGTAGGTCAACCAGAAGTGCCGAGTGCTCGTGACGTCATAACACGGTTCATAGCTTAATGTTAAGAAACTGAAACTAGGTCATCATGAACTAGATTCTGTACTTTTGACCTTGACCTTTGATATTTGACCTTGACCTTTGACCTCTGACCTACTTAGAGAGTGGTGCCACCTACATTTAAGATGATTAATTATGTAAACAGACGCTGTCCCCTAGCGATGTTTTCAAAAATTAAATATACGAGTAGTGGCTATTAGGGAAAACTGAGATTTATACAGTGGTATCACCTACACTTTAAATAATAGTTATATACTTAGATGCTGTCCCCTAGGAGTTCTTTTTAATGAAACTAAATATATGAGTAATGGTTTTGAGGGCAAACTCAAACCTTTTTGACGTCAGCATCCTCCTGTTTGCTTATATGGATGTCCTAACCCTAAACCACTCACATCCTTATGACTTTCAGATTCTCAATAAAGATGTTTAAGATTTTGACAAATTTGAGAATCAAGACTGGAAGTCTCATGTAGGTTTATCTATCAAAATAATTATAGTTCTACTTGGGCCTCAATTATTGTATTTTTTTTATACAGGCCGAGTTCACTTTATTAAATGCTCTTCCACTGCAGTCCTGTGGACCATTTTGGGTCCTGTGGAGCATCTGGGCACAATTCTGTGCAGGGGTCATCCAAATGTCCTTTTTCCATGCATGCTGCACTCCATGGGACTCGAACCCATGAATTGAGAAAATAGATTAAATAAAAATTGGTATAGACCCCTAAAATCTTCATGGAGACCCAACTATTTTAGACTTAAGTGCCTCGCACATGGCAAAGGAAATATTGTGCATACATTATTATCGCAGTGCTCATTTGTTGCAGATTAGTTATGTCCACGATAATTATAGATATCTTAGAATACAATATCACGATAAACTGCAAAATTGTCTGCACACATAAATAGTGTTTTTTAGCTGTCTTTTAAGAAATCATGTTAATTATAATCATATTTCATACATTATAACACATCTAGTAGTCTTATATCAATATCAATATCAATCCAAGCCTTCAGTGAGGATTGAGCACTGGGTCCTTCATCTAAAAGGGTACAAGGTAGTGTACCACCCAGGAAAGACGAAGATAGCAGACACATTGTCCCAACTGAACCAGTCTTCACCAAGGGACATAAGTGGTGAATCTGTGGGTCATTGCACAGAAGAGCTTGTCTGGAGCAATGACTGCTTGGCAAGTTGAGGTGGCTTCAGGGACTGATCCAGAGCTGACTTGTGTACGACAATACATTAAAACAGGAGACTGGATACAGTGTAAGATGCTGCAGTATGCTTGTGTCAAAATGGAGTTGTGTGTTATTGGGAAGATTGTGTTGCTGGAGACAAGGATAGTCATCCCACAAAGCCTGAGGGCAGATGTTCTTTGTCCTGCACATGAGGGCCATCGGGGCATTGTCAAGATGAAGTTGCTTCTCAGAACGAAAGTGTGGTGGCTTAACATGGACAGTGAGGCACAGAGGATCTATCTATCGTGTCAGGTTGTCAGAGAGGGATGCCCACCTGAGCCTATGAAAGTGACAGTGCCACCAACGAGACCCTGGCAAGATGTAGCAGCGGATCTCATGGGACCCTTGCCTACAGGAGAGAATCTCTTAAGGTGTGTGTGGACTACTTCAGCTGTTATTGTGAGGTAGCTGTGATACAGTCAGTAACAACACCAAAGGTCATTGACACTCTTGAGCTCATCTATGCCAGATATGGGTACCCATTTTCTTTAAAGTCTGACAATGGTCATCAGTTTTTATCAGAGGAGTTTGAGTTGTTCTTGGAGGTGATCAGGATTTAACATAGCAAATCATTTCCACTGTGGCTTCAAGCCAATGGAGAGGATGAACAGCAGAACCGATCACTCTTAAAGGTGTTGAAAAAGGCTGCTATGGAAGAGAAACCATGGCAGAAGGCACTTCAAGAGATCTTGTTAGCTTATCGTGCAACTCCGCAGGTGAGCACTAGGAAGACACCCGCCTATCTGATGTTCGGGCTTGAGTTGAAGTCAAAGCTACTGCAGCTTAGGTGTGACCATGCCAAACTGTAAGGACACTGATGACCAAGGACTATGAACATTCTCAGAAGACTATGACAAAGGTCTATAAACATTCTATGGAGAAGAAACGGGAATGTAGTTTTGTGAGACCTGGGGGCCATTCCATAAAAAGTTACGAACATTTCTGATACAAATGTTCATTCCAGAAACAAGATACGAACAAAATTGTCATGCCTGCGTACTGTATGCAGGTATGCAAAAGTGTGCGTACATCCCTAAAAGCTGCGACAGGTGTTGCAGTGTTCGTAACTCATTTTTAATATTCAAATATTTGTTTCACCATGAAATAATAGGGCTACGATAATATAATAGGGTATCATCAGAAAGCTTATTTCAAAAGTAATGCGGTGGTAAAAACCAATAATTAATAATCGCTTGAAAATTCATTGAGTTATCAAAGAAAGATGGACAATTATTTAAAATGCCATCTTATATAATTTGTGAACATTTTTCTAAGTACAGTGTTCTTAGCAAGTCATTTTTGACATTACGAACACTTTCTCCTACTGACACAATTTACCCACAAATTCAAAGGTAATCCTAACACTTACGAACATTTTTTTTGTGGAACAGCGCCCAGAAGGTCTGTCGATCGCCACTTCCAGTTCACATAGAGAGTAGAGCACATGGCCTGTTGGGCTGAGACAGTCTGTTTCTGACCTGTAATGTGTCCTAGTAGTAATAATTGTATATGTACACAACACTCCTCATTCATAAATTTAAGTATAATGTCAATCCATTTCACGTATTCCTTCACAGAAAGCTCCGAAGGCGTTTGTATGGGACCTTTTCCGGTACCCAAAGCTCCGGCTGAGGACACTTAACATATTCTTTAACTGGTATGTAAAAAGTAATGCATGCATTGGCTGAGGTCACTTAGCATATATATTCTTTAACTGGTATGTAAAAAGTAATGCATGCGTTGGAATTGTGAAAAAGAGGGTTACTGTTGGCCATTCTCATCAAAATCGTATTGCAATGAGTGCGGGTCACACCCAGAAAGTCCTTAAAGGTAAATGACGATGAGTAACACAGTGTATGTTAACATCAGAAGACCCTGTTTAGTCTTACACATGCCGTGTTGTTTGCAGTGTGCCCGTCGTTTTCAGTAGCCCACAGGGAGAGTTATAGAGCACTGATGACACTGTTTCCTTCAGGTTTGTGAACAGCATGGTTTACTACGGCCTCTCGCTCAACACGTCTAACCTCGGCGGCAACGACTACATCAACTTCTTCATCTCGGGAGCGGTGGAGATCCCGGCGTACGCCTTCTGCCAGCTGAGCCTGCGCTACGCGGGCCGGCGCTGGAGCCTGGCCGGCACCATGGTCGTCGGCGGGCTGGCCCTGCTCCTCCTCCTCGCCGTCCCCGCACGTGAGTTAAAGACAATGGCGCCATTATAGATCCAACCTTAAGATTTTTTATGAAACTTTAGGAAATAAAAGTTATACATATATGCATCCTAAAAATGTAAAAATAATAGGGGGTCACCATGGAAACCTTTGTGCTAGAGATATAACAATGTGAGCATAATTCCTTTAAGATAAACATTTAAAAAAACATATGCTCAAATACATTTCATGATAAATTTCATAATAATCCTCAAATCAATTATAAAATCATTGAAATCTAAACCTGAGACATATATGCAGAAAATCCATGCACCAGTTAGAAAATAATAAGGCTTTTATTGGAATAGAATATATCTTTTATTTTAAATAAATTGTTAAATTAATTAAGGATAGACAACACCTCTCAACGGCGAATTTGCGGGACTCTCTATATACAGGCATATATTATTCAGTATATGTAACAAATTTATGAGTTAATGTCATTATATGCATGTTTAATCAACCTATCTAATGATATAATTCATTTTACAATGAGTACATGTATGCATGTGTACCACTACTGGAAATTGCAAAAACACATTTTTAACTTTTATTTTTTGAACAAGGATATATCGCTTACTACTCAATATAATGACCTGAAATTTTCAAGGCATCTAGATAACATTCATGCAGAGGGAAGCGTGTCTCAGATTTCTTATTTAGGTCTTAGTTTTTATTTTATAAAACCTAGAAAATAATGATGAAAAAAATAATTAAAAGTTTCCCGTTTTTTGGTGTAAAATAAAAACTAAGCCGTAAATCAAAAATCTGAGACACGCTTCCCTGCAGACTGATGTTTGGCACAAGCACCCAAAATTTTGCAAGAATTTATTGAACGATAGCTGAGATATCCATGTTCAAAAAATAAAAGTGAAAAAATATCCTCCTCGCCGTCCCCGCACGTGAGTTAAAGACAATGGCGCCATTATAGATCCAACCTTAAGATTTTTTATGAAACTTTAGGAAATAAAAGTTATACATATATGCATCCTAAAAATGTAAAAATAATAGGGGGTCACCATGGAAACCTTTGTGCTAGAGATATAACAATGTGAGCATAATTCCTTTAAGATAAACATTTAAAAAAACATATGCTCAAATACATTTCATGATAAATTTCATAATAATCCTCAAATCAATTATAAAATCATTGAAATCTAAACCTGAGACATATATGCAGAAAATCCATGCACCAGTTAGAAAATAATAAGGCTTTTATTGGAATAGAATATATCTTTTATTTTAAATAAATTGTTAAATTAATTAAGGATAGACAACACCTCTCAACGGCGAATTTGCGGGACTCTCTATATACAGGCATATATTATTCAGTATATGTAACAAATTTATGAGTTAATGTCATTATATGCATGTTTAATCAACCTATCTAATGATATAATTCATTTTACAATGAGTACATGTATGCATGTGTACCACTACTGGAAATTGCAAAAACACATTTTTAACTTTTATTTTTTGAACAAGGATATATCGCTTACTACTCAATATAATGACCTGAAATTTTCAAGGCATCTAGATAACATTCATGCAGAGGGAAGCGTGTCTCAGATTTCTTATTTAGGTCTTAGTTTTTATTTTATAAAACCTAGAAAATAATGATGAAAAAAATAATTAAAAGTTTCCCGTTTTTTGGTGTAAAATAAAAACTAAGCCGTAAATCAAAAATCTGAGACACGCTTCCCTGCAGACTGATGTTTGGCACAAGCACCCAAAATTTTGCAAGAATTTATTGAACGATAGCTGAGATATCCATCTTCAAAAAATAAAAGTGAAAAAATAGGTTTTTAACCAATAAATTCTTTAATTCTTAAGTAAAATCTATATACTTCATATCAACAGATAGAGAAAAATACACTCCATCTGTTGATTTACAATTTATAAATGTACCCTTCCTAGGTACAATGCAATTTCAATTACTGCAAATGGCGAGCTGAGAGGTGTTGTCTATCCTTAAATAAAACATAAAATTTCTGATAGAAATGGTCACCAAAAAAAATTCAACCTTAAGAAATTCTCTAAAATTATAAATAATGTAGATATAGGTGTTATCTATCATTTTCTGGAAAAAAATTGGGGGTCACCTTGCTTTCTTGGTCAGGAAAGCTACATAAATGTTCTAATATGGAAAAACGGTTTTATGTGGGTATGTATGCATTTTTTGGTTCAAACCCATTTTAAAATTTTGCCATAATGAATGCAACAAGTGTTTTTATCCCTGAGATTGATATGAAACCATAGATATTTACTATTTAAATGTAGTATATATAGAAAAAAATACATGCAAAAATGTTTTCATTTTCATATAAAGTTGTTTTCAGCAGTTTTGAAATGTTTGTGAAATTAGCCATATTTGAGCACACGTAGGTCTCAAACTGAAATGGTGCCACATTTTTCTTTTTCATTTATGAATTACCCATTATACTAATGTACATTTTTGCCAATTTTCATAAGAATTGACAAACTTTGGTTTTTTGGCAATGTGTATAATGGCGCCATTGACTTTAAATACCTATAATCCCCGTATTGATAAAAGTATAATATTTCCTGCAGAGTTTAATTGTAACCTATATATTTCTTTGCTTGACATTCTTGTAACTTGAAACGCCTGTTAAATACCTATAGACAAACGTAAATAACACTGATGTTAGCATTAAGCTGTTCCAACTGTTACTACTCGTGAAGTCTCAGTGCCCAATGGCACAGTACCTGGGCGGAATATCAGTGAGATACACTGAGTCCTCATACTATATAATCTTTTTGAATTAAAAAAAAGGCAAACAGCCGCCCAACAGGTTGCCAATCTGGTTCAAGCCGAATTGCCGAGATTCAATGGTTCCGGCCTTTTTTTTCTACCATTCAAGCCATTTCCAAAAGCCATTACAGAGTTATTATGCCTAATTTTTGATACAGTTAAACCCTTTTAGATTGCATTATCCGAAGAGTTCAACCACTTCAGTATTCTTCTGCTTCAAGCTGTGTCTCCACTTGGGCAACAGAGAATTCCATCGCTGGCCGGCAGGTTAAAGCCTGGTTTCCACAGAACGACAAAGTCCCGCCGATTTTGCCCAACAGGTGTTGACCCTTTCAACCCTCGACAACCAAAGCTCTATATTTGCCCTGGTCGCCGTGTTTTGAAAGGGTTAACAGGTTTGATCGCCTACTAAACCTGTTTTCTGCACTTGGTCATTCTGGGGGAAGCTGCCTTTTAACATGGATAGCCGCCGATTGCCATGGTTAGTCGTCCGGTGGAAACCCGCCTTTAACATCTGATGGCCGCTAACGAGTACCGCCACCGTTGAAAAGGTTGGAGGGTGTTAACATTTTGTCGCCCGGCGAAGGAATTCTTTGTCATTCAAGTGGAGACATGGATTAATACATTGCCAGTGCTGTAATTTGCCGTCTCGAACGTAGGTTGAACGTTATCCTAGGCATAACTTAACATATCTTTTATCTCAGTTTTTATAATGTGTTTCAAAAACATTTCATTATGAGCGGACTTAAATGCCTTTATGTTACATGAATATTTAGTCACAATTACCAAATTTTGCACCTTAAGCCTCTGACTGGTTAGATTGGTACATTGATGTACCGAGATGCGCTGTTGGATCTGAATTCCCTAGTGGGATTATGCCAAGTTTTCACCAACACCAAACTTCTATCTGTTTATGCTTCAGACCTGAATACCATTGCCATCGTGCTGGCCATGGTGGGGAAATTCTGCATCTCGGCCTCGTTCGCCATCGTGTACGTGTTCTCTGCCGAGGTGTTCCCGACGGTGGTGCGCAATGTGGGCGTGGGCACCGGCTCCTTCTGGGCACGCGTCGGGGGGATCATCGCCCCCTACATCGGGGCACTGGTAAACGTCTGGTACAAGTACTCGAAGCATCAAAGACCGCCTCAAATATACGGTGTTCCTTTGGCATTCGAATTTGGTTATCAAAGAAACACCGTCATTTTGACCTCGATTTGGCGTGAATGTTTTGCCTTAGAAATATAGCCTGCAGTTTGCAGTTAGTATGTATAATTATACCTAGAGGCATTGTCATAAAAAGGTGGGAGACGGCGGAGTAATGTTAGAATAGGTGTGACCCGGCATGAGGAGAGCATGCTGGGAGTGGAAAATTAACATCAGAGACGGGGTGTTTAAAACAATACCAAATAGATTGATAAATGTTTATAATTTAAAAAAAAGGAAGTTAATGCTCCTGAATTCATATCTTGACGTATCTGCGTCAATGGCCTACGCACGTTCCACGTGGCTGACCTAGTCTCTTTGCACGGCAGGTGGAGGTGAGCAGGGTCATCCCGTACATCGTCTTTGGGGTGCTGTCCATAGCTGCCGGCCTTTTGGCCCTCGCCTTGCCGGAAACCAAAGGTCACCAACTTCCAGAAACCATAGAAGACGCAGAGAAGTTTCCACAGTAGGTCTTGATTTCATTGTCTTTCTACCACACGAATAAATAGTCCACAGGCTTGTGTAATTTTTCTTTTTTTACTTATTTTTTTCAAACAAGAGCTGCCTACCAAGAAAAAACCTTTTCTATAGAATGATGTGAGAATGAAAAGTTTTGGTAGCATTTTTACTTTTGACCATGACGTTGATTTCATCAAAGAACAAAAAGTCTGAAATTACCCTGAAATTTGATTTTAAGAAAAAGTTTAAAAATAAGAAAAGCTTTATATGATATTGAGCATACTCTAATATTATATGATTGGAAGAGGACTGCCGTATTAGAAAGTTCAAAATGTTTTTCAAAGGTCAACTCTTAATTGGCCTTGCATTTTCCACAGCAGTTGGGCAGCCAATGGCTCAAAAAAGACACCCATTGGTATATTATGTAAATGTTAAACATTATGCGAGAGTATAAGATAGGGTTAGATACCACATCTAAATGTGACCTTTAAGGTCACTTTCAAAGTCACAAAGATCAAGTATATTTCATTTTACATTCCACTTCTAATGTCAAATGCCTTTTAGGAAAGACTGGGATTGTTATCACACAAAGTCATGATCTTTAAGGTCATTCAATTTCAAGGTCACAAAGGTCAAATTCATTTTTTCTCATGATTCTAAATTTACTATGATAATCGGGTTTCAGAAACACCAATATTCATTGAATTTTGGTGAACTGTCTAAATCTTACTCAAGTTAATGATATATTTGCATTAATGACACTTTTATCTGTCAAAATCACCAACAAAAATGGGTTGCTTTCACTTCAGGAATACTTACAATGAGAGTGTTTTGGTCAAAATCAATGGCTGGTTATAGCCCTACAGCACTGGCAATGCGGGAACCAGCTACATACTCTTATCAAGTCACATGCTTCCTTTTTAGCTTGTTTTTGGCGGTGTACAGTTACATTTAAGCTTCTGTAAGGTTACAAGTGGAAACTGGTAGGAAACAACTTTTACATGAGCTAGTCGGGGTTACAGTAGATTTCCATAATGGCAACTCCTTACTGAACCATCTTAATGCATAGCTAAATATATCTCTGCCATTGGTTTAAAAGAGCTTTATATTTGGATTATTTGTGAAAAGATATACAAGACTGAAACATTTTCTGTAATTTATGGATTTTTTTTTCATCCTTGGTTTTTATGGAGCGAAGCCTCTAAAGCTTCGCTCCATTTTATGACTATACTTAAGGGGTTATCAGACGCAAACATTAAAATAGCTAAGGAGCACACCGGCAACCACCGCAGATTTTTTTAAACTTGGATCTGGCGTTTGGTCTAAAACATATATGCACGACTGGAACCAGCCGCATCGAGTGATGTAAAATATTATTCTGGGTAATTTTGAACATTGGATCAATTCCACCCTGCTCCCGTCTTTAATGAAAGACATATTGAGCATTTATTTGAATAAATTGATCGAAAAACACCTGTAGAGTGCAAATGTTGTCGGACCTGTGAAATTCAATGTAAAACCTATGCATACGTGATGTTTTTACTCGAAAAATATTATGTTTCCATATCACTGTCAAACCTACCTTGAAATTCGATTTCTGGTAACAATTCTTTCGATAAATAGAATATGGACCCCCCACATATATATTTCAGTATGTTTGTGAAAGCATATAATGAAATAACGAATTTATTGGTGTTTTTGCACGTCTGACACGCAAAAGATCAGTGTTTTTCAATATGGCGGCCCCCCGGCGTCTGGGCGGAAGAAGTAGACTGCGCATGCGCAAACCCGGGAACAAATCAAAATATGAACACCTCACATCAAACAGAAATGATGACAACCCAACAAACGGGAAACCACCATATCTAACAGAACTAACAAGAGAACAAGCAAGGGCTATTATTATGGCTAGGACAAGAATGACAAAGGCTAAAGTAAACTACAAGAACATGTACCCGGACCAAAAGTGTAGGGGGTGCGGCCATCATGAGGAGACCCAAAAACATATATTTGAGGAATGCCCAGCATTACATCCGAACAACGACTCGAAAATCACTACCAACGAAATATTCATTAACAACAAGGAAATGAACAAAACAACAAGCAACAAAATAATGAACATCCACACCAAACTCGAACAATGGGACAACCCCCAAAACATAGCGTAGCTCGCGTAACGCTGAGCGGCCCGGACATCCAGGCAACACGCACGCAGAAAAGAAAGAAAAGGGAAAAACAAGATGAATGTAATGGATTTCATGCATGATCTAATGACAATTTGGACGATATCATTTGTATAGACATACATTTAAATTGGCTCCAAATGCTAGGAATATCGACTGAAAAGCCTTAGGAGGTCAGACTGTCGGCTTTGATGCTGAGAATTTGACCAAAAAACGGGGTTAAAATAGATTATTTTCGCAGGTTTGTGAATCTTTTTCTAGCCTCTCGGCACTTCGCCACTTGCATTGCTTTTGGTCAGAAATGATCCTATGTGTGTCAGAATATTTCGGAATATTAGATATTACAGCAGCGGGGAATTAAATCATAGTATTATTGTCACCTACACTTCTTAATCTGACTGAAAACCGCAGTTGAAATAGATTATTTTCACGGTAAATACATCCGTGTCAGCTTTGCCGACATGACACCAGTGTTGGCGCGCTTGCATTGGTGTGAGTCCAGAATAGTCTGAGTCAGATAACAAGTTATATGTCAAAATATTTCGAAATATTAGACATGATTATAGTAGCAGCTGCTTAAATTTATTATTCATCACGCCTTCTTGTCACAGTTTGATCGAAAACCAGGGTTAAAACAAGATTCTTTTTGCCGAGACAGTGGGCGATAATACAAGCATTCAGCATCTCGGACGTTGTGCTGGGTGTTATTCTTTTGAGTTTTATCTACCCGGAAATATTTCGAATTGTTAGATCTGACAGCATCAGGGAATAAAAAAATAGTATGTTGGACACCTACACTTATCAATTTGACATAAAACTGGGATGAAAATAGGTCATTTTAACAGCAAATACGTCTGTGTAAGGTTGGTGAATTCTACCTTTTTTTCTAGCCTGTCGAGGCTTGCCTACTTGGTCAGATAGGATCATATAGCTATTATAGGCCTATACGGTATGTCAAAACATTTCGAAATAATAGATATTACAGCAGTGGCTGCTTAAAGGGGCATTCTCGTCCGTGAGTTGGGCATAATTTGCTACGTTGTAACTCCCGTACGGCCGCGCCAATTTCGTGACGTGACCAATCACGTCGCTGGATTACGTTCTGACAGTGCAAAACACGTCACCGGCCGTTGCGTCGCTAGGCTAACGTCGGCGTATGTAAGCTTAACGACGGGAGGACGAGAATGCCCCTTTAAATTTATTATTCAAGACGCCTACTCTTCTCAGTTTGACCCAAAACCCGCCTTAAAATAGATTATTTTCATCGAAAATACTTCCACATCAGGTTTGTTAAATCTTTTTTTATCCTAGTCTGACGGGGCTAGCCCTTTTGGTCAGATACAATCATGTATTTCAAAATATATTTCGAAATATATTAGACATCAAAGCAGTGGAGAATCAAATCATAGTATTTTGGACACCTACACTTCTCAAATTGACTGAAAACCGGGGTTGAAATAGATAACTTTTGCCGAAAATATGTATGTGTTAGGATTGTCAGTTAGCTTCTTGGCACTTGCATTGGTCTTAGTCTGAGTCAGACATGGTCATGATCATATAGATCTAACTTTATGTCCATATATTTAGAAATATTTGGCCATATCCAGCCTATCAACATGAAAACCATGTAAATAACTATGTTCTCATATCTCTCAGGGTACGTTATATCGAATGGTTTGATCATTTTAGGCCTGGACACGTTTGCAATTTGAATATTTTCTGATTGTATGACAGGGAAAAAAATGACACTGCCTGGAGTCCGATGTCACTGACAGTCTGACAAATAATTATTTGAGCCTTATCAGCCCTATCAAAATGTAAATCATGTATAAAATTAAGTTCTCATATATCTCAGGTTCATATAGATTCTATGATTCGACTACTTTAGGCCTGGACTATTTTAGGCCTTTGCAAGAATATTTTACAGATGAGATGATATGGAAAAAAAAGACTGGCCTCGGATAGGCTAGGCACTCAATGTATTATGCAGCTACGAAAAAAAAAGATTTATTCCTTCTCCAGCCTATCAAAATGAAAATCATGCCTATATCTATGTTCTCATACCACCCTAGGCTTCTATATATCGTATGGCTTGATCATTTTAGGCCTGGACACATTTGCAATTTGAATATTTTCAGACCAGAAAGATGTTGAAAAAATGACACTGGGCTGATTGGCGCATGCATTTTCACGAGCAGTCTGAAAAAAATAGACCTACCATAAAAATATTAATCTGATTTGAATATTTATGTGTCTTACCAGCCTAATGTTGAAACATAGGCGTTGCACTATCAATAAGGTCTCTGCTGCTGTCGGTGTCCAGGCTTGCAAGTAGTTGAAGTTAAATATTTTTTGATATTGTCACTATAGTGCCAGTTCAGACCCACCACCTCTGTAAAAAAAAAGTTTTAAGCTGCTTATCATAAACTAGAAATATTTTTAGATTAGATTTTTAAAACATTAGATTAAGGCTTCGCTCCATAGGTTGGTGCTCTGCTCCACCAAACCTTAAACCGTTGAGCGTTTTCTAGTTTTAAAAGTGCACCAATCCCATTGCATCAAGAAGTCGTGTTTGAATTTATTGAAAGCAAATTTATCATATTCATTGATAGCATGCTTATCATCTCCATTCAAAATTTGACTTATTGCTTGTAAACAATAGCGTCCTGCCCTGTTCCTACGATTAGCCCCAAAGAGGTCCGATGCTCCTGTGTCCCACCAGGGTTAGACAGTCTAGGTGGCCCTTAAAGGGAATTTAAATGATGCCCACATTCATGTCAAGTTTTATCCATGATAATGCCATGTATACTATTTAAATCTGGGATTCATGTCCTTTGAAAATATGTTGTGATATGATGCTTCTTTCAGGCAAAAATTATTCACCAATACCAATCATTATTCAGCCTCTCTCTATTGAGTGTCTATTGGAATCAATAAGAACTGTATATAGTAAGTTTCATTTTTCTACCAATTTGCATCCATTAAATATTACTCAAAAGACCTTAACCTTCATATTTATGGGTAAATATGATTTGGAAAAAAGCATAGCCATAAGGTGCTGCTTTGTACAAGTTTTCTTGATGAATAAAGCTTTATTGACAACACACCAGCTATAAATAAAGCAGAAGAATCAATTTCTTACTTTGCGACTTTGAGAGGTCAAAAAATGACCTTAATACTTGCAAGTAAGAATGCCACACAAATGTGCCTAAGCCAGCAGGACCTAAGGAACATAATTATTTGTTTATGATTGGAAGAATTTTGAATCAATTTTTTTTTTAAACAGTTCTATTTACTCTGGGTTGAGTAGGATTGCTCCTGTCTTCCCTCACCTCCAGCCATAACTTAATCTATTACATTGCCTTGCACTAATTTTTTAATTTTCCTTCGGACAGGGACATTTAAATGAATACATTACTAAAATTATTATGATAAGTAAAGAAATACCGCTTTTCCCTATGTGCAGATCGGTGGTGATGGTAATGAAATGATAATTATGTGATGAAATGTTTCACTTTGCTCACATATGTTCTATACATTCTCAGCCAAAACATGTCATACAAATATTCCTCTAGTAATTTTTGCTATTTCAGCTTGTCCATAAATCTCAGTTAGGTGAAACTTGATTTTCACTTGAAGGGAGCCAAAAGCAATGTTGTGTCAAAATATGACAAAATTTTGAAAACTTTAATAACTATGGAAATACACTCTAAGAGTCTTACCTTAGCCATTAATACAGTATAAATCATGATAACTAGCTATAAATTCACTTGAATTCCATAATACTCCTGTCATTGTATGCCTGTATACAGCAATGTTTGTAAACCAATTTTGGTGGGTCACCAAAATTGATAGGGGAGTTGTTTTCTTGTATTTCGATGTAGTTTAAGTCTGCATTCGGAGTCTATATTTTACCACAGGCCCAGGCTATGGCCATAGAATATATTTGTAAAAGTTTGACCCTACATTGGTTTTGGCTCCCTTTAAAATCGTCATAGGAATCAATCAATCTAAGATTGACTGGTAGGTTATTCCATAAGTCTTTGGCATAAAATACTGGCAATTTTGAAATAATTATTTTGTAGTCTTGTGAAAAGGTATGTGTACCACAGGTGCCTGGGTTAGGCGGGTAATTCATTACGTATTCTTCATTAGGACCTCTTCATTACGTATTAACCTGTACATAATACTTATCTATACTGTCTATATTCCAATGGGAGTAAGTTTGCTCTTGTATATAAATCAAAATTGTGTATTTCCCTGGGATTGTTAATTCTAAAAGATAGTCTCAAGGCTATATTCAGAATAACTTCTAATTTGTGAGTCTCATATTGGGGACAGGATGAAAAATATACATTACCCATGTCTATGTAAGGAAGCAGCATAAATTTCACGATTGATAGAGTTGTAAAGTCTGTGAGGGACTTTCTAATTCGCCTAAGCATCAACAGTTTATATGAGGCCTGTTTGTAGGTTTCTTTTAGTTGATAGTTAAAATTCAGACTATTATCTAGATTAGTCATGATATTTATAAGTTAGTCAAAAAAGGGTTAGAAAGTTGGGACAAAAATTAAATGCAAGGTCAAATGTCCCAACTTTTTGGCAAAACGTTAGGACTATTGACTAACTTTCTAATGCCAACATGTTAGTGCGCATGTTTATGTCTTCATTCCTTTAAAACTGCGAAGTCAAATACATGTAATTAAGATCCTTTGTGAAGTAAGTTTGCGAATATTCACATATGAATCATTGGTTTTCTTCCCCCAGCCACGTGCTACCGGTTAAGGAGGCTGATGAGAGCGTGGAGGCTGGCGGAATGGTGAACCCGGCCTTTAAGGAAGCCGAGGGGGTGAAGACGGCCACCCGGCTGTAGGGACCACACTGTAAGAAGTAACTACTGTAAATTTACAGCAAAAGTTGCTGGCAACAAAGGTTCCAGCAATTTTTGCTGTAAATTTACAGCACTCTATGTACTGTTAATTTACAGTATAATGTACTGTTAATTTCCTACGGCAAAATATGCTGTAAATTTACAGCAGACAGTGTGCTGTAAATTTACAGCAAAAGTTGCTGGCAGCAAAGGTTCCAGCAATTTTTGCTGTAAATTTACAGTACTTGCTATATTTTTACAGTATGCTAAATCAAACATTTTACCATTTTATCTTTATCAATTTCCTTTTTAAAATCCAACTAAATGTTGGATAAAGGTATAATTCCTACCTCAAACCCAATGTATATTGGATGAGGGATGTATTTATGCTAAGTGCATTAGCAAATACATGCATGGAATGATGGTATGATGAGGCACTGCCAATCCAACACATACCTATGAAGGCGGTTTGCTACCAAAAAGGTGTCTCAATCAGACAATTACCTCTGTATCTTGAAATTATTAAGACAGAGTGGAGATATCTATTATGTGATATACTTAATAAGTCTATTGATCTATTCATCATATTTAATCTTAATTAAAAGTAAATAATTTATCTTAAAATATAGTTTTAAGGTAAAAACTAAAAACGTTTTACTGATGATAAACATTTGCCCCACCTGGTGGAGAATAAATTTACAGAAAAAGTACTGTAAAATTACAAAGTTACTGTAATTTAGTAAATTTACAGTACTAATACTGTAATTTTACAGTAAATATTGCTGTTTAATTTTCAACATCAGAAAGTGCTGTAAATTTACTGCAAGAACTGCTGTAAATTAACAGCAACTTTTTACAGTGCACTCACACGGCGCCACGGGCCGGACAGGGGCACGCAGGGCAGGCATGAGGCACCTATAGTGTAGAGTAAGAATTACCTTTCATTTGAGAACCCAGCTTCAGAAAATATCCCTCTCTTCAAAACGTATTCAGGCATATGGAACAGCTTACTGATGTGACCTAGGAATATTACACATAAAGGTGTTTTTATCCGATTAATCACTCACTGCTAATGAAGAAACTTTATGGAGTTGGTTTAAGCACTATAAAAGGTCAGGTGGGCAAATAGGGGACTTGGGTAGTTACCCATTTTGTGGTTTCATTTTCCTTATCAAATTGATAAATAGATGTCATAACATATAAAATTCAGTTAGAAGATGAGTTGGAATAACAATTTCCTTTAAAAAAATTAGAAAAAGACATAAAAAAGGTATTCCACGCTCAAAAGAAGACCACTTACTCATTTTTTAAGAGCATTTCTAGCCTCATTCTGCTCAGAAATAACCATTTTTAACCATTATTTGGACTTATTCTTCACTCTATTAGGTTTTATAGGTAACACAACAAATTATACCTAGAGAAGTATCTAATATTTCTATAGGCAATATCTCATCTGCCAACCTTTATAAATGGATAATTTTGAACAATTCTGAAATAATATCCTAAAAATCCACGTTAAATTAAGCCTGGTACGGTGATGAAAGCCTCAGACACTTTCAAAATTTATTATAAGAGATATTGTTTCACAGACCTCCTATCTTATTATACTTTATTTCAACACCACAAGCTAAATAAGTCATTCTAGCATATCTGTTTGTCATAGTTATTTGATATTTATGAAAGTACACAAAAATATAACTTTTATCTGTATGTATAAAGAACAATAGAACCCCAATTGCATTTTGGAGTGTAATCTATGGTTTTAATATGGCTGGCAAATGGGCAAAAAAGGTGGTTTTCGGAACTTTTATTTTTAGCGTTCAAAACTGAATAACTTTTGATTGGCCCTGATTATAAAAGTAAATGATATGTCAAAATAATCCTTATAACATATCCTTTCTGAAAATGAAAGTTTTAGTAACAATTGGAAAGATTAAGAAACATTTCTATAGCCCATAACATTGAATGTCCAACATTTTCAGCAACTTTTTATAAAATTCTACGTTCCATTTAGTTCCATAGAAGGAAAACATTCCATTTAGGCCTATTATCTATTGCACCCCTAAAATGGGTAAATTCTTAGCTTTAAAATGATATATCATTCAATACTGTAGACATATTATGTGAAAAAATATTCTAAAATTAGTATGGATGGTCCAGAATAACTAGTTTTAAGTCCGCTATTTGCCTACCTGACCTATAGTAACAAAGTACTATCTTGCTCTGAAAGGTATTTGTCTAGGACAGAATGTGTACATTTTGCTAATCAGAAAATCAAAACTGTAGGTTATAACAAGTTTCACTCAATGTAGGTTACTAGGGCCAAACTTGTTTGTCTTTTATATGTATGACGTGATTAACGTATAAATATACCAAAATTAATATGTATGCTGACCCCTTTGTTTCATACTTCACTGGCGAGAATTTGGGTAACATATTCGCCAAGCTTAGGTTAGAGCTTCTTATCTAATAATCACGATGACCAAATAATGCTTTCTTATTGAAGGTGTGTAAAACTGTATTATTATTGGGCATAAGACTATGGTAAAATCATTAGAAAATCCTGAAAATCCTCAGTCTTGTTGATAATACTGCCATAGGTTAAGTATCACACTGTCCATACCTTGGTGTTGGTATCGACTCAGAATAGACACATTTGATAATGTTTGGCGCATTGTATCTGATAAGGTGTTTAAAAACAATAAGTAAATTGATGTTGATACATTGATAAGGATCTACCAGCAAACAATGCTACCACACTTAGATAATCGTAGATTTATTCTGACTTCATTTAAAAACAACCAAGAAAAGGTACCTACTGTTATTGAAAAATGACACTGGTGGGGGTTGTCTAAGGATCATGAGAAGCAGTCAGACAATGCTTGATTATATTCGCTCCCAGACGTGACTGGCCAGCTTGGAACAAAGATGGAGATCTCAATTAATATGTTTGATGATAATGATAGCAAGAGGAAACATGTTCAAGCCACACCAATGAGAAAAAGGTTTTTCTTACTGCGCCTTATACCAGTGCATTATACCTTAATAGTCCCTTTTAAAAAAGGGACACTACTATTGAATAACCTAAGTAAAGAACAAAAAGATAGTCCTTATGTATATACATATGTGTAAGGCTAAGGTTAAGCCCTTGTATTCAATTGCAAGGTCTACTGAGGTTCATATAAAATGTGTACCCATAGATTTAGTGTTGTATCAGTGTTAATTGTGTATTATATCAAATTCCATTTACCTTTACTGTTACTTAGATATTACATATACAAACATATTCAACAATGTAATACATCTGAAAACCAAGGGCAACCTATGTGATTATTACTCAATAAATCCTTTAAATAAATATAAATTTCATATTTAATATGATTATGATTTACTACATCACATTCTCATTCAATGTCTTTTCCTATTTGAAATCTACCTGCAATGCTGCTTCTCAGCATGATGATAGCTAAAGGAATGATGTAATCAAGCTGATAGGTACTGTAAACCACATGCAATACACCTTTCTTATTAAAGGTGGTGCCCCCTTTTAGGTATAATTATGTCATACCTAAGTTTAGGTATGGCATATCCTCCCTCTAATAATTACAAGTATTCACCTTATGTATTATGTGAATTATATTATTATCATGATTTCCTAAATAATAATCAAAATATATGTCAAATATGTACAAACTACATCATAGAGTTTATGGTAATTAGACAGTTAGCACTCCCCCACCTGACCTCTGGTCAGTATATATTTTGATTTGGATGTAATAACTGCTTGGTGTAATCAGCTGTTATTAGCAATTAAATTTAAGAAATCATAATATCGAAGTGGCTGGAGAGTCGTGGAAGGTTTGATGCTATCGTGTAAAAGGGCCTTGTTCTGCAGGGAACAAGATGGGTTTAGACCACTAAAATTGACATGGCAACACGGCCCTTTTTCTGCTTAATGACGTGCGACAGGGGCGTTTCTTATATTTGACATAGAGACAGAGCCATTTCTTATATTCAAGATGCGACATAGTAAATAGTGACATTTGACAGGGCCCTTTCTTTAATTCAACATGGCGACATGATCATTTCTTATATTTGACATGCGACATGGGGACCCCCCCCCCCCACCCATCTAGGGCCCCCACAAGGTAAGAGGCTGCCAAGGGGGTCTACATGGAAACAGGAGGCACAAGCCAAAATGGGTTGGTGGGTCCTGTCCACCTCTCCTGGGGAGGGGTGTGGTAAGTTTGTGACCAGAAATCTTCTCAATAGGTGGGCGGGGGGGAGGGATTAATATCAAAGCCAGTGTATCGTCAGTCAGACGACCGTATTTTGATACGTTGTACACATACGTTGTGATGGCCACACCAAATTCTTGACGTGACCAATAATATTGCTGGATCTTGTTCTGGGCCCCAATATTGACTATACATATAATGCTACAGTGATATACATTTCATGTGGTATTCTCAAGTTGTATTCTTGTTAGAATTAGTAATATGATGTAGAATGAAAGAATAATATTCTGTTGCAAATATAAACATCTTACAATGAGTTGACACTTTCAAGTGCCTGTTGAAAGGTCAAGTGTCTACTTGTTTTGATTGTTGTGGAGAGTGGTGGTGTAAGGTTATGTACTACACCAAAGCACTGAGGCCCATGGCAGGGTGGTCATTTGGTGGACAAGAGGGGGGGCATGCTTTATTTTTGTGTTGCTAGTTTTGTGTAACTTACACATTGTTGGTGTCATATTATATATATGTTTAATATGCCTTAGAATGGTTTTGAAAAAGTAAAATACTTATTAACAAGTTAGGTGCATGAAATTACCCAAATTCCCCCTAACCACCCTATCGTTCACAATACAAGAAATGTCCCCTCCCCTTTCTTGTATAATGGCCATGCCTGTCCACCACCCTGCCAAGCACACACTGCTAATCACCCAATTGATCTGAGATACAAAACACTCACTCACCAATCAACTTGTTTTGACATTTGACCTCTATTCAGATTTCAAGCCAGGTTAGTCTGAAAAAACCCTTAAAGCATGCAAACTGTAGCATTCAATATAAAAACAGTTTCATTTATGCCTAGAAGACAATGTAATACATAGTAATTTGTGGTTTTAGCAATGTACTTTTACCTTTTAAATAGGGTTTTGTGGACTTGCAGCACAGGATTCCTAACAGGCCCCTCTATAAACCTATATACAGTGAGGTGACCCAGATCACCCTTCCCCAAAAACACTGCCACCCCTGTGGGGCTGGGGGACCGCGCAGGGTCATGGCAAAGGTGTATAGTCCAAGAGATGCGGCACTTTTATTGATGTGACTGAGGCCGAAAGGTTTGAAGGTGGTTTCCTAACCCAAATTTTCCATAGAATTCAAAAATTCATTTCTTAGTTGCCAAAGCCTCGGAGTTTTGGGTGAAAAATGAAGTTTTCTGATAAAAAAAAATATAGCATTTTCTGAGCAAAAAGATAATCCCAGTATTTCCTCCCCAGCTACCCTTAAAACAATGTTGGAATGCAAGTTTTCAGTCTAAATCTTCCTTGGCACACTCAATAGCATCCAATTCTAAATGAATATAGCAAAAATTATGAACTATATTGAATTATTTGGGTCTGAATTGGCGTAATCTGCCGATAAGTGCCAATTTCATGAAGCAGGAAACCACCTTCAAACCTTTCAGCCTCAGTCACATCAATAAAAGTGCCGCATCTCTTGGACTATTAGCAACTCATGGACGATACACTGTCTTTAAGAAATCCCAATGGATGCAAAAAAGAACTAAAAGGAGCAAAAAAAATCAACAAAATCCTGAAAACTTAGGCCTAGCAAAAAAAATCAAAATTAAAGTTGGTAAAATCATTGATAAAGCTAAAAAAAAAAAAAAAAAAAAAAAAAAAAAAAGGGACTTCTTGGAATAAGTTTTGGCTAACAAAGATGATAGTAAAAAAAACTTTGGAAAAACAGTTAAAACATATTTCCAAAAAACAAAAATAAATCGCAACTAATTAATCTACGAAAATGACGAAAATGGGAAAAATATACAAACAAATGAAACTGCTGACTTCATAAAGAATTACTTCACAAATATTGGACCAGAATTATGCAAAAACTGCAAAAATGAATGGACTCCAAACATTATTCCAATACTAATTGAAATTCCAGACTTCAAAATTCAAGAGTTACTGGTATTAGAATTAGTAAAAAAAATTGATATTTCAAAATCTTCAGTACTTGATAAAATATCCTCAAAATGTTTTGTTTAAAAGATGCTCTTATGCTTCTTATCCCTCAATTAACATACTTATTCAACCTGTCTATATAGAATGTTTCATTCCTTATAAACGGAAAATTGCAACTGTTGTACCAATTTTTAAGGGTGGTGATAAACATTCTGTTACCAATTATAGGCCAATAACCTTATTACCAATCCCGGGGAAAATACTGGGAAATCTGATACAAAATCACATAATACAATTTTTTGATGGCAATGAAATCTTAAGTAATAATCAAGGTGGTTTCAGAAAAGGTTATTCAACATTGAACTCGAACTGATGACGTTTAGACAAATTCTCAAGTGTTCAGAAAATGCACTCACCATAAATACTAAAAAAAACTAAAATTATGGTCTTTGGTAGCAGAGATATAATTTTTAAAAAAGCATCGAGCTTGACATTAAAAATCAATAATGCAACCATTAAATTTAGACCAAATATTGAATTTCAAAAAGCATGTTGAAAAAATGGTGAATTCAATTTCTTATGAGTTCTTATTGTATAGTAAATTAAGGTATTTCATGACTAATGACTGTGCTTTGTTGGTATACAAATAAATGATCCTACTGAACGCTACCTATTGAATACTGGTGTTTATAGGGGTTATTAATTGTAAGCATGGGGAACTTAAATTACTTTGTCTTTCCAAAATCTTATTACTTGATCATTTTAGTTTTGCTAGTTAAGTGGTAGAAAAAGTCCACGAAATGGTGCGTTCAAATCCAAAACGCGGACAACGCTTGGCTGAAGTACAAATATTGGTTTTATATGCCTTTCCAGTCTTTCATACATAACACAAATCTCACCTTTAGATAGCATAATGTAAGCGCTGCCACTTCACCATGGTAGCTCCGCGGCAGCGCTCGGCCTGTTATCTAGGTCTGCTCCTGCTCTGGGCCTATACAGTCCCTCACATACATAGTGCTTTGCATACACTCCACATGAGGCTCATGCTTTGTGTATGCTCCACACAACCTAATGTTAGATCTGCTTACAGTTTTCAAGAATCCACACAGTGTCCCCAGTTCCTAGGATCCCTATTGTGTCCAAATTCCACATCGTGTCAAGATCCCTATGATCCACAGAATTCCTGAGATTATCTAGAATCCACATCCTCCCATGTATTCCGTTATGTTGCCATGTTCACCCAAGCTCCAATTTCTCACTACCGAGTGACACTCTCTCAGGCCTTAAAAGTCTGCCTCTGGGTTGGGTGACGTCCTACTCGCTTATATATGTGAGCAGACGAAACAAACTACTCTATAAATCTCCTCAAATCCAGACAGCCTAATGCGTGCAGTGGGCCGCCACAAAAGGATAATTGATATGTTCATCCTTCACCAACTGGCTCAAATGACCCGTTTCTCAATGTGTGTCCGTACACCAGCAGCCCCCTTATGTGGGTATTCCAATGCATGCCTTCAGGGCTGCTGGTCTGGCGAACAGAAGCCATGAGCAGCTGTGTGTGAACGGATCCACAGTACACCAGCCAGTCTGGACCAGGAGGCCTGACAACCCTACCCAACTTTTCAGTTTCGGTTCTGGCTTAGGTAATTACGTAACAGATATATATCAGATCGGTGAGAGACAAATGGCTTTCAGGCCATTAATGGGTAAGCTCAGAGGATCATGATATCCATAGGCTTAATGGCAACACCACCTGGGCAAAAGAGAGACAAATGGCTTTTAGGCTGCCAATGGGTATTCTGAAACCCTCGTTTCGACACAAACAACATTGCCTGGAAGCTTTTCCCACCTAGCTGGCCTTTCTACATAATTATAACTCAGAAAATCTTTATGTATTTCAACTATATTGCACTGCTTTAGTGCACCACCATATTTAGATTATGGAGATATTATATTTGCTTATTCAAAACAACCTGTGCTCAAAAAATTGGATCGACTTCATACTAGAGGACTAAAACTTTGTCAAAAAGTTAGATATAAATGTGATGATATTGAATTGTTTAAAAAATGTAATTTATCCAGCCTTGAAGGAAGAAGAACGAACCATTTAAGTAATTTCTTGTTCAAAAATAAATCTAGATGTAAAATGTAAACCTCAAATATAAACACTAGATCTAATGATGGACCAAAATTCCAGTTAATAAAACCAAATTGTGAAGCATTTAAAAGAAATATATTCTATTCTGGTGCGAGAGACTGGAATAATTTGGATCCATTAATCAGAAATAGTGTTAGTATCACTGACTTTAAAAGATATCAACAATCAGTAATGTTAAACATATACATTTGATATTAATATGTCATATATACATATAACCAACCAAGAATGGGGTACGAGGGCAGTTATCACCCCGAGCCTGGGCTGCCATATCAGCCCGAGACCAGGGCCCGCAGGGCCGGTCCATGCGAGGGGTGATGACTGCCCGAGGACCCCCTTTGAGGTTGGTTATGGATTTATTATACCTTAGCCCTGAGATTCTCCATAATTTAGAAAACATTACCTTTAAAATTCCATATCTATGCATGGATTTATGTATACAAATACAAAATATTGCATTTTTTAGGTAAAACATGTGTTAAATAACGCATTAATTACGGAACTATTTTGGCGGCGGGTTACGCGTTGTGCGGTTTGTATTCCTGTGCCTTTTCCCATGCAGACTACTTTCTGTTACCACCTGGGTTTGATACAGTGTGCGTTAAAATGTTAACTACTAAACCTGTATTGCCCTAAGATATAATAAAACAATATTCCATTAGATCACTTAACGATACAGATTTGGACACTCACTAAGAATTCTTAAATAAGCCTCAATATGTAACAAACATTTGTTTGATTGATTATAATAATATTTTTGTTAAAAATACATGTACCAAATGTGAATACTTATTTTCTCCATTACATTATTAGTTTAAAGATTATATAAGCTGTCTCAAAAAGAATTGTAATACACTGGTACAATGAAGAATACTGCATTTCAATCCGAGATTTGACCAGTATAAATGCATGTTAATAAAAATTTTACAACTAACATTTGCAGCAATAATATGGTAAATCATGATTCTAAGTTCAAGGTCAGTAGGCAATGCCTGGATCGGGTGTACAAGTATAGATATCTAGCCTTTGGTTATTGACAGTAATCAGGTTTTAATTTGTTGAACATTTAACGACTCTAACCAGTAATATACCGTTAAAATTAGATCCATTTCAAGAAAATCAGGCAATTCATAACTTTGAAGGCAGCTAAGTTAGTCTATAAAGAGTACTATACTGCATATGCTGGAATATGCTGATTTTGTCTGTGATCAAAATATTAAAGTTGGGAATGAAACTCTTCAAACACTTCAAAACCAAGGTTTGTTAATAGTATACAACCAACATATCCTCAGTTATGAGTTGAGGGTCTCCACAGACGTGCTACACAGTAACTGTGGGATATATAGGCTGTCTCACAGAAGATATCCTCATTTTTACAATATGCCTTTTGTTTGAAAACTTATAAGGAAAAACATTTAGACTTTAGAAATATTGCTACTAGGAGGCATAGAGGGGCACGTTTCAAGTTACCGAAGGTTAATCATTATACGTTTTTTTAAACATGTTACAGAGTAATGACATCTTGGAATAGATTGCCATTGAATATTAAGACTCAGAAAGACAAGGCATTTTTTTTAAAGAAAAGTGCTGCTTCCAGTAATCCTGAACCGTATAAAGTGGTAAAATAATAGTACTATCTTACCTCTCATCTCATTTCACTATCAGTTTGTATGATTAGAATAATACGTACATGCTCCCATAACATTTATAACACAGGGAAGTGGGTGGAAAATCAGCTACGCCAAACCCAGTAGACCGAAATAAAATCTATTAAAACGAAAATAAAAATCATATTGCATGTTTTATGCCGGTAGTAAAAGGATAATCTGGATTATCTAGGAATACTTCTAGACATTTAGGGAACAAGTGTGTCCCTGACGGCTGGGCCTTACTTCAAAAGGGTATACCTACTGCCTATAGGTACTCAACAAGTGTTGATGATGTTGATCTACAACTATATAAAACAAATTTAGTACGAGCAGATGCAATTTCTGAGTGCTGATTTATTACACAGAAATGTAAGATATTACTATGAAACAAGAACCAATTGTTCATGAACAACCTGCTTCTTGTTAACTCGAAAAGGAAATAACATACTTTTACAATAGATTGATATTCTTGGCTACAGTGAATATATATAGAAATATGCGCCTCTTGGTAAAGAATTACTTATAAGCCGGATATATATATAAATAATCCGACAGGTAATGCATTCAAAATGTAAGCCTTAGTCTGCAATGCTATATAACACCGCGCAGAGGGACGGATTATGTGGATTGCAGTGCCACCCGCAATCCGGTACTCTCGCCTTAGCAACAAGTAATAAACAGACAGTAAATTAACAGAAAGTAAGACATTAAAAAGAGCCTAAAAATAATGTCTTTTAAAATTACCTTGTTAGAGTTGGTTTATATCCATCAATGCTTATAGATGTCGGCGTGTATGTTAAAGCACAGACAGTAACAATCTGGTCAAATTGACGCTCATATTGAAGCCCAACATAAAAATGGTAAAACCTAAACCGAAATAAATAGCAAGCTCAAAAGCCAAGCAAGAGGAAAACCAAGAGCAATATCAAGCCTGGCGAGTACAGGTTACAAGAACTGCCATGAATTATTGAGTGAACCGGTTGGCTTTACTACCCCCGAAGGTCCAATCGGACGTGCACTGGTGACCGATTAGCGTATTTCATGTTGGAAAGGAACGTCTGGTTTATATCGATACTAGACCCATATTACGGAATATCCTAGTTTTTAATACATGGCTCTAAATTGTGTACATCCATCTTGTCAATATTATTATGCTTCTCAATTTTTTCAACAGTCACTAACTGGTGCGATTGGTACATGGTGTAATCACTCCATGAAGGAGGGTAAATGGACTGATGGAATCAGGGGTCGATGGCACAGGACTGATTGAATCAACGTTCCTGGACTGATCGCACCACCTTAATGGACAGATCGCACCAGCAATAAAATAATGGACTGAGCACAACACCTCAATAGACCAATTGCATCATAATTTCCCCCTGTACACCCAGGATAGGTACCCTGGCCTCCCCCTTCTTTATGATTCGGTGGATTCCCCTGAGATTTCCATGAATTTCTCCTCCTCCCAAATTCTTTGAATTTGTTGTAATTGAGGTGAAGATTAAGACTGATTTTGGTGTAAAGGGTATAGACAAATTCATGACTATCCAATTCATTTTAATGCTACAATCTCAAAGGGTATAGACAAATTCATGACTGTCCAATTCCTTTTAATGCTACAATCTCCACACTCAAATATATCAAACATAAACATGCGAAAGATAGTATGGTTTGAATGGTTTTGGGGTTAAATTCCCTGATGCGTGACCCTGTCATTCATCTTCTCAGTTCATTTCAATAGCTGTCGGAAAGGCATAAAGCAACCATTACTCGCTCGCTCGCTCGCTCACTCACTCACTCACTCATAACACACACAACTCACTCACGTACATTTCAACCATATGGACACACATCACAAACACACATCATACACCCAAACACCCAAATGCTCACACACCTCAACTATTTACACACACCACCCCCTGGTGGCCAACTACCGACGATCCCCTCCTGCCACCTTGGCCTTGGCCGGCAGACTGGGCGGAGGGCTCAGTGCGCAGACTCGCGGCCTGCAGTGCGGGTACGGGCAGGGAATAAGGCACTGGTGAGGCCATTCTGAACGCCGAACCAAGACGGAAGTTACAGCAAGGACTGACTCTCAAAATAGAGTGGCTGTTTACAGACCAAGGTAATCGTACGATTTGAACATTAGGCTTGCAGCTGTTCACGTTACAGAGTCAGACCTTTCTAGTGTCTTAGAATCAAGATATGTTTCGAACTTGATAACATAGGAACCTAGTAGCATAGCTCTTATATATATTTGGACGTTCAATCATCATGCAATGTTGCTATTGTTTCATAGATTTATAAACATCTCATGGTGTATTATTTTCTGTCTGTCATCGTTATAATTCATCCCTCTGGGTACACCAGCTAAATGAGAGTAGTGAGTCAAATTCTACATAAATCTAAGGAAGTATATCAATAAACATCTAGAACCCTGTTAACTCAAATCTGATATATTTTAGAAGACATCACAATCCCTGGAATATAATGAATGCAGAGGATACAGTGATTAAGAGTGAATAGTGTCAGGAGTTTAATTCATTAATGCCCTAATATATAGTAGGTAGAAAAAATGCATTTTGGGAAAATGTTTTCAACCTTACTTTCTACATACTATAATTCAAGAGCAACAGACTTTTTCAGCAAATGACATTAACAAAGATTCAATAGGGTTTCGAACTTGGATACACTGTTAGACTGTAAAATGTAACTCTGACACAAAATGTAATTGGACGTAAAATGTAATTCAAGTCGATATAAAATGTAATTCTGACGTAAAATGTAATTCATATTGCCCTAAAATGTAATTTCAAAACTAGCCCTAAAATGTGAAAATGTAAATAGAGCTAAGAACGTAAAATGTGCATGTTGAGCTTCCCACACCATGCAAGTCAGAAAATGACACTGTATAATGCATAATAATTGAGTAGATTGTCATACATGATTTTTATCATATACATGAAATATAGTTGATAAAATGTACAACATATATTAACATTGCAATCCAGGGGTGTGGCTAGCCCTACAATTAAGTGTACATACCTAGGTTCCTGGAATTAAGTAAAAATTAAAATGACTTGTTTTCCGATAATTTCTACAATATAATCAATTATTGTACTTGTAATTGAGGAAATTGAAAGGATGACCCACCCCTTTCGATTTAAGTTATACAAATGTGACATGAAGTATTGATTAGAGGATTAAATCAGTGTTCAAATGATATATTGGCCCCTTTGTAATTTGAATACCAATAGTATTTTCCTTGGAAAAATGTGAAAAATTATGGAAAATTGGCCGTAGTAAACCCTCTGGTGGATATGGTTGAACTGGGGTCAAGAGGGAACGCTATAAGTCATTTCAAATTTGAAATAGATACAAGCTCACATGATGTTTTTGCCCTTTTATACTACTAAATCTATTGGAATTACATTTTATGTTGCTCTGTTTCATTTATATTTTAAGTTGATTTGTTACATTTTATGTTCTCTCATAGTTACATTTTAGGTGAGCCTGATTTACATTTTTCGTTGAATTTACATTTTACGTTGATTTCAAACTTGAACTGTCACCTGAAGGATCAAACATAAATAGTTGATATCATCATTGTTTTTCCTAAATTCATTTCGTAAACCATGTTGTATACATTTTCAGAATACTTTTGTGCATAACTACAGAGGAATATAAAATCATACATCGGGAATGTGTGGGGAGAGGAGTTATCGCGATCGATTAGCCAAGGAAACAAAATGCTGAAATTCATAATTTCACCCCAGCTTCCCTTGTGTGCCTGTTCTCTTAGTAATGCCGATATGTAGACAAATAAGATATCATTACATTGAAAACCTAGTCAAGTCATATAGCAGAATTGGAGTGAATTGAAAATTATAGATTGTATTCAGAATTAAATTGTTGGAAGTCTGGAAAAAAAAAAACAGTTTGGAAGATTTCTTAGAGCGTCTCAAACCTTTCATTTGAAGAATGCTTCCTTGGGAACAAAATATTGGATATTTGAAATAATTTAATTATTAAAGGAATAATTGCAACTTTCTTAAAATATGTCAGAGCAACTTTTGTTTATTGCAATTTAGCTCAATGATCTTAAATTACCTATAATGCAAACATGAGACATATTTCTTTCGATTTGAATGTTATAAGCATGCAAGTTAAATTCGATAGCAAAAAATTAAAATTGATTTTTACTCTCATATCCATAATAATAAATGACGAAACGAAGCTTCGCATTAGCTATTAGTTTTAATGATATAGAATATCTGTATAAGCCCTTTAATGAAGTATTGTACTGCGCCGAAAAAGGTCCGCCTATCTACTTGTCTATCCTTAATACCAGCGGATTAAGGGAGGGGGAGGCGTGCGCCTGGCATGCCCCCCCCCCCTCTTTTTTTTTGGGGGGGGGACAAACTTAAATCGTTGTAATGCAAAATTCCTGCCCCCAAAGGGCGCGGGTGAAATTGTCGCTATAACATGCCCCCATCCTCGATTTCTTTTTCAAAAAATTCGCAGGGAGTTTCATAAAGATATGTGTAAAGAAATTGGAATCCCCCTTTTCTACCGGAAGTTTGCATTGTGTATAACAATGTGAAGTATCGGTATGTCAGTGAGGGTCTTGTACCACAAGGTTCTGTTTACATGCAGGTCCGTGCCCACGTTCACGTCTAAATGGAGGTTAGAGCCGTCTCAACATGTAGGTGTGAAAATAATTAGGCTCATACAGGCTAGAGACGGTTGGCCCCGAGTCCAAAGGCTAATCTGTATATTATGTATAAGCTGTTTAAATACCGCTATCCTTGGCATACTTAAGGTCCTTTGGAATGCTTGCCAAATGATACTTGATGCAAAAACGGTGGCTGCTTCGTATTGACTAAGAGTATTTCGACATCTATAACATTGACTCAGCAACAATGTAAATAACTGGTTGGGCCTGAGAGGTGTGTACATGAGGTGAAAACCTGCAGGTAAGAGACGCCCAAGTATGCTACAAAATGCTTGGCTCTTCTTAGAACTGTTGTGTGCGCATGCAATATATAACTACCCTAAAGGAGGGACAAAAGTCATTTCTTTCTTCCGATAAAAGAGTACATCTGTTTATGAGAATATGTTACAATTCAATAAATTAATTTCAATAGGCCCTTTTGTACGAATGATGAAGAGATGGGTGCCTTTATACGATTTTCTGTGGGACCAGTTGCAAGAAACCTAACTTTTCAATTTCAATTTAACGTTTTAAACATGTTTAACCTAACTTATATCTTGAGGATTTGACATAAGTTGAGGCGTCATTGTGATATTCAAAAACACACGTTGTGTAAAGACGAAACCATAATATATCATAATATTATATGTCCTACTGATGCGCTATGGTCATATTATGACCATAGCGCAGCAGTAGGACATATATGACTCTTGGGTACGTGTGTTTGAGGTTAGAAAATCGTGTACAGAATCTGGATAACCAGGAGTGCCGACCAAAGAAATTTCACGCATCTAAACGTATCCACAAGCTGCTCCAGAGAACGACCACGCATCTAAAAAATGATGCGTGAAAATGCAAAAAAGATGCGTGACCGATTCGTGGAGGAAAATGTCCATATAAAAACATCTTTAAAGTTTAAATATTTATATAAAACACTTCATTATATCTATAAGAAACAAATTGCAATTTAATTACAGGGTTTTTAACCCCCAAAAAATGTCAGGAATCTAAAATGTTGTGCTATTTCACGCATCCAAAGTTTGGAATCGTGGGCATAAGGTGCGTGAAATTTCTTTGGTCGCCACCCCTGATCGCCCTAAGGATTACTGGCAGTATATCAATTTGAGCACACGATCTTATCAGTCAAAGGTCTTAGTTTAAAGGATTCTCTGACTAATACATCACCTAAATCCCCAGTCTCGTAATCAAGAAAAGCAGTGGATTATTTATCCCCATTATCTCAGACTGAAAATAAAGTCAAACGACCTAAAACGACCTATAAATCTTCACGCTTACATTAAGAAGGTTTATGATCCAAACGACATCGAACATATTTCACTGCATCCTCGGGGAAAATACTGCAACTTAAAACGCATGACAAAATAGCCAAACGCCTTGAAGAGAATGACTTGATCACTATCGCACGACTACCCCTTAATTCACTACCCTCGAATATCATATGGCCTTTTGCTAAGTGACATGGGACATGGCCTTTTCTTAAAATCGACATGAGACTTGCTCCCCCTCCCCATCTACACCCATCTTTCGCTCTACCCCCACCACGTGGTTTATTTGTCCAACCTCCACTGGACTGTGACGGGTGGGCGGGGTATGAAATTGACTCAATAATGCAACGTTAACCACTCTAGTAGTCCGTCTATGACCTAGTTAACTCTTGCAACTAGCAGACTTGGATGTAACTACTTACATTTAAGGGTTTCATTTATATGTATATATCAATAGGGGTTTGCTAGCTCTTCATCATTTAGTTCTCTTAAATCATTGGGTCATTCCATGTCAATTCCACAACATTCTGGAGGATACCACGCATCCACGTTGAATTGACAAGGAAAGACCCTATTGTATCCTGGAAATGTGTGTACATATATAAAACACTTAAAGTTCAATACCATCAAAATAGCGAAAATATTAACTTTCATATTATGTAATAATTATTTGAGATAATAAGTGCCATATATCTGGGATCATTGCCTAAATTATCTTTACGGCGATTGGAAGAGCACAAGGAATTTGTGATATAGCTTTGACTCAATTAAAAACAAGGAGTACACCACCCCGAAACCCGTTATCAATGCTTAATTTCAGGGAGGTAAATATTGACCTATGACATAACAGCATTACACCCCCATGGCATCCATAAACCAGGCGCCCGCCTCTCCTAATTTTGGCTAAATTTAGATTTTTTTCAATGTAAAATTCTAGCCACCAAATGCGGCGCCTCAAATTTTGCAAAAGCCCCCCCCCCCCTCCCCCGCCCGCTGTTAGACCGTAAAATGTAAATCTGACGCAAAATGTAAATCACCGTTAAACGTAAATGAAATCAACGTAAAATGTAAATCTGACGCAAAATGTAAATAATGTCAACCTAAAATGTAACAGTTTGACGTAAAATGATGTGTAAAACTTGAGGGACTCATAAACTTTCACAAATCTTAAAGTCAAAAAATGTCACAATTACAATATTTGCCATTAGGACATTTATAAGTGATATATCCATGTTTAAGAAATAAAAGTATGAAAATGTATGTTTCAACTCTCATGACCTGGTTCTCCCATATTACAATATACGTTCATAACTCTGTTTACATTTTAACAATTTAAGGCAGGAAGTATAATTACATTTTAGGGCAATTTGATTTACATTATCCGTCAGACTTACATTTTACGTCAATTTTAATTACATTTTACGTCAAGTTACATTTTAAGGCAGATTTACATTTTACGGTCTAACACCCTCACCTCCCCCCCCCTCCCCCTCACCTCCCCCCAAAATCTCTAGATCCGTGCCTGTAAACATATTCAAAACAATCTACCTCTTGTAAGACAAATAGACCAACGATTTATCGTGACGTTAGGTTTTCATAATTCAAAATGTAAAAATGTCCATTGTCAAATTGTAATTCTCAGCTACTTTCAGACACGCCTGGACTTCCGTGCCCCCAGCCCCGAACCTTCTGTCCTCGTCCTCTCTGCGGCCGCGGCTGGTGAACTCGCCCTGGTTGAGCATGCCGGTCAAATGGGGCTGTCCGGGCCACCCCGACTGCCGCAAGATCTTCCTCTACGTCCAAGGTCTCAAGGGGCATGTCGCAGGCTGCTCGCACGCCCAGCAGCGCCGGATGCAGCCGGGGAGTAAGGCAGATTTGGCGACCATGTTGGACATCCTTGATTTTGTTGAGGACCAAAAGAAAGGCAACATAACACTTGCCCGGCACCAAATGTCTCAATACCGGAAACTGCCGGACCAAGTGGTACCTGGACAGCGCATTATAACCTTCCGTCCTGACTGCAGCTACCAGCTCAGGTGAACAGGATGATCTTCATGGAATGGCGTTCCATTAATGTTTTATAAAGTCGCACAAAATTGTAGCTTAAGGCAGTGTCTGTGCTTTAAATGTACCCATAGACGTACCCAACAAGAAATTTAGAAGTACATGAAATGGATAGCCTTTGCTGAGACGTATGGAGTAGGGCACACCATCTGCCTCAGTAGTGACATGTCAAATTCTATGTACTAACACGTTGCACATTCACATGCACACAAGCACCTGCACGCTGCAGCACACCGGGGCCTGGGCACCTGCATGCTGCAGCACACGGGGCCTGGGCACCTGCACGCTGCAGCACACGGGGCCTGGGCACCTGCACGCTGCAGCACACGGGGCCTGGGCACCTGCACGCTGCAGCACACGGGGCCTGGGCACCTGCACGCTGCAGCACACGGGGCCTGGGCACCTGCACGCTGCAGCACACGGGGCCTGGGCACCTGCACGCTGCAGCACACGGGGCCTGGGCACCTGCACGCTGCAGCACACGGGGACTGGGCACCTGCACGCTGCAGCACACTGGGCCTGGGCACCTGCAAGCTGCAGCACACGGGGCCTGGGCACCTGCACGCTGCAGCACACTGGGCCTGGGCACCTGCACGCTGCAGCACACGGGGACTGGGCACCTGCACGCTGCAGCACACTGGGCCTGGGCACCTGCACGCTGCAGCACACTGGGGCCTGGGCACCTGTACGCGGCAGTACTAGTGTTGCCAACAACCCATGAAAATCACGGACAACTCTGTGGTTTCAGGTCTCGTGATTCATGATTTGGAGCAACAGATCCGTATTTCTTGAAAATATTCATAAAAAAAAACTACTTTTTTCCATGCCTAAACCCACAAAACCTCCAGGATTAGCCTGAAAGCGTAAAATATTGGCACAAAATTACTATTTTTAGAGTAAGAAATATCGGGGAGACGAGAATGCATACCATTCTTTGCCTCATATATCTATCCTCTCACATCCATTTAAAACAAAACTTGTAAAGAATCTATTATATGGGAATAAAATATGCATAATTTCTATAATTTCTACGCACCCCACCCTCTGCATGTCTTCGTGCTTGATGGAAGGCCCTTAGATTTACACTTTTAACATTTCTAGATGTTTTCATGAAAAGTTAATGAAAGATTCATGTTTAGAAATTGCATGCATTTTTGTTGGCTGCCGAAATGTATTCCAATGAACTGACGTTCTATTTATATTTGCCTTATATATCTATAAACCACAAAGTGTGATAACATAGAAGTTTACAGAGGATAGAAAGGGGCCTTCCATTTAGTACGTACGCAAAAATTCACAAGTTCTAGACCCCCCCACCCCCCCTTAGGTGAAAATACGCATTGGATTTGTATAGGAACGTACGCAAAATTCCTAAAATATCAGACCCCCCCACCCCCCCTTGGTGCGTACGTACTTAATGGAAGGCCCCAAACATAATTCTCAAAGTTCTGATGTGTGGTTTTGTATTGAATATCTCTTGATTTTGAGAAGAGCATGCTGACATAACTTTGGCTCGGGGATATGTGAAATAAATTGTCAAATATGAATCGTACGCGTCTTTTTCAGTTATTTCCCAAAGAAATGTTGATGCAAGAAATATAGGTGAAAAATCTGCGTTCTAACCAAGGCTCAGCATGGATATGCAAATCCATATGGTAAAATTATGTAAATGATCCTCCGTAATCCTTTCCAGTACTTTAGATATGTTCATCTTATTCACACTTGTCCACATCTCACTACATACAATGGATTTCATCTAATGTGTTTTCACCCATTGTAATTAGGACCTAATGATAATTGTGAAAAATCTTCAATAGAAATTATCTATCGTTGTACTATAAAAACTGGAGAGGAGAAGGAAGATCACCTATGGTGAACCCCTGCACACGAAATACAAATTATTAAAAAAAACAAAAAAAAACACATGTTTTGCACGTTTGGAACACAGGATCCAAGACGGCAAACTAAGAGAAACAGCACATGTTTTGCACGTTTGGAACACAGGATCCAAGATGGCAAACTCGTGTTTAAACTCGAGTAATACTTGTGATCATGTGGACATTCTCGTGTTTCCAATGGGTTTGAAACCCGTGTTTTCCTCTCTGAGTATTCTCATGTTAATCTCGAGTTTTATGGTTGTCTAACATAAGAAAGCAGTAGGGGACCCCTGACGCCTCACATACAAAGCCAATACTCTGCCAATGAACTATCCAGATAAGTGTTAGAGAAGGAGGTTAATTCCTTCAGAGACCTTGTATGTATATATAGGATATATAGAGACTGGAAAGCTTCTCTTTGGGCCTATGTGCTCGTTCCCCTAGTGGCTGGTTGGAACCAACCTGGTCACTGATCATTACCAATGTATCTTTAGAATGGCAGGTGGCACCTCACAGGTAATTTTTACCACAGGCACAATGGTCAATCTAAATCCAATCCAACCAGCACCTAGGTGGCAGGCCTGTAGTGCATAATAGGTTTACCCCTGGCTTTCCAGTCTCGATATATCCTATATATATATATATACAAGGTCTCTGTTTCCTTGTACTTAATCATCATGGAATGTTGGTATTTGTGAAGACACCCTAGAATTTTATTTCCTAATATCAAGATATAATTCAATTTACTTTTAAATGAAACTCTTAAGGACAATCGCGCCATTTTCCAGATATCCCAAAATTGAAAGCTCTTCAATCTTCCTCATATTTTGGCCTGAAGCAGGACACTGACACTGACACTCACATATTACACATATGAGATAAGTTGACATAAACGTAAATAAAAAAAAAAACCAGGGTTTTGAACTCATCCGGGACACTGTCCATACCCCCACGCCGCTCACCGCCCCTCCCCTGATGGCTGACCGCAAACCACCCTCTCCATTACTATTGATGGAATTTTAATGGCTCTGAGTGACTCCTGCAGTGAGGATGTGCGAATATAATAACCCTAATAAGGCTTGGGAGTTACTAAAAAGATGTATTAATGATGTATTGTAAGAAAATGTGTCATTGAGACAACTTGTTATCCAAAGCTAACCCAGGCAAGCATGTAACGTTATTATAACATTGCAGCAACGTTCTGTTTAGTTCCGTATTGGTTCTTGTTACGTTATTTTGATGGCTTCCAATAACGTTGCTGCAACATACTGTTGTGACATGGCACTGTGACGTTATTATAACGTTCTGGTTACAATCTTCAACCTAAACAGGACGTTCTTATAACGTTATTTTTTGGTTTCGTCCAAACCTCACCAAAAATAACTTTGTAATAACGTTCTGATTTGGTGAGATTGAAACCTTACCATCCATAACGTAACTGTTACGTGCCATCTTAGTAAGTAACAGACTGACTAAAAAAGTATGGTTGCAGAACGTTTCTGTTAAGTCGCAGCTTGGCTGGGAAGAAATCAAATAATGCAGAGGACTGGGCTTTGGCTAGGAAAGCTAGGAATGCTACAAATAACCTATTGATATAAGCTAAGTCTGACTTTATGAAAAAAATAAACTAAATGAAAATGGTCAAAATCATTAAAAGTTTTGGCAAAACATTAAAATGGTCCTTCCTGATAACAAAAACAGCAGTGGGTTATCTATAAATTTGACAGAAGATGGACTGGATATTGACACTGAGGCCACAGCTGACTATATCAATGACTATTTTTTAAACATAGCGACCAAGCTTGCCAGCCGATATACAGGTGTTTGGACCCCCACGACTCAAAAGATGCCAGAGCTCTTTAAATTTTCACCTATTGGCCTTGAGGAGAGTATTAAAGACATTAATTTAATTGATCCCTCTAAATCCTCTGCCATTCCATTTATATCATCTTATATACTGAAAATTGTTTTTAAGACCATTCCTAAATGTTTATTATACATCTGTAATCTATCGATTACTACTGGTATATTCCTAGATGCTTGGAAGAATGCAACTGTCATACCCCTGGATAATAGAGGCAACAAAAATTATGTTAGCAACTTGAGACCTGTGTCACTATTACCATTACCTGGGAAATTCTTACACAAACACTAAAATATCTGGATGATTACAAAAAACAGTATTGTACTCAGGTGGCTCTGGTTGGAATGAATTAGATGTTGAGATTAGAAATTCCTTTTCTCTTAGCAATTTCAAGAATAAATAAAAGAAATTGTTAAGGCATTTATTACAAAATTAACTGAGATGTTGTTGCTGCAATGCTGTTGATGCTTGTGTAGCCATAAAATTGGTATGATATTGATTTGGAAAGAGTGAAACAATACTTTGGGTCTATTATGTATTGTTGAGTCTTTTCTTAGACTTCTACAGACATGTATTGATTGCTGGAGTTTGACAAAAACATGGATAAATAAAGATAATCTTTTTAAAAAGTAGGTATATTGTTTCTTTCAAATGAGATATTTCAGTTGATACATTGCACAAAGGTAGAGAGTAAATCACTTTGCGCATGAAATAAGTTGTATAGAAATATAATGAAGAGAACGTCACCAGTTGTAAATAAGGGAATTAAAGAAAGTATTCCAAATTACAGGAATTGTTACATCATATAGTATAAAGGTAGCATGAGCTGCTGGTAGGTGTAAATATACCTGTCGCGCAATAGCAGACAGGGTGCATCTCCCAGCGAGCATCGATGCTCGGGGAAAATCAATACCAGACTGCTATAAATTGAGTAGAACCTCTGGGAACGGCAGCGAGCACTATTTACGTTTGGACATACACGAATCTTGAGGATTCGAAGGGGTTTAGATAGCTATACATAGAAAGGACATCTGGTGACTGTGTTGAGAGCGGATGAAAGAACAGGCAGACTCTTAGGAGAAAGCTTATTCTTCATCCATTGGACTTGTGACTCTAGGAATATTAACCATCATTGCACTGGCTCTGTACGCATACAAGTGATCCACCGAATAAACCTGACTTACAGCAAAGCGTTGTTCGCGTTGTGGAAATGAGCGCCCATCTTGTGAACTTACCTACCACTTGACTAGCATATACGAAAGCGAGTAACCAAAACAGAAGTATTAAACATCATAAACAGTTCATCGATTATTAATCAACCATAAAACAACAACTAGCGTTCAACATCATGACTTAGTTTTTCATTCCGTAGATTAAGCTATGAAGCATATTGTGACGTCATTCACACTCGGCACTTCTGGTTGAAGTTGAGCAGCTACCCTTCCCATAAACCGAAAAACAAATAAAGGAAACAACAACTTAATTGGTGTGGACTTGGAAGCCGACGGCGATAAGTGTCCACCTTTTTTTAATTTTTTTCTTTAATTAACGAAATCCGTGTGCATGGAGCAGTGCATGGTTGGGCAGGTAATGAAGTATCAGTCTCAGGGAACTAATTGTGGCGCCATCTGTAGTGTCATATACCTTTCTGTCCCGAGGTGAAGGGAATGACTGGCTTTGAGTGGCTGATAATGAAATAAAGAAAACTGACAAAATTGAATGAAAATTCACAGGGCACCCCTAATCATTTCTGAGTTATTCCATTAAAAGTTCAGAGGAATTTATTGCTAAACAAAAGGAATATGGACTGAAACCTTTATTGGATAGAAGGAAGTCTCAAATGTTACAGATTGGACATAGATATAGTAGATGTCCTGATCGCATTGAAATACCACGAGGAAATATAACACTTCGTAATGATAATAAGATTAAATTAAAACGTCCATTTACAGCAAAGAACTATATTCTAAATAGTCCTTATTATAGGATTTGTATTCTATGGGACAAACTCTCATCTGAATCACAACATATTGAAGATCTACAGGTTTTTAAACGAGAGGTTAAAAAACTTGACATGAACACCTATGAATGGAAAATTTGAACAGTAAAGTATATGTTGATAAACCTACGGAACGATCTTTCATTCCATGGCGCATCGACATATTAGAAGTAGACAGTAAATTGCAAAACAAAACTTCATCATCATTTTCATCATTAAATTTGTACTAACACATATTATGTGACTAACTTCGACTGTCTGAAAAGCGTCCTTGTATGGTGAGATAGTTTTGTTCAATTAAAAAAAAAGAGAAAAGAAAAGAAAAGAAAGGAATCCATGATGCAGCGACTATAGAAAATGTCAGTAGGCTTTTGAAATAGGCTCTGTGCTCCATGAATTTGGTCGCTGCAAAAGTGCCAAAATGAGGGTAGGTCAACATCTGGGGCGCTTGCTCAAAATTTTCAGGGTCAACCTACCCTGAAATTTTGATATTTTGTGTGCCAAAGAGGCCACAATAGGTTTCTGAGTCAATTTCATGTGGTGCAATGTTCTGAATATTTTTTTTCACAGGATCTGTTATATTAAACTATACAGGAAAACAATTAGTTACGTGAGACCTATCGGTAGAAAATAGAGTGACACCTGGTGGAATCAAGCCACCAAACACTAGGTGTCAGCACCTAAAAGGGTTACCTATTAAACTGATTTATATAACCAGTAATGATGGGATCATTAATGGTTACACATACACTACTACCAGTATTTATAGAGTTAACACAGCTAAATTCTGGTGTAAAAGTTTGTATCTTTCTAAGATTATTTGTGTAATTATTCTGTAAAATCTCGGGGTAAAAACGGGTAAAATCTGTGTAAAACACAATGTACATGTTTTACTCTGAAATTACATTTATTTTAAACTAATGTCACAAACAGAGACTTATCTCAGAAAATTCACAGGGTTTTACACAGCAACAGTATAACACGGAAATATCACGTGTTAAAACTGGTGTGATATACATGCTTTCCATAGAGATTGTCATTATACCAGAATGGCATGAGAATGACAATAGAATATAAAAATATAAAAACAATTATAAGGTATGATTGAATGTGGCATGATGGGAATGGCTATGTCACATACATAAATAGTTTTGTGAAAAACAGATTTATGTTGATGTGTTGCTATGTGAAAACTATGTAATAGTCTCACATCACTCACGGATACGGATTTAAGAGTCCAACTACACCAGTACTACACCAGTTGAACATGTGTCAAACTGGGGAATTACAAAAAACATACTGTTACCCTCTGCCATTCTGGAACGTAGGCAATTTCCTACACAGAACAATACTCTTGGAATATAGAATAGCAATTTCAGTATGAAACCACCAAACAATATCAACAAATGTAAACCATTTGAAAAACCATTATCCCAGGTCTCACATTAAAAAAGACCGCATAATTGTCAAATTTGGGCTGCTGTCAGAGATCACTTGTAGTAATTTGTGGCATTGGTTCATGTTTCATGTAATTTAAATATTAGTATTTAATATATACAAAGATCAGATGCTACAAGTGGCTATATTCTACAAAAGGCTCAACAATATAGTTGTATCACTTAGGCATTGAGATAGGAAATGTTAAAATTCAATTACTTTACTTACAACATGATTATGAGGTGCATTTAATTTGTCAATTTAACGGGTGGGAAATGTTTCAAAATAACTGAAACTCATAAGAAAGTTTCTTAGTATATATTTCTCTCTATATATGTATGCCAATGGTTGATTCTTCGAAATCGCAATATGTTTCAAAACCTTGGAAAATCTTATTATGTTTACTCTTAAAATATTGATGGCGTTTTGCTGCAATGATCTGTAGTCAAGTATACTTGTATTTTTCGGACTGGAGCAAAAAATTGTCAATACATATAACATATAAATGATATGTATACATGTGAATATATATATATATATATATATATATATATATATATATATATATATACTCATAGGGGACCATGCATAAATGATGTCACGCATAAGGGGTTGGGTGGGTAGGTTGAACAGTGTGACACTATATATAGTCACTACCTAAAAACAGCCCTTGTTTTCATGTTTAAAACAGAAAATGCGGTGTGACAGGGGGGTGGGTGGTCCTAAAAGTAACCTGGAAAGGTGTGACATCATTGCCGCAATTCTCCCTACTACGGATAGCCAATTTACTACACTTTACCTGCAGGTTAGCCTAGATCAAAGTGCATGCTGGGTTCTATGTTGACAAGACCCAAGGTTTTAGTATAGAAATTTATATTAATCATGGCATTATTTGTACTTAAACAAGATAAAAAATTATCATTCATAGTTTTTCTTGTTTGTATCCATACATATGTTATATTTTCCTAGTTGTTTTGAAAATAGTTTCCTTACAGATGGATACAGAGCAAATATTTCCATATTTCCTATAGTATTCTCAGTGGATTTGTCGACAAAATGAGTGGTGATTAGCTTGCAGGTGCAGGAAATACTGTAAATCCCCCCCTCTTTTGTTCAAAATCCTGGATCCGGCCCTGACATATATGTATTCTAAGGATCTTGAAGTATTCACCGGCCACAGATTGCTTGATTGGGAATAAATCACATCAAATGACATAAAGTTTATCTCAGATTTATATAAGCTTCATGTGGGAGGACTACAGGTGGCTAGTGGTAGTAAGGCCAAGCTACCGGGTCCTCGTGCCGTATTTCAATAGCACGCCAACCCTTTATTACAAAACTTACACCAATTTACTATTATCAGCCAGATATAATATTATATCAGTTGCGTACAGTTATGTTGGATAATCATTATCAGTGGCGGATTTAGAGGGAGGGGGCCTTTTTTGGGCCAAATTTAGATTTTTTTAATGTAAAATTCGACAAAAAGTCATTAAAAAGATTTACCCAATAACGCTCCCCCTCCCCCCCCCCCCCCCCCCCCTTTTCAAAATCCTGTATCCGCCACTGGTTATCCACATGTAATATCACCGAAAACCAGGGGCAACCCTGAAGTGATTTACTTAGTAAACAATCTTTTTTTAAAACCTTGTGTATATAACGTGTCTGGAAGGTACTCTGCTCTTATCCAAAAACATTAGACGTATTGCTTTTAATAATTGGGAAATGTTTTATCTTCTGACAAACAATGTCTTATTCTACCAAACGTTATAATCGCTTACACCGGGCCGCCCACTTCGGTGATAATGGTTGGTGAGAAAACGTCAGTTGTAGGTGGTAGTTAGATAAGAATGTCCACTGGTGTAACCTTGTCATCTACCAGGGTGTGTTACATAGATGCCTGCTATATAATAAAAACTGGTTTTTACTGGAGGGAAACAGTATCCCTCGTCACCATGGAGAAACCAACGCTGTTTCTCCTCCTGCTCCTCCTGTGTAGGCCAGGTACGTGACACCAGCTTTATGTAGTAGTAGGAAAGACCATACCAAACGGCACCCCTGCTTCAAACTGGCATTCTGTTTAGCTTCCCAGAATGGGGGGGGGGGGCAGATGTGTGGTGGAGATATGAATGGGAAACTATAAGCCTCATTACAATTACCCATATGATGTTCATCCATTCTGACATTAGAAATATTCAACCATTTCTAAGATCAAAAAGCTGTCTGGGAATGACAAAATGATGCAATAAGAGACCAATAGCTTACAGTGCTAACAATACGTGAACTAAATGCTGTATTTTTGTGTGTATGTGTTGCAGACGTGGGTCTTGGTTATAACAGCCCCGGTTGTGACCAAGGTCGAACTGTAATCGTGCACCTCTTCAACTGGAACTGGGACGACATCGCCGCTGAGTGCGAGAGGTTCCTGGGCCCCATGGGCTTCTGCGGAGTACAGGTTCGCACGCACTTACCTTACCATGCTATTCGTAGGAGGGGGGGAATGAAACTGATTTATCAAACCTATATTCATCCTCCGTTCCCTATTCCGGATTTTAAGTAAACATGTCTTCTTTTATCTTAGGTGTAATTTCGTCTGTACATTTGCCTTAATAATTTATTTGTTCAAGTTAATAGTTAAATATGGCTTCAAGTCGTTTACTAAATGTTTAAACAATAAGATGATTATGGGACTGATCTACCTGGACATTTCAAATTCTTTTTTTAATTGCATCAACCATCATATAGGGGGCCTACTACTTCAATATAATATTATATATATATATATATATATATATATATATGTGTGTGTGTGTGTGTGTGTGTGTGTGTCATGGTGATGGCAGTGACACGCCGAAACTAGTCGATTAGCCATTAATTCCATGTCTATTTAATAAGATCAAGTAAACTAGTCCGTCGTTTGGTTTCTGTAGATTCAACACTTTTGGGGGTCTGGACGGGGGGTCCCGATGTGGTGTGTCAAATTTTAAAAAGGCCAATGTTGTATGTCTATGTCACTTCTTTTGTCTATGTCGCATGTCAAATTTAAGAAATGTCCATGTCGCATGTCACTATGATTTTTGCCTTGTCTGTCGCGTCATTAGGCCCCCATGTCACATGTAGAATTTAAGAAATGGCCATGTCACCGTGTCAATTTTAGAGGTCAACTCCCATACTTTTATTATATATATATATATATATTTATTTATAGAACTATAGAGTTGTTATATCTTAATGTCTATAATGGGGAATTTGTAGAGATTATTTTAGTTTATATTGTGAGTCATTATTAGTCATTGCTAGCCAGATATTATACCCTCAACTATTCAAGGAGTTCACTGTGCATAGTCTATAGGTTTCCTTATAGTAGGGTCTGTTAAGGTAATTTTTTTTGAGAAACCGTTCCGCAGCGGATAAAAGCACCAAATTTGGTATGAGGCACCTCTGAGGCATAACTATCAAATCTGGAAGGGGAGCCACGTTGAAATATCAATAGGATGGATGTGGGGGCCAAAAAACCAATATGGCCGACTTTTACTATAAAAATTCTTATATCTCATCTTCTAAAAAGACTAAAGAGACATGGTTGGTGTCAAAATTGAGGGATTATGGGTCAGGGAATTCAATTATTTATGTTTCAAGTCAATGCGGAAATCAAAAATCCAAGATGGCTGACCAATTTTGAGAAATATTATGATTTTTAGCTACTAAGGCATAAGGCCAGGGGAAATGGTTCGAATATCAGTTGTTAATAGCATACAGAGCTCAATAGATATGATATTCATCCAATACAATACCATAAATTTCAAAATGGCGGAATTCATTAGCATGATACCTTTGATAATGACCGCTGGATTCCAAAATAATTCAAAAGAAAGGATATAGACTTTACTCTTATGTCACTAGATTTCTTGATTTCATTTGGTATTATGATCCCCGGGGACCCCTTCATGGAATTTAAAAGGGGAGCCACCTTGAAATATCAATACAACCCGGACGGGGGCCAAAAATCCAATATGGCGGACTTTTATTGAAATAATCTTGTAACTCTTAAATGCCTAGAAACACATTGCTATTGTCCAAATTGGTAGATTATAGGACAGGGAATTCAATTATTTACCTTTCGAATCTGTACAATAGGTCTAATCGAAGCTAGCCAAAAGTTTTGGTTAAATACCTTAAATTTCAAATACTAAAACATACAAAATTTGTCAAAATTTCATTTTGGTATTTTCGAATCTGTACAATAGGTCTAATCGAAGCTAGCCAAAAGTTTTGGTTAAATACCTTAAATTTCAAATACTAAAACATACAAAATTTGTCAAAATTTCATTTTGGTATTTCAAGGTATATATAATGGATTCCAAAATAATTCAAAAGAAAGGATATAGACTTTACTCTTATGTCACTAGATTTCTTGATTTCATTTGGTATTATGATCCCCGGGGACCCCTTCATGAAATTTAAAAGGGGAGCCACCTTGAAATATCAATACAACCCGGACGGGGGCCAAAAATCCAATATGGCGGACTTTTATTGAAATAATCTTGTAACTCTTAAATGCCTAGAAACACATTGCTATTGTCCAAATTGGTAGATTATAGGACAGGGAATTCAATTATTTACCTTTCGAATCTGTACAATAGGTCTAATCGAAGCTAGCCAAAAGTTTTGGTTAAATACCTTAAATTTCAAATACTAAAACATACAAAATTTGTCAAAATTTCATTTTGGTATTTCAAGGCGGCTCCCCTTCTAGATTCAATAGTTATGCCTCAGAGGTGCCTCATGCAAAATTTGGTGCTTTTATACGTCACATAACGAAAATGTGGTTAACAGACCCCTCTATTATCATAAAGTCTGCCCATGACACTCCCATGCATCTCAATGTTTCGGTAGTTCAAAGTATGGTCACCAGAACGCCACCGAACCAAGTTAGGTTAAAGTACTGTGGCCAAGGAGGCATTTTGGGAGTTGACCCCAACCGGAGGTATAACAAGCTGAGACCAATTTTTTCTATTCCTGGACCATGTCCCACAGCTCACCTGATAGTCTGTACTAAAGTAAGTGTGTTTCGGAATATAGTAAATGGCTGGTTTCCATGGTAACCACCCAAAAATCATGTAATTCCGAAATCAACAGTATTTTCAACATAGCTTCCTTAATATTCAAGGTAGAAGCACAAGTGAGATATAAAAATTAAGCATTCCTAGAGTTCTATGGGATAGGAGGTTGTAATGGGTTGTCTTGGTTACCAGGTTGCCAGGATTACTAAAAATAACTCCAAAATTGACCACAATTTCAGTTTCAAGAGTACATATCCCTTCTAATTGAGACGAATGCATTTTTTGTCAAAACAATGACATAGAATGCAGTAAATTACTGTTTTCCATGGAAACAACTCAAAATTCATGTTATTTCAAATTTATCAGTATTTGGGCAGTATCTCTCTTAATATACAAGATAGAAACACAAATGATATGTCAAATTGAAGCACTCTGAGAGTTACAATGGATAAGAAACTTATATTGGTTGTTTCTGTTACTCAGTTGCCATGGTAACCCAAAACAACCTAAAAAATGATCTCCCTGTGACAACAACAGGGTTATCAAAGGCTCCTAATGGGCCACCGGCTGTTGTGTGTCTGGCCCTGTCTATGGGACCAGGCACATTAAAGAACACCTGCCTCAGTAAATGTGTAGGGGTATGGTCTCTACCTTCTCATAGATTCGATCATTCCATAGATACGTTCATCCCAGACAGAATTGTCAAAACTTGTTCTCGCCGTGATATGACCTTAGATGTTGCTACGGCGTTAAACCCCAATAACCAACCAACCAACCAACCAACCAACCTAAAAAATGACCATTTTTTTCACTTTCCCTCCCATTTCCGTTACCATAGCAACCAAGAAAATACATTTTAAGGTATAACTGAGTACAATCTATTTTATCTGAAGTGTATTAGTCTCTCTTGTGTAGATTTGGGGTTTGTACTGAAATATCTTGAGCATAGAATATATAAAATGACTAGTTTCCTTGGCAACCACTTCAAAAAATTAAAGGTTTCTTAAAATGAAGACTAAAATGGCCATATCTTCCTTAATAATTAAGATAGAAGCACACGTGAAACTTAATATTAATGCACTCTGGTCAAATTAAAGCACTCTGGGAGTTCTATTGAATGGTATATTGAAATTGGTTGTCTTGGATACTCAGTTGCCATGGTAATCACAAATGACCTCAAAATTTACCATAAATTCGGGTTTTCTTGCTGTTTCTGCTACCATAGCAACCATAAATTTAAGGTATGACCAACCACCAACTATCGCATCATAGGGGTAAATACTCTTCCTTAAAGATTTGGATGATTTATCTCAAAACCATTGTAGGAAATATAGTAAATGACTGGTTTCCATGGAAACCACCCGAAAATCAGGTTAGCTTAAATTCATCAGTATTTGGGCTATATCTTTCTTGATATACAAGATAGAATTACAAAATGTCATGTCAAATTGATCCACTCAACGAATTCTATGGCATAGAAGACTGAAATGGGTTGTCTTGGCTTCCCAGTTTGCATAGAAACCAAAGATGACCTATAAATTAATCATAATTTTGTTTTCCCTTTATTTCTTTCAACATAGCAACCAGTAGTACAGCTTTTCAAGTCTAAGAAAGTACAACATATAACATCTATAGGGTGTATAGATCTCATCTATAGTCTCAAGAAAGAGGTCCGAGGGATAGTCATCACAAGGTCCCAGGTGGATCTTATAGATTCACAAACGGTTAAAAAAAAAACAGAGAAAAGCTCTGGACTATTGGAAATTGGTGACTAAATCCAAAAGGCTAGGGCGGCCCCTGATAATCCATTATATATCCTCCGTAATGCCTGTTGATGCTAATTTAAGGTGTACAAAGCGTTGAAATGTGGAGGATCGCTCTACCGACCAGGACTGTGCCACGTTGACATCAGTTGATGCTGTTCTGACAAAACCAGTACGTGGTCTGTGATCCACCCTGGTATGGAGTGTGATAGTGTGAAGAATAGTGTGAATATTTGGGTTTATAATAATTTATTCCAATAAAACTGATTGGCAAAAAGTTCAAATGTATAGGTGTTCTAGTTTGTCGAGTAGGTTTACAACAGTTTGACCCCCAAATATGACTATTTATGGAAATCCTTCAATCTCCAAGTGGATTACTTGGCGACCCAGATTTCATAGGAACTCTATGTTAAACCTCCAAACTTTTGCATATTTCTAGTTTTCGATTGCCAACATATCCAAAATCTGAATCTCATCCCAGCAATTTCCTATATATATTTCAATGGCGACCTTAGCCTAAATGACCAACTCATCTCTCCGGGCTTGACGGGAGGACATGTTGACATCAGCTGATGCTGATCTGCGTACGTGGTTAATTTCCACCCAGCTTCCAAACCCAAAGGTTCATCCAAGTTCCAATTCATTATTCAAATCCTTTTTCTACTTTGTTGAAGTTTTATTCTTATTCACCACAGTCTGGTGACCATTCTCCTTTATTATACTTGCTGTAAGCACCCTACTTCTAATAGTGATATTAAAATTAATATTTACCTGTACATGCAATAACCCCTCTGCTATTACTTTCTAACTTTGCCATGCACGAGGTGTTGACTTCAGCGCAATATGTATAATATTCTCTTGCCTGAATCCAAGTGTTCTGGAATCATTGTTATGTCAAACTGCTTCGATATTACGGAGATGAGAGATTTTGTATGACTTGACAAAAACCATACATTACTTTGGAGTGCTAGATTCGGTAAAACAACGAGGCCCATGTGCGTGTTTGTCCCTTGTAGGTGTCGCCCCCTAACGAGCACCGTATTGTTGACCACCCGAACAACCCGCGGCCGTGGTGGGAGCGCTACCAGCCCGTCTCCTACAGACTCATCTCCCGCAACGGCAACGAGCACCAGTTCACGCGCATGGTACAGCGTTGTGCTGCTGTCAACGTCAAGTCAGTTCTCATCACCCTTTACTACATTTAGTCACTCCATGTATTTTTGTTACTGAATAATTTGAAAGATTCAATTCCAACTTTTATTTCACATTTAGGCTGCGCACTGTAAAAAGTTAATGTTATTCTACAGGAAATTGTACAGTTAAGTTACAGTAATGTTTGCAGTTGGAAAATAAACAGTTAAACTTACTGTAGGATAACAAAATTTGTACTGTAAATTTGAAATTACATGATGAGACAGTATTTTTACAGTGCATCTTACTGTAAAATACAGTTACCACCAAGAGTGCAAAGGTAAAAAGTAAAAAACGTTTTTGGCATATTACATTTAAACCATATTTCCAGGTGAAATAATTACATTTAATGATGTCAAAAAGGGAATACCATATACACAAAATGAACAGATATTCTAAGTTAATGAAATACATAGTAATAATTGTAATTATTATGCTATAATTATAAATTGTATGCATAGACAGCTTTTTGGTGTAAAGTTTAATTTACAGGTAAATAATGATCTCTCAAACCTGCTGCAACATCACCCAATGCATGTATGTGCTAGTAAATCTAGCATAATTACATCCCACAACCTCTATAACATTTGTTTGTGGTTGGGAATTTACATTTTATTTGAATTGTGTGTAACATTTTAGGTTAAATTGATGATAAAAGGCTTTTAATTTGAAGCTCTGTAAAATAACGGTGCACTGTAAATTCACAGTAAACTTTGGTGGAAAATTTGTTGCCAGCAAAGTTTATTTTAATTTTACAGTACTTAGTTTGCTGTTAATTTACAGTAATGGTTGCTGTAAGACATCTAAAGTACCATGACCTGTAGAATTTACAGTACATGGAGTGCTGTAATTGTACAGCACTATTTGCTGTAAGACGCCTACACTATCATGCACTGTCAATTTACAGTGCATCTTATGCTGTGATTATACAGCAAAGTTTACTGGAAACTTTGTTGCCAGCAAAGTTTACTGTAAATTTACAGCATTTACTTTTTACAGTGTACCATGAACATGATTACAACTCTATATTTGTTTAGTCTCAAAACTCTTTGTCTAAATATGTGGGTGAAGATGGAGGGGGAGGGGGAGGGGGGTAGACTGTAAAATGTAAATCTCTCCTAAAATGTAATTTGATGTAAAATGTAAATGAAATTGACGCAAAAAGGTAAATCTCCCCTAAAATGTAAGTCGAATTTCCGTAAAATGTAATCACAACTCCTTCCTTAAATTAAAAATTGTAAATAAAGTCATAAACCTAAATTGTATATCATTACTTAGATTTAGGCCAACACATAGACCAGTGGCCAAGATACTACTTAGATAGTGAAACAAATACTTTCTTTTGTTTGTGAATTAAAGTTGAAACCTTTTCTGTGCGAATGATATTACCCTATATGCCTCACATAGATTATTTATTCAACTGGGAATCCTATATTTGTCCAGAACATTATCCTTTTTGTTTCCTCTGGAAATGTTTGGAAAATACTTAAGTGAAATAAGGGATCCAAAAATAAACATTTTGAAAATGTATGGGCAGGGAACGCTTTAAATATGTACTCACATTTGAAAAAAAAACCAAGATCTCCCTTTGGCTGAAGTATGAATTGGTTTGTACAAGAACGTACGCACATTTACAACGAATTCCAATTGATATTTGTCTTTTAGATTATGGGAATATTTTTCCATGAAGACCCCTGCAACCCCTCCTCTCCCGCCCGCCCTCTTGGTGTGTAAGATGGAAGACTACTTAGGGGAGCAGTTTTACCTTTTATCTCACTTTTTCATATTTTCACTTTTCCGTCAAAATGTGCACATTTTATGATGGCTTAAATTTACATTTTACCTTGATATGATTTACATTTTGTGTCATATCTACATTTTACGTTGATTTCATTTATGTTTTATATTGATTTACATTTGCATCAGAATTACATTTTACGGTGTAACAGGGGTCCCATGTTGCTCTAATCATGAATTTTAGCAATCATGATTAGATGTCATCCTATCAAAATCACGATGTCACATGTCCCTAAGTCCAAAAGGGGCAATGTCGTGTCCTGTAGTTTTTTTTTTTATTAACATTTGATTAGACTGGTCAAACCTCGGATAAATTCCGGTATTCACCCATAAATATAATTATAATGATTGAAGTAAAAGACTTGGGGGTTTCCATTAAGTCGGCACATTTATTTCTAGAGCCTAACCAAAATTACACATCGTTTGCCTCCTCTACCTCTCCTAGCTTCATCAATTGGATTGTGCGCATGATCATGATGCGCACGTTCTTAATGGAAACCTCCTATGTTTTTTTTCCTGTGGACTATACAATGGGACGATAGTAAAGGCAAAGTATCATTAGATAACACATTGACCTGTAACTACCCAGCAAACACATGACGTGAATACAACGTTGCGTTTTGGTTGTAGATTGGTCATATTATCACAGAACGTACCAAAGACATTGCTGCAACGTCAGAATGCAACGTTGTACCACAACGTGCACACAACATCCAAGAATAACGTTGCAGGCACGTTTTGTATGCAACGTAACTTTCTGTACGTTGTGAGCACGTTGTGAGCATGTTGCACATGACACATTTTGTGTTGAACTTGTGTCATTGTTTTATGAAAGGAAATGGTTACATAACATGTTGACCTAGATGCCTTAGGAGGTCAGTTAATGACCGTGTACACAAGCCAACCCCTCCAACTGACTGACTACTGCCAGGAAAGCTCACTGGCTTAGTTCACTTAAAGAGAGGAGCCAGTGAAATTTCAATTCTGGTTATTTTATAATTTATATGTTAGATTTAATGCTTATTTAGTAGTATACCAAATTTCAGAGTGATTAATTGATTCATTCATGTTAAGACAAGACTTCAACTTTTAATAAATCTCATATCCTCTGACCATCAGGAAAACACATATCTGTGTGTGACGTCACACAAAAAACGTTATTTTCAAATTTTGAAAATTCAACTTCCTCTAAAAGACCTAAAGCTCATAATTTTTTGGCATCATTTATTTCATTTTATAATCTAAATCATTTTAGGATTAGATCAAAACCATTTGGATAATCAGATTCTGCTATTTCTGCATTTCTAAAAAAATCAGCTGATCTGTTTGTGACGTCACACACAGAAAGATGCATTATACAAGGTGGTCCAGCTGCAGGCAGGAACTGCTCAGAAAAATCTAGAAAAATATCTGTAAAAAAGAAAATATTACAGGTATGGCTATAAAAATCGGCATAAGCACTCTCTGGACAGTAAGGCTTATGATGTTGTGTACTTTTACAGTCACTGGCTCCTCCCTTTAAACTTCAAGAAGGAGTAGGGGCACATACAGGATTTTGGAAAGGGATAAAGGCTGAGTACTAAAACTGCAAGTGTTTGCACGCACGTGCGCAGCATTTTCCCTCTCTTTGTAGTTTAGGGGTCCACAAAAAAATAACACAATAGAGGGGGGCGGGGGAGGTCAGGACCCCCTGGACCCCCCTGGTCTACTAAGTTCTGAAAATCCCCAGTCACAAACTGTACCACCAATGGACCCATGTCGGCCCGCAGGGTGTACGTGGACATGGTGGTGAACCACATGACGGGCAGTGATGCCGGCAGGAGCACCGGGTCCGGCGGCAGCAGCTTTGATGCCCAAGCACTCCGATATGACGGCGTTCCGTTTGGGCCCACCGACTTCAACTGCTGCAACTGTGAGATGTGCGGCACGAGTGACTGCGGCATCCAGAGCTACAGCGACGCCCGCCAGGTGCGCAACTGTCGCCTCGTGGGCCTTGTCGACCTGGCACTCAGTAAGACTTTTGTTCATAGTGATTTTCGGTTGTTCTAGAACATGTTTTTAGTAAACGTTATACACTATCTACCACTTCAATGGTATTGTAGCGCTGGGGAAAAAGACCCAGGCGATCACAGGGATTGGCGGTTGTTGACAAATGACCAGACAATGCAACTTTTAGGTTAAATAAAGTTTATTTAGATAACTCTTTTGTTACAATAATACTCCAAGTAAATTAACAGACCAAATACAAAATGGTTTACAAATATCTGACAATGTTTCTAGAATAAAGTCTTGAACCACAATATAAAATACTAGGTTACAGAATAAAGTTCACAAATACCCTTTGACAAAAAGGCAAATTCCTTTTAATAAAAAGGCTAAATACCAAGTCTGCTTTAGGGGAAAACTCTACAAAACTCATGGGGCAAACCATCAAATTCACCTAGTCTTAAAAAGAACTAGGTATAACTTTCTCAGTCTAAAAAGACATGAGCAACACAGGCCACCACAAAGTCTCACAAACAAACCAGGGTTACCTTCTCAGGTCAGAACCCTATATCAGCCAACCAGGCTATAACACCACAGTGAGACAAAACCAGTCTAAACTCTGCCCCTCAGTGTCCCCTATATCTAACCAGAGCAGAGACCCGGTAGAGAGCACCCTGCTCTGATTGGTCCATTCAGGAGGGAAAGCTGGCTCCCCATTGGCCAGAAAAGGAGGCCTCTGATTGGTCGGTTCAGACCGTCCGTCCGGTGGCCGAGTTGGGAGACCGGGCCACGCAGTAAGTGTGTTGACGGGCCGGGCTGCAGCAAGCCCCGGCCGCCGCCGATCGGCCCGTCCCGGTTGCCGAGGAGCGCCACAGTATAATGGTATAATGTAGGCTGAGTTTATAGGCTACACACGGAATAGCCGCACCAACAAGCGATTTGCAGCATAAGGGTTAAGAACTAAAACCGCGCGTATGCACCATAGACATCTTATGTATCTCTATGGTATGCACGCAGCATTTCCCCCTCTTTTTGAAGTTTAGGGGTCCACCAAAAGGGAGGGACTTTTAAACCGTAAAATGTAAATCTGATGTAAAACGTAAATCAATGTAAAATGTAAAGGAAATCAACGTAAAATGTAAATCTAACCTAAAATGTAAACCATGTTAACCTAAAATGTAAACATGAAACAATGTAAAGTGAAACAAATCAACCTAAAATGTAAATGGAAAAGAGCAACCTAAAATGTAATTCTGTTAGTATTAGGGGTAAATAATAGCTAAATCATTTAAATGTCAATTTAATCCCCTAATTAATGCTTAAAATTAGATTTTTATTAATCAAATTGACAAGAATGGATCAACCTTTGGATTTCCCCGATTATGAACTGAGGGAATACAAAGGAAAATCCTCGGTTTATATCTAGCAATTCATAATGCAAATGAAGGGTTTACATGTAATTGGAAGAAGTATGCCCCCTTTGATACATAAATATAATATTATGAGCAGACTAGAATGTGAAAATAATGTTTAAAGTGATATCAGCTATATTTCAGGTACATAGTATAAATAATTTATGACTATACTGAATTATTATGCATTGTACAGTATCATTATACCTCAGATTGCGTGGTTTAAAGTGTTATCGGCTATATTTCAGGTACATAGTATAAATAATTTATTACTATACTGAATTATTATGCATTGTACAGTATCATTATACCTCAGATTGTATGGTATGTGGAGCTCAATATGTACATTTTGCATTAATGCCTGTAGTTACATTTTCACATTTTAGGGCAGGTTTTGAAATTACATTTCAGTGCCATATGAATTAAATTTTACGTCAGAATTACGTTTTACGTCAAGTTGAGGTACAATTTACGTCCAGTTACATTTTGCATCAGATTCACATTTTACGGTCTAACTGGGGGTGGGGGGGGGGGGGGCACGAGAAGTTAGCTCAATATTATTGTGGTTGTAATAGTAGCAAAGGTCGATAATTAACTAATGGGGGTAGATCCTTAAAATCAACAGGGCGACATGCCCATTTCTTAGATTCAACTTGCGACATTAACTGCTCCTGCTTTCCTGGGTCTTGCTGGCAGCCCTTGTATAATGATCACTGCTCCTGTACCTAAACAGATGTAGTGACTCTTATCTCAAGCTTTGGACCCACTAAAGATTTCATTTCTCTCTTTAAATGTTTACCATAGGAATCTCATTAACCGATTTGGGCTGCATTCCCAACTCAGATTTGTGGACTCATAAGTGTTCCATAATTGGTTTTGTGGGTTAGTTTTCATGAAGATGTGGTAGAACTGTGGTAGAACTGTGATATTGTAAGGTTACCCTTTCTATGGTGTTAGCTACAATCGTGGGACAAATGTGGTATTCCAGATAGCCACATGATATATGTGTGCCAAATGTGGAATTTTCCAATTTATCAGTCACTTGTGGAACAAATATGGGACATTTATGGAAATGGCTTTTCCAACTTGTGGAAAAAAGGACTTGTGGGCCCACAAATTCACATTTTTTGTGGAAAAGTTATAGGTGTACTTAACCAAGTGGATATTTTTAAGTTCTAATCAGGAAAAAGACAGTTTTTGTGTAAATAAAACTTTGCCAGTTCATCCATTGTTTACATCTGAGCCCAGGTTTTGTTTACATCAGATTGACCCTAAAAAGAACTGAGAAAGGCCACCCACAGGGCTGAAACTTACAGGGATTATTCACAAATGACCAACATGTGTGTGTACATGGCATTGTGTGTGATTTGGTGTGTTTTGATGAACTTGGCAACTTCCTACCCACTCTAGAGGAGGCTGGAGGGTGGCCATTTTTAAACCCCAAATCATTTTATCACACAAACTACAGAGCCATCCTACATTTCTTAAGACTGGAATTGATTTAAGTGCCACCTGTATGAACTGTATGTCACCTAAACTTTAATTATGGGCCATTATTTTAACATGTTGTAAACTTTACAAGACTTAAATCTGGGGCTTTATTTTCAAAAAGGCCCAGGCCGCCTGGCCAGGGGTCTGTAATTGTGACCAAAACTTTATTTAAAAAAATTAAGTGGCCCCTGAAGAATATTCTGCCATCGTTATGCACTAAGTTGAGTCACAAATTATAAGTTTTTCTCCTCTGAATTAGGAGTAATTTTCATAACTTTAGTAAGACTATTTGGAGTAAGTAATGTTGCCTATCATTATCCTTAAAGCCCCAGTGCCTGGTGACTTAATTGATAATTTCTAAAATTTGGTGAAAGCCTACATTATAATTCGCCGAAACTCCAAGGTAATTCTGAGATTTATTTTGATTTATCCTGGTGACATCAAAATTAATTCGAGATATCTTCAAGACATTTCCCCGCAATTAAATCAAGTCAGGATTCAGTTTGATTATGCACTTGAAGAGGACATTCATCCAAGTTTAATTGCCCTATGTTACATCCTGGTGCACATATGGAAATCAACACCCCATTTGACATCAATACTGCATCAGTGAAGAAAATTAGAACCCTTCCAGGTGTTGGCTCATCACAGGCCAAGGCAATTTGGAAGGTTTTTAGGGATCAGGGACCCATTTGAAGCCTGAAGCATGTGGCTGCACCCTTGGACCCAGCAGTGATGCAGCTCCTAAAGGAGGCTTTTATTTGGATAACTTTTCCAAACTGAGTATGGTTTTAAACCATACTTAGTTTAAAAAGTTTTTATAGGCTTTCCTTGATAAGATGATTGATACAGGGCAATATGATATGAACCGCCAGGAGAGAGTGAGTATGAGAGCAGCCGTAAATGATTTAATGCAGAGGCAGTATGCAGCCAAGAAGCTGCAGCTCTTAACTGATGCTTTCATCACTGGGGAGATCAAGTTAGCACATGTGTGGTGGTAGCACCTGGCTGTAGTATACTTAGCTGTTAGTTAACTTATAAGGCAGGATGGTCTAAACCTATAAAGAAGGAACAGGAGCGGTGGGATCATATGTTGGCTCTGGTGGCATTCCTTGGTGACCATACTTTGGGTACTTAGTTAGCCATTGCCTGTGACGAAACAAACTTACAATGGCTAATAAAGGATTCCACATCACCCTCTGATTTGAGCAACTGTTGCAGAATACAAAACCATCCGTATACTAATTCACGATACGTGAGTTTAGTGTGATCCACTTGTTTTAATGACGTGCCATTTTTAATATGTTGGACGTAGTATTGCGGACGCCACTGCATACCTTGCATCTTTTTTGAAGTGGATGTGGGATCCACAGCCAAGGACAACTTCTCTAAGGCATCTGTGAGAGGACCCACTGCAACGTCAGCTGGGCTTGGATCTCTGTCCTGGTCAGTTGACTGAGGCTGTTTAGGCCGCGCCCCTGTACCGGCGTAATTGCCCAGCCCAACCCCGGGTCGGGAAACACCTGCGCCTCTGACAGCACAGAGGCCCATACCACCACCGTCCGTTACAACTGCACGTTTTTCCAAGTTATCTAAACGTTTGAGAATAGCCTCCATGTCAGACATTTGTTGCTTATGACGATGGGAAGCTATGTATGACTCCTCTAATATTTTTTGATAATTTGGGTCGTCTGGGTCGGGTAGTAATGAAGACGTCTGCATTACTGAGGTTGCAATAGGCCGTGTGCAAAGGTTATTTAATGGCGGACCATGCCGTGTGCCACAGACAGTACAATTTGTAGTAGGAAAGTACTTACAGTAACAGCCAAAGGGAGGTTCATGAAACCCTGTGCATTTCTTACAGTTCTTCCTCATGAAAATCCTAGATATTCCTCCTTAGAAATGAAATTCCTGAGATATTCCAGAGATATTCCAGAGAATTTTTTTGAGAAGAACACAAGTTGAACCTGTCACTTTAGGAGCTGGTGGTGGTATGTGAACTAGATCCACCTAGGAGAGTGAGGTGCCACCTGGTGTCAAGGGTGGCTCCATCTAGATTACAGCTCCCCATTTATAAACATATATGCCTACATATATTTATCATTGATCAGTTGTTGTTTTGCTTTGCCCTAGCTTGTCATGTGAATGTAGGACGTTGTATTCTCCAACCTTGATGGATTCTTACCAATAAGCATTCGTACCTTTGCAAGCGAGTACCTGCATTTAGACCTGAACCACCTATATGAGATTTCTACCCCATGTTTGAGAGCAGCTAGCATAATATAAACATTTGCGTAATATCTTACATTAAAGAATGTAAAAGCAGACGCAATGAAATAGCATTTGCTGGACCATTTATCTACCTTCCCTATAGTAAACATATGATAAATCAACACAGTTGTTTATAATGATGAAAACAGTGATTGAAATTGGTCACTAGACAAACACATATTCACTTAATTTTAAAATCTTTGAAAAATATGAAATAGCTTTGAAAATAAGCAGCATTGAATAAGGGTATCAATACAATTGTAAGATAGCTTACGGTTTTACCATTAGCAGTCAGAAAAGGGTTCACAAAAGTCAGAGTTTTGGTTAATAATGATGAGGTAGGTTTTACTGTTCATGACAAAGAGATCAGATGACACAATCTGCCAGTGTTGTTTCAGCGTGGAGTGACTTTCAACAGCTGTTTAGGCTGGGCATTCCTTACAGGTGCTATAAGTATTACTATTATCATTGATGTCAGCAGTAAATTTTGGCTAATAGAGACTCACCCTTGCTTCTCTTGTACATGCTTTGATCCCTTGGTGTATAAGGTAAATTCTTTTGAGCATCTCAGGTCAGAGTGCCTTGGGAATAACAATCTTCAAACCTTTGTACACAACACTTGGACTGTCCAGTACTCTTGGATAGAAAGTGGAGTCTTCTCTCTGTAGTCTGGCCAGCCAGTCAAAATGATGTTCATCAGTACCTGCATGGTGGCATCTTTTTTTATGAGTTGATCTTCCCGCATCCTTGCTTCAGTGACGTTAGTATCACTTCCCAGATCTACCTCTTCAAGCTTGTTGTAGAATACAGCTGTGCTTGTGTTGGTTGTTTCTGCCATAACCTTTCTTGGTGCTCTGGACAGGGTGTCAGACACAAACATGTTCCAGCCTTGATGATTGGTAACCTTCAGAGGATGCTTCTGGAGCCCGAGACACATTTGTTGTAGACTCATTGATGCACTCAGGATAGTATTCTCAAAGTTGGTTTTCAGTGGCTTGTTGGCTGACAAGGCAATGATGGAATGCTTTCCATGTCAGTAGCGATAGAATTGTTTAATAAGTTACACCTGGGCTAACATCTCTTTTTCAATTAGATTATATTTACACTATAATTTGGTAAGGGTCTCCAAGGCCCAAGTAACAGGTTGTCCCTTTGGGTACAATACAGTACCAAATTTCTTTTAGCCCCCACAGGGATCCAAAATCAATTTTCTCTACCGAGTCCAAATTGGCTCGCTTCAGCTTTGATTGTCACATTTTTCACATTGTTATAGTACAGGTGCAGTTCCTTGCTTAGGCAGGTCTTTGATTTTGCTCAATGCTGATTCATGTTCCTTCTCCCCTTCCCATTCGGAACCTTTGTGGGTTAGACTTCCTAGAGGCTCAGTGATATGTGACAGATTTTGAATGAATTGTCCAAGCAGTTTCAGCATACCTAGTGGTTGGAACAATGCTGCAGGGTCTCCTGGTCAAGATATGACCCATGTGTGTCACACCTCATTAAATTTGAGCTTGTTCTAGTTTAGCTTGTGGTTCTTGTTCCTTGAAGCTCTATCATCGTTGTGGTCTGCTCATACTTCAGTTTAGGAATTGCCACAACAAAAGACCAGGATATCATTTCTTACCATGGCCATGTTCTCCAGACCTTCCAGCACCTCTGTGAGTTGTTGGTCAAATTCTTCAGGGGCTGAAGAGAATCAGGATGGCAATTTATTCAATTTGCATGTACTACAGAAAAGATTTTGTGAGTGGTGACACAATGTCTTCTAGAGTTGGCAATATCTTCTAGAGTTGGTATAGGGTATTGATGTCTCTTAAGGATTGACAACACCTCTCAGGGTCCCTATAGGATAATTCAACTGCACTCTCTCAAATTCTTCAAGGGCTGAAGAGAATCGGGGTGGCAATTGATTCAATTTGCATTGCCCAAACATAGTGAGCAGTGATATGATAATGGTTTGTCCAATACAACCTGGAGAAATCCATTATACACATGTACTACAGAAAAGATTTTGTGAGTGGTGACACAATGTCTTCTAGAGTTGGCAATATCTTCTAGAGTTGGTATAGGGTATTGATGTCTCTTAAGGATTGACACCTCTCAGGGTCCCTATAGGATAATTCAACTGCACTCTCTCTAGAATAGGTACAGTTGGGTAGTGTCTATCGAATGATGAATTGTATTTTTCTCTATCTTTTCATATAAATTATTTTTTCATAACTGTAAAATTTGAGAAACTTTTATTTTTTGAACATGGATATCTCAGTAACTGCTGAAGATATCATTACAAATTTGGAGAGCTTGTCAATAACATTGGTATGGAGGGAATTTTTATTTCGGTCCTGGTTTTGATTTTATGTCAAAAAACGGGAAGCTTTTTGTATATTTTTTCAACATTATTTTCTAGATTTTCTAAAACGAAAACTATGACCTAGATGAAAAAAAATCCTGAGATTTCTTGGTCAATTTCAATCTTTTGTATTGTTCTAAAGCTTGGAATATGTAGAATATGAACTTGGATGAAATTAATTTCACCTGAATATTCTAGATAATTTAGAATGTGTAGAATGTTTTCCAAAATTTGCTGAAATTTCATATTTCTCCTGACTTGCAATAACTTGATTCTAAATAGAATCATTAGTTTACATTTTATTTCAATACCTTCAAAAAGGGGTTTAGAGAATTAAATCTGGAATCTAATGATGTTGTTTACCTATATGCATGTAGCAAACATGCACAAATCAGAAGGCTGAGGTAAAATTATAAAAAATAACCATAAATTGTAGGTTTTTACAATATGTCATCCAGGTACTGAGCTGCGATTTGAATTCTATTATAGGAAATGTGCATATTTCTTGCCTCTTCTCTTTATACAATTATCTATAATACCTACTTAACAGGTTTTGTTATTGAAAAAAAGAATAATAGCATCATAACAGATTGTGAAGGTTACATGTACTTACACATGATAATGTCCAACTGTGAGTTTTATTTTACGAAAATTGTCATATTTGGTTTGCTGAACGAGGTAAATTGTAACTATTTTTTTCTAGAACTTTTCATGTTTAATGAAAATTAAAAGCTTAGTATTTAGTTAGATATAAAGATCAGATGCAAAAATTGCCTATATTCTATAAAAAAAGAAATAAAGCTCAATAATATTAGTCCATAGTTCCATCAATAAGGCATTGAAAATATCAAATTTCAAATAATTATGTTAATTTTAATATTAATTTTGAGGTGCATTATCAGTCAAGTTTTGTAGGTAATCCAAGGATAAAATAATTAATTCAAAGGTGGAAAATACTTCAAAATATTTTAAACTTGTAAGAAGGCTGAGGTGCATTTCCCTCTCATCATGTATGCTAGTAATTGACAATATTAGAATTTATAACAGTTCAAAACCTTAGAAAATCTAAATATGTCAATTAGTGGTTATTTGCTGCAATGATCTATAGCCCACAATCTTCACTGATGTTGCCTTCGTGAATCTTACATGCGCTTATAAAGTCAAAAGATGCTCTCACCACCTTGTCTTGTCTTGATCTTGAAATATTCTTTCACCTTCTTGACAACTTCTTTAATTGTCTTCTTCTCTGAAGTTTCTTCTAGACACCATGTTTATGGATGCTTCTTATAGAGTGAACATGAAGCATGTGGTAGGAAGCTGGAGCTGATTTATCAGGCACACTAGGGAGACTGGTGGTTTGTTTTTTTCCATTTAATTACATCAACTTCAAGTACATATAGTGCATGTTCTGCCAGTCGAATTTGGGGAAATATGGGAGGACTGAGCATTCCAGACCTAGCATCTGAGACATCTACCCCAGTGGGGGTACTGGGTTGGGGCTTCTGCTCCTTGGAAGAAAATAGGCCCCCAGTCGCCCCTGCTGATCATAAAAGGCAACAATAGGGGGACCCAGCATTGACCAAGTGGTTCTTTGGGTTCAATTCCAGGTTGGTGCTGGGTACACTAAGGGATGAGGTACAGCAAAAATGATTTCTAGGTTTTGATCCCTTTCTGTTTGCCTGCCCTGTCACCTTCATCTCATAAATACAATCAAAGACTGACTATGTTAAGTTGTTTTTGTCTCCTTTCCTCACTTATGTTGCTTACTCTAAAGTTAGATCAAGTTTCTTCGTCAGAGGTATTTGCTGATGTTATTTGTATAGCGGTAGATGAATCTCTATATCGGGGTTCAGATCCACACAAAGAACACTCTTTGACAGAGGTAAAGTCAGTTTTATTACACATCAATTCTTAAAGCTAGACGTACACTGGCGCCCTGCATTGTTTCCTACATCCGATCTTTCCACAGTTTGCAATCAGGCAATTTAACATAGGAAATATTAACAGTCGATAATAAAGTTCATGCTTACACCTAGTACAGATTACCACTCCGTCACTCCTGCTCAATTGGTCTAGTATTGACGAAAAAGTAATACCCATATGGTTTGTCTGAGTTCTCCGATGTACAGCTACACTAATCCTACTGTGTTCCTAGGACTGTGTTCTGTCAGTAGTTTGGTCAATGTTCACCTAGTCAAGCCTACTGCACTTAGCTTCAGTGCAAAATGGTACAACATTATGTGTTGAATATTGATACTCTAACCACTGAAATCTTTTTCTATAATGTCTCCCTACTAATTCCAAGTCTATAGTATAGGGGGAAATCGGTCTTATGAATGCCAGGATTACTAGACTAGGCAACTGATTTTAAAACTATTTCTTTTGTTAAATATCTACTAAAATATCTTTTGTTTAGTAATTAGTTCACTCAGAATTATATAGTTGAGCATCAGCTTTGTTGATTTTCTATTTTTATAGCAAGATGTTATTTTCGTTAATTGATAGAGAGTTAGACCAGATGACACATGCAGGTTGACCTGTTGTCTGTAAAGTGTTATCCACTGATTCCCTCTTTTCCCAGGTAAAGAGTATGTGAGAGATAAGGTGGCTGGGTACTTCAACCACTTAATGGACATCGGAGTGGCCGGCTTCAGGGTGGACGCCTGTAAACACATGTGGCCTGGGGACCTGGAGGCCATTTACAGCAGGCTCAGTAAGAAGCCCTTCATTTTCAATGAGGTCAGTATAGCCCCTGATATCCAACTCACCAACTGATAAACTCACGTCGTACTTCCTGTAATCCCCTTAAGTGAAGCTTGTATTCAACATGTTTAGCTATCCTGGTTTAGCCAGCAGCAATATGACAAAATCGGTAATAATATTGCTGGGATTCATACATTGTTTGGACTACTAAATCTAGAACTGACTACAATGAAATGGTAGAATTGGAGTTTACATAGTAGGCATAGAGATGGCTGGAGATGAGGGAAGACAGGAGTAATCCTACTCATCCCAGGATAAATAAACATGTTTTTTAAAAAAAAGATAGCGATCCCATCTTTTTGTTAGAATCTAAATGGACATTTTTGGTTTTGTGTACAGAAGATTTAAGGACTGTCTGTATTATTGAAAATGTTTATGTGAAGGCTTACCGTACCAGCTTACATTATTATTATTTGCAGCATATAAGCTTGATAGTCTTAAGGTCCGAGGAAATAAGGACCTCTCTAAAATCGTTGATAAGCAGGCATTAGAGGTCAATAATCTATATGTACCACAACATGACAAATTGTTGTAAAGCCCAACAAGAGTAAAAATGAAATGTAAATTTTCAAAATATACAAAATACCAGAAAAGCCCTTATATCAGAGGGTTAAAATTATAGAAAACATTGCCAGATGAATTACAAAATGAAGCTGACTTCGAGAAGTTTTAAGTCTGCAATTAAGTGGCATTCATTTGTGTAGAGGTTGTACAGAAATTGATATAACTAAAGTACGGAATTTATTGTATTATGATTGTTGATTATAAATGTATTACATTCACAGAAAATATGTTTTCTAAGCGAAGAACTTGTACACACAGGAATTAGAAATGGGAAAAAAAAGATGTAACAAGATCAACTAGGGTTTTATATATTTGTGTATGAAATCAAACATAGGCATGCAACCTTTACACAAGTAGCCAATAGATTATAAGAAACAGTCTTAGTATGACTAGTTTACACGTACTAAAAATGCTAAATATAAGTAAGACTAAATTATAGGGTATAAAAGTCTGTCAATTTTCATTTTAATGATTTTTTGTTGTTGTTGTGTGTCTTTTTAATGTTACAGATTCTATGTCTCTGCTTTCTCTGGGGAGTTTGTTCCAACGCCTGTGAAACCAACAAAGTGATCACTATGTTCTGAGCTTTCAAGGTTAATCTTTGGTATTACTTGAATGTAGTGGTCAGACCAGGTCTGGTTTTGGTTCTCGGGGTGGGGCCCTGTTTGTCCTTACTCTCACTGTGAGTACCCATGTTGACCTCAGAGGATTGACCTCGGGGTGGGGCCCTGTTTGTCCTTACTCTCACTGTGAGTACCCGTGTTGACCTCAGAGGATTGACCTCGGGGTGGGGCCCTGTTTGTCCTTACTCTCACTGTGAGTACCGTGTTAACCTCAGGTGACTGACCTCGGGGTGGGGCCCTGTTTGTCCTTACTCTCACTGTGAGTACCGTGTTGACCTCAGGGGATTGACCTCGGGGTGGGGCCCTGTTTGTCCTTACTCTCACTGTGAGTACCGTGTTAACCTCAGGTGACTGACCTCGGGGTGGGGCCCTGTTTGTCCTTACTCTCACTGTGAGTACCGTGTTGACCTCAGGGGATGACCTCGGGGTGGGGCCCTGTTTGTCCTTACTCTCACTGTGAGTACCCATGTTGACCTCAGGGGATTGACCTCGGGGTGGGGCCCTGTTTGTCCTTACTCTCACTGTGAGTACCCGTGTTGACCTCAGGGGATTGACCTCGGGGTGGGGCCCTGTTTGTCCTTACTCTCACTGTGAGTACCCGTGTTGACCTCAGGGGATGACCTTGGGGTGGGGCCCTGTTTGTCCTTACTCTCACTGTGAGTACCGTGTTGACCTCAGGTGACTGACCTTGGGATGGGGCCCTGTTTGTCCATACTCTCACTGTGAGTACCCATGTTGACCTCACGGGATTGACCTCGGGGTGGGGCCCTGTTTGTCCTTACTCTCACTGTGAGTACCCGTGTTGACCTCAGGGGATCGACCTCGGGGTAGGGCCCTGTTTGTCCTTACTCTCACTGTGAGTACCCGTGTTGACCTCAGAGGATTGACCTCGGGGTGGGGCCCTGTTTGTCCTTACTCTCACTGTGAGTACCCGTGTTGACCTCAGGGGATTGACCTCGGGGTGGGGCCCTGTTTGTCCTTACTCTCACTGTGAGTACCCGTGTTGACCTCAGGTGATCGACCTCGGGGGAGAGGCCATCGGCGCTGACCAGTACACGCACCTTGGCAGGATCACGGAGTTCAAATTCTCTAGTCAAATCGGGAGTGTGTTCAGGAGACAGAATCAACTGAAGAATCTCAAGAACTTTGGTGAAGGTTGGGGTATGCTGCCGTCTGACAAGGCAGTAGTCTTCGTTGACAACCATGACAACCAAAGAGGTCACGGTGCAGGAGGTTCATCTGTTCTCACGTTCTGGGAACCCCGGATGTACAAGATGGCGACGGCCTTCAAGCTGGCCTGGCCCTACGGCTTCGTCCGCATAATGAGCAGTTACAGTTGGCCAGGAGGACGGTGAGCTAAAACTTTTATCTCCATAATTGAGGTATTATTTACTGGCTGTAATATCATTATTCAATTGATTGTCAAAAATTAGGTATGACAGAATACATTTTCAAAGAAATAATAGATTACTCATATTATGATAAAGCCATACTTCTGTCGCTGTTAGCAAAACATCATTGAATCTAACAATACTTAATCATTTCTCCAACAATACTAATACTAACATGGGCTGGCTCTTTCCTCAACCTCTTACACTATTTGGTTCTGGAGTAATGGTAGCGGAGGCTGTCTTACAGGTTTCAGAATGATTGGTGGGGTCCTCCAGCAAATGCTGACTGGTCCATCAAGAAGGTTCCTATCAAGGAAGACGGCAGCTGTGGTGATGACTGGGTCTGCGAGCATCGGTGGAGGCAGATCACAAACATGGTAAGTTACTTCCACTCAACTAGATCTAAAGCTTAAGACTATTAATTCGTAGCCTCGTAGGCGCAGTGATATTCTAGGTATTCGAGGACTTTGACATTAAAGCAATTTACATGAGAAACAAACGTTATCCATTGTTTTGTAATTCACTAAAATTGCTATATCTCTTTTTTTTCCTTTAATGTATCATGTATACAAGCTCATATATTTCTCTATTCAATGACGTGCAGGTGGGATTCCGCAACGTGGCCGAGGGTCAAGGGATGAACAACTGGTGGGACAACGGCAACAATCAGATCGCCTTCTCCCGTGGAAACAAAGCCTTCATTGCATTTAACAACGAGGAGTGGGGCACCATGAACCTCGAGGTGCGGACCGGAATGCCCGAAGGCCAGTACTGCGACGTCATCTCAGGGTCGCCGACTGGCAGTGGCTGCTCAGGGAAGACGGTCGCTGTGGATGGCCAGGGTATGGCCCATGTCAGCATTGACTCACAGGATAAGGACCCCATGGTCGCTATTCATGCCGGTTTGTGTTCGCCTTCCTTGATCTGTTCCTTCTGTAGGCCTACTATACTTCCAGCATCTTAGAGAGGCTATTGATAGTATTCTCTAGGGGCGAGGTTTGATATTTTACCCCGGGTCACAAATGCTTCATGGTAACAAGTTTTGTGCTCTCCACTTAATGTTCTGGGTAATCTTATTGGAAAAATAGTAATTCTGACGCCAAAGGAATCTACAAGTGTGTTCCAACATATGTGATATTCTCTTACATCGTACTGTTTTCATCCTTGGGCCACCCTGTTTGCAGGTTCTAAGGTGGGCAGCGGGCCTCCTGCCACCTCCCCGCCGGCCACTGGCGGTCCCCCCACACCTGGCCCCACCCCAGCGCCCACCGCGCCCCCCGCGGGCACGGCGCGAACGGTGGTGCTGCTGAGACTGCAGACCCTGGTGGGACAGGATGTGTTTGTTCGGGGAGGGATCAGCCACGACAAACGACCAGGTAAGTCCAAATATCACTTTCTTTGGTTTTGATTCGTTACCACAGTTACCGGAGTTGCTAGGGACAGTGTGAGGTATAGAAATGAAGACAATTTGTTATTTCATTAATTAAACAATAAGAACAGTAGCTTTAAAGTAAAAATTTGGTAAAGGAAGTATATTGAATAAAGGTCCATTGCCCATTTTGGATCATTTTTACATGGTTGACTTTCCTTCAGATGACCTTGACCTTGGTCCAAGGTCACAGTCATTTTTTGTCTCAAAGACCATGTAGTCTTACACCCTTGCCCAAAACATCAAAGCTCATTTTTTTCAGTAAACATCTATTGCTATTAGCAAACCGACAAATATACAGATTCATAGGGCAGAACAGACCTCTTGCTGAATTCCTCTCTATCTAATGTTTTTTGTCCTGGTAACCATGGTAACAATGTCAATGACATTCTGGCAACCATTATGAATTGTAAGCTAAATGCCTATACATGTTTTTGACATCTTAAAATAACACGAACTAAATATATGTACATATGGGTCATTGTACCCAGAAATGTACAATTGCCGATTTTCAGGGTTTCTGTGGGTTTCCGGGATACTGAATCGTTCTGATACATCTGACATTATTGCAAATGGTATCAATGGAAAGAAAACACCATGGGCTTTAAGAATATTCTTAGTTTGATCTGTTTCTGATACATATTAAATATGATATGATGCATTGAAGTTCAAAAAAAGGTAAAAATGAGTGGTTTTCTACAATTAACAGAACTAAAATGGGTGCTTATTAAGAGTTTGATAACAATTGTCAAATGTAATGAATATTGTTCAGAGGCACGACAGCCCTGATTTATTAAAAAAATATATTGGGTATTTTTGACAAATATGTTATTTCCAATTGCAAAAGCTATGTAGTATAGTTTTGGAAACAAACATTCGTGACCATTACTTCAATAGGTTATGATGGGGAGTTAGAAAGGGATTAGCAAAGATGTATGGTACATACATGACGACTCAGGGTAGATAAACAATATACTAAAAATGTTTTATCCTTGCCTTACATGATGATCTGTAAGGGCTGATTAATTGATTTTATACTGAGATTGATCACGAACGTTTGTATTACTTTCTGTCCAGTACATTATTAAATTCAATCCCATTGATGATAATTAGTATAGTGCTTGTGTATTAGGATATGTACCAAAGGAAAATGACAACAAATGTTTCTTATAATTGAATATCTTAATACCACATGACATAGTAGTGATTTATGCAAACGTTCGTGATCAAAACAAACATCCGTGATCATAACTATGAACCTAGATAAAACAGTATGGTAGTGTCCATTATGGCATTTTCTCTGTAGGTTATTACTTAAATATTACTAACATACCTGAGAAAAATAGTTATGACAGAAAAATTATGCAATTCCAATAATGTAAAATTTTGATCACGGACGTTTGTATCAATTTGATTTATTGCCATAGATAATCTATTTCACATGTTGCTGTTAATACAATAGCCAACAAGTAATTATGGTACACTCACGTTTACAAAACAAATCATTTCTTTTGAATTTATTTACTTTTATTTTGTGTATGTGTTGATTTGTATTTTGATCACGAACGTTATTAAACTCATTAGCTAAAAATGATAGTTTTAACATTGTAAACTGTTGTAATTTCCTACCAAATAGATGAACATCTAGTAGATCTTTCGTTTTATACACATTTTTCCTGAGAATGAATTTAAAAAAAAAAAAAACTATTTTAATTATGGTCACGAATGTTTGTTTTGCATGCTCAAGGGTATTTCTTGGTTCCATTGAGCACTCTCAAATCAAAAACGCGTGTTGTTGTTATTCATAAGCAATAGTAAATGTGAAAAAAACGGCTCAGAAAATAAATATCATGATCAATATTAGTTGCACACATAGTAAAACAATGCAACAAACGTTCGTGATCAAAACAAACATTCGTGACCAAAATATTACCTGTTATAACCAACAAATTTTCAAACATTTGGCAATTTAAACTACTTATTCACTGTGGATACATGTTACTTTATAAAAATACAAAGATATAAGAGAAAAGACTTTAAGATGTTCCATATGACACACCTTTTTAATTCAACAACAAACGTTCGTGACAAAAATAAACAAACGTTCGTGACAAAAACAAAAGGTTAATTAATGCTCATTTCTTCTAAACATAATAATCTGATGGTACCAAATGAAGTTGGAATAAACCAGGGACATGTAGGGTCACTTCATAATTCATAAATTTACCTGGTTTTGACTATTTTGTTTAAAAGGGACAAACTGAAAAGAAGTTTTACATTGAAATTGAGATTGATTAATCTTTAGAAAATCAGTGAATAAAAGGTTTTTGGTCCTGAAATTTTAAGTCTGACATGGTTATAGGAAAACATGTGAACGATACACTTATAAAAGATAATGCTAGTAGGCTGATTTGTAATAGTAAATCATGGACCATATTGCATTTTGGTCACGAACGTTTGTTTATCAATTTATTATTTTCTGAGATTTAAAAAAACTGAAAACCTTATGGCAATGTCGGTATAATTAGTTTTTTCATGTTCAAAAATATGTATTCTTATGCAAAAAGAAGATTTCTTTTATAAATTTAAGAATTTTGAAATTTAAGCATCTTAGACACAATTGTACATTTTCCGGTACAATGACCCATATATATATATATATATATATATATATATATTGGTTACTATGGTTTTATTGCGGTACTCTGTCTCATTTTAGTCAAATTTCCATATTTGACAATCCAAATGTTTGATAAAAATTTGGTGCTGATACAATAAAAACTTTTCAAGTTATCAACAGTTAAGTGATTAACCCTTATAATTTGTATAAATTCCATGGTCCCGCTGAATACGTCTCTATTTCAGGTTTCTGTCCTGGTTACCATGGTAACAATGTCATTAAAATTCTTGCAACCATTTTGAATGAAAGATATAGGCCTACACAAGTTTTTGATATCTTCTGATGATATATGAATTTAGAACATAATAATTATTATATCTGTAACTAAGACTTTATTGGGGTACTCTGTCTCATTTAGGCCAATTTTCTATATTTGACCTTCAAAACAGTGACCTTGACCTTGGCACAAGGTGGAAATGTCATGAACAAAATATGTCCACCACCCATGTGCATGTTTGATCAAAATTTGGTACTGATATGATGAAAACTTTTCAAGTTATCAACCATTAAGTGATTTACCCTTATAATTTGTAAAAAAAATTCCATGGTAACCATGGAAATGGGGTGACAAAAGCAAAATATGCTCGGGAACAAGCATATTCAGATTAAGCAGCTCCAAATTGTCTAAAATAGCCTTGTTCCCAACTTTTACCCAAGAATGCCGCTACATTGTTTTACAGCCCCCTTTTCCAGAAATCTGACTAGACTATCCCCAAATTCCTAAAGAAAAACTGCAAGTATGTAACTGAAGTCTGTAAACATTACTGGGGTGGTGCTCTGGGTCTGTATCTTCTCTCAAGTGTTCCCAAATAGTATAGCAAAACTTACAAACCAAGAGCACTTCTCAAGTAAGTGTCTGACAGACTTGTAATGACTTACTAATGTTGCTTATGTCATTGAAAATAGTGTTTATGGTACAATATGATGGAAATTACATGTGTTTAAACCTCAGTTCTGCTCATATACTATACTATGTTTAAAACAAAGTTGTCAGTTAGAAAATGATTTACAGATTCCTAAATGTAGATCAGTGCCTTTCTGCATCCTGATGCTCCCATTCCTATCCTTTCAGAAATTGATGTAATAATGCTCTTGACAATTACACTAACCCAATAAAAGAGTGATATTGTGTTGACCCCATTTCCCTACGGCACTTTTAACAGTTTGTAGAAAAGAAGAAAAAAATTCACTTACCTTTATCTTACCTTTTTCTTATCATTTAACCTCAATAGAACTGTTTTGAGACTTCTGACACTTTGTAATTGAAGGAAAATGTTTCACAATATTCATATGTTCAGCAGTCACTTACAGTACCTCTACAGGTACTGCAAAAAATTCTTGTAACCTTTACCCATTTTGAGGGTATTTACAAGTACAAACTGCTTTTAGGAACACCTTCTGAACTTACATACTTTTTTTCTTTGTAAGATTAACATTTGTAGCTATTTGCAGATATATGACATCCCATTCCTGTAACTTTGAAGGAAGTACATTTCTGAGAGATATGTGACATCCCATTCCTGTAACTTTGAAGGAGGTACCTTTCTTAACCTTTTTTAGGAACCAAAATCCAGTTTGCAGACTTGCATCTCGAATTTTACGTATTTTTGCCATTTACAGACCCGCATTTTGACTCTAGGAATTCAGGGTATAAGAGGAAAATACACCTAGTTAAAAGACAATGCCAAGAAAACCCAATAGTAGACTTGCAAGAGGTAACAGATGGTTGAGAAAGCCATTTAAAAAATCGAGTAGATTTAGCTGTATAGATTGCTTCAGCAACATCATTAATTGTATGAACATAAGCAGCCTTAATTTGACTGAATCTAATGGTGAGGAAATCAATATCTTTTTTGTTGGTTGCTCTATTGGTTGCTATGTCAACCTGTTCATTACCCTCAATTCCAACATGTCTAGGAAACCAGAGCCCAACCCAAAGTAAAAGAGGGTTATACAAAGAATCCCTAATACCAATTCAGAATTGTCTACATATCCAGGGCTTATGAGGACCTGTATAGCGCCCAGGGAATAGGTATGTATTACAGGTCTTCCTGAACATTTTCTATGCAAACAAGTTCTACATGAAAAGATGATGCACCATCTGAAATGTTTTATTAAATGAGTTTTGTCCAGACCAGTAAGAGCCCCACCCGCTTTTCTGTCCCTAACTAATCCATCTGTGTAATAGACTGTATATCTGTGTAATGTTACTTTCAGCATGTCTCTTTGCCTCTTGGAGTCATAATGCTTATCAACAATATTATCAAAACAGGATTCAGACCATCACAACTGGTCTAACCTTTGCAAAATGCCAAGGAGAGCCAAATAATAGCTGTAGTTCCAAACCCCAGGTATTGGGGTATACCAGATATAATCCTGGGACAGACCAAGATTAAGAGGGTGATTACCATTAGTCAACACCTTATATACTAAGGAACATTGTAGTATACAAAATCTAGACTTAATCAGGGTGAATATGGCCTTTGGGGTAATCTTCTGGCTCTTCTAACTCCATTCTGCATACTTTTCATACTAATATCTTTGTTGAGGTTAGAGACCCATTGATCCCAAGCCAGTGATCTAGCATAGTCTGTTTTATTCAACGATAAGCCTTCATTTAGTTATTCACCCTCCTCAATTTTTACACCAATTACTGGGACAAGAAAGATGATTCTTTAGCTGCATCTGCTAGGAATTCAACAACCTGTTTGGCTTCATCATCTAGAGAGTGTTTAGGAACAAGGGTAGAGACAGCCCTTTTAACCAACCTCTGAAACTTATCCCAATCTACCCTCTTAATCACCCATCAAGGAATATGGGTAAAAGTAATAGAGGAATGTTTGTTAAACAGGTCTATCTAAATAGCAAAAAGATTGCTAACCAATGACAAGTGTATAGACCATGTAGCTGCAGCAGCCAAACTATTATGCATAATGGATAAATCAAAAGTAGTGTCATGAATTGTGGTCTTTCATTCAATAACACAAATTCTGATAGATCTTGTAGTTGACTACACCATTAAAGATCATGAGCAGTAAAGTAAACAATTAAAATGGAGCAGGGTTCACTTATCAAAGGGATTACTAAGCCAATTTTTCCTTGTGTTCTATAGATATTATGTATCAGAATTGGACCATTGGGGAGAGCCACCTGGACACTAAGACACTCAATAAAGAAAGGAGGATTAGAGATAAGGGTAGCAGGAATCTCTTTATCAATCAAAGTAGCCAAACCATGATTACCATTGGCCATAGGAGTGTGAAATACTGTAAAACCAGTAAATGCCATATTACACTATGCGTCAAGTCACATTCGCGTTGGGTCGCATTGCCCAATGTGTCTGCTTTGCGTTATTTTACCAACATGTTTGTAAAACAAACGCATGCCAATGCAACCCAATGCATGGGGGCCGTCCATAAATGAGGTCATGCTATTTTTGACCATTTTTGACCCCCCTCCCCTCCCCCCCTTGTAATGTTTTGTCATGCAATCCTTGACCCCCCTCTATAAATGACATCTTATTGAGTGGACCCGACCCCCCCCCCCCTCAAACCAAATCAATAGACAATAGAAAAAAGGGTGGACATAACAAAGACAGGGCCCCAAAGCTCTTCAGGTCCCTTGATTTTGTCTAGAACCCAGACTTTAACTGAAAATAGAAATGTCAGCATTCAATATCCTGATTTGGCCTACAATTTTCTATGAAATTATTGAAATTAAATTTTTTTCAACATAATGTCATGCACCACATGACCCCCCCTCCCCCCTTGTCATGTTTGGTCATGGAAACATGACCCCCCCCCCCTGCTGCAGGAAGTCATTTATGGTTTCCCCATGCCAACGTGACCCAACGCATGCCAAATGTGTGCCAACATGTGCCCAAACACATAGGGGGCTGTCCATATCTGATGGCATGATTTTTCATGATATTTTAAGCCCCCCCCCCCACCCCCCTGTCACAATTTTTTTAATCTAAACATGAAAATATTGCCTGTTTTCAGTTACACTGTTCAAACCACCCACCTACCCCCTTGTGTATGACATCATTTATGGACAGCCCCTAGTGTAATATATTACGCATTGGGTGACGTTGACACCCAACGCGATGCAACACGTAGAGTAATATGTTCTTAATACTGCCCAAACGCAAACTGTTCGTGTTGGGCAACACCACCCAATGCAAGCAGAGACCTGACACATAGTATACTTAGGGCCGAACTCTGATTGGGGAACTACCATCTTGTTGGATTTTGAAACAAGTGTCTTGTATTAAGAATATGTCAATATTATCATAAGAAATAGAATGTTGTATCATTGGAATTTTATCATTTGTATGTTGTGCTTTCCTATTTTGATGACCAGGTACGTCAGTGTCGACTGTTCTGCTAACAATGCTTGGATCAGGCGATCAGGCCCGTGATCATGGTCAGAATATCTGAAATCGTTATATTCTCTGAATCTATTGTTTGTTCCTTTGTTGCAGCCTGGCTGCTCTGATCTGATGACATAGATGACATTCCCCAAGGGTTTCCTTGGTTGCACTCTTTGGGTGCAGCGGGGAATTGAGCGAAGTCTAAGGACCTTTTGGGCTTGGGATCTTTTTTCCCTGTGACATCTGTGTGGTTTTGTTTGGTGGGGCCATTGTATGCTGATTGGTTTGGCCTTTGGCTCTCGGTGTGTGAGTTCCTCTTGTCTAGGGGGCCTGAGGAGTCTGAGGTAGAGCAGAAAAATCCTGGTCAAACATCTCTGTAAGGACTATGTTGGGGTTTTGGTGTGGGCTTTTTCTTTTGAACCAATCCCTGAATCTGGACTTTTACCGTTTTCCGAGCTGGGCTGCATGTGGTCCTTAGCAAGATTACCTCCTCCTCTTTCTCTCTCTTTGCTAGGCACAACTGGGTGGTGTGTGGGCACCTGCATAACATACACTTTAGCACTATTACCTGACATGCTCTGGCTATGTGCCTGAACTGTTGACACCTGTAGCACCTTATTGGGTCAGGTACAAATGGTCTGAATGGAAATGTTCCCAGAAAGCCTACTCTGATGGTCTCTGGGAGAGACTTCCTTTCACTACCCGGGTGGCCACTTTTGTATCCACCTGCCTGTCGTATCAAAACAGTCTCTCTGCTAACTAAATCTCCAGCTAGCTAGCTAGAAGTAGAGCTAAGGTACCTTTCCTACACCAGTGTGTCAGTACTTCCCCGTTCCCTTGAGTTGAACAAATCTCACAGCTTTCCCTTGTAAAAACTTTGTTTTCTGCAGTGTTTTTTTGACCTGCTTTTCTGTATGATATCTAGATTGGGGTTAGGTGACCTTGAGTGGTAAGGGTACCTTGAACGGATTCACTTTGGGGACAGAAGCCCTGACTTCACCTTCTAAGTCATCTACAACAACCTCTTGGGCCATTTTACAGGCCTGCTTAGCTTGTTTTTTCCTTTGTTTTTTCTTTTCTTTTTGGGGATACTTTTGGGGATAATAGAAATGAACCAAATTTATCTCAGTCAAAACCAAAAGAGGCCTGCATGGGCCTTGTCCAAAAACTAGATCTGTCTTTACCACTATTTTATACTTTACCACGAGGCAAAGTGCTTTTGGTGTCTCCCTGCACAGAGCTCTTGGACCTATCAGTTAGACTTTCATCATCCCTTTCATTCACCAACAAACATCCCTTTGTGACCATCACTGTGTGTACTTCTCACTACTACTACTGGTCTGGGACTATAATTTTATCACTTGAAGATCTGGGGCTGCAACAGCCCCTTATCGGGAGGGTGCCAGTTGCGGATTTAGAGGGGGGCGCGGGGGCGCGCGCCCCCCCCCCCCCCTTTTTTTGCCAAATTTAGATTTTTTTAATGTAAAATTCGACCAAAAAGTAGGTAAAAAAAAAAATTTCCAATAACGCGCCCCCCCCCCCCTTTTCAAATTCCTGGATCCGCCACTGGGTGCTCTCAGCTGATTGGTCAACTCCTGATCGGCCAACCCTCCTTCCCACTGCCACCTCATTGGCCCATTGCCCAAGCTTCCTCTGCATACCTTGGGAGACACCCTAAAAGTAAGGAACTCTCCCTGGGGTCACCACATTATGTCATCCAATCTGATCTATTCTCACCTGCCCCCCCCCCCCCCCCCCGGAATCCGGCTATCTAAGAGAGAAGTAGCATATATACTCTATTTATCTGGGTTGGACTGTCTCACTCTGCTACACCTCTCTGTGCTTCTCCCTCTGACAACGATAGGGTTATCAAAGGTCTCAAGAGGACCACCAGCCACTGTGTGTATAGGGCCCTGTCTTTGGACCCTGGACATTGAAGAACACCTGCCTCAGTAAAGGTGTAGGGGTATGGTGTCTATCTCCTCATAGATACGATCATCCAGGAGCAAAGGTGAAATAGCCCAGTTCTCCAGAACCACTGAGTCTGATGGTTCAAACCAAAACACAAAACACACATACTTTATTCATGTTGCAGGTTGCAGCAGCAGCGCTGAGACAAGTCCATGTGCCTTGTCCATCCGCCACAACTCACTGGGTGCATCTCGGCACTATGCCGGGTACCACGCGTGGAGCGTGGGCGACACGCGGCTCGACTGGTACGGCGCGCAGGTGGGGCAGGGCACCTTCAACGGCCAGGGGGCGCTGGGGTCACCCTCGGCCTGGACGTCCTCCTCAAGGGCCTCCCCCGGCTACCAGCCCGTCAACAAGTGAGTAGTGCAGACAAAGTGCACGCAGCGAGAAATATGTTTGAATGTATAATTATGGTTAATGCAAAGAAGGTTAGTATTCATATGATTATATACTTAGGCCTACAACAAATTGTTAGTAGGCACATGGTCAATTCTCATGAAATGTGCCCAATTGACGAATTGAAAATTATTCAACTTTTGTGGTGCCTTTTCCAAACGTACACACTTTACCTCTATTAAGGATCCATCTTTAGCATATGTTCTCTTGAAATTAAAAGAATTACGGTGAAAAATGTGATATTTTTCAAGATTTACAATGTGTTGTAGTATTTCTGGCATAGTAAATGCATGCTTTCCTTCAAGAATGATTGTGTATAAGTGCAGAGTATTTTCACTCCGTGTAACTGGCTATCCTTGCATACGTGTTTGGCCCCAAACAATTGAATTTTTACCATATTTTCTAGTTTTTCTGGGTGTTTTAATCTCCTGTCATCGATAGGGGGTTTATCATCATTAGTGAATTTGTCTTGGTAGCGAAAGGTAATGCATTACGACATTTGTCAAATATCGAAGGCTACATATTTTGCCATTGATTATGAAGATTTATAGATCATTGCAGCAAATTGTGATAAAAAAATATTAAGTTGCCCTTACATTTTTCAAAGAATTCCTCATAATTCTTACAATCCTTGATCAATTTCAATCATCTTGGTATCATCCCAAAGCTAGGAATATGTATGATATGAATATGGATAAAATGTGTTTAAACTGAACATTCCAAACAATTTGGAACGTTGGAAATGTTGTCCAAAATTTGCCGAATTTAGGTTTTTTTTCCTGACGTCTATCAGCATAATTCTTAATAGAATCTCTTCAATTTACATTTTATTTCAATTCTCTCAATAGGGAGTTTAGAGAATTAGATTTGGAATCTAATGATATACCATTCACCTATATGCGAGCATTATTCAGCAAATGAACACAGTCAGAAGGCTGATGTTGAAAACGTATGTTGCTTGCTCCTCTGAGGGCAACCGTGAAGTGAGACAGCCAGAAGACTGAGTTGAAATCATGAAGTATAACCATTTTGCACAGATTTTTCCAATAAGTCATCTGGGTGCTGAGCAGCAATTTGAATTCTATTATGGAATGTTTGCTTATTTCTTGCCTATTTTTGTCTTATCTTTTTATTCAATTATCTATCATTACTATGTAATAGGTTTTCTAATGGGAAAGTAAAAATATTGTAATCCTAAAAGATGTGAGGGTAATATATGCTTATTCATCATGAAAATGTCCAACCTTGTGCTAGAATCTTACGGAACACAGCATAATTTACGTATTTGGGTTGCTCTAAGGGATCAACTGTAGTTATCTTTTTGTCTTTTTTCATGCTTATTGATATTAAAGGTTAATATTTAGTTACATCGAAAGGGCAGATGTGACATTTGCCCTTATTCTATAAAAAGCTTATCAGTATAAGTCCATAGTTCCAATCAATCATTCTTTGAAATGGAAAATATCATTTTTCAAATTATGGTACATTTCACAAATATAATGTGCATAATTGGCCAAGTTTTGTATGTTTTCCAAAGATGATCTGGCAATTGAAAGGGTGGAAAATGCTTTAAAATATCTAAAAGTTAGAGGAAAGTTCCTCAGTACATTTATCACTCACAATATATGCCAATAATTGATGATACTTTTTCATATCACAGTTCAAAACCTTGGAAAAGCTTATTTGCTCCAATGATCTATAATCTAATGTATCATAATTATATTGATATTTTTAATCTCCTGTCATCGATAGTGGTCGTTGTTGTCAATAGTGGGGGCATTTATTGATGATATATATCTAAAGGTATGATTTATTGTTGAATGACATGCTATCATGTACTATCTCTACCTTTACGTACATGTATACACTAGGAAAAAAGTAATTCAGACATCACCATGTATAGATAAAATATTATGGGCTCTTTAATAACCTGACATTGATAGTGGGGGCATTGTCATAAATTTTGGGGGCATTGCCATCGATAGTGGGGGCGTTGTTGTCAATAGCGGTGACGTGGTCATCAATTGTTGGGGTCCTGATATTCAAATATGCAACAGATTTTCTAAAGATTAATATTAATTTAAGTTCCCAATTTCGTATATAGATAATATAGATACTCCAAGTCACTAAGTAAATTTTGGTATAACCTTATTTATTCCTAACGGAAGAAAATAACTTGGTCCCAATTGAGCCCATTTCATGAGAATTGACCATATATGTATACATGTATATGTCATATTGCTATAATTATTATTTCTAACTCAACACTTCATCTGTGTTATCAATCTTTAGTCTATTGTTTATGTAGGTGGGATTCGTCTTCCGTCTTCGTCGCTATCCTTGTGTTTGTTTTTTGTGTTTGGAAGTTCGTCTGAGAGAAACAATAGCACACACTTGTAAGAGGATTGGCTGTTTATTAGATCTAAGGTCAACATGTTATATTATTATCTGAGTGAACTAAACAAGATGATTCACACCCTGCTCGATATCAGTAATGCTGTTCTCTTCAATCGATTATGTCTTAGAAAATGCACTTAAGTACACAATAGCAAAATAGGAAAAACGAATGTGTTTTGTCTGGCTTGACCTCACATCTCTGAAAGCCTTGAACCTGAACCCTGATCCATTTGATTGGTCCTAATCTGACCCACAGACCTCGAGCTATGAGGCGGCCCCAGTTTAACCTGCCCCAGTCCGGTGAGTCAAGTAACCCTACTTTGAGTCTGAGGCGTTCCATACTTATGTCAAAGTATTGACCAGTGAGCACCCCTGACCCATTGGTCCAAGTCACACATACCCTGCTCATCCCCTGACCCATTGGTCCACGTCACACATACCCTGCTCATCCCCTGACCCATTGGTCCACGTCACACATACCCTGCTCACCCCCTGACCCATTGGTCCACGTCACACATACCCTGCTCATCCCCTGACCCATTGGTCCATGTCACACATACCCTGCTCATCCCCTGACCCATTGGTCCATGTCATACATACCCTGCTCATCCCCTGACCCATTGGTCCATGTCACACATACCCGGCTCATCCCCTGACCCATTGGTCCACGTCACACATACCCTGCTCATCCTCTGACCCATTGGTCCACGTCACACATACCCTGCTCACCCCCTGACCCATTGGTCCACGTCACACATACCCTGCTCATCCCCTGACCCATTGGTCCCTGTCACCCATACCCTGCTCATCCCCTGACCCATTGGTCCATGTCACACATACCCTGCTCATACCCTGACCCATTGGTCCATGTCACACATACCCTGCTCATCCCCTGACCCATTGGTCCATGTCACACATACCCTGCTCATACCCTGACCCATTGGTCCATGTCACACATACCCGGCTCATCCCCTGACCCATTAGTCCAAGTTACACATACCTGCTCATCCTTGACCAGGGGGGAGTGGACAATATATCTGAGACGTGACTTTGACCAAGTTACTGGATCATTGAATGTTTTGACATTATTGAGACATTAAGAATATTGTAACAGGACAGAACTATAAAAGTGCCCAAACCTGCATCGGAGCAAATTGTTCTACACATTCCATCTGTGGATTTAAACACCAGAAGTGGATATCATACATCCGTTTGAACCCTTAACATCCAACATAGTTCAAAACACTTGACGTTACTTGTAATTGAATAAACTTGATGCGAGTGTACTCAATTACCAAAATAACACAAAATTCTATTTTCCAACATGGTAAAAAGTGCGACACTAAATTTTAGACAAATGTTGAAGTATATTGTTATCGTCCAGTATTCAGTAGCCCTGTATATCCGATCGGCCAAGGACCCTTCCTTTGTCCACTTATCACTTCTTATTTGACCAGATATGGAGATCACTACTGGATGCTGGACGTCAACATGGACTGTTCGCAGACCGAGTCGGGGTGGTTCGAGTTGAAGGGAGTGGCTACTAACTACGGGGTGAATAACGGCTGGGAGTCTGACGTCAGGCAGGGGGCGTGCAGGGGCACGGCCGGCGGCATGGCCCCCTACGCCTCCAACAACCACATGGCGCGCTGCGGCTACGTCAACGTCTTTGAGTGGAACAGCAGCGGCTGTAGGATCGAAAACCTGTGAATGGACACTACATCTAACATGGTGGTCCTGGTAGCCGTCTCTGGCCCGGGCAAGCCTGGTTTACACCGTCCGAGTATTCCTTGATAGTGAAATGCTTTTGCAACGCGTATAATTTAGTGGCGGATACAGGTTTTGGAGAAGGTTGGGGTGTGCTTATTGGTCAGTTTTTCTGAAAGCATCTGATTGGCCCAAATCATGACTTTCTGGTGTTATATTCACCATGGCTTGAAAATAAAACTATATAAACCTTTTTTTAAAAACGGGAGATACATCAAACAACTAAAACCTGTATAGGCCTAATTAATGCTTATTTCTAAATCTGAGGCATTTGTAGCCAAGAAATGGGTTGAAAACTGCAGTTTTTGACAAATATGAATTCATTATGAATTCATTTTCATGTAGTTCTTAATAATTTTCCTTGACAACTGACTGAACAATTGTTGTGTTAGTATTACGTTTTCTATGAATTATCGGGAATAAATCAAAGTTATTTGTTATCATTTCATTTCACCTGGATCATGTTCTTATTGATGAGTTACTGCGCAAATGGTTAGGTAATGCTAGCTCCTATTAACTTTAAGGTAGAGGTATTCTTCATTCAAGGTGTTCAAGTCCGAATGGAGACACTCATTTGCAGAGGTACAAATATTTATTGAAAGAGATCATTCATGGCTGGAGAGTACGACATCCTTTGCTAACATTGTAGTGCATAGCCAATGAACCATTAAACATCTGTTGATATACTTCATACAAGCTCTATCTTGCTCAGGCCTAACCCCTTCTCCATCAGGACTGTGTACAGTATCTGTTCCTTAACCCTGGGGGCCACTGGGCTCTGGATTGTGTAACCCTGGTCCCTGAAAAATGTGAAGAAAAGAGCTCCCCTCCGCCCCGTAGACTGCTGGGCAGGTTCTTTATACCGTGCCCGATCCTGTCTTAAAGGGAGCCAAAACCAGTAAATTCAATGAAATTTTCCAAACTCAAATAATCATGGATTCCATTCCTTGAGCCTACTTCTGGCCCTTGTTAAAATCTAAATCATGAAATATGGTAAAAAAAAAATCATTAAAATCACATTTTCCTTGCTCAAATCAATTAATGTGGATCCACAAAAATAGGGTTTGTTTACAAACAAATGCAAATATTACTATCTCTTGTGGCATTATACTTCAATTTGAGCTAGTTTTCACAGCTAAAACTTTACCACTGACCTTAAAGGGAGCCAAAACCAATATAATTGACAAAATTTTCGACACTGAGATAAGTATAGAAATATGTTAGATGAGTCCAGTTAAGGTCAGTGGTAAAGTATTAGCTGTCAAAACTAGCTCAAACTGAAGTAGAATGCCACAAGAGATGGTAATATTTACATTTCTTTGTAAACAAACCCTATTTTTGCGGATCCACATTAATTGATTTGAGCAAGAAAAACAGGTTTTTAATTATTTTTTACCATATTTCATGGATTAGATTTTAACGTAGGCAAGGAATAGGCTTATGGAATGGATTTCCATGATCATTTGAGTTTGGAAAATTTCATTGATTTTATTGGTTTTGGCTCCCTTTAACTGGACTCATCTAACATAATATATACTTATCTGAGTTTTGAAAATTTTGTCAATTATATTGGTTTTGGTTCCCTTTAACTGTTATTTATATATAACTCTACCAGCGATGATTAGGAATAAAGTAAATCATTCTAACCACCTAGCTGAAAGGCAAATTAATCCGCAACTAAAGAATATTGCACTGCCCGCTGCTGAAAAGCAACATTAGTATTACTAGCATTAGTATCATGAGCATAGAGAAATACATTAGCTGTTTCACTAGTGTTATTTAAAAAAACTGAAGGCCTAAACTATGGCCAGTATGGAGTGTGGAACATATGAGATGTAACAATTAAAGGTCTATACTGGTATATTATTTTCTCTCTAGATTTCATATATGCATACACAATTATACCCCAGATACTACCTCTCCATATAGGTAACTGCTTTTCCCTCATCTGATTATAGTTTGAGACCTACACTGGATTATACAAAATACAAATAATTTAACTTACAACCCATATCGGGCTAGAACTCCTGTTCCTATTCTCTATCATCGTGTTCCTGAACTCTAGATCAACAGTAAGGTAAATAGTGCGTTGCACCAGGCTCGTATTTCATTTCAAAATCAAAGTCAGTAAGTGCGAGAGCCCATCTATTTAATCAAGATGATGGCGCTTTATAGGCATTTTGTAACAAGGGTACCAGGGTTTGTGGTCGGTGACTATGTTGACCTTCACTTCCTGTAACATATCCTCATAGTTTTTTAATGCTTGTTCCTGGCATAAACCTGTATCCAGCCTTATAAGAGTTATTAACCAGCAGTCTAGATCCAACAACTGGCAAACAGGGATGGGATTGGAGAAACCCACTGAAGAAACTGAGGAAAAAACGATCAAAACAGGTGTAAGGTGTCAGAATTAGTGTTGTAAATCCTAAATAGAGACCTGTAGAAGTGATCATCCAAGTGTCAGTATTGACAGACCGTAAAAGCTTTGAAAAGTAAAGTGAACTGTTGGTGCATGTGGTGTCAGTGAGAGTGAAACCAACCTTATTTTCACCCAAGGGTCATGCCCAAATTTTCTAAAGCCCTAGACTCAGGAAGTGAAGAATGCATAGTGCATTCAGAAAAAGTTCATTGTGAGTGCACAGGAAGTGACCTGCATAGTGACAAAAAAAAGTGACAAAAAAAATCAAAGTGAAAGTGCATGAAATGAACAGTACTTAGTGAATTTAGTGCATGTTGAGTGTATAAAGTGATCAAGTGCATAGGAATAGGGTATGTGCGGCCAAATAGCGGTGCAAAAGGGACTGATTGGTACCAGCCATGTGTATACAGGTGACACACCTTGACCAGCGGCCACTGTGACTTGTGATATGTGCAGTCAGGTGTGTCACCAGTGACCACCACTGGTACCTGTAATTAGCACTGCAGTCAGTTTGGAGGTCAGCTTGAACCACTTCCAGCTGCTATTTGCAAACACTCCCTATTGCATGAAGTGGACATTAAAGTGAAAAGTTCCTAGTTTTATGAAACAGTACAGAACTTACAGAGTGGACAGTGCCAAGTTTAATGAAAAAGTGAACTTGAATAGTGAACAGTGCATAGTAACAGTGCATAGTGAAGTGATAGTGCAACCACAGGTTTGATTGAAGCCCATAAGTGAATAAAGGTGGCAGCTACCTATGGCAATGTGGAAACTTTTGACATCCATAATGGAACTTGGGAGTTATACGCCGAAAGAGTCAGACTTTTTTCCGAGGCAAATTCGATAGGGAATGTGAAGAGAGTCCCAACTTTCTTGTCACTGGTAGGACCGGACTACTACAACCTGATCAATACATTGTGTTCACCAGGTAAACCTGTGGACAAGAATCTTGATGAGTTATTTGCTTTGTTGCAAGAGCATTTCTGCCCAAGGCCCTTAGTGATAGCAGAGAGGAATCGGTTTCATAAATATGTAAATATGAAGGAAACCAAACGTATGCATATTAATTGTGTTGGGAACAATGCAAGGGAAAAACTTGAGTTATGTGAAGCTGATTGGAAAATTGAAATCGTGAATGAATATAAATATTTAGGAGTTTTGGTAGATGATGAAAAAAGTTTTAACCAGCATGTTGACAATCTTATCAATAGAACTAACAGAAAAATCTTTATGCTGAATAAAACTAGGCACTTCATGGATGAAAAAACTAGTTTACTATTATATAAACAGCTAGTATTACCCACTATGGAATATGTTGGTATTCTTATCGATAGTGCGTCACTTGCAAAGGTAAGAAAATTGGATAAATTACAATTAAGAGCTTGTCTTATATAACAAAAGAGTCAAAAACATATGTTGTGGATAATTTGACTAACATATATAAGAAATGTTGCCTGGCATCATTGGAAGAAAGATGACAGAGACAACTTATGCAAATAATGTTTATCTATAAACAGAAAGCTCTGTGTTTTATGTACACAAACCTAATATTACACTAAGGACAAATCACAATGTAAAATTTGAAAGGAAATTCACAAGAAGTGAGAAAGTAATGTGCAGCCCGTTTTATAGGGGGTGTATATTGTGGGACAAGTTACCATTAACTTTGCAATCTACTGAGAATGCATACCAATTGAAGGCTGAACTGAAGAAAATAAACCTAAGTGAATTGAAATGGCGATAGTAAATGTGGGGAATCATTCCCTGACATTTGGAAATTGGAGATAACACTGTAACTACGGAACTAATCTATTACTACATACTTTGTGGGGGAACATTCCCTGATAATGTAAGTCATTGGAGGGATGGATCATTCCTACCTCTATGACATTTGCTGTAGGAAAATTATCTTGTTGACTAGTAAAATTACTGAGATGAACACACATGATGAACATTATGTATCCGGACATAAGGACAAAATATGGGAGATTTATTGTCATTCCATACAACACATCCATTGTATATAATATCAACATCTCTCACAATCATTCCTTAACCTCTATAGGAAGAGCACTGTAAAGTGATTTAGTTTGATTCAATAAAAACAAACAAAACAAAACAAAACAAAAAACAGGCAGAAGGGGAAACAATTGCAGCATACATAGCAAAATTGAAGAGGTTGTCAGAGCATTGTCAGTTTGGAGCCAGCTTACAGGAAATGTTGAGAGATAGGTTTGTCTGTGGTTTAAGGCTGTTAGTATTGCTATGACTATATGAGGCAGAATCGACAGACAGTAGAGAACTTTGTGAAACAGAGGCACCAGTTAGTGTAACATGATTTGAAACTTGTCCAGCTTGTATTTGGGAGTTAGTGTTAAGATAAAATCTGAATATTCTGCTATTGGAAGTACTGTTTGTTTATAAACCAAAAGTCTCGTATGCAGATATCTTTTTTATCTTCATCAATTTAAAAATAATTATGTTGTCCAAATTTCCTCTTGATGTTATTGAGATGAGATCTCATAGTTAGGCATTCATCAAGGATCACACCCAAGTAGTTGTATGAGTGACATTGTGTCAATACTTTATTATTTAGCTGTATATCTAAACCATTGACAGACTTTAGGATCGATCTCATTCCATACAGACAAGTTTGTGATTTCTTCACATTTATAGTTAGTCTATTGTGCAGTGTCCAGTCTTCGAGTTCATATAATGTATTCTGAAGATTCTGTTCTATTGTACTCAGTATTTTTCAGCACTATAAATAACTGCATCATCTGCAAACAATATGATGGTCATACCTGTACTATTGGTTATATTAACCATAACATTTATGTATATATTAAACAAAAGTGGCCCGAGAGTCGATCCCTGTGGTACGCCAAATTTCAGTTCAGCCATAGAGGATATTTTATTATTTAGTTTAGTTCTAATCTTCCGTTTGACCAGATAACTATTTAACCATTTTCGCAGTTTCCTTCCGAAACCCATCATCCCTAATTTATTCAGGAGCACTAGATGAGATACACAGTCAAATGCTTTAGCAAGATCATTGTAAATGGCCCCTACATAATTACCATTATTCCTTGACACAAAAGTTTTGTTTTCATGCTCTCGAAAACGGTAAGTGATTAGTCTATTAATTAGTTCTTGTCTTGAATCCATAAATGGACTATACCATGAACCTCAAAGGTCATGTTGTCCTGTCAAATTTAAGAATATCCGTCCATTCAAGCATATGGACGAGGAAGAAGAGTTTAAGGAATATTGTGTCCCTGCCCGCACATGGACGAGGAAGAAGAGTTCAAAGATATTGAACCATTAGTTCTGGTAAGTTTTTTTTTTTTACCCGGTTCGAAACCGTCTATCTTAAAACAACCAAAATATGATGAACTTATGTTAATGATGATATGACACAGCATTACAGGCATAGGGCAAGAGATGCCTGCAGCCGTTCGCAATACAGCTAGGTTTATACCTCAGTCGTGTCAATGGTTTCATAATCCCCTGGCCAATCTCTTTACCCAATAATACTATAAACACATGTACCTCAAAGTACCGATCATGACTTTTGAGCTCTCCTTTTCAGGTGTATCCCCTAAAACCTCGTGACATTAAACAACTAATATACGCTAATATCTTATAAGGCACTATTATGCATAAGCTGCACCTGCCTCATTCTTCACAGCAGTAGCTTTTCTGGACGATATGTTACTTATTCGGATAGTTCGTCCCATAGTATTATCATAGCACCAGTAAATCAATATGTCCTTGTGGTAACAGTTCCTATTCTAGGGTTTTATACACTTAACATCTAAAGCGTCCAAAGCATTGCTATATACACGAGTCCGTTTTCGTTTCCCCAGTTCTACACGTGTGTTGACCGTTCTTTACATAGTTCAATAGGCCTAATAGAAATTGCTGTATTGGTACTCTGTCCATGCGGTTTTCCGCTTTACTAATAGTCAGTCTATCGGATGCCTGGACAGTCCATGGATGATGTTGGCTGTCGTTGGACGCCCATCCATGGTGCCTATAGTTGTGCCTTTGGCACGCCGTGCTGTCGCCAGACGACGCACCGCCGACACAAGGCGTACCATCCGGCGAAGGCCCGATTCTCCCGGAAAAGCTGGTATGAATTCAGTCCTACGCTTCCCAATATTTATTTACTTGGAATAGTCCCTAGTAATTCCGTCGACAGGGATTACACAGAACTATCCCGGTGTACACATTCCTTAATTTTGGTTATCAACATGGACCTGAACTGCTGTCCAGGCGAACCTAGACAAGCATATCAGACATGTATTATCTGGAATTTCGGTTCACTTTAAATTGTTAAGAAAAGATGTCTACGCTAAGCATCCTGGGGCACCGTTGCGTAGTGTTAAGGCTTTAATACCCGGTGAGGCTCTCATCATGCCCTCATGCATGACTCGAGCCCGCCTACCCCGTCACTTTTGGCACGACGCCATTTGGCACAATTCCAATCCCAGTTTGGTAAAGCGAGTGTTCCATTTTCCTTCCTAGGGCAAGTCCATTATCGCATCTGGCGACGTGTGCCGCAGTGGCTCATATACGGCTCCCGTGCCTCTCCGGTCAGTTCGATCCATCATCAATGAAGTCATTTCCGAATTCCTGCTGTTTTGTCGGCTCACCTCCGCTGCCTCATGAGCCAATCTGCTCTCATTTACATTTGTTAGACTGGCTCCAGGTGGTAAGGTTGCTGCAGGTCGATTCCTGCGACCTCCCACCAGGGTCCATGATCCGTCCAGCAGACAGGGCACATTACGCGGAACCGGATACGTGATCCCCGACACTGTTCGTAGCAGCCGCGTGTGCGTACCGTGTTTTGCCGGGCCGGTCATCATGTTAGCCAATTCGGGCGATACTACCATTGAATCCGGTAATGGTATGTTCACTGGATGCTCTCCCACACGGCTTGCCGCTCCTTTTACCTTTTGGCCCCATTTCACGCATACCTTGTGTTGCATGAATAACCGATTGACCAAAATGTCATCCACCAAGGCGTTACCCTCCGCGAACACGTGCGTATTCGGAATCATGATTTCTCCCAGAAATACGATTTCACGGTGGGTAGGAGCTGCTATCTCAATATACAGTCCGTCAGGTGTTTCCTTGTTCTTATCCTTCTTCTGACGCCACCACATGAACAACATAAAGAGCGCCAGTGAAAAGATCGTAAGTACTAGCGTCGCTCCCATCATGCTAGACACATTCGATGGCAGTGGGCATGGGGCTGCCGTTGGGGGACAGTAGGCCTTGAGGCGGCTTGCGTTCGCAGCTGCTGGTGCTCGAGCGGCCATAAACAGGGCCACTATAGGTTTCTTCATTTTGCAAGCGACGCCTATTAATATCAGAACCACTACAACCACAATCACCAGGGCCACGTAGGATGGCCACCCCGTATAGGCGGACCATCCCGTGGTGTTGACTCGGTTCCCCAGGTCCGCTATCCTATCTTTTCTGTCCCTTATACGGCCTAGTAAGTCCGTCATCGGTATGCGATATATATATCCTTCCGCCTGCCTCTTCAATCGGGATCTAAGCTCTCGTGGCAGTGGGTCCTCGGCCAGCGTCAACGGTGCTTCTAGGATCTCATTGCTAATTTCATTAAGCGTCCAAGTCTCTACCCTCATTCGGGCTTTTAGTAGTCCACTGGCGGGATATTCCACTGCATACTCGCCCACATGTCTTTCACAATTGCGCAGGCTGTAAGGGATCCAAGCCCCTTTTGTCTGAAATGCACAATCACACCCGATCCTCAGTTTAGCAAAGTGTTCGATCTTCTTAGTGACTGGGGGCTTGTTGCCGCAGATTAACTGTCCTTCTGTCTCCGCACTCACGAGCAACATATGCCCATCGTCTAAATAAATCGCCATCTCTCCAAAATCGGGATTCAATAGGTAGTCCATTTCGCATTTTACTTTGACAATGTCGTGATCGTTTCTTAGAAGAGCAGCTATACAGGTGTTTTCTGTACTCCGCTTCATATAGGGTACGTCCTTGCACAACAGTAACGTGCGTCCGTAGCACCCAGCAAAGTCCGAGCTCGGCATCGGGATATAGTACGTACCGCTCAACGACACAGCCACCTGTGGGGGCAATCCCACTATTTGCAGGGCGTCCCGATCCGGCGTACCCTGTATGGTTACCGGCACCGGGAAAGTCTGAACCTTATATATTCGGAAAAGATGTTCTTCCGATACTAAGGGGATCCTTATGTATACTCGTAAATGTGTGATTTCGCCCTCATTTTCATCGCGCATGAACATTGGGTTAGCATTGTCATAATAAAATGATGGCTCGTTAAATGCCACCCTAAAGCGGGGATACACTCTTTTCAGGTAGTCGTCCACATTTTCAATAGCACGACGTAGCGCCGATTGTGGCACAAGTTCCTCCGACAGCTTCCCTTGTAGCAAGGACTGCGTTCCTATTCTAAACGCAATCGTGCGTCTCATCAAGTCCATCAGATAAACTACCATGCCCAATCGGTCTTCGTAAATCATAGAATTAAACATATCCTGCAGCGTTAACGCGCGCAAATGGTCGGCGTGCACCTTCAGCCTTTCCCTGAGGTTGTTCGTCGCTATTCTAAAGTCTTCATTGAACGCACCTACGCGTAGACCCAATTTTTGAAGCTGTGAGAAAGTATCCTTGGATTGTTTTGCAATAGTTTCTAAATCAGAGTTGGTTCCCCACAGTTCGTCGCCCATCACCTCAATTAGCCCCCTATTCGCCTCGACATCTCCGGCCGTGGCAGTTCCAAACAAATGGTAGCTTGCCTTTCCTATAAAGTCTAGGAGACCCCGCTTTGACCGATTCTTTGGAGTTTGTTTAATGTATTCGGAATCATCAATTCGAGGCAGCGCTGCTAGTGCTTCTGCCAGTTCCCTAACGTGTGCTGCACTTAGGGATTCTGCGGTTGCGTTCAACCACCTTTCTGTATGCGTCAGTTGGTTACAGGTAGTCCTGTCAATAGTCCGCCCCCGGTTATCAGCGGTCATCCAACACCACTGAGTTGTATTGAGGGAGCGGTACTTTTGAGATTCCTCTCTCGGAACAGTCACTTTGAATCCCTGTAACATGTGTGTTACATCAGCGGTAGACATTAATCTGCCCGGTTTTAATACAACACCATATTGTTCCCTACTTAATGTATCGGCATACATTGCGTTGCCGCCCGTTGCTCGGAGCTTCCGCACGACCCCTTGCATATAGGGTATCGTGGCCAGCCCCGCCACCATCACAATTATCAGCGATAACTTCGCCATAGTGCAGGTTTGTTGACTATTCGATCTCACAACGCTGTGGTCTAACAATGACTTTTATCGGTGGTGACTAGTTGCTTTCGTTCACACATCCACATTTTACCGCACAGTTTTGTACCTTTTTGGGGTATTAATTAGGTATGAACACCCGTATCCGAGGGGTCTATCCGATAAGACCAGTATTTTTGACGTCCGGTGGAGCATCTTCCTGGCTCGGCGGTCTACGTACCGATAAGTCCAGGGGTTCCTCCTGCGGAAACTCTGCCCACAGGTGGGGTCCAGGTAAGTCCTTCACCGTCATCCGGAATGGTGTACCATCCCCCGTCTTAATTGCCACCACTACATGGAAGCGCAGCAGTTCATCGTCCTCCAATAGTTGTTTCATTACTTCTAGCGTTTTTAAAGTAGCATGTATTCGTACTTCCTCCAACACTACTTCCACTCCCTTCTCCTTAGCAACCACTGATGGTTTCTTAACCTCTAGTTGTGTTCTGGTCTTTACTGTCTTAGTCTCTACTTCTTCACTCTCAGGCGTTTCAGAGGTTATTACCTTAGTGTCCGGTAGTTTGTCCTTAGGACTTTTACCCACCTTAGACTTTTTCCTCAGCAATTTGCACTGTCACACTTCACATATTTAGATAAAATGTTTGTTTGTCCTGCTTTCAGAGTTCCGAGGTCACAATGCCTCCACTGATGCCTTACAACGTACAGGCATCTGCTAGGCACAGCCCCAGCGGTGACGTGGTTGTCGGGGCTTCACCGCCCTGCATGTCTCCCGCAGCAACTTCTCCCAACCTGGAAGCAGTTCCAAAGAGGGAGTCGCCCGTCGCTGTACAGGAGGATGATCACACGCTCCCTCCGGAGGTATCCGCGGTTCCCACGAGCCCTCACGACAAAGAGAGTGGCTCTTCGCCGACGAGGGCGGGGCATCGGCCCGCTCTCGGGAGTGATCCCCGTCCCGCCGATGCTTCTTTGGCAGTGGCTGGCCCGTCGAGCGACACTCGGATCTTCGCCTTCGCGCCTCGCAGCCCGGACCTGGATGCCCCCGGTCCGAGTGGTTACTCTTCGCCAATGACCCCTCCAGGGTTCACCTATACCGCAAAGTCAATTAAGGAGACTGTGGATCGGCTGGCGGGGAAGGTTCGCCGCTATCCTCGCGCAGGGAAGGCTCCGGAAAAACCAGTCCCTTGTTTCTGCTCTGCGTCCCCTTCAGCCTTTTGTCCGGCGACCCGCTTCTTCCATCGTCTGCCTTTCAAACTGGGCTAGGTACGCCTTCCTCCGGGCCTCCCGCCACTCCAGAGCCCGATCCCGCTCCCCCCAGTGCCAGGGAGCCGACTCCAGATAGGGAGGTTGAACCAGAGCCTGATGCCTTAGAATGGCCCGCCGGAGATCTTCCCGCACTGATCTCCTCGGAGAGGTCACCGGGGGCGGAGTCCGACTTCGAGGGCGCTCTGGCACGCTTTCCTCTTTTTGGTTGGCTTCTGGATGACCGTCAGCCTCTCTCGGCTGACCTGGATCGCGCTCTAACAGACTCCGTATCGCTGGGAACGTTGCCCTCGGCAGGCGTGGGTCGGAAGCGCTCAATCTCGGCCCCCGATCCACCGTCGGGTGCGGAAGCCCCTGCAGGGAAGCGGCCCCGTCGGAGCTCTCATCCGTCGACATTTGGCAGTCGACGACTCCCCTGTCTTTAGGCCTTCACCTCGTCCGGTTACACCCACATCGCCCCCTTCGGCCGCTCGTCCCGGCAGTCGTTTGGCCTCTTCTCCCAGCGATCCTGAGGCCCCCGTGGCCCCGACCCCGGCGGAGTACTCTTCACCTGCCCAGCATCCGGACGCGGATGTGGTCGTCACTACTCCTGTCTCCCAGGCCACCACAGTGGATTCAGGTCCTATCCCCGCTCCACGTTCTGCCCCCGTTGGTGACTTACTGGGCCGACTCGTGGCGGAGCTTCGTCTGCCGGAACCTCCTTTTGAGCCTTCGTCAGACTCCGTGAGGCCATCCGCAGGTGCTACCAGCAGCACTCCAGACGCACCAGCTTCAGCCTTTTCAGGTTGCAGCATAGAGTTTATTCGTGACCTTCTTCGAATGTACTACGAACTCCGGCGTCTTTTTCAATCGTGGCCGGACGCACCGCCCATGCCCGACTGGTTGTGACTTATCATATGCACTGTCTATACCTCGCACCTTTACGACCAGTTACCGGCTACAGTTAATAATAGTTTCATTCCCCGAGGGTGCTGAGAAAGACCTTTCCCTGGTGAGGCTTTATCTTTCGAATGGACTCCTTGTTATGTCACAGCTGGGTGACGCACTGTCCATCGGACCCCACCCCGAGCACGGGTGGACCATCGGAGGCGCGTTGGGCACAGCAGGGAAAGCACTGTCCCATGCTAAGAACAGTTCCTCAACGCGTCGGTACGTCACTGGCGATATTTCTCCGTCCAACTGATAGAGGGTAGTTAATATCTTAGTCCATTCCCTCTTATCCGCGACGCCTAGTAGTGCGCCCCGCATGCAAGGCGGGCAGCAACACGTCCCATTCGGCCTCACCATGTACCGATGTCGCCCGATGCACTTAGGCATATACGAGAAAGTAAGCACTGTTCCTCGACTACAGTCAAACCTCAGTCCCACTCTCGGCGTTCCTGAGTACCTGAACTGAGTTGCTTCGCGGGATAACACTGGCACATAAACTATATGGAAGTCCTCGTCTAAGTTGAATTGTTCACTAAATGGACACAATAACACTGGTGTGTGGTCGCTTGTTTCATTCTGCCTCAGTACAGGTTGTCCGTCTGCTGTCCATACTCTTCCACTTCCGAACATACTGCGTCATGGTAGTACTCTCATGTTGGATGTCCGTTAGGAGAGGCCGCCCACTATTGTTGAGAGTGGGCAACTCTCGCTCCGCCAAAGTTAAAGTAAAATCCTAATACTAGTTCTGTTATTGAGTACGGGTAGTCTTCCATAGCTGTGGTCTGCTGTCTACGGGAGTCCACTGCGTACTGACCATCCTGCTCGACGGCTGCTTGTTATAAGCACGCTCTGCTCCTGCTCACCGCTTGCTCCCTATTCCATGCAGCGGTGGTGACGTCACCATCCCCGCGGCTTAATGGCTTTACGGGCCTGCTCCCTACCTTAATGGGTTTTACGGGCCCACCCCGTTGTCTCACAGCACTACCCCGTACTGTTTTAAATACATTGGGTGTTTTGTTACTAATTCCTTCTAAACACTGCACGATTAGTTCGAATTCATATATTCCAGTGCGGTCTGTAGATGCGCGTGAACTTGTGTATGGTGCAACAATGCATCTTATATGCAAATATATATATTATATGCATATTCGCCACGCCATTGTCTATCGTCCGTTCCATGATATATATTTTTAGTTTATATGCTTACTTATTTCACGAGAGAGAGTGTTAGTTTGTATTCCTTTTAGGGAAGGCGGATTCAGGATCGCTTCTTCCCGATACGGCCACTTACTTATTCGTCGTTAGCGATTTCTTTATAGTCCACAAGTTTCTTCTGTCGTAGATTGTAGTGAGGATTTCTTGTAGTTTCTGGAATGGGTGGTTCCGTATTTGATTCCGCCGCCACGTTGTTGTGGGACCCTGTCCGTGCCGTTTGCTTCCTGGGTCTTCCCCGTTTACGAGGAACCCTGCCTTTCACTCCGGGCGTCTGTTGGGGTTCGATAGCGTCGTTAGGGACATCTTTGCTAAAGTCGCCCACTATAGTTTCAGGCCGAACCGACGACGGGGGGTCTCGGGGGGCTGTCCTGGCAGCTTTCCCCGACGGCTCTGCGGCAGCAGCGTCCTCACTCGTTCCGGGCTCCTTACTGCTTTCCGGAACGGTCAAGGTTTCATTGTTCAGTGCCCCTTTCTAGCTTATATCGTTCTGGACCAAGGCTTCACCGCCAGCTGTGTTGAAAGCCCCCGTGGTTAGGGCCCCACCTGCGACAGGCTCATGTGTGTCCGTGCCCGGGCTTGCCTGGGGTTGGTCCTGCTGCTGCCGTACAGCGCTTGGTTCATTGGGCACATTATCCTGAGTAATCGGCTTCGATATAACAGGATTCCAGGGGACATACGCGCGTTTTAATTTTGAAACATTTACCAAATGTGGGATTTCTTTTCCCGTAGCCAATGAGATTAGTCTCACTACGTGGTCGGCCTTCACTTCCTCAACCCTATACGGACCCCGGTATCTATTAGAGAACTTTGATACTCTGTTACTCGCGCAGAGCGGATCGTACATATACACTAAGTCCCCAGCGTAGAACACCACTGGGTTGGCTTTCTTATCTATTCTTTTACGCAAATCTTCCTCATACGCATTGATAACATCTTCAGCCATATGTCGGATTAAGGCAAGGTTGTCCCTAATACTTAGGAAAGCTTCATTATCATTTAGGGATGCGGGGCTTTCGTTATGAGTTGGGAATCCCATGCTAACGGGATCCATACCAAACAATAAGGAGTATGGCGCGAAGCCCGAGCGTACACTCACCGTGGACCTTAAATTCCACAGTGCTATGGGGATCAGGTCGGGCCACACACTATGGTCTTCGGATACATAACATGCTATCAGATCTTCCAAACTTTTGTGCATTCGTTCCACACGGGCGTTGCCCGTGGGCATTCGTCCCGTGGTGAACGTTTGTTTGCACCCTACTCTAGTTGTTACTTCATTGAAGAAATCTGACAGGAAGGTCGCTCCCCTATCTGAGTGTAACCTATCTATGCGACCATATCTGCACACAATTTCATGCAGGAAGACCTTCGCAGCGGTGGCAGCGGTGGAGTCCTTGGTGGGAAAGGCTTCCGGCCACCTCGTCAACAGGTCTATGAACGTCATAATGTATTTAGACCCATCTTTTGCTTTAATAAGCGGCCCGATGAAATCACACTGTACCCATTGCCAAGCCCGTTGTGGGCGTTCCCAGGATTTAGCTAAGGCTTTAAAGTGTGGAGTTCTTTTCCATAGTGCACATACAGCGCACGACTTAACATAGTCTACGATATCCTTAAACATATTTATCCAGTAAAATTTTGACGTTATCTTTTGCGTAAGAGCATCTACTCCGATATGTCCTCCAGCCAATATATCATTATGGAGTAAATTTAAAATCTCCAATTTCATGGATTGTGGTACTACTATTCTAGGGATCAGTTGAACGTACTTAACGTTATTCCTTCTCTTAGGAACTGAGAATTTACACAGTACTCCCGGTGAAATCAACCCCATGGTATCTGCCTTCGCTACCACGGTTCTCGCCTGCTCTGGCGACTCAGGCAGCGTATCATTTCTGATATATTCTATCTTTTTTTTTTTTTTTTTTTTTTATTCAGTAAGTTTACAAACATACATTGCTTCGGCTTTGAGGTATCGCCGGTCTTCCAGCTTTGACAGGTTTATAGGTGCAATTTAGTTACAATAACTGGGATTTGCACAAACAATTTGCCAAGTTCGAACATTTCAGTGTGTAATTATCAACATTCAAGGAACAGACGGTACAGGTATGAATACAGTATGAATACAGTACAGTACAACACATGAATAAGGACACATTATACAATTAAATGGAGCAATGAATACTCAAGTTTAAGACATCATTGATCCTCATAGGGGACAGAAAGAGAAGAAAAGAGAGAGTTAAAACAAGTAGAAATTAAACAGTCAACAGGATAATGATAATCTTTGTTGTTAACAACTGTACAACCTAAGTAGGTGCAATTAACCTTTTCTTAATCAACTCCTTAACTCTATGTTTGAAACAACTAGGATCAGTGATACATTGTATGCCTTTAGGTAACTGATTCCATTTTTTGGGGCCAATATAGGTTAAGCATGCCTTAAATTTTTCAGTATTAGGCTTTCTGATTTTAAAGTTAATTTTGTGACTGGCCCTTGTTGCAACCCTGTTTCGAGGTCGCTGCTTTAACAAGCTTTTATCTATTCTTCTCTTAAACATAAATTGCAGCAAATGTAAACTTCTTCTGTATTTCAACTTTTGTAGGTCAGCCTGCTCATGCAAGTTGGCTGAACTTTCATAATTATCAGCATTAAGTGCACACCTTAGACATTTATTCTGCATAGTTTGCAACTTCTTTTTGGTATTTGCACTGAGGGATGACATAAAAATGTCACCATATTCTAGTATTGGCAGTATCATGTTTTTGTATACCATTAACGCAGCTTTTTTGGTAAGGAATTTCCTCATTCTCCGTAATTGGGTGATCTTATTTTTTAGACACTTGATAACCCTTTGAGCATGAGCCTCATAATTTAGTTGGCTGTCCAGTAAAATCCCTAAGTAGTTATAGTTATGAACTCTGTCGATAGCTTGTGCATTTATCTTTAATTCGACAGAGCTAACATCATTTTTAGCTAAAGTTGTTTTGCTACCAAAAATCATGAATTTAGTTTTTTTGATGTTGATGAATATGCCATATTGATTACACCATTTATTGAGGGCGTTGAGATCTTTTTGCATTTTAAGTTGAGCACTGGCTAAGCTAGCTCCAACAGAGTATATAACAGTATCATCAGCATAAAGGGCAATTTGATTGTTTTTGATGACTTTTGTTATATCATTGGCATAGATGATATATAGCAATGGACCAATGATAGAGCCTTGGGGAACTCCTTGTTTAATTTCTAATTTTTCAGATAAATTATTATTTGCTAAAACTCTTTGATGCCTGTCTGTGAGGTAATTCTCTAACCATCGTACAGTGGGGGCATCTAGGTTTAACGTTTTGATTTTATCAATTAATAGATTGTGCTGCACACAATCAAAGGCCTTCTTAAAATCAATAAAAGTGACTAGTGTGGGATGACGTTTATCCATGTTGACATTAATTTGACTAGTTAATTGATACAAGGCATCAAGCGTTGACCTTTCCTTTCTAAACCCATGTTGCTTTGGTGATAGTAAGTTTTGGTGTTCAATATAGTTTGTTAGCTTGGCATGTACTAATTTTTCCATCAACTTTCCTGGCTGAGGTAACAGAGAAATGGGTCTGTAATTCGAGACGGAAGACAGGTTACCACATTTTGGTATTGGTATCACTACTGCATCTTTCCATTGTGCTGGAAAAATACATTTATCTATAGACATGTTGAAAATATGCGTCAATTGTTTTAATAGTATTTTTAAGATAGGTTTCAGTGTTGCATTATTTATATTATTAAGCGCAGACGATTTTTTAGTTTCAATATTTTTTATAACCTCATACACTTCATCTTGTGTAAAGTGAGAAAGTGACCAGAGGTTGAACTGTGGCTTATTGATATTACTCTGCACTGTATATATTTTGCTGGGCCGTTTATTTTTTTTGGTCATTTTAGCTGGGTGGATAGCCATGAAATTACCTACATTTACAAAGAACTGGTTTATGAAGTCAGCTGTGTGTGAATCTGGGACCTCAGATTGATCAGTATCATCCACTAATTTAATTTGATTGCAGGGATTTTGTCTTGCCCGATGGATATATGTTTTTTAATTCCCTCCAGAATTTAGTACTATCTTTAGCTGATTCATCAAGTCTTTGCATTACAAAGTCTGCTTTAGCTTTGCGTATATTTCTGTTAGTTGTATTTCTAAGATGTTTAGCAATATTCCAATCATCCAGGTTGTTGGTTTTTTTGGCTTTACGATAAAAATAGTTTCTGTCTTTAATTTGTTCTAATAGATTGAAATTGATCCATTCTGGTCTGTAATTCTTAATTTTTGTCTTACGTACTGGGCAAACTGCGTCTAGTTCTTTATTAATAATTCTGAGCATAAATTCCCATGCTAAGTCTGGGCTATCTAGGGTGTATAAGTGTTCCCAGTTAGCAGCTTCTAGCTTTGTTAATAGAGACTCCAGGTCAAGGTCTTTATAGGACCTTCCCAAGAATTCAGCTGTTGGCTTCATGTTTCTTTGTTTTTTCTTGATTGTAAAGACAGGCTGATGGTCGCTTAAAAAGGTGCTAATGGAGCCACTATCTGCAATGTGTGAGGCATTTGTTAAAATCAGGTCTAGGAGCGTCTTAGACTTATTGGTGTTTCGAGTAGTTTCAGTTATTAGCTGTCTGAGACCATTGGAATTTTCCAAGAAGAATAGTTTTTTGTAATCTGGGGAGAGGGAATTCTTATAGTTTACATTTAAATCTCCCATTATAAAGACATCAAATTTGCTCAGATTTATAGTTTTAAGCTTATCATTTATGTATTCAATGGCTAGGTCTAGGTTACCATTGGGCGGCCTGTACAAGTTACAGACAATGATATCTTTAGTGTGCTGCCTTTCAACTTTAAGCCATTGAGCCTCAATATGGATGTCACATACATTTAAGTTTGTTAGCTGGGTGATTCCAGTTGTTGTTTGGCTATTGACATAAGTTAGTAAACCACCCCCTCTTGACTTTTTAGTTAATGCAGCCGACCTGTCCTGTCTGAATGCCCTGTAACCTTTGATATTTATCAAGTCTGTCGAATATGCTTCATTCAGCCAGGTTTCTGAGATTGTTATAATGTCTATTCTAGGTGTATGCATGATCAGACGCAGTTGATCAATTTTCTTCAACAAGCTGCGGACATTTCCCTGCACTCTTTATCCTTAGCTTGTTCAGCAATCAATGCTGAGAAATCTATTTCAGTTTGGATAGTATTCATGGCCATTGGTTCGCATCCCACCTCCGGTTCAAACTCAGACATGGGTCGGTTGGTCTCTTCCTCTTGTACCCTTGATAGATAGTCGGGTAGGTAATGAGTGGCCCCCGGTTCATGTACTATCTCAAAATCAAAATCAGTTAATGCTAAGGCCCATCGTTTTAATCTGGTGGAGGGAGCCTTATATGCGTTCTGTAATAAGGGAACCAACGGTTTATGGTCAGTGACTATTGTTACTTTCGCTCCCTGCAGCATGTCTTCGTAGTTCTTTAATGCCTTTACTACTGCTAATGCTTCCTTCTCGGTAACTGTATAGTTCAGCTCGGCCACTCTCAGTGCGCTACCCCAAAACGCTATCGGGCGATACAGCTCTTTCCGCCGATGGCAAATGGCGGCGCCGCACGCTGAGTCCGATGCGTCAGTCAACACATAGAAGTGTCCTCCGATCTCCGGATGGATCAGGAGCGGCGGGGTTGTTAAACTTTCCTTAATTTTCTGAAATGCTTTTTCACATTCATCAGTCCAGTTAAAAGGTGTTCCTATTTTTAGCAACCCATTAAGAGGTACACTAATCTCCGCGAATTTTGGCACGAAAGACCTATAGTAATTACAGAGTCCCAGAAAGGATTTAACTGTCTTAACGTTGTGGGGCCGTTTGAAAGCCTTGACTCTATCGACTATTTGAGGTTGTGTTCTCAGCCCCTCAGCATTCACCTTATGCCCGAGGAAGTTAATCTCAGCTTTACACCACTCACATTTAGATGGCTTCAGTTTGAGTCCCGCTCTCCTTAGAGCCTGCAATACTAATTCCACACTATGCAGGTGTTCTTCAAACGTGGAATCATAGACGATTACGTCGTCTAAATATGCTAAGCATACTCGGGGTACCAATCCTTTCAGTGCTATTGCCATAACCTTAGTAAACTGCCACGGCGCCCCTACCAGGCCAAACGGTACTCGTTTGTACTGGTATACCCCCATGGGGGTCTCGAAGGCCGTGTACTTTCGCGAACCTGGTTCTATCATGCATTGGTGGTACCCACTGAGGAGGTCCAGCGCCGACCAAATAGTCGGTCGCTTATAGGCCATGTAAAGAAATAACAATCGAGCCGTTGGCATTGGAAATTTGTCTTTAAAGGTAATCATATTTAACATTCCAAAATCAGTACATAACCGCGGCTTTCCGTCTTTTTTCTGAACCACCACAAGCGGGCTCCTCCATGCTGATTCGCTTGGCTCAATTACCCCTAACTGTATGAGTTGTTTCACCTGCTCGTCTATGATATCCATCTTTTGTGGTGAATACCGATATGGTCTCGAGGCTATAATGCCTGCCCCTTCATTTACCTTAATTTCCATCGGAGCAATTTCACACTGGCCCAATTCCGTAATATCAAAAGCTAAGGTTTCCCTATTACGCCTCAACATATCGCGGAACCTATTCTTTTGTTTCGTTGTGAGGCACGACTGCGATAGGTCTATACTCTCTATTTTGTCAACTTCGGCCTTTGTTTTGCTCGGCGGATCGCTGCTCGTGGTGTACATAACGACCTCTTCCATGACTCTCATGGCCATGCTAGTCAGACCGCGGGGTGTTTTCCTATCAGCCATGCGTTTAGGGTCTAGGAATCGTCTCGCCTGCTCCTCTTCGCCCGGCGCGACTCTCCCTTGCTCACAAAACGCCAATACATCATCGGGGGTAACTCTTAGTGGTTTATCTAAAGGGTTTAGTATCTTCAACCACCATTGCCTACCTTCCAGATTCACTCCTCCCTCTACAACAACAGGAGCTGTCACCGAGGGTTCGCAGTAAACCGCATGGCCCTTCGGCACCTTGTCTGGGTACCAACTCACTACCGGTATGATTCTCTCTGTACTTGGCATTATCTCCAAGCTTTCTATACTAGATATTGGATTCCCACAAAACACTTTTACTGATGGTCCCGGTAATGCGACATCTGTCCTCAGGGCCATTAGTAAGTTTCTTCCTATTACCATGTCATGGCATAAGGTGTCTACGACATGGAAGTCAAAGAATACCCTCAATCCCCCGATCTTAATCTCGAGTCTTGTTGTTTCTAGAATGTATTGTTTCGAATTATTGGCCAGATTTACTCTAGTGTTTGCACAATGAAATACGTCATGTATGCAGGCTGAGTCTAGCTGTTCCCTAAACTGTTTTGATATAAAGCAATCACTCGCTCCAGTATCTACTAAGGCCTTTATTTTCTTTTTACTTAACTCTACTCCTAGTAAAACTGGATAATTATTATTTGTCTTCGGTCCGTCCGCCAAATACAACTCAGCTTCTACTGGCGCGGCGGACCTCCTTCCCAGTTTCCCGGCTTCGCCTGATTCTCCGAGCGGCGAGACGAGCGCAGGCCTGCCGCCGCTCTGGCGGCTTGGCGTATGTCCGTCAGCCTCGCCTGTAGCCAGGCGCAGGAATCAGTAGTATGCGTCCTACTTTCATGTATCTTACAATATTTACTTCCATATCCTCTATTGTAATAATTTCCTTCTTGGAAATTTCCCTTCCTTTCATAACTCCCATAGTTAGGCACTTTAGTGTCGTCCCTAAAGGACACCCTTGATCTCGCGAATGCCACTGGACTGGGGGTATTACTCCTAACCTGTGGAATCTGGGACCTATTTTGCTCTCTCCTGGGGTTTTGACTCGACTGCCAAGATCTTGCTTGCCAGTCCCTCCTCTGAGGACCCGGACTATACCTTCCTATACTATTCCGGTCCAATCCACCTTCTTTTCTCACACTTTCCCCCTTTTCCTGATTGTTTTCGGTCACGTTCCACAATCGGGTTTCATTAAGTGCCGCTATCAAATTGTCGAACTTGCTGACAAGTAATCTTTCACCCCCATCCAGTGTGTCTTTTCTGTTGTCTTCCCCTTTAGTGGTGTTAGCTACAGCTAATGACTTACTTCCTTTTCTTCCCTTCTCTAATGATTCTAACCGTGTTGCCGCTTGCACTGCGTTATCAAATCCTTCGGGGTTTATAATTGCCACTTGTTTCGCGATAGACGGCAGTAATCCGTCAATGAATACCGCTAGGATAACACTATCCTCTACTCCGGCCAAGAATTGCTGTTGTCTTAAACTCCCCGCGAACTCTATTACCGTCTGGTCATGAGTTTGTTTCATATTGACAATATCTTTGTATTTCTGCCACGATGGTCTCTTGTCCCCAAAGATGGCAATCATGGCTTCCTTAAGATGAGCTACTGAATCTTTCTTACTGTCTTCTATCGTATTCACCCAATCCCTGGCTTTATCTTTTAGCCCGTGCAATATCATGACTAGCGTTTTCGCTTCGTCCCAGCCGTAAATCTTAGCCATGTTTGTTATGCCCGCAAAATATTGGTCTACCCTTTCACCGGTCTTACCCGCGAATTCAGGGAGTTTCAGGCTCGGACCACCCCTATCCGCCATGGTAAAGAGTTGGCGGTTTATTATTTTATCTGAATTATCCGGATTTTCGCGCGCGTTAGCTGTCCCCGGTCTTGGTGTTAAGAACGGGTCAACCACTATATCCCTGCCCTTTCTTGGTTTCGCACCCTCACTAAATGCTTTTACGCGTTCCTCAAGTCGTTTTAGGGCTCCACTCGTTGCGGCAGCTACTCCGGTGGTTGGGGTAGTGGTGTTCGGTAAGGATACCCCTATGACTCGTTCTGTAGTTTTACGACAAGAGGATGCTGGACTTTCAACGTGCCCCCAGTCTTCCTCCTCCGTCGACGAGGTATCCCCTTCACCTCCGGGTTTGTACAAAGATCCCGGGAGCTTCGGGGCGGTAACCTCCCAACCTGTCAGGTCTAACAAATCCTCTCCAGACGATTGTTCCGTTGACGTGGACTGGCTTTCCTGCTCCGTCAGAATTGGTTTGAGAGTCTCCTCTCTCCTTCTACCTCGTGGTGACTCTTGTTGTACTGTCTGTCCTACCTTAGGTGTTGTCTTTCCCTCTTTTTGAGCTTGGTATTTAACTCCTAGCTGGCACTGTACAAATGTTCCTCTGCCTCTCAGTTGGTATCCTTGTGGCCACTCCACTCGTGCTGCTCCCGTTGCAACTGTCGGTTGATCAGGCCGACTGCTGCTTTCTCTCAGTTCATCCGTGCCGGGCTCCTGCTCGGCTCCCGAGGGCGGCCTAGCTCCAGAGGCAGGGCCAGGAAACATGTGGGCGCATCACTTCACAATCCACCCCTCGTTATTCGGGTTTTTCTCCACCAATTGAACGCTATTGTTTATTTTGGGTGTTAGTTATCGCTTCCGTGCATTATCAAAGATGAGTAATGTAACTGGTATCGTCTTTACTGGGAGGGCTAGTCGAGTGGCGAGCGAGTCCACCGTATGGGCGCTCAATCCATAACATGAACAACGTTTAGCAGTGCGGTAAGTTTATTGGTGGTTATAGTGAAGCGTACAGCTGCTCGTGAAGGCAATGATCCACGGTATTACGGTTCAGTATGAGGGATGCAAGTTTCCTCCGTAAAGTCCGCTTGCTCTCGCCTCCGGCCGTCTCATAAAGGCTTAGTATAAGTCACCAGATGTCTCACGATTGTATGGCTATCCGAACCCCTTCCGAATCTCCCGATTCGTTTGATCCAAGTGCTACTGTTCTCTCTGCCCCGACTCTCCTACACTCTCGGTTATAAGGCAGTCTAATATTGATTTTTCCCAGGGCCTCAGTGCTTGCGGGAAAGTGTGTCCCGATGATTATTGTCGTCAGGTATACCAACACTTGCCAGCGGCACCGGCCATTATATGTCTATATACGTTTTGTAACCTAAGTAATTTGGAAGAATTCTTTATATGTATATTCATCTGGTGACTCTCACACTAATTCACTAGACATGCACAAAGCAAACGTTAACTTCTACCTTTGTGCAGTCTAACTTGCAACCAACATTTGCAAAATAATTATTCATATAAATAGGACTTTGAGATGGGCTTACTACTTCTCCATCATCATCCTGTATACAAAATTCTGCACTTTCATGGGAATCAGTAGACCTTAATAAAGAGTTTAAATTTCTCCAGAATATTTTTGGATTGTCCTTGCCATTAGTTAGCAACTGTTCTACATATTCCTGTTTGGCACCTAAAATGCGCTGATTAACCAATGATTTACAACATTTAAGATGTACTACATTTTGGCTATTATTGTTCAAAGTACCCTGTTTCATAGGTGGTTTTCATTACACCCAGTCAGAATTCCTTGGATCCACTAGAAGTTTATGTCCCACCAACTTGAGACTTGGAATATACATTTTAGACTAGTTGAACTACAAAATACTCTAGAATCATGCTTTAAAAATGGAAACTTTAATCATGCCGGCCTTATAAAGATAGAGTACGATTCCAGTAAATCTGCATCTGAAAATGAAAAACTTAAGCTAGAGGGCAAGCTCAAACAGTCACAATACCTGTTCTAGAAGGCTGAATGGAAGTCACAATGACTCGTAAAGAGTCTATGGGAATGGTCAAGCGTATTTCAGCCTGTTTTGCCATAAAATAATAAGTGTCATAGTTCCAGGTAAGTTGAATAAAAGTTCCATAAAGTTGAAACATCATAAAACGTCTTTGTCATTAAACTGGGAGTCTAAAACAACCCCAAAGGCACAAAAGTACCAATTAAATAGAAAATAAGAACTATATACAGGTATGTTCTAGTCTATGATTCTAGTTGCTAGAGGATGTAGACCGACCACGGCCCCGCCCCCGACTTTGGTTTCGTTTACGTTTGGATGGGGGAGTGACCTCTGGGAAAGTGTCTGAGTCTGAGTCTGTGTCCATTTCACGCCACATTTGGGCTTCTGTCTCTGTGTCTGAGGCCTCTGAGCCCAAGTCCAGGGTTTGCCCTCGACCCCGACCTCGACCTCGACCCCGACCTCGACCCCGACCTCGGCCTCGCCCCCAACCTCCCCCCCTTCCTCTACCACGTCCCCGTCCTCGCCCCTCCTCCCCCTCCTCCTCCTCCTCCCCTGCATCTCCACCTCCACCTGCTCCTGAGGGCCCTGCACCTGCATCTAGTGATGGGTCCCGCCACCTCGGTGCCTCTGCTGCAGGCTCAGGTTCCATGGGCTTGGGGCACGTAATGTCTTTGCTTTCCTCTGTGCAGAAGTCTCTGATGTTTTTGAAGAGGTACCACTGTCGACGAAGGGGAAGCCCAGGGGAAGGTGTGACCAGTGGTGGGACCTTAGGGACGGCTCCAGGGTCCACAGTGAGCACGTCCACTTCTTCCGGCTCAGAGTCAATGTACTGTCAGACGGTTACCTTCCCAGGGCTGTTTGATGAAAAGATAAAGTGGTGATACTGCTTGATCCCTTTTATTGGCCGGGTGAACGGGGTCAGGAAGGCCAGTTATAGGTTGGGACATAGACGTCCCTATCTTCTGACCCACACAGCTGAGGGATGTTGACTTCTTTTTGGGTGATGTCCCGGACCGTCTTGGCCAGGTCAGCAAGGCAGGACACCTCGGCATGGCGGAACCGCTGCCCGAGGAGACCGAAGCACCAGGTGGGGGCAAACTTAGTGTGGCCAGTTATAAGAAAGTTCAAAGTGATCTGCTTATGCAGACCAGTCAGGACCCGCCACATGAGATAGCCAATCACTTATTTGTTCTTGTTTTGCCCACTGCAGTTGTCACAGTGGAGGTCGAGAAGCCGTTCACTGAGGGAGTAGTTGGCAAAGTAGTGGTGGAGGTAGGAGATGACAGCGTTTGAACCCTTGCTGCCACAGTGGGACTCATCAATAAGATAGCTTACTTGACGGGGGATGGTTTCAGCACACACGCCAAAGATGCCTAGTTTGTGTGGGGTGAGGAAGTAGAGGGGTCCTGTCTGCATGGGGCAGGAGGGAAGATGAACCTGCTGTGTGTAGTCGAAAGATACATGCATCAGGATGTCAGAGGAGCAGGGAGTGTGTGGCCCGAGCGCCGGGCAGCCTGCCTCGGCATACGCCGGCTTGGCAGCGGTAGTCAGTTCCTGGTAGAACTCCCTTTCCTTGGCCACCACATCCAGGTGCTTCTGCTGCTTCTTTAACTTTGCCTGCTTAACTACTTCGGGGAGGTTAGAGGAGTAGGAGATGTCATGGTTGTTCCTCTGACACTCCCAGCACAGGTCAGTCATGGGGCGAGAACACACAATACGGGGTAGCAACTGGTGCCAGAGGTTACGGAAGGTGGTTAAGGCAACCTGACGGTGGGCCTCCCAGATTGCCTTTAGATAAAGTTTATGCACATCTACCTTCCTTGTGCTGGAGGGGAGGAGGAGGATGTCGTCGCGTTTGTGTGTGGAGACTTGGCTGGGGAGGACAAGGGCATAGGTTTTGGCGTAGAAGTTGATGAAGTCGACCACGCGGCGGACATCTTCGAGGTCGAGGGAGTGGGTGTTGGCCTTGCGTCCCCCGGACTTCTTGGTACGGGGTACAACCCCGTTCTCCCTATACCACTGGCTGATGGCGGTCATCTTGTTGATACTGCAGCTGAAAAACAAGAACACACAACTTACAACTGGGAATGGAATAAGGTTGGACATAGCAGGTTTGGTTACATAAAATATTATGTACATGTTAATAAGTTACAGCAGAACACAGGTTTAGGAACTACTTAGACAGAGAATGTTAGCTGCAGAGATGAATAATTACCTGTGGAGAAAGAGCAGGGTGTCCCGGCAGACCTTCCTGCCCCCGACCGTGTAGTGGCTGCGTTGATGCTGCCTCTCACCCTTGCCCCTTTTCCCCTTCTTCCAGGTCGACAACCCTGCCGTTGTACATCCTGTTGTAAGACCCAACAGGAGCATGTCCTTCTCCCCTGGAATGGAAATCTGACACAGAACTTTAGTGATGTATGAGTGACAGACTTTGGGGGGGGGGGAAAGTTTAAGAAAGTTTAAGAACTCTACTCTAGGGTCTACTCCCGAGGTCACTGAGGTTACTTGACCTAAAATCTAATGTCAATTCCACAGAGGTAAAGTACAGCCTCTAGGCGGTCCTACAGGTATTATAGATGACTAACTCTCTGTATTTAAGACTATTAATAGCATGGTCATTGGCCGCACCTGGAGTCAGCTGGGCGACCTCCTGCCGTTTGTCAAGACACTCCGCCGTTGAGAACTGGACAGAACATGAGGTGTCGTTGTGGTACTTACACGAGCACCTAAACATGACGAAAGTCGACATTAATGTCAAAGATACGTCAGGGCACCCCTATAGATTGAATTAGGTTCATTAGATGGCCGCAAAGAACTTTTAATTAGGCGTGAGAGAGCATAACGGTCAACGCCGTCCATCGTTCAAGTGTGAGACGCCATTAACTAGGTCACTGCGTCATACTTTCAGTAATTGTTGATTTTGAACATAAAGACAGATAGAAACATGAAAATAATTACGGTATATCTTAGAAAACATGTTTGGGCAAATTTTGATGGCAGGACAGGTCTAACGGTTTGGTATTTATATGGATTTTCAAACGTCACAACTCGGGCAATTTCGATTGCAAGTCGCAAACAAGCATGGCCTACCTAAATTTTTGGCAACTGTCAGTCTCCTCCTGCAGCAGTTGTTCCGTTGGATCAGGGATAATCAGGGGCTCATCCTCGTCCTCCGGAGGATCCTCGGGCCCCTCCAAAGCCTCTATGTCCTTTTCAGACAGGGTAGCATCCTCCTCCCCCTCCGATAAGTCCCCATCGTCCTCGGCAAAGACGAAGTAATCCTCCATGCCATTGATCGTCGTTGGACCTTTAAATTTCATAAACAATCGTGCTTCCGGCACGCCAAGGGCGTCTTAGCCAATCAGAGTGCTCGGACCACAACACATGACCTCCTTGATAACGATTGTTTACGGCGACGGCTTTCACGATCCGCCTTCTGATTGGTCCATCCTCGTCCCAATTTAAAATCCGATGATACCATTGGCTAGAGGAGGTCCCGCGCTTTTCGGCGGTACCAAAAGTTCTTGGGTTATCGACTCCTAAAAGTGGCTCGCAAGTCGGCAAAGTAGATAAAAATCGGTGTCTCAGGAGCAGAAGAATGACTTTGGGGGCCATTATAACACACTTAGAATGTTAATTTCATCAAAATATTTTGGGAAATGATAGTCCTGATATAAAAGATTAAGAAAATTCAAAAAAGTCATTTTCGATGGTGGGGCCGATTTCAGACTTCAGAGGCCAATATCTCAGTTTGACCGCGTGTGATTTGCGACTCATTTTGTCGAATCGGGTCACATATGCAAACTCGGTATCTCAATGTCCCTTTTAATGAAAGAACAGTTTACCTCTTGCTTAACATATATTGCATGTTCATTACCAATATAACATGCTAAACCACCTCCTCTTCTTTTTTCAACCCCATTCAAGTATCCATTACACCTTTCTAATCTAAATAATGCCTTACCACTTATGCCTATCATATCATCAGTATATAAGTCATGTAGCCATGTCTCAGTTAAGCAGAGTATATCCGTATGTTGATTTAATATTTCTAGCCGAATTATTTTATTGTACAGGCTCATAGTGTTGTACTAATTTCAGACCTTTAGAAGTCATAGTATTCATATATCGTTCAGCGTATTATCCCAATCAGGTAGATGGCAATACTCAATAACTATACTGATACACTGAATTGATTGATACAGTGTAGGCATATACCTATTACTAAACCAAACAAACAAAATACAATGTGCATGATCACCTCCGCATTTCATATTGGAGAGATGATCTATATACTACCCACTCACTTATGGAGGGAGAATATATATGCCAATGGAAACTGTGACAATTAATGGGTAATTTTAACATTATATCAAAATTGAATCCATAATTATATCATTGGAAGGGGGCTCCATGTAGCATTTAGCCATTCAGTTCATATGGCTAAATTAGCAATATATACAACCAAGAAAACAAGCTATGGCGCCCTCAGTTAAGGACATTATCAGCCGTTACTATATACAGATGATTTTAATATTCGGATAAACGTTCTGTCCTTCATCCTAAGTTAAGGATGCTATTTGACGCGATATGATATGATATGATATCCGGAGGGGGCGTCAACTATAATATATATATATACATGTATGTATTATCCAAGGCACATCAATGCCAATAATGTGATATAAATGGCATCGAAAGTTAACGTATAACAGTTAATTTGATGAGTAATAATTCACTTCCCTGTTGTTCCATATTAATCGGGAGTGGTACTCTGCAACATGACGCTGGGCATTCACAGAAGGATGACAACCCTCCCACAGTCGAGTGTACAGGTGTGTGTATCTCTGCGTGTGTATATCTCCTCTGCAGTGCTGCCACAGGCAGAAAAAGCCCCTATGTGAACACTTGTCCAAGTGTGAACACTGGTCCTAGTGTTGTCTCACCTGCTGTTGACACTGCTTATAGCCATCAATAGGCTTACTTTATTACTTGAATCCCTTTCAGTAACTTAGTTTTATATTCACTGTAATTAAATACAGTCTGGTGACCATTCTCCTTTCTTAAAGTTATTCAGCTTTACCTTGGTTCTGTACAAAAACCTTGATTCTGTACTAAAACAACTATGTTAAGATTTTTGTGTCTCTTGTTGCTAGCAGAAATCTTTATCAGATGTTCCCTATATGTGGAGCTTCTTTTGTACTGTTTTTCAATTATGAAATTACACATTTATGTTAAGGATTGACATCAGTGGTTGGGGCGCAATTCACATTTTGGCCTGTATCTCAGTGCCTATGTTAGGTATAATGATGAAATAAACACCATCTGAAATGTCTAATTTTTCTCTATTCTGTGATATAACTTATTAGATAAAAATTTGACTGGATATGAATTAAAAACCTATGTTTCAACTTTTATCTTTTGCACAAGAATTACTTACCAGAGATGCAGATGCAGAGAAGGGTGTCTCAGATTTTTTATTTAGGCTTTAGTTTTTATTTTATGCAAAATAAACCTGGGAAACTTAGAGATACTTTTTTTTCTATTCTTTTGCATTTTATTTTTTAAGCATACAAAATTTCAAATGCCTATGCCAAATGGTGACTGAGAAATGATTGTTCAAAAAATAAAAGTGAAAAAATTTACTTTTGTCTTTACAGACACATAACTTGAAAACCCTTTAATACTTTATCATATCTTATATCATTAGATAGAATATAAACTAAGCATTTGAACTAAACATATCACACCAATGTGGATGCAGAGATTCTTTATGAAAAATGCAACAGATCTGAGTATCAGGAATCATGGCCCAACCACAGGTGTCAATCCTTAAATGAGTCTGGAATAAAGTTTGGTTCTGTACTAACATAAGAAGACCCGCGGGGGTCGTCAGAGGGTGTCTGTATGACCACTGGGGATTGTACTGTACTGACGCGGGTGTCAATCTAGATACGCAGTAGTTATCTTAGCTAGTTGTTTGTAAGTAACTAGACCCATACTAAGATAGACTCTCTGACTAATGCGCAGCTGCGGCGTGATTGGAGAGTAGATAGATGATGTCATGGAATGAGGCAAATAAGATATGTAGCTGGGTACCTGTACTCTTTAGAGTGATTCAAGTGGCTCCTGAAGGCACCTCCAAAAAATGGGATAACACTTGGGCATGTCAGCACAGAGATAGATAGGTGACTTGAGATAGGAGTACTGGTTTGTGAGGAGCTCAGTGGTGCATATCATCGTATTTGGACTTAATAAACATTGACCCTTCATACGAGTGTTCTCTGTCATCCATGAATTAGCAACTAGGTTCTTCTTCATAAGAAGATGGAAGACTGCGATTGGCAATGGCTGTATTGGAATATCTCACATGGAGGCTTAGTAAAAGTAGACTAATCTTTCATGCGTAAAGTAAACCCGATAGTTCAATACTAGGCATGAAAAATACACTCTATTAACCTGACATGCGCGATACAATGCCTACAATTAGTATATTACTTCATGCGTCCCTAGCTATTAAGGGTCAAGGCTAGAAACAAAAAAAAGTATTATCTATGGATATGCCTTACATAGTTGTGTAACTCAAAACCAGGTGTTCTGACTATAAAACCTGGAAAAGTGTGTTTGTATTGCACCTTTTGTTGTAGACAGAAAACGCATTAAATGTTGTAGTTCATGTATAACATTGTTTTAGTCTGTAGTGTAAATGACATGTGTACAATGTATCTGACCTATGCGTCAAGCAGTGATTCTCAATAGTCAAGAAAAAGTATTATTAAATATATTGTGCGATGTACCCTCTTTTTAAAAACATATGCTTATAGTATGCAAAAATGGTCCACTTGATGCTTTTCCATACAAACCTAAGATTCCCCCCATGAGATAAAGAGCACCAACACTGTGCGACGTCTACACCTCTCCAGAGGGGGTGGGGCTTACCGCACCCTGACAGCGTAATAAAGCATCATACGGCTTTAGCCTGCGTAAATCTTCAAGCTGATGTCTTGGAGACCTAGATATCATAGGAAGGCTATGTTAAATCTTCACTGTACATTTGGTTTGAGATTGCCAACAGGTCCAAAATCTGAATCTGGTACTGGCGTTTTCCACTAAAGTTCAATGGCGCCCTCTGCCTAAATGACCAATATATCACTCCAGGCTTGACCGGAGACAACAGCATTGAGAGCGATGCCAGAGAACAAATAGAGAAAAAGAAAGTAACGCACATATTCTTATTTTGGTACTTTATTTACGACCATGTTTATTCAAGTTTAAGGCCTATTTTGCTGGAAGACCTTTTAGATACTGACCTGCTTCTGTAATTAACTTCGGGGCACCAAAATGTGCCTAACATTGACAAGCACCACTGGTTTCCTGCAAACAGTGACAATGTGAATTGCTCGAAATGTGCAGAAATTACATGGGGATATTGGTTATACATAATATACGACAGAGACAGGTAGAGCTTTTTGAAAAGATGGGGGTGCACTAATAGAAAGGGGGGGCGGTCCCCTATTTCCAAAATTATACATTAAACAAATTTAAATTTACCCCAAAAAGGTGGGACGCGCGCCCCCTCAAAATCCGCCACTATATGAGATAAACCATACAGGGCTACGATTCTGACATACCAATTTATATTACAGATCACTATAGGCCTCAAAGCAGGCATCATGAAAACAAAGGTCCCTTTAAAAGGTTACAATTTAAAGAAAGCCATTGGAAACCAGTTTTAAATAATATGCGAACATTTTTAAAAAAAAAACTATATCAGCAACAATCCCTCTTTTTAAAACCTCTATTTCTGAGAATATTCTTTTTTTCTTTTACTACACTTAGGTCAGAATTTCTTGGAATGCAAAAATGGCACACTCATCATAGATTTAAACGAGCCATATTGACAATGAAATGCACCATTTTTCAGAGAGCCATGATAACTTCATGTGTTCAGTCCAGATTCTTCATGGATTTGTCATACTTGTTATACATTTCTACACTTATCTGTCACTTGAATTGAAAAAAAGTTTTAAAAGAGTGCTGAGAGGAAAATAAAGGTTTTAAATGTCCCAGAGGCAAAAGTAAGGTTTTAAAGGTCCCACTTTGAGGCATGGATAAAATAAGGTAGGGGAGTTTTGTCCACCTAACACACTGGGCTAATATCTCTCATAAGGCCCAGTAGAAGAAGGGACACATTTTACAAGACCATATCAATCAGCCCTCAGCTCAGAGCTGTATTCCCATGGACTCAAAAGTGGGAGACAGCCAATGAGAGGGCAGATGGCCAATTGTCTGGAAGTAACAGTGATGAACAGGAATCAAGGCCTCAGGCCCACTAAAGGTAATTGTCACAAATAAGGAACAAGGCCAAAAACAAAAGAAATAGCTTGTGTCCTCCATGGAAGTCCTTTATGGCTTTGCCCTAATTTTACAGCAGTATCTATGACTAATATCATATTGTTACTCCTAACATTAAGATGGCGGTGCATGGTGACCTACAGTTCATTATGAACATAGCAATACTTTAAACGGGTAAAATATACCAGCTTTATATTTGCCTAATATAACAAGAAGCAAAAGAGCTACAAAGTTTCGCTCATGCATGAGCGATGGTCATCCCTCAATTAACTAAAGCATGCATCAAAAACATTATAACCTATCACCCCCACCAGGACTCCTCTCCCCAAGTACACTCTTGCTAATACTGGTAAGCTTTAAGGGCTATGAGCACTGACCACCACCACTCCTGCTGTCACACACAGCTCAGGGAAGGGTTTAGGAAAGGGCTACTACTTGGTCCCTGCAAGTACTGAGTGACCTATCACTCACCCACCTAGATCTGCCCAGCTTCAGGTGACAGTGGAGGTCCTAATGTGGAGGGGTGGGGCTGTTTGCCTCAAGTAGTGGTTATGTAACCCACTACTGGTTTCTCACACTGCTTGACCTTGGAGGACAATTCCCTTCAACTCGGGAATATGACATTATGTAACCAGTCATTAATAACAAAGAGAATTGAATGACAAAGACATGACTGATTGAGGGAGTCCCCACCAATAGCTACAAAACTATATAGATATAACTAGGGACTCCCAAAAAGCAAGGGACATTTGAGCATATTTTTTCAAAGTTTGACCAAACCAGAACAAGAAGCAAAATAGCTACAAAGTCTCACTCATACATGAGCGATGGTCATCCCTCCGTAAACTGAAGGCCCTTCTAATACCAGAAGGCTATGTGTAATATGGGTTATAGGTGCTGACCAGCACCATCACCACTCAGGACTGCTGTCACACATAGCTCAGGGAGGGGTTTAAGAAAGGGCTACTACTATAGGTCCATGCATGCACTGCCATACACCTAGTACTGAGTGACCTGTCACTCACCCACCTAGACTGGCACACTAGCAGGTGACAGTGGCAGTCCTAATTTGAAGGGGTGAGGGCTGTTTAGCTCAGGCATTGGTTATGTAACCTATAGTACTTCTAGCTTCTTAAACTGCCTGATTCTAACAACAATTGGAGGACAATGCTCTTTCAACTGCAGAGCATGAGATTGTGTAACCAGTCATTGAGAACAAAGAGAATTAAATGGCTAAAGACATGACTGATTGGGGGAGTCCCCACCTTTAGCTACAATATTATATAGATATAGCTAGGGACTCCCAAAAATCATACAAACAAACCGCTGTTTAAAAGGCCAGCAGGGAATAAAGAAGATATAACAGCAATAAGCTAAGTGAGAGGCCCATCTTTCCCACAGTTGCGAAGTAGGCACAAGCACTTGTATTTGTGTAATCTCTAGACAATATTAAAGGAATATACATAATCAGTGCAATATTGAAGAGGAAGACCCGACTTCCGACTATTCCTACCAGAAAATATTTCAGTTAAAATTTGAGAGTTGTTGCGAGTTACACACCTCCATTGTTAAGTTTGGTTGTCATGCCAGACTCTATGACAAGTCTTGACAGGCATTAGTCCATTAGGGAACTTTCCTCACAGCTGGGGAGGGAAGGGAAGTGACCTTGGTTTTCAAAACCAAGGATTTTAAAACCATGGATGCATCACCTGAAAATAGTTGTGACCTATCGGGAAACTAGAATGTGTCAACTTTCTCTTGACTCATGTTGAATTGAAGAAATATGGGGGTGGACCACTAAACTCATCATGGCGACAGGGGCATTTCTTAAATTCGACATGCGACATGGGAGCTTAATGACATGACAGGGAAAGTTGAAAATATAATTGTTTAGTATTATAATAGCCCTAGACCATTTTTTCAAATCCCCTCTCACTGCCCATCCCTGCCACTCCCACTGCCCACCCCCTGCCACTCCCACTGCCCACCCCTTGCCCACCCCTGCCACTCTCACTGCCCACCCCTGCCACTCTCACTGCCCACCCCTGCCACTCTCACTGCCCACCCCTGCCACTCTCACTGCCCACCCCTGCCACTCTCACTGCCCACCCCTGCCACTCTCACTGCCCACCCCTGCCACTCTCACTGCCCACCCCTGCCACTCACTGCCCACCTCCTGCCCCTCTCACTGCCCATCCCCTGTCACTCTCACTGCCCACCCCTGCCACTCTCACTGCCCACCCCTGCCACTCACTGCCCACCTCCTGCCACTCTCACTGCCCATCCCTGCCACTCTCACTGCCCACCCCCTTCTACTCACTGAGAATCCCTGCTACTCTCACTGCCCATCCCTGCCAATCTTATGCCCGCCCGCTAATCACTCTTACTGCCAACTCTCACTGTCCATCCCTGGCCCTCTTAATTACTGTCCATCCCTAATTGCTCAGTGATACTGGTTTTCAAGGGTGAAATCAGTAATACAACAAATGGGAGAGTTTTGATCCTTCATAGAAAAAAGATCAATGATCAGTTGTTCCCTATAAATGAGGTCGCTTTTGAGAAAAGCTGGTCAGCCTATTTTACGTGGTTCTACTAAGCTGTTACGTAATGCCAGCTCCTGCAGTTCATTTTTTTCTTGATCTACCTTGAAATACTTAAGGAAAGAAAGAACAAGGTAAGAAACAAAAAAGTCACTTTTAATGTTGTGCAGAAGATAACCAGGCAACTAAGCTTAATTAAATAGTTTTGCTGGAGGTGCTATCCGGCCACAGACAAACCAGCTTGATTGCACAATGAGCAGCATGATGACCGCTGACCACCCAATCCCCTCAGGTTGTAATCAAGAGACAGCCGGGGTGGGCTGGGCGTTAAGCCTAGTCTTTTGGGCTCTGTGGGCTGTGGGAAGAAGGGCCTTCTCCTGCCCCCACCCGTCCCACGGCAGGGCGTGTCATCTGCCAGCCCTGGAGAACATTGCTCCTGCGTGACGCCTGGCGACGTTAGCTCTGGCCCAGGACTGCCACATCGTCACCTCACTGCATATGCTCCAGACTGCGTCGTCGGCACACTGTCAAAGGAGAGTGAAGACAATGAGAACATGTACGAGGAAGGGCGGGGGACCTAGTCAGCACGTTTGTACTGTACATGGTATACATACAGCTATTAAGAGATACGACCAGGAGTTTTAGGTGTTATAGTAGTAATTTGAGTGTACATATTTTTGGAATAATCTTTCAAGAATATTGAATCATTTATTAGTATATAGTCATAGAATAAGAGACATACAATGAAGATAGTAAGCGATCTATAAGTGAAAAAAGTCGTGTGTTCTTTATTACCATGAAACCCCTAATTCAAACCATACCTTTAGGGGCTGTCAATAAAATTAATGATGTCACACTTGTTCAGGGTATTTTCATGAACCCCCCCGACACACACACACACACACCCATCACACTTTTCGAACCACCCACTGAAATATGATGTCACAATTTCTGAAACACCCCCCAACAGTTTTTATTCCTATTGTAGGCCTACCAGACTTACCCTTTTGGAGGTTTAAAAAAATAAAAAGATCTACCTAATTCATTCAGCCAATGTTACCTGAATGCAACAACCCGATTTTTAAATCGGCCAATTCCCATGCGTACAAAGGATTTGTAGCTCTGAATTGGACTTCAAAATCCGTAACTTTTCCCTAACCAGTGGCAACCCTGAATTCTGAATGTTCAGAACATTCGACATCTCTAGTAATTTAGATGACTGGAGATCAAAGGGTCATCCAAAATCCGGAAAATATGTGACTCTTTAGTGAAAAATATGAAAAAAAACTGAAGTCACTTTCCTATTTGTGATAGTTATGGATCATGACATTTAAACCTGCAGACTCAGCGGGACACAATTAACTGAAGTGAGTGAAATGCCTGCCTATGGAGCGCGAACATGAACATGTTCGTGAACCGGCCGTGAAACGGTTAGTTGAGGAGAATACTGCCGCTGTTGACAGCGTGGATTTTTTCTGTCATCTAGCATAATTTGGGGCACAAATTTCATACTTGCACAAGTTGTTCCCTTTCTCAATCTACATAATACTTCTCTATTCAGTGAGTTAAACCTAAAAACCTTATACGTTAACTTCTCTAGAAATTTCCTTGTCCTGTTTCAAAACTAATATTTCTCAAGAAAAACATTTTCCCAGTTTATTGCCAAGGGCTAGGCATAAGGTCTTCCCCTGTGGACATAAAACAGTTCCCCAGCCAGTTACCTCTGAAGGCCTCTATTGCTCCTCCTGCTCCTGTTGCTGCTCCTGCTGTAGATTGGACAGCTTCGTCATTAGCGCATCCCCAAAGGAGCGGCGGTACTCAGGGCTGAAGTTGTCCAACAATGAGTAGATTGTCTCAAAGTACTGTGACTTGTGCTCCTCCTGCACTGTGTCAAACTGCTGTCCCACCACCTGCAACACATCAAACAGACAATTCTCACACACTGTATCTTCCAGGTCAAGATCACCAGCATCATTCTGGTTTCACTCTCACATAAGGCAAAAAGTAATTTTATGGTTGAGTTCAGGTACCATTGGTTGAATTCAGGCACCATTGCTCAAATACAAAAGGGTTCTGTTTCTGAATTCTGTTGTGATAGTTTATGGACTATCGACAGATAGTTGGAACATTGATTATAAATTCCTCTAAAAACCTTCTACACTGCTTAACACCATCTAGAATTAATTTAATGATACACAAACATGCCATTTTCTGTCCATTAGGTCTTCTTTCTTTTTCCAAAGAATCTTAAGTGAAACTTTGACAAACAAACTGTCCCCTACAAACTTAATCTGTTCTCTGTTGAATTATTCTTTACAGTCTCCCCCCCTCCCCCTAGCCTCCCCTATCCAACATAGCCTTTCGACACCCTCATAAAATCACCTTCTGCTACAACTATTCACCCACACCTGCTACCACTTGCCTTCACCTGTCATTATAACTGATATGTGAGAATGCATAGTACCAGGGGAGGTGGGGGATGTAGTAGTTGGTGTGGGTGGGTATTGACAAATGATGGTAGCCATTGGCCGACTAGTATACTATCAGGTGAGGGTGGTTAGTTACAGGTTATATAGACCTTGTACAGAATGCACGGTCTTGAGTTTTATTTTGATAAGATAAACAAAACTCATAGTTGCCTTAGAATAGTGAATAATACTAAACTTAAGTTGATCACCAGCATGGGCTCCATCCCTATTATGGTTGGTTGGTTAGTTATTGGGGTTTAACACCGTAGCAACATCTAAGGTCATATCACGGCAAGAACAAGGTCTTGACAATTCTGTCGTTTGATGATCGAATCTATGGAATGATCGAATTTATGAGAAGATAGAGACCATACCCCTACACATTTACCAAGGCAGGTGTTCTTTAATGTGCATGGTCCCATAGACAGGGCCACACACACAACAGCCGGTGACTATCAAGGAGTCTTTGATAACCCAGTTGTTGCCACTGGGAGACATGCAGAGGGGAGTAGAAGCCAGCCCAGGCCCAGAATTGAACCCGGGTCGCCCGCGCAACAGACGGACGCTCTAACCACTTCACCACCCTGCACGCCTCCCCTATTATGGAGATATAACGTCATGTGCACAACGTCTATAGAACAGTGACAGGTGAATGGGTCTGGACCCCTAATTTCAACACGGCCATAGGGCCTATTTTCTGCTTAGGAACATGTGACAGGGGCTATTCTTAAATTCGACATGGCACAGGGCTCACGAAATTTTAAAATGGCTAGGTGTCCTGTGGACACCCTGACCGTGCGTCATGGGTGTCCTGCACCATAAAACTAGGGGTCCCATTGCCTCAACCTTATTATAAAGTTATGATTTTTAGAGTGTCCACAGGACACCCTAAGGGTCCTGTTTGGGTGTCCTGTGCCTTTTAGGGGTGGACAGGACACCCAGGACGCTGGATTTCGTGAGCCCTGATGGCAACAAGGCTAGTTCTTAAGATCGACATGCGACATAGCCATAAGTGACATTCGACATGGGCTTTTCTTAAATTTGACATGGCGACATAGTCATTTCTTACAATCGACAGATGACATAGGACAACCCCCCCGCCCTCAATCCAGACCCCCAGGTGAGGGTTAGTAGTGACAGATGAGGGGGGCTAGTGACAAGTAACAGGGCTCAACCTTAAGGGTTTTACCTATGCTGCCTGCAGACCAGGTGTAGGATACGTTTTATCTGACCACTCCTAAGATTTACCTGCCCATCTTCTATAGATTATTATCATTATAACAGACATTCTGCATGCCATTTGGGCAGGTGGAAATCAAAATGCACCTACCCCACCTCAAATTTTACTTGCCCTGGACAGGCACTTAATAATGCTTAATGTCAATCCCTGGTTCTACTCTGCCTGGCCGTGCGGGGTCCATAGGCGCAGACAGTGAGTTAGAGGACAGACTGCACTCTGTACTCTGCATGCTACGCCCTGCACCTAGACCGCTCTCCCCTTGTTCACGGACTTGATAGGATGGATGCGCAGTGACCCGTCTTGAGCCCCGTGCGTGGGTCACCTGCACCCACGGTGAAAAGCGTGGTCAATTGGACGGGAGAAGAGACAGTTTGGGGAAGAGGGATAGGTAGGGGAAGGAAGAGAGACAGGTAAAGGTTGGATGAAAGATGGGAGAAAGGGGAGGGAATGAGAACAGAGAGGTGGCGGGAAGAAACGGCTAGGGGAAGCTGAGAGGATAAGTAGGGGTAGGGCAACAGTGAAATATATTATTTTGTTTCTAGTGGACTTCCCGGTTGAGGTTTTTTCAGACATTCACCAACAAGAGTAATTATATATGACAATAAAATGTTTAGGATTAAAGTATAGACCTGTGGGTTAGTGAGAAAAGATATACAGTCCTATATTCACACTTCACATACAGTTTGTAGGTACTGCCTGAGAATAATTTAAAATTGATTTTAGTATAAAAACACAGTCAACACTAGCTACACTTTATCAGTATGCACACATAGACATTGCACGTTATTGTGAGCGCTTCATCGTAATGTTATACAGTGCACTATAAATATAAAGGACACACTTAGGACTTTTTTAGGGCATGATATCTTTGCAAAGTTGGCATATAGTGAACCTGAAAAGTCTTTTGGATCAGAATTGCAGGGGTCATAAAGGCCTTTGGCAAAAACATAGGAATTTTTTAGCAAAAATATTTCAAAGATATTCTTTGATTATATTAGCTACAGCCATTTCATAGGCATTTGGTATCAGTTTAGAGACTAAGTTCAATTTAGAAATGAGTGGAATAAAAATGATACAGATATTTCAAAAGTAGAACCTACCTTGCAATTATTTTTATTCAATACACTACCTTGAATGATAACATTCAAATCAATTACTTCCTTCATGATCCTTGTTGACATCTGTGAGATGCACCATGGCACCCTTCTTGATAACGTTAGTCCCTCGTTGTGGAATGATGCCATGGTGAGACTCACAGTGTCCACAAAGCTTCACATACAACTGAAGGAAGAACTGTAATATTAACTAGTAGAATCATACATCAAACCAAGGAATCAAACTTTTGAATGAGATGTAACATCAATTTGGACCTACTGTAGACTTTTGGGGTGATATGCACTTTTAGCCATACACCCCAAACATTTCTCATTAGATTTTGTGATATTATTCTAATTGACTTTCCAAAATATTGCAACTATGCACAGTAAGTCGGGCTTTTCTGAGAAAAACATAGGGTATATAGGATTTTTTTTTGCAAAATATAGGGAAATATAGGAGTGCGAAAAATGTATAGGAAATATATAGATAGTACTGACCGAGGTGTGATATCAAAATAGTTATTCCCTGGGTCTTACAGGGTCGAGGGCCGTAGCGTAGCGCAGGCCCGAGACCCTGTGAGACCCAGGGAATAACTATTTTGATATCATACCGAGGTCTGTACTGGATTTATTTCAAACCCCATAAATCTATAAATTTAGAGGAACACTTTAAGGGCTAATATCTCTTCATTACACTTTTTGAATCACGGAAATTGATTGAATATTGACGGAGATATTGATTTACAAAAGTTACGCCAAAATGTAAACAAATGGCCGCATCATACAACCTAACGACGCGTCCTAACGACGCAACCTAGCAACGCGACCTAGATATTCCACTGTTGCACTCTGATTGGATGATAGCATAAGGGGGCGTGGCCTAACTAAAAGTTATTGCCCTGGGTCCGTTGATTCCTAATGGTTAAGCCTTATAAAAGGGGCGTGGTCAATTGTTTCCTTGGTTTTCCAGGGGAATATCTTTTAGTTATTCCCCTGCTGCCTGTACTTAAGAGTTTAAATCAAGGGAATATCGTTTTTGTTATTCCCCTGGTTGAATAATCGGACGTCTAAATAGGAAATGTATAGACACTACGCCATTAGGGGTGAAATAAAAAAACATTATGACCCCTGTAATAGGAATTTCAGAACCTGGCCAACTAAAGTTCCCTGTGTTTTGGCAAAACTTGCAAATTCCCTGTGTTTTCCGTGTCAGGGAATTCTTTTTGCCATTTTCCCTGTTTTACCTGTGCTGTTGGAACCCTGCATTAAACCTTTCCTGACGGCCCCATAGGAAATCGATCACATATCATTGATGCTAAATCATCTGGTCCTGGCTTTGATAATTGTCAAGGGACATAACCATTTTTGTGTATCTATACTAGGTATTCCAATAATAGTGTATAAAAACATAATTTGTCCATAAATAACCCCATTTTCATTTTATGATATGATGATGGGTCGTACCTTAAGCAAATTTGGCCTTTCATAGATGAGGGTCCCTTTATTCACCCAGAAATATACTTATAATGTTTAATAAGCCTTTTGTAAAATTCCTTTTACCATATATTATTTTGTAATTGTTATAACATGTACAGCACAGTCGACTATATCAATCTTGTTAAAGGAAACCTTGCACATAATCACTGGATGATCATTTTTCATTGAAAATCTGGGAGTGTGATGTTTGTACTAAGAACTGACAATGCTAGAAATGTCTTAAGAGTATTCCAAGTGTATGCAAGGTTATGGGACTTTTAAATTTGGTCTAATTTACGTGTTTTTAAGGGAAATCCACAGATTTATGACGTCACAAGGACAATAATTGGAAATCCCCAGGTTTAAATGAAAAGGAATCCCCAACTCTCTAAGATTTAAAGAAAGTAAAATAAGCTTTAAAATAAAATATTTATGTTAGGCCCAATAGAGGCTACTTATAATTGTATTTTTTACTTATCTCAGTCCATTCAATAACCTGGGATTCCCAAGTTATCTTTAATGGGAATTCCCTTCATGATGACGTAGCAAGGACAATCTTGAAAAGCTCAGAATTGAGGGAATTCCCAAATTTAATTTTCTTTACTTTATGATTTAATATATGCTGATATTTTGACCCTTTTTTCGTCTGGAACGTTTTAGGATTATATAAATGAAGTAAAGTGCACACAAATTGGGAACTTGTAAATTTATGTGCAAGGAACCCTTTAACCAAATCTATTTATCTATATCAATTTCTGTCAAATTGCTGTCAAATTAATTCTCCCTACCACAGATAGCATATTTCCGATGTACCTGCAGACTAGCCTAGATCAAAATGGATTCTGGGAAATATGTCGACAACCCACAGGACTTAAAGCCAGGGTATCATCCATGAGATCAACATGAATTGATACGTGGTAACTCCTATACCTTGCCGCCAAATTCACCATGCAACCAATAACGTCGCCGGATTACGCTCTAACGTGGCAAAACACATGGCCGGCTATTTCACTGCTATAGGTCTCAGGTCTCACGAAACTAATTGTTTTCCTGTATAGTTTAATATAACGGATCCTGAGGAAAAAAATATTCAGAACGTTGACCCACACGAAATTGATTCAGAAACCTATTGTGGCCTCTTTAGCACACAAAATATCAAAATTTCAGGGTAGGTTGACCCTGAAAATTTCGAGCAAGCATCCCAGATGTTGACCTACCCTCATTTTGGCACTTTTGCAGCGACCAAATTCATGGAGCACAGAGCCTATTTCAAAAACCTACTGACATTTTCTATAGTCACTGCATCATTGATTCTTTTTAATGAAATAACTCAGAAATGATTAGGGGTGCCCTGTGAATTTTCATTCAACTCTGTCAGTTTTCTTTATTTCATTATCAGCCACTCAAAGCCAGTCATTCCCTTCACCTCGGGACAGAAAGGTGAGACCTCTCAGAGAACTAAATGTGGCGCCATCTGTAGTGTCATATACCTTTCTGGACTGCAGTGAATACTTTTCTGAGCTCTGGTTGGTCAATATTAGAATGAAAAATCTAGTGAAAAATAAAAGAAAAATTCAGGATGCTCCCCAACTATTCCTGAATTGATTTATATATCATACAGTCTGGTATCTGACTGTTAGAATTTTTGAGAATGCCTTTAGGACAGGGTGTATTCTAGGTACATTCTGGCAGTGCAGACCTGTCAAAATGAGGGTAGGTACACATTTTTGGCCCTTATTCAAGATTTTCAGGGTTAACCTATGCTGAAATTTTGATATGTTGTGTATGAAAAGTCTGTCTAGAGTTTTAGAGTTAAATTTTTGGCAACACTCTTTCTGAATATTTTTTATTGGATGACGCGTTATATTAAACTATACAGGAAAACATTTAGTTCCCTGAGACCTATAAGATGTTCATGGGCGGATCCAGAGTCAGTGCTCTCGGGGCTGGGGGGGGGGGGGGGGCAAACCCTGACCCCCCTTATAAAACTGCCATTTTTACACAGATATTCTAATTTAAAGATGCCAAAAAATTGTCCCCAGCATAAAATATGTTTTTGTGCCGTCAGGAAAGGTTATGGGCTAGATCTACCTCTGCTAGGCGAATGACATGCAGTGAGTGCATCGACGGAAGATGCGGGTCTCAAAAAAGGACATCACGCGGCGAAATTTCGTGGAAATCGCGAACGGACATGGGGGGTGCTTTTGACATAGGATCCTATGGGAGAAAACATGTTATTTCGCTCTAAGTTTTTAAATTTCCATCCAATCTTTATACAGTAAATGAGTAAAAGTTGTGAATTTATCCCAGGCACCCCATACAAGCCTTCAAATTTTCCTAATAGGTCAATTTTCCGTGCTATTACGAAAATTTTGTTTTTTCCCATAGGCTCCAATGCTAAGTAGAGTCACTTCTGGAGCCCAATATTTCACCGCGCGACGTCGAAAATGCCGAGGATACCGCTAACCCGTTTATCTACTCCGTATACGGATTAAACGGGTTAGCGGTATCCTCGGCAATTTCGACGTCGCGCGGTGAAATATTGGGCTCCAGAAGTGACCCTACTTTGCATTGGCGCCTATGGGGAAAAACGGAATTTTCGTAATAGTACGGAAAATTGACCTATTAGGAAAATTTGAAGGTTTGTATGGGGTGACTGGGATAAATTCACAACTTTTACTCATTTACTGTTTAAAGATTGGATGAATATTCAAAAAGTTAGAGCGAAATAACATGTTTTTGCCCATAGGATCCTATGTTAAAAGCCCCCCCAACGTCCGTTCGCTATTTCCCCGAAATTTCGCCGCGCGATGGTCTATTTTTAGACCCGCATATGGCGTATAGGATCCAGGGAGGGGGGGGGGGCGCAAAAGGGGCAATTGCCCCCCCCCCCCCCCCCCCCCTAGACTGAGTGGATTTTTTTCCGAATAGATTGGCCCCTCTAGAGGCCTCTCGATGACCGACTCTGGATCCACCCCTTGAGTGTGTCGCTTGGGTTTGGGTCAATACCACAGACTATGACTATGAATGTATGGATGTGTCACCCAGTGTTGAGTGGTTCACCCTGCACCGTGTCGCCTCACCTACCCGGAAACCCTGCACCGTGAGCTCTACACACAAAGTCTCTTTCTCCTTCGTCAATATGTTTAGGAAAACCAAATCATCACTCGTCGGTAGGGTTGTAGAAATCTCTACATTATGGACTGCAAATGCAATTTCCTTGATGGCCTCTTCAGCCTCAATGTGTAAAATTCTGTCCTCGTCGATGTAAACACTGTCCCTATACGCCATCTCGGCCGGCCGCTTTGTGGCCGGAAGTAACGGAATGGGCAAAAGTTGCTCGACTACGAAAACAGTGCTTCCCCCTAGCGGACATCATGCGAGACGTTTATCACTGCGGTACGGTGGCCCAGGAGTAGATCTACAAATTCTAAGGTAAAAAGGGGCATATCGCACAATACATTATACATATAATGTTCATACAGGGACAGACCCGGGGCGGCACAACTTAACTTTAAAAAGATTAAATTCTGAATAATCCATTTACACTAAAAGTCCACAGGCCTATATAGGCTCTTTATGCATGGGGGGGGGGGGGGGGTTCATTTTAAGTGGACACCCCCCCCCCCCCCAAATCACAGCCTTCAATACGATTTACACTACCTACACAGGTATATGTAGTGTACACCCTACTCATAAACAAGACCATTCCCAGGGACGGATCCATGCAGACTCTGGCTTCTATTGGGGGGGGGGGGGGGGGGGGGGCAAGATGCCCACCCCCTACGTATACCCCCCTATTTTTGCTTGCAAAATTTCTCCTCAGATTTGTCAAAACTACGAGAGTCCATTTTTAGTCTAGGGGGGCAATTGCCCCTTTTGCCCCCCCCCCCCCTGGATCCGCCACTGATTCCTAAAAAACCAACCCCCTTCTGAAAAAAGCTGGCTTTGGGCCTGTATGTCATCTCTTACAAACAGCTGTTTAACAGCTCTGTTACTTTCCCATGTAGACTCTCTGCATTTACACTCACCAAGAACTGAGTCATATTATAATGTTTTAGATCTGTAACGACTTCCTGTTGAGTTTCAGAGTAATAGGAGACTAGTATGGTAAATATTTTTTTCATTACTAGAAGAGAATCACTCAGGCCCGTAACTAGGGGAGTGGTGGGGGTGGCAGCCCCCCCATGAAGGAACTTTTCCCAAAAGTTCCACCTTCCCCTCCAAAATATAATGTAAAAATTCGACACGCGACATCGGTACCCCCACCCCCCACCCCCACCCCGTCCAGACCCCCATATTAAGCTTAATTAATGACATGCGATAAAAAATAGCAATTTGGCGTACAAAAACCATGCAGAGGGCCAGGATTTTTTAAGTTTTTGGGTCGTTTCTTGCCTGGTAGATCTACAGGATTCGAGTCCCATGCAGTGCAACATAGAAAAAAATGACATTTGGACCCGGCATTTGGATGACCGCTGCATGGTTTGTGCTCAAATGGTCCACAGATATGATTAGCGCGGATCTCACCTGTATTTGCCATATTTCCTCAGATCAAAATTATTGGAATAAACTTGATTTTTTTATTTCAGACTCAAGATTAAAATTTTGAGAAATAAAACGGCCCACGTAAGGTAAATTACACTGAACCAAAATCTGGAATAATCTCTTATGATAATCATGCAAGAAAAATGATTCAATCAAGTCTAATCTTAAAGGGGCTTTCTCGTCCATGCGACGGAAGTGAATTGATACGTTGTAACTACTTAAGGTTAGACTACTGTGATGACGGGCCATTTCACTGGTCTTGCAAGAATGTAGAATGATTATGTGCTACTCACTTTTTTAATATACATTATGTATCATTAGATAAATGTTGGAATTGATTATCTTATGATATAAATTATATAATTATGTGTAATAAAATAGAAACAGAAATAGATTGGAAATATGAAAATCTTGTTTTATACTTATTTTTTTTTAATTGAAATATCTCGGTCAATAATGAAGGGAAAGCCTTAATATTTCTCGTGCATGGAGATAATAGACATATGGAGGGAACCGTGTCTCAGATTTTTTATTTAGGCCTTACTTTAAATTTTACGAAATCTAGAAAATTAAGCTGTAAAAAATAACAAAAAAATACAGAAAGTTTCCCGATTTTTGTCATAAAATCAAAACTAGGGCCTAAATAAAAAATCTGAGACACGGTTCCCTCCAGATGAATGTTATTGAAAGTATTTCCAAGTTTCAAAACTATCAAAATGATATTGAGTAAGACATTTTGGTTCAAAAAATAAAAGTGAAAAAATACAATTTTAATCATTATTTTCTTGAATTTTAATCTATAAATACGGTTCGATATATCATAAGATGGAGAAAAATAAGAGCTTTTAAATGATATATAACATGTTTGAATGTCATTAATAATCCCGGAAATATGCCAGTTTTAGTATAATCACTTCTCATCACCGTAGTCTAACCTTAAACGTGGTGCCAAATTCGCGACGTGACCAATGACGTTGTTATTACGTTGTGAAAGGCAAAACACGTCACCAGTAAAGCTGTTGCTAGGCTAACGTCGGCGGACATATCAGTGAACTCACGGAGGAGACAGCCCCTTTAATAAAACCTCGGGTTCCCATACTTAAGAACCCCCTCTTTCTTGTGATAGTATTGGATTTGCTTTGCTGTCAGTATTAAAAAAGTAATGGTCAAATTTCTGTCAAGAACCTGAAAAAAAAAGGAATTTTATGGTTTGTACCAAGATTTTTCAGCGGTTGTGGTATTGCTAATAAATGATGCATCACAGGTTGTAATTTTGTGTCTAATGAGATTTTATTAATCTATTTTAATTTGCAAAAGTAGCCAATTAAAATTGATTTTTCATGCATTTTTATTTTTGAACTAAGCATTCCTAAATTATTTCCACACATTCAAACTTTACAGACACGTAAATAACTTTCTCTCACATGGGAAACCTTCCAAATTGTTTAAGTTCCACTAAATAAACCAATTCTCAAAATACTCTTTTGGTTGAAGGTTTCAAAAGCAGATAGCCCTCCTATTTGACTTTTAATTGGCATGCCATGAATACGAACACCCCACCTGATGACTATAAAATATTGTTTTGGTGACGTGAGCTGGATAGAACGATCGCCAACCACAGTAGGCTTTCCTAAACGGGTTGTTTTAATGGAAATACGGGATACAGAAATACTGGGTAAAATAAAAAGCCCAAAGTCCGTTGTCCTGTTACAAGTATGTGATACATGAGTTTATTCTCGGTCCATGAGGCTGGCACGCCTGGCAACCGATGCGCCGCACCAAGAGTACACAGAGAACCGGCTTGTCACGCAGCGGTCTCGAGCACAGCCGGACATTGGATTATATGCACATCGTCCTATATTAGTCAAAATTATTGCAATTCATTTTTATGCAGATGTAGCCTGGTTCTCTGCACGCAGGTAGACAGCAGAAAAGGCGGAGGTATGGTGGCCGGCCGCTCCCCTCACCACCTGACCGCACTCCGCCATCCCACATGGGCATGAAGATTTATCGTACAAGTGAAAGCTGCATCGGTAGGTTGGTTTCTATGTGCCAAGGTCTATGTACATTGCTTGGTCACCATGCAGGCTAACTCTCCCGTCAGCCATGCAGGGTTGGTGGAGAGTGTAGGGCAGTTTTGTACAAGGAGTCTCATATCACCCGACTCCAATCTCTATGGAAACCACAATAAAGAAAAGTGCATGCCTCACTCACGCTCTGGATGGCCGCCACAATGAGCTCCCGTTTGTGTACAACCTGGAGGTAGACCGACAGGACTAGCTGGAAGTGACAGGGTGAAGGTACACCCCTACCCCTCAGCTTCTCTACGGTACCTACAGTCTACCACTTCACCTACCACGTCTAAATAGGTGGTTGTCAACAAAAAAACATTGTGGGTTTTTATAAACTTATTTGGCAATCTACGTGGACCTCTAATAGCAACCAAGAGGACTCAGCCTACACCTTAGTAACATATTGCATAATATGACCGGTAATACACCGGAGGGAAAGTGAGTCGTAGCAGCGATATTCCATAGGCATTATTCCTGTGCGAGTCTGGATGTCCTGGCTAACCTGCCATACGCAGCTACACTTGCTCGTCAGCCTCGCGTCTCGGGCCGGGGCCGCCTGTCGGGGGACCCAACCATACACCATCCTCTGCAGCCTAACCTAATACATTTACAATCTAAGGCAGACGGGGCCAGGACCTACCTCCTACGCCAACTGTAGCTGTCACTAAACACGCACAATTTGACTTGCTACCTCTTGCAGTTATAGGCTTGCCTAGGGGTAGGGTTGTATGTACAAATGTTCTGCTCTAGTCTGACACTGCTAGACGGCACACAAGGGAGTAAATGTCCCGTGATCAACTACACCTGCCACACGAAGCTGGCCTAACTGTGTTTGCTTCTTTCCACTTTTAACAGGACAGGATCTCCATTTAAACAATCTATGGGTTTTACTGTTTTACACAACTGTACACTACAATATTTAGAGGGATACATTTGAGAGCGGATGATATGACACCTTAGTCTAGGCTGCAAGCACTCGTTTGCTCAGCTAGTTTGTCACGCCAGTGTGAACCTACGTCTGCATGAAGAAAGCAGTGCAGTTATGTGCAGCCAACAGTAGTACACAATATGTCCCTGATCTTTACACAAACGGTAACTAAGCATTTATTCTTACCTACTACCTATCAAAGCAAATGAGGGGTGCTGGATATACGATCATATATAAACCCCTTGGGTTTGGAAGCTTCCCTCCGGGGCAGGCATCAGGCTGGTCTTTATACCGTGGTTACATGTTTCAGTCTCCTTGTCTCCTCTCGTTCTCACATTGTAAGAACAGATGCTGATGGAAATGTACAACTTTAAAACCTTGTGCGGCGACCACGTTACATTGTGTCCACTGTGTCCCGGGGGAACCATGCGTCTCCCCCAGAGGCTACAAGATGACAGCATCTCATTTTATCCATCGTTCAACCCTTTGTTATTTGGGCTATATATTGAGCTAATGTATAAAATCAATAAACTTGGTAGATAAACTTAAGCTAAGTGAAGTACCAGGGCGACCAGGGCGTCTTTCTCTATAGCCTTTGGTAAGATATGTTCTATACGTAACACTCCAGCTTAAACACAACAAAGCTGTCAGAAAAATATACCGGTCGTAACAGTCACATGGATAATTGCAACACCAAACTGGAATGGGAATTTGCCCTACCAGCACTAAGAGAGGATGAACTGAACGTTTGACCGATCGGTAAAACAACTGGAATGTGCAGAGTGAGGATGACACGAATATGAGGGCAGACCTAATGCGATATGGTTCTCAGCACGACCGTACAGGCCCATGAGGTACCAAGATTTACCAAATCACGGCGTAAAACATTCGTCAATTAGCATTCTGAGCCTATTACCTTCAAACGCTAGCGATTGCACGAACATAATGTAAAGGAGGCATTCTTGCCAGAAAAAGATCTAAGTACATAAGCTGTACACGAGTTAGGCCGTGTATCCACATCCACACCCAAGTGGTGCTGCATGGCTGGTGTGTAATGACGAGCACCCCTATCTGACCCAATCAGGCGGCAACACGCCAAATAAATAACACCTGATGTACACAAGTTCTTTTCAACACATATCATTTCTTTTATAACATGATTACTCATTTAATAAAATTGATTTGTAATCTCTCACAGTACACCAGTTTTCTTTCACGGTTTACACTGGGCTATTGCAATGTACACAAACTGTTTTCAAACTGATGGGCTAGACAGTTACATTACGATCAAATGTACCTGATAGAACAATTAAATGACTCTACGACTTAGCCCTATATTGATGCAGATAGATTTAAGTTCTCACCCTCTTCCAAACCGAGAACTGGTTCATAGCAATATGAGCAACTTAAGACGGGACAGATGGACTAGTCAATGAATTCGTGGATCAACAACGGCACTCGGTACTTAATGTTCTTGTCCCGGGTGGTAGTAGTTGTTGAGTAGTTGTATGTCCGTGCCCGTCAGACGAGGTGCGGGTCTCCGGGTGGTGGTTGTGTGGCCGGCAGCACCCCGTGCCGGGCCGCGTCCACGCCTCGCTATCGGGGCAGGCAACTCGCGAGCCTTGTCTAAACGCAGTCCTATTTACAGTGCTTTACTCCATTTCACTCAGTACTCTGCTCTGTACAATTAATTTTTCACAATATCACTATTTATACAAGTATTTATTCATCTCTTTCTACAGAAGCCGTGCATTCTGAAATGAAAAAAAAGGAGAATAATTTATACAAACTTTCGGTTCATTCCAAAATCAATTATATACATCAGGAATAGTTAATATCGAACTTATTCAACAGACGATTTGCATGTTTGGGGCGATTAAATCTAGGGAAGTGTATCAGATTGGTTAGACATTAGGGCTTCTGAAATTCATATAAATATATTGAACTACTTCTGGAGAATGTACCGGTCTCTGAGATTTAAATGGTAGGACCTTAATTTGTTTTAAAACCTAGAAATTCCTAGTCTGGATCGACACTTATCTTTCTTAGTTGAAATCAAATTAATCTGTCTACATTCTCAATATTTCTTGCACTTTATCTAGATTCACGAAGACATCTTGAAATTTCATCATTTTAACTCTCATTACTCAGCTCAACTTGAAATATTGTTTTTGAAAGAAATTAAAGATGTTGAAGATACACCAAACTTGACAACAGTGTTGATGGACAGTGTTGATATTTATTCAATAAAGCATTTGAATAAAATGGCGGCAGATTGGCATGTTTCGACTTTTGGCAGTCTTCATCAGGAAAGTTTTGAAGAGCACAAAATAATATGAATAATGATTCAACACCATGTAAAATCAAATCAATTTTAAACACATTTCCAACTTTGGGCTCAGAAGTATTGCTATTCAACAAAATAAGCCCACAGATGAAGTTAGTAAGGCTAAGACCAAACCCAACTCTACTGACAGCCTGTGATGCCAATCGCTCCTGGTCAGAGCACTGATACTGGTACGAGTAATGTAGAAGGTACTCTATTCTTACGTTTTATAGGGCCCCGAAGGGGTCGTTGGGGGCGGCGCCGCCCGGTTGCGGCGGACGGGGCTGGTTGAACATGGGTTGTTGTGGTTGCATGCCCTGCTGGGGGGCCATGAACATGCCCTGCTGGCCCTGTGGGACCAGAAACAACATAGGTTAGCCATACATCGGACAGTACCATGCAGTATACGTTTCTGTTCGGTCGTGCAGTTTACATAATCACCTGTTCCACGAATCGTCGTTAACACAGCACGTACTGGATTCATACATCAATCATTCAATGAATCAACTTTCACTGAAAGGTCTACAAAATAAAATCTTCAATTCAAAGGGAGTGGGGGGGGCATGGACTATGTCAAGGTGTTTTTTCTTGTCCGTGACACGAAATTCTTACTTTGAAGTTTTGGTCAGATACGTCAGAGACTGCAGATTCAAATTCAAAATTCCAGGACCTAAAATAAGATCTTAAGAATACCTACCAGGACCTATAAAAAGACTTTTAAAATAGCATCATGAATGGAAAATTCATATTCAAAGACCTGTAAGACATGCGTGGGAACCCCCTACTATGTGTTTTATCCTCTAACCCGAACTCCTACGGTAGTAGAGAATATTATGCTGGTGAGACGTACCACGGGCTGCTGCTGGAATCCCATCTGCTGTCCTCCAAACCCGGCCTGTGCTCCCATCATCCCAGCACCCTGCTGCAAAACGACAACACACACAACTTAGAGAACAGCTTACAGTGTGAGGGGGCAGCACAGCTCTCACCACCTTTAGCATTCACACAACTTTCACGAGGATTAGAGCCACCTAAATACCATTTGCGCGTCAAAAACTACAGCGGTAATATAAAGTCAGAATAGCAAGGCATTATGTGCAAATATTGATTATGATGTAAACAGAAAAATCATTAGTCTCTCAATGCAGCCGACCGACTTTAATGTAGATTGAAATAGTCTTAGAAGATCTAAAGGTGAAAGCTGAACCCTGCCTTTGTACTTTTATGTAAGGTCTTCATATAGTAGCGTTATTCAAGCTTCATTAAAGAAATATTTTGTCAATATCGGTATTATCTGCTTAGGTCCTTCCATCTTACTTAATAACTAAATACATAAAAATGTGTTGTTTTTTTCATATCACGATTGTAAGTACCCATCGTATGTACATACGCTTAAGTACAATCAGAAGTTATTGATACGTACATATCTTAAGAGCCTTAGTTCTAGGTAAGAAGAAACGCATTGGAATACCCGTTTTACAATCACTCTTAATTGAGAAATGTTAGAAATATCTGGAGAGGGTTAATCAATGAGGATTAATATTCATTGCAATGAGAAACCAAACCGGGCCACGCCTTCAGAATAAACAGAGGGTATGGAGAGCATGAGCTGCATTCAGGTGAATGCACTCACAACCATGGCACTTAGAGTAACATAGTGTACATCTCTTATGAAAAATTCCAGTTTGTCTTATTACCAACAATCGTAACAACTATTGATTGAGGATTTGTTTTCACTTTAACATAATCGGTAAAGGGCAATGACAAATCTGTAGTAGCTTAACACAATGTCAATTAAACCTAATCATGGTAAATTAAAAGTTAAGCACAAATCTTAAACTGAATTAAGGAACAATTAAAGATCGAAATCAAAGTGAATCACGCACCATGTCCCCTTGTCTATCCTTAAGCCAACAGTACAGTTGACTCTTACAAGGCTCACAGAGAACGAATCATTGTTCGGTTACAGAGAAGGGCGTTCTGTGCAGACATGGCTAATACAGAACAAAACGGTGCCTTAGGCAGAGATACGGGCCCTCGTGAGACAGAGTCAACTCTACAGAGGCGGTCTGCCCCGGCCAGGTTAGAGCGGCCAGTACAAGCTAGGGCCAGGGGGTTAGCACTGGAGTAGTTTTTGAAGAGGGAAGGAGGACAAACCCAGGGGTTCATGCCGTTGGGCATAGCTGGCCCCATGCCATTCATGGCACCACCCATTGGGTACAGGGGTGACCGCGGACCCATCATTGAAGGCTGCCGGCAAAAAAACACAAACACAAGTGACGCTATAGTACATTCCAACATAGCATTGATACCTACAAATATACTGATGCACCAAAACAATTAGAAATGGTCATTATGATGTCACACCTCAGACAGGGATGTAAGTTAGGGTTAATGGAAAAAATCTGAAACCCTCGAGAAAAATTTAGAATAATCTCAAAATGCTATAAAACGTCATGTAAGGAATTCAGTTTGAAAATTATTATTTGAGGGGATGATGTGAAAAAAAGATGAAAATCTGAAAACTTACATCCCTGCTCAGAGAAGGAAAACACAATCTTTTTTGTTTTATCTCAAAATTTAGCAACATAGCGAAATAATATTGAGTTATAACTTAAAGTAAGACTTGGAGAAATGAGTTTGTCTTCAGATATGAACAGAAATCCTGAATTTAGAGGAGGCGAACATACGGTCTATCTATGGGGCTTAGCTAAAGACAGGTCATCAATGCACAACATCTCAAAAGAAGATCACGTTCTACTAGTGGATGAGCAGACAAACGGCTAGTCATACACATGACAAGTATACATAGGCAATGTGCTGTTGAAGCTGCATGCAGCGGGTACGAGAGAAGACGGCGGCTCACCGTGGTCATGGGCTGCCCCATGGTCGTGAGGCTGGGCGCAGCCGGCACCATGGGTTGGGCCCACGTGGTCCCTCCTGTCAGCTTCTTCTCTCCCTGCGGGCCCCACTGGTGGCCCTGCCTGCAACAGCCAACCCAACAAACCATCAGCGGCTGCTTCAGCATTACACCGACAACCAGAGTTGACAGCCACAGATATTGGCGGCTTCTCAATTTCAATTTTAAGAACTTTAATTCATTCTCCTTATGCGTGAGGTTCTTCAATGGCTTGGAGATGGTTCAATTTCTTAAACATTTCTCATATATACAATTCCCGAACATAAGCCCAAAGTCAGGGTGTGGCTAAATTAGGGTGTAGCTTAAATTCGGGGTTTCACAGTATATGCACATCATAAAGCAGTCAATTTGTCAAATTACAAAATTTGTCCAGTACTATGCACTATAACACGTTCGGGAGACCAGGTTCGCACGTGGACGTTTCGGCCCTTCACCTTTGTTGCCACTAACTGTGGGTGATCAAGCGCGATCTCTCAGCCAATGAGTGTCCCCTAGTTCAACATGGCCGCGCCCAGTGCGAACCTCACGTATGCGGTATACAATAAACCTCTACTCTCATCTATTACAGAAATATAAGGTCAGTATTCCCCTGCTCTCATCTACTGCAGAGACTGGGTGACAAATTATTCCCTATTATTATCTTATTCTTTTGTAGAGAATGGGGAACCTGTATTCCCTGTACCACACCTACTGTACATCTATGATTTTAGGGCTTCAAACTGATGAATGCCGAGTTGTTATTTCAAGATTTGTAGCATTTTCTCTGATTTGTGAGGCCCAGGCTTACTTTTTGATCGCCTGCTGACTGTTGTTGATGTTCAGGTTGCTAGCCAATGATGACAAGCTCATGTCGAGGTTGCCCTGCACCAGTTTCTGTGGCATCTGCTGGGGACTGCCGCTGGCCGGCTGGGCCGGGCTGCTCGTCGGCTTCATCACCTCGCCAAATGCGTCAAAACCTTCAACCCATAAAGGTGCACTTTATATTACATCCAAATACAAAATCTAAACGTCGTAAACAGACGGCATACGCAAAAAGACTTTCAACGATATGTATCCAGTTCAATATACTTCCAAAACTTTGATTAATTTGAGTTCAGTCACTGATAGATTTTTAAAAAATCGAAGCTCAGGATAATTCTTGAATAAAAAACATATGCCAACTGGTTGTACGGTATTAAGAATGGGGAAATGTGTTGCACAAAATTTATATTTAAATACTTATACGGATTTCAACATTAAGAACACAAATATAGTAAAGGTCTGGAATGTCTTGTAATACCTGTTTTACCTCAAGAACCTAAATAAGCCTCAACTGAAAAAACCCTCCCACCATCCCAGGGCCTAGAATCAACCTAATGCTTTTCAACCTGAGGGGAACGGGCATGACAGGATAGAGAGGGAGGTGAGTGGGATTGAAGAGGGTAAGCTGATAGGGGAGACCGGGGACTGGGAAGGGCTGGAGTAGTCCCTAGTGCAGCTGTAGCCGCCTGGTGGAGGGGACGGAGCGGGCCGGGCAGGGGCTGACGCTGCACCCTCTGGGCACTACTGGTGACTGGACAGAGAACGCCACAGGAGATGATGATGGACAATGCACATGGATGATGAGGGGACGAAACATGGATGAGCGTTGGGACTGGCCGGCCCCGGCCAAATGAGGCAGCCGCCGCGCTCAGCACGGTCTAGTGGGTTAGTTACTAGACGATACGCACACTCTCTACAGGTAACACTGAAAGAAACATTATCTGGTAAGTTGGTTACTCACAAAGTAAATCTAGAACACGCAACCCTCCTATATCTTAACAATTGTAACAATGTCCGCTATAGATTATTGTCGGAGGATAATATAAAGAGAACGAAAAGAAGAATATTTACTACAAAGCCAATATGAGACGCTGGTGATAATGAAGGATCAAATTGAAACTTGACACACTTGACATTCTAGGTATTGAATCATATGATGTTACGTAAAAAGAAATGGGGATAACGTGTATAGAAATAATACGATCTTAACAAATAAACACATGCATATAGTTGCGAACCTAAATAGAATGACAGAGAATAACAGTTAATGCACACGCTTGTTACCATGGTAACAGAGTGTGGACACACTTCAATACAGTGGTGACACAACTAAAGTAAGGCAAATACTAACTCTTCATAAGGTCAGTAATGGCACTTCGACCTACTGCAGCCATCACAAATAAAATTACAGGCAAGCTTATTATAAACGCAGTCTCTAGACAGGGAAAACATAATCTGATATAAAAGGTTAAGTCATCACATCAGGGGGGTAGACGTCTAACCAGGTGCAACATCTACCACCTAAGTAATCATACATGCAATTCATTTGGATATGAATAAATCATTAGGGAAACGTTTATTGAGTTGTATGTGTAGAATTAACATGAGCGAATATTCAAGCGGAAAGTGTTCAAATGAATGAATAAAGGGAATATGAGGGGAAAAGGAGGTGGAAAAATGGCAGCAGACATTATATGGTTTGAACGTTCTGACATAGCAGCTGAATCAAATTTGTCTTAATTTAGCAAGTATGCTTATCTTAAAGAACCAGCAAATGATATTTAAAATGCTCGGTGCTTCCTACGAATCCTGAAAGAAATGAGAAGTTAAACAAAAAAAAGAAAAGAAATTTAACTGTCAGCATGCACTGAAGTGAATACAAATAAGATGACAGTGGACTAACCACAGCCACGGGCTCAAGACGAAATAAACACGGTAAGATATCGACGAAAAGACGATAATTTAGGCGGAAATATAAGTGAGGAGGAAACTAAAGGAATGTGTGCCGTCTCCGTGGCTTTTGAATGAAGGTGGGTTTGGGCCGCTAAGTATAGCTGGCCAGAATGACGGTGTATCGTAACACTATTGGGGCCAAGGGGCGGATCCGGGATTGGGGGGGGGGGGGGGGGCAGAAATACCTTTAAGGAGTAGAGTCTGGACATTAGATTTGTATTTCAATAGCTTGAATCTAACATGAAAATATCCCAAAAGAGAAATCCTACAAAAGTAGGAAAAATGGCATCTCTGGGGGCCCCCTCCCCCTGTACATTCATGTTTATGGGGCCCCCTCTATCGATTCCTGGATCCGCCCCTGTGGGATGTGTCGGGGCAGGCTTAAGGCTAGCTCTAGAGGGCTCAGCAGGCCAGTTGACTGACCAACAGACCGACAGGGAAAACGACTGGAGGTACATCAGACAAGTCCCACAATGATGGGGACTGAAAAGGGAGTGATACGAGACACATGTACAGGCACAAGGGACAGCAGTGAGGCACACTGAGTGTAGGCTGAGTGGTGCCAACGGGTAGAGGTATACCTTGGTCCCCGCCCGCCGGGGGGGCCGCCGCCGCCGCCACGTGGTGCACTGAAAGGCAAGCAGACAGCTTAGTCCGTCGGCCTCAGCATAAGAGGGTTAAGCGGGCCCTAATCACCAGGTCTTCAATCTTCATCTAGAACTATCTCCTATGCTCTAAGGCGGCATTCACACTGGTGGCCGACGTGGGTTAATAGAAAAGACACGTTTCCAACAGCCCTTACCTCTGAATGACTGTCTAGAGAGTACTCGGTGTCGGAGTTGTCCCATCCTATCTGAATGGTCCAACGGTGTATAACAAGTTACACTAGAAATGCTGGCGTCTGAATAAAGTCGGCGGTCAGTGTGAATGCCCCCTAGTGCCTATTACACGTCTGTCGTAGGGTGCGCCTAGTGTGGCAGTTGACTGTTAACTACAATGCGCATTCTGCGGCTATCGGCTGGTTCCCGATACAGTCTGTATCTTTCCCGTGAATCCAACATGGCGAGCAGTTGGGGGAGCAGAGTAGAACGGGAACCAGTGCCTCTGAACGGCCTACAAACTAATTTGAATTACCCTGTTGACGTGCTCGTTTTTGACCATTTGACCATTCACTGGTCAACCTCCCACAACAAGGAGGGATTAAGGTCGGGTGGCAGTGCCGATCAAAGTGTATACAAGAATTATAAAATTAACTTTAAGACACGATTATTGATATTAGTATCTGTTTTTTCTCAATATTTGTTGTAAATATTGGTAAGAAACCAGGGGCTGCGCCCCCAACCCCCCCTTTTCTTTCCCTTTTTTTCTATTTTCTTATAAATGGCTCAATAAACAAAGACCGACATAGCTGGCCAGTCAGTCGTCCTTATACACAAACAAGATGGGATTATCATTCACAAATACGTTTACTACTGAGGTGATCCCTTTTAAACTACAGGAATCTCACAATGACTACGATGAGACTTGCAATCGATCACCAAACAATATGCAATTGACGTTTGTTTGAGCCGTTCGCTGGTCGTTGGTAGACAGACAGGTAAAGGCCATACGCACCTGGACTCGCCGACATCGGCGGAGTGGCCGACATGGCTACACAACCATAGCAGCCGTAGAAAAGTATGGTGGAAAAATACTCGTTATATCAAAGTGATCAACCTTATCACTATTAATCGAAATACACTTTTAGTTAGTTTACATAAATTTTCACACCAACGTGTGAAAAACAAAGGGATACACAATTGGAAAATACGCACTACAGTTACTTCGATACATACTGTATCAAAATGCAATGTTTTAGATCTGAAACAATAGGGTGTGGCTGATATAAAAGTTCAAGAGTTTTACTTCATAAGAGGTCTATTGTTCAACGGACAGCACATAACAGACCTGGACTTCCCGAGCGAAGTACGCCTCCACCCTTCATGATACCTAGGCACATATAAGGTAGCAAACTAATTACTTTCCAGCCTAACTTGTGACAAACGTTTAAAGTTCTCATACTAATACCGATTTTTTTTTTCAAAATATTTTACCTGCAAGTAAACAAATGGCGGAAGAGCGCTAAAACGAAAGGAAGATGTATATTGGGGACAGGCACCAGTCAGAGTCATTTTGCGTTTATTTGCGTTTCGTTGCGGATAGTGGGCGAGTTGTGCCATTCACATCTGCACACAAAATGTTTGACATAAAATCAAAACCAAGACCGTTATAACACTATACCCTCGACAAGAATTCAAGATGTTTATATAAAAGGAGGTCAACACGTTTAATCTTAGTTTTAAGATCTGATAAAAAGTGAAATAGTTGGAATTCTATTAATCAATCCTTTGTTTCTTTATTTAGTTGAATATCACCTATATCTTTACATAAAGAAAGTACAGCTCTTCATGTGTTGTATACTGTCCCCTTACAAGTACCCAGGGTTGCCGCCAACCAGAGACATCAAAATTCCTGAAATTTCTCTGACAAATTTCATTTTTCCCTGATAAATATGTTAAGAGAATCCTTTCGTGAAACAGCCTTGAATTACTCCCAGAAGAGTCATTTCCTCTCCGGAACAAAAAGGAGTGGAAATTCAGTGCCTACTGAATCAGGGTGAGCTTGCAGTAGCTTTTCAGTAGTATACCAGTGGGAATACGGTGGTCAATCAGTATGTCCGAAATATTTAAAGGTAGGGTATACAATCAGTGTTTACTCTGTAGAATTTCAGTAGCTAATTTAAATATTTCGGACATACTGATTGGGGAAGTATACACTGCCGTTTGGTCCGGGTCCCATTTAGACCAGGACTTTAGAACCACAACACCTTAAATCTTTCTTGGCAACTCATGTAAGCAAGCGATGCTGTTCGATCACAGCAAGGCCCCTTAAAATTACAACATGCCAGGGGGTAGCGAACCACCGAACAGCTTTTGCCTCCACCAGAATCTTGTGGCCTGATCACGTGCTTCAAGGGTGTACTCTAAATTCAGGGCAGTGACAAGAAAGCATGATGAAATAAGCATTGTTACGGCAATAGTACCAGTGTTTGATATTAAGGATGCACCCTTCGCACACATGTCCATCACTAGGCTGACGATATGTGGCAATGCGTGCCTATTATTCACACGTTTTCAGCTGATTTTCAAATCTATTAGGGATGTGCGTGGACAAGGTCACAGGCACTTTTAAAGCATGTGCGCCCAGGTGGCACACAAAATACTTAATTTTGAACACTGATTAACCATAGATTCATTTTATCTTAATGTTCAAGATACTTCCTGAGCTACCTTAAAAATCCATCTAAAAAAAGGTGGTTGTTTTTTTTCAGGTAAGGGATTCCATAAGTCCCAAATTGCCTTAAGGTGTTGCATTTATGAGGATTCTCTTTAAATTCAAAAAATACCCTAGCTAGGTTCAAATCTTTTAAAGTTGACACGTTTCGAAAATCACCGACAACATAAAATAGTAATGAACAGGACTTTGTTACGATCAGGCAATTAAGTACTAATCAAAATACATGATTTTGATCCAAAGCATTCATTGTGTACTTTTTATCCATCCTTAGCAATCATGTTTTTTACTGTTACTCTTGATGACAACCAAATATACAAAGATTTTGAAAAGGTCAAAGAAAGAGTTTGCAAGTTCTTCACTTGTGGATATGGTTATTCTACTTTTTCCTGACCAGGGTAAATTTTCCCTGACATTTAAAAAAAATCCAAGTTTTCCCTGACAAATTCCGACATTCCCTGCCATTTCACTAACCTTGAGAAAAACCCAACTTTTCTCCGATTTTCCCTGAGCTGCAGCAACCCAGTGACATCAACCTCCACTGACTGAATAAATGCAAAATGGCCCCTCGTGGTACTCTTCTTTTAATGCCGTTTTAAATGATACTTTGGTGTAAAGTACAAAATAACGAATAAGAAATGTTAAAAATGAATTACATATGAGCGCTTGCTAATATATTAACTACTTTGTAAGTTTAATCAAACTAGGGAAAATTCAATACTGAGCGTGTGCTTCACATCAACATAGACTTGACTATATTTAGACTGACTACTGAAAACACATGATCTAAGTACTGGAGACTGAAGTGTTTTCATGCTGGGGTTGATCACAAAATGACCACACAGCAACTACGTCTGCGTCCATGTGCAGAGTCCACGCGTCTACAAGGTGCAGACTGGTGACAGAGCTCAGTAGGAACATGACTGGCGGACGGCTAACACGGGGTGAGCTGGAGAAGGGCAGAGAGAGGTGCCACAGAGAGCAGTAGGAGTGGGGCACCCACCTGAGGGGCTGGCCGCCCTCATGGGCAGGCCGCGGGTCGGGGTCGGCGACGGCTTCGGGCCCGGCAGCTTCAGGCCCTCCAGACCCGTCAGAATGTCTAGGCTGTCCAGGCCAGCTTGGAATAGGCAAATCAGAACAGCGTCAACACTCACCCACACCTAATACTGGTGTCTGGCACAATGCTTTCACGTGGAATTAGGAGGAGTTATTTTCACTTCTACAATACTCAATGCCACTTAATGTGCTGGGCGCGATTCGCTGAGATCAAGGAATTCAATATGATATGATACAGCGTCTATTTAGTCAGCTTGACCTGTAAGCAGAAGGAGCCTGCTGTAGATGTGCAGGGTTATACATGTAAGTAGCGGTATGTGACCTACTCGGGGCGGGTTTGGGTGGTGGCGGGCGGCGGATGGGCTGGTGGGCAGGGCTGCCGACGGGCCGCACGCCGGGCGGAAGCTGCACGCCCCCACCCAGCATGCCGGGCATCATGCCCCCCGCCCCTGCGGGCAGCACGCCCCCCGGGGGCAGCATGCTGCCCGGTCCCCCGCCGGGCGGTGCTGCGTTTGCGCTCAGATCAATGGCGGCTGATGAGTGGGAGAGAAAAACACCGGTAGGACTTATTACTGACACTGGAGATATCAACGTGCTACAAGTTAATGATTTTCAAGTGTTGTTCGACTAGGCACTGCTTATGTTTCTTTAGAAGACATGTTAAATTGAATTTAACGTCAGTGACAACGAGGGGACTGTCAAGTGGCTGCCGTATTCCAACACTACATGGCGGCGTCAAACCCACTTGAACAGCCCGAAAGTTGGACTACTCCGATATTAGTTTATAGCCCCCTTAGACTAATGTGACTCCCCCCATCAATGGTAGCGAAGGCCACCTACAGAAGCTGGGACTGGTCGGTCTGGCGGCAGATGACATGGTCGGCGACAGACCCATGTCCAGGCCAGCTTGGGAGAAAACAACAACAGGTCAGTACTTCGGTATGGGTTAAAACAAAACGATTTTATCTAAATACACTTTCCCTTGTGATTAGAAGGAGTAAGTTACTTTAAAAACACATGCTAAAAACGCATCTGATATTATCTCTTTCAGATTTCAGGGGGGTAAAAAGACAACCCCACTGAGAGTCGATGGCGGCACCAACACCGGAGACATTAGGTGGAAAGGACACGACACTGCTACATCGCGTTATCAATATGGCCTTAAAGGGAAAGTGATCTCAAATGATGGGTGTAAAGCCTACCTTGGTCATCATTATGTGAAGTATTGAAAAGGAATCTTGGAACAAGAAACACGACAGGTGCAAAGAACTACAGTACGTATCTCTAACACTCTTTAAAACGTCATGACAAACTGTAAACTGAATACTATAAGTATTCCTTGAGGTTAAGTATTATACTGCTACGTCAGTTATATATGACTTAAGGTCAGTAATACGTCAGATCGGTATGGCCTCATTAATGAGCGGTAAGACTGTACATAACTATAACAAGTGAATCTTAAATATTATATGAAAGACAGATATACTTTACTAACGCAACTGGTCTTCCGCAACATGGCACGTCTGAGTCACTGATATATGTCAACATTCTTACGGTTAAAGTAAAGAGTTGATTTATGTATCACAATCTAGTATATCGTTTTATGTGATTATGTCAGAATAATGTGCAACTAAGCTAAATGGTAAGTAGAGGAAAGTGGCCTACAGGCTCCAAACAGGTTGGGCGAGGTGGACCGGGCGGTGGTCGAGGCCGCTGGGGCCGACGTAAGAGTCATATCCAGACCAGCTTTCAGAACGAAAATAAAACTACATCAAAATCTTACAAGAGACACGACGACTTCTACAGCCATTGGTGACATTATCTTTAAATGATGTCGCTTGATTGTCCATGCTTAACATATGTTATTGCGATAAGTATTAATGGTGTATAAGCTATTTGAGAGCGACTTGGTATAACTATTCACTTAGTGACAAAATATGGTCTATAGTTGCATACCCATATCTTAAACCTTTACTGCTAGAACCACTCCCTGATTATAAGAACTCGCTCTTTTTACGCTGCCATGACTGCATGTGTATGAATAAAAACACAGACCACCTCTACAACCTACAGAATTGTTTTAAAATCTTTGTTATCTTCAGAATACATTCATCTTGGATAAAAGTATGACGAGAAAGATGGGAGGGATTGCTTCTCGGCAGTATAATTATGTAGTCACCCTACAATACAATTTTATTTTCATACGGATGTTTATAAAAGGAGTCACGTAGTAATCTGTGCCTGACATGTTTGATATTTCGTAGATGAATATAAAAAGTAGTTTTTATATTTTGAGCGACCAATGAATATAAAGAGTAGTATTTGTATTTTGAATAACCAAGTAAACATCGCTTAAAAGTACATCTATGAAATGGTGAAAAAAATGGAAAATAATGTTCCTACTTGATTCTATAAAATTTTCGATGAAACTAACTTATCAAAATAGAGTACTGATCCTAAACTGTTACTGAAGTGGCCAAAGAGCAAACAAATTCTCTAAGCAATCGAATATCGCTTAAAAGCGGCACTTCCAAAAAGCGTAGGGAAAATGGAATGGCTGTTGCTATGATTTAAACTTGACAAACCGTTTTCTAAATTAAAAACAAAGCTTGTTATGTACTTTATGCTCAACCAGCTTGTAAATCTACGATCCCTTAAAACCTTGAGTGAGATTGCTCGTCAGATGAATGTACAGTGAGACAACGTATCTCTTGACAGTGAAAAAGGCGTAACTAGGAAGACATACAGACAAGGAGCCCAGGGCTGGTGGCAGGCGGGACGGGTGACGGGGCAGACACCCCGATACTCTCCAGGCCGGCTAGAGAAACAAAGAGGTGGGCGTGAGAACTACGGGCAGGGTGCTGAGAACACGGCAGCCACATCGGGCGCCGCCTGCATAACGTACATACAAAAGAATACGTAATTAAAATTGAATAATTATGTGTACATCAGCCATTTGAATAAGCAAATCCAATAAAACATGGATTTTGGTGAATTTACAATCTGAACTACCTCTTTAAATGGTATAAGAAGACAAATTATACAGGAAATATTACAAAAACAAGTAAAAACCCTCTACTTAATAGTGAACTATGGTTCATCCAGCCGACTGGGAATCTGCTCTGTGTGCATACTAAGTATTCTGAACGGCCTGTCTTCTGTGTCTACAACTGGTTGAGAGCCTACAGAGCGGCCGTTACACGGGTAAGAGGAGATGGACCTACTCAGTGCGGGGCTGGCGGCGCGGGGCGGCGGCGGCATGGCGGGCGCCGGCATACTCAGGTCCAACACACCTGCAAACACAAGCACCAACATGTAACCTTGTGGTCATCGACTCCCTTGAACATCCAAACAGCAACTTGCTCAACAACTACTAGTACTACTAGTTATACTTACATACATATCCTAACAGCTTTTTCTCAACTAAATGGTTGGTTTTTGTGTTTTTTTTACATAGCATGATTTGACTCCATACTCTGTCAATGTGTGTTGGGCTTATACACTCACCAGGACTGGCCTCAGCGGCGGGGGCGGCGGCCCCGGTGTCGGTGGGGGTCGGGGCCCTGGGCTCCTGCTTGGTGGGCGTGAGGAGGGCGGCCGTCGGGGTGAGAATGCCGGTGGGCGTGGTGGCCATGTCGCTGCCTGCAGCCACCTTGTCCACGGTGAGGTCTACAGGTGAGGGGGAGACAGGCACACCTACAACACCCTGACACGGGTCACACACAGCCCTGCTCAGCGCCAGGCGCACTGCGCCGCGCCTCAGCGGTCTACAGCTTCCGCCTAGAGGAAGCTCAGGGAACGTCTTACATGTATCCCAGTCAGAATCATTTCGTTGCATTATTACTCATAGATACAACTTGGGCGAGTCATGTACATACACTTCCCATCACCATTTACTAGATTTCGTTTTCAGTTACATACCTTTTGGCTAGATATGAAGACGAAACGTATCAGAAAAAAACTATTTCGTATTCTGCTTTTATTTGATGTACGATTTATAAACTACAAAGCTCCGTAAGTGTAGGGGGAAAACTTGGTTACTGAACTCAAATAAATGGGTTGTTTTGTGTAATAACGTGTCCTTAAACTATCAGGGGGGTACATGTAATCTACCGAAAAAATAATATTACAGCACAATTTCACATTCCAAAAACCACGTAAAGTTGAAGACAGAAAGACGTCACGAAAGGCAATCAGCTAGTTCAAAGTCTGGACAAGTAACCCTTGAACTGTACGTCTTGAAACTGAAGATCGATAATCAGAGTACACGTGTAAATCTTACAGGACCAAATGGAATACGCTGGCCTAGAAGGAAAAGAAGAAAACTCACAAAGTTAAATGAAGAAAACGACAAGGTGTTTCACGTAAATGTAGAAGGATGTGGCAGACAGACGTAGTGACGACCTAGGGTGAGGTGCAGGGGGAGGGGCAACACACAAAGTACCTGTGGTGGGGGCCTCAGCAGCTGAGGTGGCCGGCCCCGACACGGGCGAGGCGGCGTGGGCCGGGGCGTGGGCCGGCGAGCCCCCGGCTGGCGAGCCCGGCTGGCCGCCGTCCCCCAACGCGTCAGCCCCTGCGTCCTCGCCAGGGGGCGCGGCACCGTCCATGGCGCTGGGGGCCGGGTCGGCGCTGGGGTCGGCCAGAGTGGTGTCGGTGGGCGGGGCGGGGTCCGGGCCAGGCTCCACTACCGCGGGCTCCATCACCTGAGCCTTGGAGAAGTCACATTCAGCACCGAAGAGGTCGAGGCCTGAGTCGTCCACGCCGGGGGCAGCTAGGGATACAGAGACAGCCACATGGGTGAGAGGGCAAGACGGGCGGCCACCTGAGGGCACGGCCCCGGGCAGGGCGGCGGGGTCCTCCCCACCTCTCTGCTCACACACCACCTGTAGACAGACAACTCGCCCACTGCCAGATGGCTGCACCAAGGCACTACCAGGCGCCGCCGGCAGCAGGGCACATGTACGCAGCCAGGTCATGGCAGGCGGTGGGCGGCGGCCACCACGGCAGCGGCTCGAGACCTGCACCAGGGAGTGAATGATGTGGTGATCATGGTTGGCGAGTTGGGGTGACACCCGCGTGAGCGGGGTAATCATGAGGGGTGGGATGATGACGATGTGAGTGGGTACACAGGACTGGACACACAACACAGCATCCAGAACACGTTAGTAGTCAGACTACGGGCCGCTCCCCAGTAAGGAGGAAGGCAGGCAGGGGCTTTATGCTCTTCTTCTGAGGATGGAGGGGCGCTTGTTTTAGAAGAAATGGACTAGTAGATTTAGCAGGGGTTGAGGGGTGAGCTTAACGAGCAGTCATAGTACTGAAGCTTTAGGTAGGTAAAACAGAAGGGATTAACAGACAACTGGTAGCTCACTTTTCTTTTACGAAGAAATGGGATATGAGGATGGTACTCTATAGAATCCGACCCTCTTGTAGACTACACGTCTTCAAAATAAAGGACGAGTCTTTACCACGAAATTCCCGTTTAGAGAAAATATCAAATATAAGAAAAGACAGGAGAGGGAAACAAAGAATAAAATAATTTCCTAGAAAACATCCCGGATATATTTAAAGATTCTTGCGGGTAAACTTTGTTAAATTATACCAAGACATTTATTTTCAACTGAATATGTGAAGTATGATCAACTTATCAAGGTACTGCTTATGAGTGAAAATTAGATATGATAAAAGAAGGATATTCTTCGACGAAATCACCCACAAGCAGCAAACAGACAACCTGAATGTACCTACAGGGTATATTTGTTTTTTCCTAATACCTGTATTCCCTGGCCCTAGCTGCTCTAAGCGGAGTGGGTGGGTGACGGAAGGAGCTACTTACTGTTGCCGGGCATCCCTGGGGTAGGGCCGCTACCTGTGGTGGTCAGATAATAAAACGGTTCAAGGTCAGGGGCTGTAGGCGCGGGGAACGGGAGGCAAAACCATAAGATTAATTGAGTGCAACCATTAAACAGTGAGCACCACAACTGAGTTTGCACCACATGGGTGCCTGGAGAAGGGTCTCTCGCAGAAGTCGTAGCCGGTGCATAATATACAACAAAGATAAAGGGAGAGCTACGTGAGTTGAGTCTAAAGCCCTAGCCACACTGGCCAACTAAAATCATACCGACCGTTGAGTCGAGTTCAGTCCTATTGTGCATGGCATCTAAAGCCCCGGCCACACTTACCAACTCAATTCAACTTGACTGTCGCAGACATGACGGCGCCAGTATACCCCGACAGAATAGTCTTAGCAAAAAAACTCAACGATGCCATAGGGTGCGACACGACTGTCCAGTCTTACATCTTTGAGATCTCAAGATCTAAGACTCAACTCAACTGTCATGGAAAACACTAAAGCCCCGGCCACACTGCACGACTCAACTCAACTCAACTGTCTAGTTGAGTTCAGTTGGGTTCAGTCGTAGAGTGTGGCATAGGTTAAGACTGGAGTCTCAGCAATTTACTAAGACTATCCAGTCGGGTCTTAGATGTTGAGATGTCAAAGATGTAAGACTGGACAGTCGGGTCTTAGGGGGGAGTGCCTATGATAAGCTATATGTAAACCTGGGTAAGAGCTACGACCATCGGGTCGTACCTTATGGCATGGTAGGATTTTTTTACTACGACCAGACAGTCGTACCCTATGGCGCCAGCAGCAGCTACGACAGTTGAGTTGAGTTGAGTTGGTCAGTGTGGCCGGGGCTTTAGACTGGAGTCATAGACCTATGCCCCACTCTGAGACTGAGGCCAACTCAACTCAACTCAACCGTCGAGTTGAGTTCAGTCGTGCAGTGTGGCCGGGGCTTAATACTCAACTATATCCCACGGCAGTGGAGTAGAGTCCTATAGCTTGAGAAGCAGAAGATGTAGGGTATGGTCGTCAAGTCTTAAGGCCATGGCAGTTAAGACTGGAATTGGAACTCTAGATTCAACTAATTTGTCTTCATTAATATCTATATTACATAAAGGCCCAGTCACATATACCAACCCGATCGTCGGGAGTCCTTCAGACCCGACCGTCGGGGATTGACCAGTCGTAGCGATTTTACTGGGGGTGTCACACATAATGACCAACTGGTCTCAAGAACTGTGTTTTGGGAATATAGACATATAGATATCACCATTGTGGATTATTTCTTTATAGAATAAATGATGATGATTTATATTGGATGAGGAAATGGGGCAGAAAATATATGATACTATATCCTTTACTTTATCAAAGTAGATACCTTTATCATAGAAATAATTTTCACAGAATGACAGCCTATACACCATTTGAAAGCTTATTTCACGATGCATCCAAAAATAAAATTTGTTTTCAGATATATACAAGGGTTGGAAATCAATAGATGGAAACACTCCCTGCAGACCCGACAGTCTAGTTGTTAATCTTCAACATCTCATGATTCCCGACCCGACGGATCCATCGGGAATAAAGGCCCGGACACATATACCAACTCGATCGTCGGCAGTCATTACAACTCGATTGTCGGGGACTAACCAGTCGGGGGCAAAAGCAGTAGGCATGTCACATACACTGACCAGCTGGTCAGAACAACAAGTACTTTTTTAATTCCAGAACACTACAGATTCATACAATATAAATACTTAAAATATCAAAATAGATAGTTAGTACAGTATATAATGTTTCAGATTAATAGATCTAATCTATCTCCATCAAAGGGATTAGTCATGCTACTCATAATAGTTGTTGTAGAACGACAAACAATATACCATTTGAAAGCTAATTCTATGCTCAATGCGAATATGAAATCTGTTCTGAGGTGAATGTTAGATTTGAGAATTAATACATAGGACTGGTACCCACAGACCCGACAGTTGAGTTGTTAATCTTCAACATATCATCATTCCCAACCCGACACAACTGTCGGGAATAAGCACAACTGAACAGTCGTAAGGGTATGGCACATACACCAACTGATACCAACTCAACTCAGCTGTTGAGTCGGGTCGGTATATGTGTCCAGGCCTTAAGGCCAACCAAACAGTCGTAGACCCATGACACGTACACCAACTCGTCCTGACCCGACTCAACCGTCGGGTCGGGTCGGTATATGTGACCGGGCCTTAATTATAGCTCATTATTGATAATAGACCATGTTATTGTAATTAGTTGTTATGTGTGACACCCCATGATGTATTAGTCCCTGACGATCAGGTCTTGAACAACCCAGACGTTCAAGTTGATAAAATATGTACTGGGGCCTGAGGCGGTATCAGACCTAGCTCATATCTTAGACTAACGACCACTCAACAGTTGAGTCTTTAGAATGACCCTTAATCCCACTTGACTGTTGACTCAAGTTTAGTTAAGTCGTTCCATGTGACAGGGCCTTTAATCAAGTAATCACTTGTATCTAGATGACAATGGCTGAGGCTAGGTTAGTAAATATAATAAGATTTTGTGGCCAAATAGTAACCAACAACCGATGCAAGAACACTGCCAAGAGACAACACCAGAAAGCATTGTCACTGGCGACCTACCGAGAATTATCATTTGTGCTTGAGGAACCAAATATAAAGCATTGATTTTGATGACCTACAAAGAATATTACTTTATGAATCATGTAACAAAATAAAATGAATTATCATATAAAAATATTTTTAAAATTATGTATTTCTAAGCAAAGGCCATTTCATTACTAGCAGTGTAATCATAAAGCAGACTGAATCATTACGGGTTAGTTCATATACTAACCTGGGGGAAGCGCACTTGTATTGTTTACCATGGTGCCCGCTGATGAACATGCAAGAAATGAAAGGAAATAAACAGAGGAACTACCGATTATAAGCCAGTGTGAGAGGCAAAGCACAGACAGTGGGTAGAATATCCTCAGTCAGGACAGTCAATACCTCCCCAGAAAGAGGGCACCCTACTTCAGTCAGGACCAGGGATGTAAATTGGGAACATTTAAGAGATTGAAAATCTGAGTGTATCCCAAAAAGTTGTAAAATTCTTCTAAATAAAAACTTTTGAGACTGATTTTGTGGGGTGCTGAACAGAAAAAAATTGGAAATCCGACAAAAATCAGAAAACTTACATCCCTGCAGCACAGTCAATACTTCCCCAGACAGCACACACCCTACTTCAGTCAGCACAGTCAATACCCCCCCCCCCCCCGCCCAGACAGCACACACCCTACCTCAGTCAGCACAGTCAATATCCCCCCCCCCCAGACAGCACACAGCCTACCTCAGTCAGCACAGTCAATACCCCCCCCCCCCAGACAGCACACACCCTACCTCAGTCAGCACAGTCAATACCCCCCCCCCCCCCACAGACAGCACACACCCTACTTCAGTCAGCACAGTCAATACCCCCCCCCCCAGACAGCACACACCCTACCTCAGTCAGCACATTCAATACCCCCCCCCCCCCACCCCCAGACAGCACACAGCCTACTTCAGTCAGCACATTCAATCCCCCCCCCCCAGACAGCACACACCCTACCTCAGTCAGCACAGTCAATACCCCCCCCCCCCCCCAGACAGCACACACCCTACCTCAGTCAGCACATTCAATACCCCCCCCCACAGACAGCACACACCCTACCTCAGTCAGCACAGTCAATACCCCCCCCCCCCCCCAGAGAGCACACACCCTACTTCAGTCAGCACATTCAATACCCCCCCCCCCAGACAGCACACACCCTACCTCAGTCAGCACATTCAATACCCCCCCCCCCAGACAGCACACACCCTACCTCAGTCAGCACATTCAATACCCCCCCCCCCACCCCCAGACAGCACACAGCCTACTTCAGTCAGCACATTCAATCCCCCCCCCCCAGACAGCACACACCCTACCTCAGTCAGCACAGTCAATACCCCCCCCCCCCAGACAGCACACACCCTACCTCAGTCAGCAGTCAATACCCCCCCCCCCCAGACAGCACACACCCTACTTCAGTCAGCACAGTCAATACCCCCCCCCCCCCCAGACAGCACACACCCTACTTCAGTCAGCACAGTCAATACCCCCCCCCCCCCAGACAGCACACACCCTACCTCAGTCAGCACAGTCAATACCCCCCCCCCCAGACAGCACACACCCTACTTCAGTCAGCACAGTCAATACCCCCCCCCCCCAGACAGCACACACCCTACTTCAGTCAGCACAGTCAATACCCCACCCCCAGACAGCACACAGCCTACTTCAGTCAGCACAGTCAATACCCCCCCCCCCCCCAGACAGCACACACCCTACCTCAGTCAGCAGTCAATACCCCCCCCCCAGACAGCACACACCCTACCTCAGTCAGCACAGTCAATACCCCCCCCCAGACAGCACACACCCTACCTCAGTCAGCACAGTCAATACCCCCCCCCAGACAGCACACACCCTACCTCAGTCAGCACAGTCAATACCCCCCCCCCCCCACAGACAGCACACACCCTACCTCAGTCAGCACAGTCAATACCCCCCCCCCAGACAGCACACACCCTACCTCAGTCAGCACAGTCAATACCCCCCCCCCCCCCAGACAGCACACACCCTACCTCAGTCAGCACAGTCAATACCCCCCCCCCCAGACAGCACACACCCTACCTCAGTCAGCACAGTCAATACCCCCCCCCCCCCCAGACAGCACACACCCTACTTCAGTCACCACAGTCAATACCCCCCCCCCAGACAGCACACACCCTACTTCAGTCACCACAGTCAATACCCCCCCCACAGACAGCACACACCCTACTTCAGTCAGCACAGTCAATACCCCCCCCCCCCAGACAGCACACAGCCTACCTCAGTCAGCACAGTCAATACCCCCCCCCCCCCAGACAGCAGACACCCTACTTCAGTCACCACAGTCAATATCCCCCCCCTCCCCAGACAGCACACACCCTACCTCAGTCAGCACAGTCAATACCCCCCCCCCCAGACAGCACACACCCTACCTCAGTCAGCACAGTCAATACCCCCCCCCCCCCCCAGACAGCACACACCCTACCTCTGTCAGCACATTCAATACCCCCCCACCCCCAGACAGCACACACCCTACTTCAGTCACCACAGTCAATACCCCCCCCCCCCCCCGACAGCACACACCCTACTTCAGTCAGCACAGTCAATACCCCCCCCCCAGACAGCACACACCCTACCTCAGTCAGCACAGTCAATACCCCCCCCCCCAGACAGCACACACCCTACCTCAGTCAGCACAGTCAATACCCCCCCCCCCCAAGACAGCACACAGCCTACCTCAGTCAGCACAGTCAATACCCCCCCCCCACAGACAGCACACACCCTACCTCAGTCAGCACAGTCAATACCCCCCCCCCCCACAGACAGCACACACCCTACCTCAGTCAGCACAGTCAATACCCCCCCCCCCCAGACAGCACACACCCTACCTCAGTCAGCACATTCAATACCCCCCCCCCAGACAGCACACACCCTACCTCAGTCAGCACAGTCAATATCCCCCCCCCCCCCAAAGACAGCACACACCCTACCTCAGTCAGCAGTCAATACCCCCCCCCAGACAGCACACACCCTACCTCAGTCAGCACATTCAATACCCCCCCCCCCAGACAGCATACACCCTACCTCAGTCAGCACATTCAATACCCCCCCCCCAGACAGCACACACCCTACTTCAGTCAGCACAGTCAATACCCCCCCCCCAGACAGCACACACCCTACCTCAGTCAGCACATTCAATACCCCCCCCCCCCCACAGACAGCACACACACTACCTCAGTCAGCACAGTCAATACCCCCCCCCCCCCAGACAGCACACACCCTACCTCTGTCAGCACATTCAATACCCCCCCACCCCCAGACAGCACACACCCTACTTCAGTCACCACAGTCAATACCCCCCCCCCCCGACAGCACACACCCTACTTCAGTCAGCACAGTCAATACCCCCCCCCCCCAGACAGCACACACCCTACCTCAGTCAGCACATTCAATACCCCCCCCCCAGACAGCACACACCCTACCTCAGTCAGCACATTCAATACCCCCCCCCCACCCCCAGACAGCACACAGCCTACTTCAGTCAGCACAGTCAATACCCCCCCCCCAGACAGCACACACCCTACCTCAGTCAGCACAGTCAATACCCCCCCCCCCCCAGACAGCACACACCCTACCTCAGTCAGCAGTCAATACCCCCCCCCCCCCCAGACAGCACACACCCTACCTCAGTCAGCACATTCAATACCCCCCCCCCAGACAGCACACACCCTACTTCAGTCAGCACAGTCAATACCCCCCCCCCCCCAGACAGCACACACCCTACCTCAGTCAGCACAGTCAATACCCCCTCCCCCCCCACAGACAGCACACACCCTACCTCAGTCAGCACATTCAATACCCCCCCCCCCCAGACAGCACACAGCCTACTTCAGTCAGGACAGTCAATACCCCCCCCCCCAGACAGCACACACCCTACCTCAGTCAGCACATTCAATACCCCCCCCCCCCACAGACAGCACACACCCTACCTCAGTCAGCACAGTCAATACCCTCCCCCCAGACAGCACACACCCTACCTCAGTCAGCACAGTCAATACCCCCCCACAGACAGCACACACCCTACCTCAGTCAGCACAGTCAATACCCCCCCCCCCAGACAGCACACACCCTACCTCAGTCAGCACATTCAATACCCCCCCCCCCCACCCCCAGACAGCACACAGCCTACTTCAGTCAGCACAGTCAATACCCCCCCCCCCCAGACAGCACACACCCTACCTCAGTCAGCACAGTCAATACCCCCCCCCCAGACAGCACACACCCTACCTCAGTCAGCACAGTCAATACCCCCTCCCCCCCCACAGACAGCACACACCCTACTTCAGTCAGCACAGTCAATACCCCCCCCCCCCAGACAGCACACACCCTACCTCAGTCAGCACAGTCAATACCCCCCCCCCCCCCAGACAGCACACACCCTACTTCAGTCAGCACAGTCAATACCCCCCCCCCCCCAGACAGCACACAGCACACACCCTACTTCAGTCAGCACAGTCAATACCCCCCCCCCAGACAGCACACAGCACACACCCTACTTCAGTCAGCACAGTCAATACCCCCCCCCAGACAGCACACAGCACACACCCTACTTCAGTCAGCACAGTCAATACCCCCCCCCCCAGACAGCACACACCCTACTTCAGTCAGCACAGTCAATACCCCCCCCCCCCAGACAGCACACACCCTACTTCAGTCAGCACAGTCAATACCCCCCCCCCAGACAGCACACACCCTACTTCAGTCAGCACAGTCAATCCCCCCCCCCCCCACAGACAGCACACACCCTACTTCAGTCACCACAGTCAATACCCCCCCCCCCCCAGACAGCACACACCCTACCTCAGTCAGCACAGTCAATACCCCCCCCCCCCAGACAGCACACACCCTACTTCAGTCAGCACAGTCAATACCCCCCCCCCCAGACAGCACACAGCCTACCTCAGTCAGCACAGTCAATACCCCCCCCCCCCCAGACAGCACACAGCCTACTTCAGTCAGCACAGTCAATACCCCCCCCCCCCAGACAGCACACACCCTACCTCAGTCAGCACATTCAATACCCCCCCACCCCCAGACAGCACACAGCCTACTTCAGTCAGCACAGTCAATACCCCCCCCCCCCCCAGACAGCACACACCCTACCTCAGTCAGCACATTCAATACCCCCCCCCCCAGACAGCACACACCCTACCTCAGTCAGCAGTCAATACCCCCCCCCACAGACAGCACACACCCTACCTCAGTCACCACAGTCAATACCCCCCCCCCCCCCAGACAGCACACACCCTACCTCAGTCAGCACAGTCAATACCCCCCCCCCCCCCCCACAGACAGCACACACCCTACCTCAGTCAGCACAGTCAATACCCCCCCCCCCCCCACAGACAGCACACACCCTACCTCAGTCAGCACAGTCAATATCCCCCCCCCCCCCCAGACAGCACACACCCTACCTCAATCAGAAGAGTCAAGTATGTATTGACAGTCTTCCTGTTTGGGAATTACTTAGACTGTCAACGGTCAGAGCAGACTAAAAGCAACGCATGCATGAACATAAAAATACAATATTTTTCTGAAATTGCAGAGAAGCAAAACATTGAAAACTAAACCAAAACACTCTAGCACATAAAGAAGGCTTTCATGAATGAACTGTCAAACGTTGCACAAAATAAACATTAGAAATTTAATAAGCTTTTTGAAAGAATAATTTAATTTTTTTTCACTAAACACATCCAAGTTATGAAATAGCAAAATTTTCAACTAAGTGAAAATACCACATCAATACTACTCTTAGATGTTTGAAAGGATATGAACTTAGGTAATCAAATGGGTCAAATGTAAAGATCAACACTTAAATTAACAAGCAGCTTAGAGTTACAACTAATGAACATGCATTTAAACAGGGCTGTAGAGGTTTAAGGAAACAGCAATAGTTGACATTGAGACTGGAGGGCACGGGCAGGGGAGAGCAGAGTGAGTCCACAGGCAGGACAGATGTGTCAGTTCAGGGTGAGGCTGGTGGTGAGTTACCTGTGTTCTGGGTGGACGAGCCCGATCCAAAGACGGCTGCGAACTGGGCGTCAGAGGTAAAGCCTGCGGAGGAGGTGGGTGCTGCTGAGACAGTGGTGCTACCTGCATTAGAGACATGCAGACCACCGCCTTCTTAGATACTAGATTGGAAGAGAGCATAGGCAGGGCGCGGACCCCATGGTGGGGCACGTGCCACATGATGCACACGGTGGAATGGTGTTGGAAAAGGGAAGAGATCGTGGGAAAAAGGCACCAGTCTTAACAAGTTGTCCCTTTTGGGGTCAGGGCGGCCTGTACATTCCATATAGAACCCTGCCCTCAGCATCAAGACCTTCAGGTAGACCCTGCTACTTTCAGTGCTTCTGCTGTTCCCTACAGTTAATTCTTAAGTCAGGTCTGTTTAATTACTTTATCGGGCCTGTTATATATCAATAGCAAACACGGGCGATATTTTAGCATTTTCCGAACTCAAAGCAACCTCAAAACCGAGCAAATTTCATGAATGGCTTATTTTTTTAAAAACCTATATGTATTCCTTATCCCTGCATGGATTCTTCATTGTGCAACATGCCCATCGATATACCGGTATATACATTATAATGATCCATACTTAGATAGGTAAGAAAGGTTTGGGATTGTTGATTTGAACAACTGCCCAGAATACTTTCTGGGAGACACCCCATGTGACCAAGTTATACCCAAAGAATGATTTTGTTTGTTGGGGGTTTAATGTCCGGCCAATCTCCTGGGTTCTTTCTATGTTTGAATGTTTGCAAAGCGTTTCCATCTTAAACCCTCCTTTGGGGCACTGCCGTCCTAGGGCCACACTAAAAATAAACTTTCCGGCGGACCGGGTGGGTCTTAATGAAGGCAGTTGGGCAGCCACAATTTTCTTCTTTTTTCCGTTTTTTTGTTGTTATTGGCAGAAAGATGAGGTGGTCTTTTGGGAAAAAAACCTAGGCTTACCAGTCACGTTTCATGGTTCTGACTTCAGACCAAGTGCCTCACAAGCATTAAGTTGATTAACCACTGCCATTTTTTAATTTGTTTGTTGGGGTAGTTTAACGTCCAGCAAACCACAGAGGGTTCTTTTAGACTGCACGAGTTGATGCTTTTCAGCTGTGGGTGATCAAATCTATGATATGATTTAGGAGAAACCCGCCACCGGGTTCGCTACCCTACTCGTTTAGAAGAGTGGCAAGGGTGCATAGAAAGGACACCACACACCCGGCCTTTGATGACCCTGTTGGGGGCACAGAGTGGCCCATGGACCCCAGACTCTTGGATCCTTTCTTAAAGCCATTCTAAAGTCTTTGGTGTGACTCAGCCAGGGTTAGGCCCTGGCCTCCCAGACTTGAAGTAGGTACTCTACCAACTGAGCTACCGAGTCTGGTCTCATTTGTCGCCTTCTACAAACAACAAGGGGCTGCTGGGGACACATTCTTCCCAGGAGGCTCCAAGGCTCCCCGATCCCAGATCCCCAGAGGGGCAACTAACCAAAGAGATGCCCCCTTTCATGGAGCTGTTTACTAAAGTTAGAACATTTTAGGTCCTCAGCTATGCCTTTTATTGTCACTGCCAATTTTGTACATATCCTCTAAAAACAAGTTTTAGGGGGACCAATACGAAACTGCCTCGCTGTTAATCCCTGCATACTTAATCCCTGGCCTTGCGACATTCAGAACAATACTTCATAAAAGTTATCTTATTAAGTCTAGATTCTTTTAGCTGTCATATCAATGGACTGTTATTTACTGTCGAGATCCTTTTGAGAAATTGAAGGATGAGACATTTGTCCTAGGCAGATTCCCCTGCATGGTTCCTAACCCTGCTGTGTGCAGTGGCCAAGCTGTAATGAGGTTTAACAAATTTGGTGTTTAACATTGGTAATTGATTTGTACAAGCCACCTCCCTTTGAGCTACAATGTCTCTCAAGACACTAGTCAGTACCTGAAGACAGGTGGTATCTTGCCCCTCACAACACTAGTCAGTACCTGAAGGCAGAGTACAATGTGACCAGTGGAGCGTAGGAGACGCCAAAAGACGCTTGTATAACATTCACATTACCTATTTAGTTTTTTTCTTCAAACATCTTTAAAAAAAACAAAACAAGAAGCAAATGACTATCAAAGTTCCGATCGTTGGAACAATCGATGTTCGCCCTTAACATAACAATGGACATTTCATTGTGTTTGAAAGGTAATTAAACGAAATGTCAATATATCTAATGTATGTAATCTATAGCAATGGTCGTCCCTCAATAAACTGAAGGCCTTCCTACAACCTGAAGGCTATATGGGCTATGAGTAGTGATCACCACTAACACTCCTGCTGTCACACACAACTCAGGGAGGGGCTTACGAAAGGGGCACCTGCACCCATCCACCTAGACCTGCCCACCTGCAGGTGACAGTGGAGGTCCTAATGTGGAGGGGTGAGGGTTGATTGGCTCAAGTACTGGTTATGTAACCCACTTCTGGCTTCTCAAACTGCACCCTCCCCCACCCCCACTCCTTGAACTCAGTTCAATGAGTGGGGGTGGGGGAGGGTGCAGGGGAGAGGCCTGCCCACTCAATTACACTTGATGCACATTAATTGTCCTTGCTTACAAATGCATGCCGGTGGACAAAGGCCTGTAGCTACTTGTATGTAAGATTGTGTAACCGGGCAATCAGATCAAAGCCCAAATACCTACAAAAGACATGACTGATTGAGTGAGCCCTTCCCATAAGCTACAATACTAAAAACTATAATTAAGGGCTCACAAAAAGACTGCTATCGAGGAAAATAAATGACGCATAGACGGAGTAGCTGTGTGATAGGAGGACTGGAGGCTTAGGCCCGGTCACATATAGAGACTGAACTCAACTCAACAGTTGAGTTGAGTTGGGTCTCTGATAGTCTTGATATGTAGCACAGGGTTAAAACTGGAGTTTTAAGCCCGACCACACTGCACGACTCAACTCAACTATCTAGTTGAGTTGAGTTGGGCTCAGTCTCAACGTGTGGTATAGGTCTACGACTGGAGTCTTTGCATTTTCCACGACAGTCGAGTTGAGTCTTCGATCTTGAGATGATAAAGATGTAAGACTGGATAGTCGGGTCTTAGGGGGGGGGGATGCAGTAGATGAGCTTATCTACCATATACCCTTCAGTCCATGACAGTTGAGTCGCACCCTATGGCATGGTAGAGTTTCTTGTCTAAGACTATATTGTTGGGGTTAAGAGGCGCCCTAAGGTCTACGACAATTGAGTTGAGTTGAGTTGGGCAGTGTGGCCGGGCTCTAGGTTTTCTCATGACTGATCAGTCTGGTCTCAAATCTTGAGATGTTGAAGATTTAAAACTGGATAGTCTTGAGTCTTTAGTAGTCTTGAGACCCAGTCTCAATATGTGACCGGCCTTAAAACTGGATAGTTTTCAGTCTCAGGCAGTTTAAGGCCCAGTCTCTATATGTGACATACTTGAAGACTCAACTCACCTGTCTTGAGTCCATTATCCAATCACATAAAGGCAAATAGACACCTCTTTTTCCTACATATCATTGAGTTTATAGGCAGGGGAAAGAAGACTATAGACTATCCAGTCTCTATATGTGACCACTCATCATTTTTTCCTTAAGACTGGTTTGTTTGCAACTGTTCAGTCTCAAGTCCTTAAGACTGTGAGTGAGTGAGTGAGTGAGTGTTGGGTGTTTTACGCCGTACCGACAGCTAAGGTCATTTTCACGGCGAAAACCAGTTGGGACGAATTCTGTCTTTGGTGATCGAATCTATGAGATGAAGGTGACAGGGCAGGCAAACAGTAGGGGATCAAAACCCAGCAATCATTTTTGCTGTACCTCATCCCTTAGTGAACCAAGCACTGACCGGGAATTGAACCCAAAAACCACTCGGTCAGTGCAGGGTCCCCCCTATCGTCGCCTCATACGATCAGCAGGGGCTACTGAGGGCCTATTCTTACCCGGACCCCCACGGGGACCTTAAGACTGTTGAGTTGAGTTCAGTCTCTATAATGTGACCGGGCCTTAAATGGTTGTTAAGACTGAGTGCCGCATCCTATCGCTACCCTTAACAATCATACTTAGTTCTACATCACAATAAGAATCAGGATCATTCACATATAAAACTTAATGATCAAATTGGGGGTTGGGGTTGGGTTAAGGTGATATAATTTGTGTTTTCTTTAAGAGAATTATGCAATTATTTTCTTCATCTTTTTCTGCATCCCAAATCCTTCATCTTCGGATATTGTTTACACCAACAGGGTAGACATGCTACGAACTGGTCTTTGGCTACTAACTACATCTATCTACTTGACCTTAACCACAGTGCAAGTGTGGGTTTGACTGTGACGGGTGGGCAGGTGAGGACTGGGTGAGGACGGAGTGAGTAGCTGTAAGTGACTCACCTGTAACCGGGGCGGGGGTGCCCCACGGAGACCCGCCTGACATGGCTGGCTGGGCTGGGCTGCCGAACAGGTCAGTGGTGGCCGTAGCCGACACCTGCGACTGGCTGAATGGGCCAGGGCCGGCCAGACTGAGCAGGTCATCACCTGTGGACATTGCGGGGGCTGCGGATGTCGTGGGCGAACCAGCACCCAACAAGTCCATTCCTGAAAAAGTACATTGCATGTTATTACCTAGCCTTGAAATGCTTGCTTTATAAACCTAATGCAAAGTTATATTTAAAGTTGTGGAAATCCTTCTAAGCTCTACCCGAAATCACCTTTCAACACGATACGCAGGTCTTTTTTGGATTTTTTTTGGTGTGTCTTAAGATAGGACATTTTAAAAAGCCAACGTTTTGTGAGTGGCGTTTCAGAAGATAAAGTCATGATTGTGTTTTATTGCTGACTTCCAGTGCAGAGCACTTACCGCCTGTGGGGGAGGTGACAGATCCGTTATTGAGAGCCGAGCTGAAGGGATTGTTCTGGTTGACCTGCAGCTCCGCGGTGCGCTGATCCTGATGGGACAGACAACACAGTTAGTGGGGCAGACATGGCACCGGCATACGGTCAACCTGAAACGGGTCAAGGTTAGGTCAGTGCAGTCGACAGGTTGTGTCACGTAAAAAATAAATGTACTAAGCTAATAACAAAAATATTTTTTAAAAAATCAAAAATCAATACAAATAACAAAAGACGGGGCTGGTTGGGTGGGGGGCGCACATTCAGAAAGTAAGTTGACACCTTCTTACAGGACACGGCAAAATGAAACACTTATCACACGGGCCTTACGTACCTGTCTGCAGTTGTAGCACCCTCTGGGGGAGGACTAGTGGTGGGACCACGTGCTAGAAGACGGAGAGGTGACAGACAAGCAGGGGGAGGTTGTGAGGGAGTGAGGACATGCCAGGGAAGGGGTAGAGAGGGGGGGACACCAGAGACCCACTCTTCGTTACCAGACACAATAACGTGTAGGTAGGACAAAGTACCACCACAGGGCAGAAGGCAGCCTGCTTCTAACACCATCGGACGTCAGCACAGTCAAGTCAAACCTATCCTTCAGAACCCAAGTTCTCCGACTCCACACATCCAGAGACCCTCGTGCTTAGCCTTACCACCCTGAGACCTCTCAGCCAAAACCGTGTGCCACACACACTTCCACTAAGCCAAACTCTCGGACAGGGGAACGGGTTTTCTGCAATTTCCATTTCTTGCAATAAACTATATCTAAATCACCCTATCATAAAAATTGCTCGGTCATAATGTGCTGATAGCTTAATTGCTTAGTCAATGAGCGGTCCAAACAGTGCTAAATATCTTATACTTGTTTCACAATTGTCTCAAGTCTTAATAACTCTTATACTGACTAGCTTATCTTTCCACTGTGAATAGAATCGGGGGGAAATCATCTATCCAGGGGATAAATCTGGTCAATTCTGTAGCAATGTAGTCTGAAGTAATACTGCTTCGAAATTTTAAAATATAAAATTAACAGCCGTCTTCGTTAACAATTTGCTGGCATTAAACGTCACAAGCAGGACTAATATAATCTCTTCCTAATCTCATATGGTCAAACCAATACTTTCATGAGTCTCAATGTAAAAAGAAATTCAAACAATAGATGTAACTATGAAAATCATTCTAGCTCTAACGACATTTCATGAAAACTGAGATTTCCAGTTAAAAATCCTATCAGTATAGAGTAGCGACTACCTATCATATCGCCCATTACAGCAGGTGTAATGGTGAGACTACACGAGGCCTGCACGTTTCGCCCTGCTTGCAACAGGTGACGACCGGGTCACAGCCACACCTGTCACAGCTCACAGCAACAGGTGACGGCCGGGTCACAGCCACACCTGTCACAGCTCACTGCGACAGGTGGCGACCGGGTCACAGCTACACCTGTCACAGCTCACTGCAACAGGTGGCGACCGGGTCACAGTCACACCTGTCACAGCTCACTGCAAAGGTGGCGACCGGGTCACAGCTACACCTGTCACAGCTCACTGCGACAGGTGGCGACCGGGTCACAGCTACACCTGTCACAGCTCACTGCGAAGTCTGTGCAAGTGTTACTCACTACTTCAGAGTACGTCATTACAGAGTCTCGTGCTAACCTCCTATACCTGGCCACGGTAAGGAACCCCAACGAGAACACCGTAAATGTCGAACTAATATTAACACGCTAAAACTACAACTTGACAGTGGAAAGGAGTTGTAAAAAGTAAAACGACGAACCAAAATGCTTTGATAATAACAAGTAGGAGCTTATTGTCTTGGTGGTTTGTTGTTTTTATAAAATAATTAACCTGGTTTTCCAGTGCATTGGCAAAAGGGTTGGTAGAGGTTCCCTTCTCTGAATCCTCCTGAAATGGTAAAGAGATTAGTGCAAACATGGGGCCAGGTAGTCAGCCTGACCAACACGAGGGGCGTGCCTTCACGCCACGATGGGATCTCCCCATAAGACATCATTCGTCTGGGATAGAACGTGTCACTGAGTATCAAACAGACATATAGGAAGAGACTAGGTCTAGGATTTTATAAAACATTCTCATGAATTTAAAAGAATATAATCTTTCCTGACATCGGATTTGCAACTATAAAAATAAATATATTCGATCTTTTTCATTCTTGAGGAGATTTGTGTATTTAAGCAAATGTTATTTCTAGGTTTATGATTTCTGGTACTCAACGAAAAACATCTTATTAAAATCTTGCAGATTATGTAAATGTGTATGATGGTAGCTTCGGCTATGTGTGACACAGTGCGCAGGCGCAGTGTGCACACGTGGCCCGAGTGAAGTGACAGGCACTCTGCCCTCTCCTCCTACCTTAAGCATCTGAAGCTGTCTTGACTCCTCTTCGAGGATCTTCCTCTTCTCGTCTTCTGAGACAGTAGATGCTCCAGGACCGCCAGATGCTGAGGCAGCCAGAGAACTGATAGCTGAGCTCACGCTCTCAGGCTGCTTACTCCTGTCCATGATAAACCGGAATTACACCTTACACATTCACTTCAAACACTGCTCAGAAGGTTTTCACGGGTCAATTACTTGTGGTTTAGGATTTAAACCAAGTTATGTTACTCTACGTTACTAGTTGGAGGTATTAAAGAAATATCTCAAACAGGATGACCACTCAACTAGAAATGAACAAAAATGAAGCTCGATGGATACAAAATACCCTGTGGTCTCTTGCCTACTTATACATGTATATAAATTGATATTGAAAAGTAAACACACATATTAGATTATATATGTGATTGCGTATATTATGGAAACAGCGATATCAGTTTGAAGTTGACATCTGCATAATGTCTATTATCATAAAGATTATCTAAGGTTGCGGGCTTACTTTTTATCACCCTTCTTGCTCCCCTCCAATGCGGCGAGGTGTGCCTCGAGTGCTTCGAGCAGGCTGGACGGCGCCTGTGGGCAGAGCAGAACACGGTCAGAGCTGGGGGGCCTGGAACCCCACCTATCATTACACCTTAACTACACCAGAGGTGGGCAACACGGCTAGGTTCTAGTGCATGCACAACTATATCATTTCCCTCCCATTAAAATGAGTGCAGAATATAGGTAGGATTAAGATGAAATAAGTTGTAAGTACTAAAATGTGCTTTTGCGATATACTCCGTTGATGTTTCTTTAACTTGGATGTGCACCAAATAAATTGGTCGCCTCAAGATTGGAACATAATTTCCATATCGGGACAATGATTGCTAACCTCTTACTCATGTTGTTTTATAGTTTATGATGCCCATGGCGATATAAAGAAAGAACGAAGTTAGAAACGTTGAAAAGTACAGTATTTCAGTGTACATTTTGGCCACTTGAAATCTTTGAAATGCTTATAATTTTGGTTAGGAAAATGCAAATTTCCTAGAACTATCACTTGAAATTCATTTGCACTTTCATTTCAATTGCATTCAAGAAGGTTACACTTACATGTATGAACATGGTCTAACCTGTTTATTAAGCCAAAAGTAATGTCGTGTGCATATTTCTGTATGTAAATCAGCTTGTAATTTCACGTGGATATGGGTGTGTATAAACTGTGAGTGACCAGGACTGATTCAACCTAGCTCTAACTTTAAAACAGCCATGCTCTTGAGTCAGGTCTCCCCATCTCCCCCGGGGACCGCCTTTGGAGGCACGCTGTGACCACTTAACCTCCTGAAAGCTGCTCTCCTTCCATAACAATTTCTTACAGAAGGAACGATACGTTTAGTGCAGGGAGCAAAGAAAAACGAACGCTGACACCAAATGTTGTAGTGTCTTTCTGATTTCGAGGGAATATTTCTAAAACATAACATCCAATATGCGCATCGCTCTCGGATTTGTCGTTGGTGGAATGCTAGAAGCACAAGGCTCTAATCACTTTAAGGTTTGATGATTCTAATAAGTGATGCCTGAAATAGAAAAGCATAACCCAGGGAGATGTGGTGGCCTGACAGAGTTAAATTAAATCAAATGTGACACTCACACCATGAGAATTTGCCGAGAGGACCTACGGACAATGAAAACATAACAGCACTAAGCAAACCATGCATCTTACTACGAAAGCAACAAATATAAATTTACAACAAAATATTGATGACATGTTTAAATTCACAATATCTAACACTATAAAATTGACGCTGGTTTTGGAGTAGGGATATCTTGCCAGGTAACAGTGCATAGACACAAGGATTTGGGAATGAGAAGCGCTAACTGGTTTAATCCGTGGTCTCTCGGCAAGCGTGACAGTGGAGAAAACGCACTACGTCTAGAAGTCCCAAGTAACTAACACATAAAGATGGGGGCTATTTGACAAACAGCCGGAATACGTACAGTAATTCAAAACCTATATATACTCTCATAGTTCTACTAGTCAACCCAGTAACTTTATCGTCAATCATTTTCTAGTTTAGTTTGTCGTGATTTGCAGGTTTCCTAGTAGTTTCTTTGAGGCAGAAGAGTAAGTGGAAGCTTTCTATTTGTACAAAGGTGGAAGTTGTCGGTCTGGACGGAGCGACATGGTGCAGGGAGAAGGAACTGTTACAGAAAAGCACCACATTTAAGGCTTGACCCCCAATTCGCCCCGCACCCTTAACCACTGATCAAACTTGACATGAGTATTAAATTCTATGCTAGTATCAATTGATACACGTACCTTAGCTAAGTCTGGAATGTCGCCTTTGTCAATACCAACGCTCTGAAGAAGAAAAATACTGAAGCTTAACGGTAATCAATGTTGCTTCAAAGATTGTATGGACAAATTCAAAGCAACTTTTTGTCCTTAAGGATAGACAACACCTCTCAGCGCCCTATTAACAGTAATTTGAATTGCGCTGCCTCTGATAAGGCTACAGTTATGTAGTGTGTATCAAATTATAGAATATATTTTTTTCTATCTTTTGATATAAAGTATAAGTATATGGTTGTAATGTTGAAACTATTGAAATTAGAGGTGAAAAACTTATTTTTTCACTTTTATTTTTTGAACATTGATATCTCTCATACCGCTTGATGGATTGTCGCAAAATTTGGGGAGCTCCTTAAAAACATTTGTATGGAGGAGACCCGTGTCTCAGATATTTTATTTAGGTCCTGGTTTTCATTTTATGTCAAAAAACGGGAAACTTTTTGTTTATTTTTACAGTATTATTTTCTAGATTTCATAAAACAAAAACTAAGACCTAAATAAAAAAAATCTGAGAAACGCTTCCCTTCAGATGAATGTTGTCTATATGCTGTGAAAATTTCAAGTATTTTCATGAAATATTAAGTGAGAAATTCATGTTCAAAAAATGAAAGTGAAAAATGTGTTTTTTTTGTATTCCTGACATGCTCATAAGGGCATGGTTATATGAAAAGATAGGGTCAATAAAAGGATATTTAATGATATAACACTCATATTTATTCTATAGGTATTTAAAATAAATTGCATGTTTAAAGAGAGTCCCAAAAATGTGCCTTAACATGAATATTAGGAATATTAATCTTTTTTTTTTTTAATAAGTCTACCAATAAGTCTAACTATAAGTAAACATCGAATTGTAAACGTTCAATGGAATCTGATACAAAGTAAACTAAGAGTAAGACACAGCGGGGAGGACGTACCGGGACTTACCCGCTATAACCGCACGGCGAGGTCATAAGACAGAAATCAGGGTCAGCAACACAAGTTAAGGCTATACATCCAGGACTGGGGTTCAACACCAACAGTGAGTGAAGGGGCGATTTAAAGAGCTAATAAATCAGGGCTAACGGAAACTTAGATAACAACATGATTTATTGACATTCCCAAAGGTAAGGTTTGTTAGTCTGAGGATCTTGAGTGGAAGTACTTGGGCGTAGGGCCACCGTATTACACATCGTTTCCTTTGAAATTCTTAAGTTGAGTCGAACTTACCTCGGCAACCTTCAGAAATTCAGATACTCTGTCCATTCTGCTTAGGAATTTCTTATAGAAATCCAATGCTTCTCTGCACTGTTTCTTGGGCATGTCAAAATACTTTTCTGAAAATAACCACGCAAAAGGAAAAAAGTAGAAAACAAAATGATGTGCGTAAAAGAAGCATTGTACAGCATGTAGCAGGGCAGACACGAGTGAAGAGCCGTCGAAAGAGAGGTGTATAAGGAAAGAAGGAGAACCTCGAGGACAGCACGGTCACCACACAAACTATACAAAGTCAAAAGGAAGGGGTTACAAGTAGCCTTTGTGATTCTAGCTTCTGCCCAATCGTTATATCATCTCATTTTTCTAGACCAGTACATTTACCTTTTCCTAGTGGAAACCTCAATTGCCTGTCTAATGCGACCATCGTTTCTACAAATGACGGTTAAAATAAATTTTGATATGATATATGTTTTTGTGCGGTACATCTTTTGAGAGGCGAAAATCCATAGGATATGAATGATTATAGATCAAGCAGCTGCTAGAACCGACGAAGACGACACGTGAGACATGGCACACGAGGTTAATGCCACTTAGCGACACAACACGAGGAAGGGGGTTGGGGGCAGCAACCACTGAATGGGCAGTCGCAGAGGATTACCTCCGCTGTTTTCAAGAAGCGCGCTACGCCGTCCATTCGCACAATAAACTTCTTGTATATGTCCAGCGCCTGCCGACACTGCTTCTTGTTCATCTCAAAGTATTTCTCTGGAAGGAAACATCAGCTTTACGGAATAACGAGGTAGAAGGTAATAGTGGTGTAGTTTGTGCAGCTGGCATGTAGGGTTACGGGTCGCAGAGGTAGTGTTAGTACACAGGGTGTAGTCATAACCAACAACTTTTTTTAACGTTCACCTTAGTTTTCTCTTGGTTTTGCCATCGTTTTATATACTTCATGTGACCAAAATCTATTTATATTTATCTATATTCATAATTAAGGAAAACAAACAAACACGCTTTAGTGAGATGTGGGGGAAACCGTAAACCTTACTAAGTTATTTCCCCTAAATGGACTTTTATCAATTAACGATACAAATATTTTCCCCAAAGTTAGTAAATATAATTCTAAACCAGAGAGAGCCCCCTAATTTTTTTCTCACAAATACTATCTGAACAGCGTGTAGTCCATGGGTGCTTTAGCCATATCTATAATATTCCCAACATTTCACAATCCCATGATTGTTTGAACCTTACCTAGCAGATTAATAATCCCATCGTTGTAGCAGGCGAACAATCTGATGAGATCTTTGAACATTAGCATGAAGCATGCGTTGATGACACCGTTTGTCAACTCGTTTGATGTGCACTGAAAGAAATTAAGACGAATTAATCAGCTACGGTGTCATGAATTCGGCTCTGGTTCCATTGGCTCAGGCCCTTTAGACTCCTATATATTTTAACATCAGTTTACAACAGTTTTTTTCTTAACGTAGAATTTATTTCTATGAGAACAGATACCTTAGATAACTTTATTTCCTAGATTCAATTCCATACACTTACTGAATTTCAATAGTAAAACTTATTCAAGTATCGAAGTAAACGTATTGTTTTTTTACAAAGGGTAATGACCTTTGAGAAATAAACTCTTACTCACGTCAAATTCGAGAAGTGCGTCTACTTGGTTCTGTAGTACCGGCAGTGCTTTCAGTAACTGGGGAAGAAAGAGATACGTCATTACCGCGTTCAGACCAAAAATAGTTTTTCTTGTAAAAGTTGAATGCTTGAAAGTTGAAAAGAAGAGACAACAACAATGACCTGATATTGTTAACAGGGGACTTCATATAATTTCTTAACGTCTTTCTTAAAGTTTCTTCTAAGAATATCTACCGAAGTACGTGTGCTTATCAGTGTCATCTTGAGGTAGCCGAAACTCTGTGCTAACACTGTTGGTCAGCAGACTGTACTATAGATCTACCAGGCAAGAAACAACCCAAAAACTTGAAAAATCCCGGCCCTTTCAATGGTTTTCTGTATGCTCAATTGTCATTTGTTATCTCATGTTGGTGAACTTTATATTTCCAGAAACTACACATTTTTTCCTCTCTATTGGTATAAAAAGCATGTTCATTTATTATATTGATTTCAGGAACGTATTGATGTAAAGTATGAGAAAGTTACCCAAGTTTGTAAAAAGTGAGCATACAGTTAATAAGAAAATATACGGTAGTAAAGAAATTCACATCACACACTACAACACACTCTACTATAAATGAATGAAGGTCAATCCCATTTTTCTTAAATAGCTGTTAAAATCCTGCCACTTTTCTCCACTATCCAAGCAAACTCATGTATAGCCTGATTGGAGATGGATACATTTGGGGCATCAAAGTAACCCATGTGAGATTATGCACAGAAGGGAATCCCCCAGACACTGAAGATATCAGCATTTTGTACCAGTTTTAAATCTATGGTGTAATTTTCAATAGATATCCATACATACATGGAACTTTTGTCTGATTTTTGAAATACAAACAGATCAAGACCAGATCTCAACTGAAAAATTGTTATTGTACAGAAAATGTAAAAACTGTTGAAAAAGTAAGGTTTGTTTTAGGATGTCCTTGACTATTAAAATTTGTGTCTGGATTATCAAAATACAAAAACAGCTGTTTCTTGCCTGGTAGATTAGTTCGGTCTCAGGACTAACGTCGGTCCAAGGTCCCCCGACCCGCTACGGTACCGTTAGTTTTGGTCTAGTTGTGTGTCCAATTTTTATTATAATAAAACCGATACAGGTAACTTGACCAAGCGGACCCCTAACTTTACCCACCTTTTCTCCTGACATGGTACGCAGCGTGCCGTCATTCTTCCTGAAAATCAGTAACAAACTCTCATTAATATGAATAAACAATTACATAAAACAGATAACATAAAATCCTAATATAAGAGACAGAATCCTGACCACAAATTTTTTTTTTTTTTTTTTTTTTTTACTGTTTTTGATCATGACGTGACGAAGTGATGATGTGCATCATGTATGCCATCCTCATGCCTCCAACCAGTCATAGCTTACCAGTTCCATATTGCGACCAACACGAGAAACAACACAAGATTACGCTTTAGCAACTTGTTTCACAATGTACTGATTTAGGGCCTATAGTGCCTATATCTGCAGTCTCCGAGGCCCACGGCCACCAGGTAGTGGTCAGGGGCCTCCTCCTATATCTGCAGTCTCCGAGGCCCACGGCCACCAGGTAGTGGTCAGGGGCCTCCTCCTATATCTGCAGTCTCCGAGGCCCACGGCCACCAGGTAGTGGTCAGGGGCCTCCTCCTATATCTGCAGTCTCCGAGGCCCACGGCCACCAGGTAGTGGTCAGGGGCCTCCTCCTATATCTGCAGTCTCCGAGGCCCACGGCCACCAGGTAGTGGTCAGGGGCCTCCTCCTATATCTGCAGTCTCCGAGGCCCACGGCCACCAGGTAGTGGTCAGGGGCCTCCTCCTATATCTGCAGTCTCCGAGGCCCACGGCCACCAGGTAGTGGTCAGGGGCCTCCTCCTATATCTGCAGTCTCCGAGGCCCACGGCCACCAGGTAGTGGTCAGGGGCCTCCTCCTATATCTGCAGTCTCCGAGGCCCACGGCCACCAGGTAGTGGTCAGGGGCCTCCTCCTATATCTGCAGTCTCCGAGGCCCACGGCCACCAGGTAGTGGTCAGGGGTCTCCTCCTATATCTGCAGTCTCCGAGGCCCACGGCCACCAGGTAGTGGTCAGGGGTCTCCTCCTATATCTGCAGTCTCCGAGGCCCACGGCCACCAGGTAGTGGTCAGGGGCCTCCTCCTATATCTGCAGTCTCCGAGGCCCACGGCCACCAGGTAGTGGTCAGGGGCCTCCTCCTATATCTGCAGTCTCCGAGGCCCACGGCCACCAGGTAGTGGTCAGGGGCCTCCTCCTATATCTGCAGTCTCCGAGGCCCACGGCCACCAGGTAGTGGTCAGGGGCCTCCTCCTCGTAGGGCAACAGGGGACTCAAAGACTACAGACGAGACTCTTAAGTTCTTAGGAACCCCGAAACTTCAGTTAAACCTGACCATTACTGCGCATTTTTCTGAATGGGACTCAAGAACTTCTTTGGAAATAAATTATCCTGTGCTTGTCCCAACACTATCAAATAAATATACACATTCTTGGTTTTCCAAAGTTTATTGCCCAGAGTTGGACATTAATTGCCAGAATCCCATATCAACCAAGAACTTCGTGAAAAATGTGTAGTTGATTAATTGATGATCCAAGCCTCCTGGACTCCCAGGTTTACGACGCTCTTGGGGTCCTTTCCAGACCGCACAAGGTAACGCTTTTCGGTTTTTGGTTGATCTTTATCTACAAGATGATTCAGCAGAAACCCGCAACAGGGATCACTTCCCTAAATCACTACTCTTTTCGAAGAGTGGCAAGGAATTGTTCATGTGCAATGTGCCATACCAACGGTATCATATACACGGCGTTTGATATAGAAATGACAGGCCAGAGCCAGCCCTTCTTCACTATTACAGAGACACCCATTGGAAACCGTTTTGCTGCCATATAGCAAACTTCATTGTTACGGCAACACTATATGGCAGCTTACCCTGCTGTATAAGCTGTATAACACAGTATAAACTGATTCCATTGTTGTGGGGACACTCCACGGCAGCTTCATTTGTTGATGTAAAATGCACCATAATACACGGACGTCGTTGTTACAGAGACACTATATGGAAGGCCCGAAGCTAACTTTGCTGCTGTTTTATCAAAGCAATATACATGGATGTCATTTTTGTTAGAGGGACACTCTATGGAAGCTTACTTTTGCTGATATGTATCAAGAAACATAGACAAAGTATTCGTCTCTGGATATTGCCACCACAGAGACTAACAGAATCCCTATAAAGATCGGGAGTGTCATTTCAGTTCCAACGGGTTAGACGCGAGGGGCTGTTCTTATTTTAAAGTTCACAGAAATCTTGTGTTGAGCAGGCCCTTTAATATGTCTATTGATTAAAAAACTAGCTGCTCCCTCATAATGGAAGGAGACAGCTGCCATGTTTGAATGAAGATCGATTTAAAAGTTTAACCTACTAGGGTTCGACTAATCTTTAAATTAATCCCTCAAAAACTGGTGCTCCGCCATGTAATTTTTTTTATTTAAAGTTGGGTGTACATAATTAATATCCTATGGGCCCCGCCTTGCCCCACCTGCATTCAAAGGCCAGTACGCGAAGAAACAATGATAGTTCTAGTATATGTATGTGTAATTCAACCTGAGTGCCTCATAAATTATGCAGACAGCCCTGCCCCCTGGAGTCTGGATCCTCTTACGGATTACCATGATGCTGTTGGATGGATTTGGGGGAGGTGGGGAGCTTCAAGTAATTTTCAAATGAGAACGTTACGTCTATAGTGTAGGCCATAACAGGTCTGCACCGAACCATGATAATAACATAATAACATTCAGCCTGAGTATCATCACAGCTCGTGTGATCTCATTGCCGCTCCAGTTCCGACACTTCCTCATGTTCTGCTAACTACTGGTTTATAATTATCTCTATTAGCCAGCTGGGGAGGGAATGTGTGTAAGTAATCAAACTCCTCTCGGCCTTTGTCTGCTCAGGACCCCAGACGTTTGTTTGACTCTTATTCAAGTTATTGTTCATTAACCAGTTGGCCTTCTCCTGATCTACGCGCTGTGTATGTTGACCACGACTAACACTGACAAGAAGGCGGTCCCAGTTGTTAGAGAGCAAAATGCTCTCTACAACTATACAGGCAACGACATTCAAGGTTAAAATGTATTGGTAAAACGTTTTTTTCACTATAGGAACCAGGAGAAGGGGGGGGGTGTAGGTTTGCATACCAGAGGACATATCATATTAATGGAAAATGCCTCCACAAAATCTAACAGAAAGACATTTCGAACTAGAGCAAACAATCCTGGGTCTAGAGATATAGTAGGTTCCATAGGTACCCATGAGGCGGGGATTTAAAATATTTTGATATGAATGTAAGCATAGGATATCAGTGTGGTAGGTGTGAACGGTCTGGCACTATAGTGACCATCTGAAACAAGAAGCAAAATAGCTACACAGTTTCGCTCATGCATGAGCTAGGGTCATCCCTCGTTAAACTAAAGGCCCTCCTAATAGTAATACCAGAAGGCTATGTGTAATATGGGCTATAGGTGCAGACCACCACCACTCAGGACTGCTGTCACACACAGCTCAGGGAGGGGTTTAAGAAAGGGCTACTACAAGGTCCCAGCATGTACTGCCATACACCTAGTACTAAATGACCTATCGCTCACCCACCTAGAACTGCCCACCTGCAGGTGACAATGGAGGTCCTAATTTGAACAGGTGAGGTCTGTTTGGCTCAGGTAGTGGTTATGTAACGCACTTCTGGCTTCTCACACTGCCTGATTCAAACAACCATTATAGGACAATGCCCTTCAACTGCTGAACATGAGATTGAGTAACCAGTCATTGAGAACAAAGAGAATTGAATGGCTAAAGACATGACTGATTGAGGGAGTCCCCACTTATAGCTGCAATACTATATAGATAAAACTAGGGACTCCCCAAAAAGTTTAATTTGCAAGCCTGGACACTGACAGCAGCAAACTCATTGGCAGTATGACGCCTATGTTTCAACATTGGGCTGGTGAATTAAAATTGCAAAGCTGCCTATGCCTTAAATGACCAAACCATACAATATATCGCATTCGGGAGTCCTGATCTGCGCATGCGCAAACCCACTTCCTGTGGGTGGACAAGCGACTTTTCACCCAATCAGGAGTCTCTGTTGTCCAATATGGCGGCGCCCACTGGGCCTCTCCCGAATACGGTATATAGGAGCCTGAGGGATATGAGAACATAGAATTATTTTAGGGATGCTATGCCATTGCCTTAAAACCACCAGCTGTTTGATAACATCATCACCAACGGTTGCAAACTGTGTAGATATTATGCAATTTCAAAAGCCACTCACATAAAATCAGAATTCCAACGAAAATCTGAAAACTTAGATCCCTGAATTAGACGCTAAATGGTCAAAAAATTTCAGTTTGATTTTCAATGGATTTAAAATCATCAAAACCAACTCCTTGTGTTAGTTCGACAGTTCTTTCACTTTATTGATACCTCTATGTATACCTCTATGTGTACAACAGCCGGCCTTCATTTCGCCTCTCCCTCGAGCGCTGGGCAGAGTATTGCGTCAGGCGGGTACATGTGGAGGATACATCAAGTTAAGCTTGTTATGGGCAAGGGCAAGTTAAGCTTCTTACTGGAGGTGACCATTAGCTAGGGCTACATCTACAACTTCCCACCTCCTATGAGATCGAACGTTATTTATTGAGGATTAAAGTTATTTATCTATGGGGCCTTCCATTAAGTATGTACGCATCAAGGTGTGTGTGTGTGGGGGGGGGGGGGATCTGAGTTTATCTAAATTTGTGTACTTTCTAGTACAAATTTAAAACGTAGTTTTGGCCTTGGGGGGGGGGGGGGGGGGGGTCTGAGATTTTTTTTAATGTGCTTACGCACTAAATGGAAGGTCCCTATGACAGTTTTTATTCAATTTCAGACTGAACTTACCCTCTCTTGATTTTGCAGAAATCAAAGGCCATCTGTCGGTAGGAGTAGGCCTTCTCATTCAGGTACTTGGCATAGCGACGGATATACGTGGACATATCATAGCCTGCAAGTGGAGAACAGCGGACGTGAGTGAATAAGGCCCTTGTGGGGCCGCGGGGGCGAGACCGAGGGGACAGCTCACTACCTGGACCAACAGGGGCATTGGTGTACAAAGGTCATTGGTATAGGGTACACGGGAGTTTTGCACTGGGCGCAGCCATGTTGTGTCACGTGGGACACTCCTCACTGGCTGGGAGTTGTGCTTGACCCCCGACTGGAAGTGGCGGGAAAGGAACACGCATGTGCAAACATAAACTCCCGAGTACCCTATATACAGGAAAGGGGCACGGTTTGTCTATTTTGTACCTCATGTAGCTAGCCCACCATAGGGTGAGTATTTCTCTATTGGATGTTCACTACCTCCAGTTTGGGCAGCTGAAGAAACAATACCGAGCGCACCTTACAACATGCACCACCCACGACACACAGGACGACAGCAGGAGAGGACACTGTTGAGGCCATGACACATACACCGACCCAAAGCAACAGTTAAGTTGAGTTGGGGTCAGTTGGTTGTCATACCCTTACGACGGGATTGTCAGCAATTTTCACGACAGATCCATCAGGTTGCAAATCATGAAATGTTGAAGATGAACAACCCAACTGTCTGGTTGGTAGGGCTGCCCACTTATATTACTTTTTTTTTCATTAATATGTTGACCTAAAAGTAATTTTTATATCTAGTTACAGTATTGAACAAGCTTTCAGATGGGAAGACACATATTATTCTCCAAATATCATTTTTATAAATACCCTATCATTTCCATAATAAACCAAGTGAACTAAAATACGTTTCGCTCTATTGACAAACAAATTTTACAAGAAAATATGTCCAAGAATACTATTTATCCAAACTATCCATTTGGGAAAGTGCTTTTGAATCAAAATAACCCATAATATACTAATTAAATAGTTGGGATATGTGATACGCCCTAACAAAATTCCCACGTTGTGAGACTGTTCAGTCACCGATGATCGGGCTTTAAGGATAGACACCAGTGTTGGCAGCCTTCTCAGGAAACTGTACATGAATTCTTTAATAGTGCTCTGATCTTAACGTACTATACATAATTTCAAAGCTCATATTTGTCTCTGTCTATTGACATAAATGAAATCTATAAATAATTCTAAGTGGAGATTTTATAAATTTGTATGTCTCTTTTTCATTTCTATTTTTTGAACATACATATCTGGTTTCATATTCTAATTGCATGAACACATTTTCACATATACCTTCTCAAGACTCGTATGCAGGCAAGCGTGTCTCAGAATTTTGATTAAGGCCATAGATTTGATTTAATGGTCAAAAACAACAGAAAACAGGGAACTTTTTTAGATTTCTTTGCAATATCATTTTCTACATTACATAAAAAGAGAACTAGAGCCTAAATAAAAATGGTGAGACACGCTTCCCTCCATATATATATATATATATATCAAGAAGATATACCCAAAATTTTAAAGCTTTAGGTTAAATATTAAGTGAGATATTCATGTTCAACAAATATATTTGAATATTATGATTTTCAGGTTTGCAACCCATCTACAGAGGTGTTGTTCATGGCATTTTTATATATGTTATATCTGTAGATAACGTTATTTATTGTCTATCTAATTATGTTTTCTATTTACTATTACTATGAGAAACAAACTTAATCATTGTAATTAAAGGCAGTGCGCCGTTCACCCCCCAACCACTGGTGTCTATCCTTAAGAACCCCCGACAATCGAATTGGTGTATGTGTCCAGGCCATTAGTAAGCGGGGCAGGAGGGGTCAGTGGATCAGCGAGCGCCTTGTCTCAGATACTCTACCAACTCTCAAAGCTCTGGATATTGTAAGAGATAAAAAGTGAAAAGAAATAGGATTTAAATTCATATTTCTGAAGAAATAATTTAATCGAGGGCTTTCTTAAAGAGAATCAGCCTAGCTTTCATTTGATAGCTTAAGCACTCTGCTGCAGATCACAGGTCAAACTTTGAGGTTAGAATACATATGATACAATAATGATTAATTTCGGGTTAGGAATCGAGGAAAAATTAATTTACTTGATAATGCCATGATAAAAACTGCCCGTCACAAAATAAATATCAAGTATTATATAGTCTGGGTGGAGCGGGAGAACAGGCGTTGAGATTGACATCCGCCCAGAATAAAAATAAACGATTTAAACAAAAAATATGGAGGGCAGTGAAGTGGCCACGCAGCCCCGTAGTCTAACCTTAAAATACAAAGGAATAGGAACTAGATAGGAGCAAATACTCAGGCCCGTACCCAAGGTTGGCCGCAGGGTGGTGGTGAGTTCTATAAAGTGGAACTTGTTTATATTTTTAGTTATACAATATTTGTAAAATAATTTAAAAGTTCCATGTAAAATCTTACAGTACAAAATTGGGGCAGAGCATGTCCCCTGTATTCAACAATATTTCTATTTAAATATGAAAATGGTGGGTCAAACCCAATGGTGCAGGTTTTTATATTCATCAAACATCACTTTTCATATTTCATTAACTAAAACTAGGACTTCTATCAAAATTCTGAGACTATTTTTCTTGAGTTGACCTGAAGAAAACACATGAAAGAGGGCAAGGTCTCAAGTAAGATGTTCACTATCCAAAATTGAGCTGCATCCTGCACCTAAGGTTTTTGAAAAGGAAAAGAACAGTAAACAAGTTCGCATTTGTTTAAAAAACAAAAGAACGCCACTGATTAATGTGATTAAGTGTAAATGACGCACGTTAATTACTAATAAAATAAGTTTGTTTAGTTTTAATCTAAAAATTATGCTGACTTTAGACAAATTGTATACTCTGCATGGAAATGTAAACTCTTAAAGTCTGCCTAGAACAAATAAATAATGTTAGATAGGCATAAGAAAGCATAATAATATACATAAACATTATAAAAAAAATTAAAAGAAAAAAATCTAAACATCTGTTTGGAGAGTGACTGTTCTAAAATCTTCTTCGAGAGTGTAAAGCTTAAAATCTGCTTGGAGAGTGATGAAACTTGTTCAGAAATTACTAGCAGTCAAAACATATAAACTTGATGGAAAAATAAAAATTTGCAAACCAAACGTCTGCTTGGAGAGTGTAAACCCTAAAATCATCTTGGAGAGTGATAAAAAACCTGTTTATGCAATACCAGAAGTCAAAACATTTAAACTTGATGCAAAAATAAAAATTTGAAAACCAAACATCTGCTTGGAGAGTGTGAACCTTAAAATCTGCTTGGAGAGTGATGAAAACCTGTTTAATTGTTACCAGCAGTCAAAACATTTAAACTTGATGCAAAAACAAAAATTTGAAACTGAACATATGCTTGGAGAGTGTAGGCCTTAAAGTCTGTTTGGAGAGTGCTGAGAACCTATTCCAAAATTACCAGCAGTGAAAACATAAACGTGATGCAAAAATAAAAAATTGAAAACGAAACATCTGCTTGGAGAGTGTAAACCCTAAAATCTGTTTGGAGAGTGTACAGCTTAAAGTCTGCTTGGAGAGTGATGAAACTTGTTTGGAAATTACCAGATGTCGAAACATATAAACTTGATGGAATAAGAAAAAATTGAAAACCAAACATCTGGTTGGAGAGTGTAAACCCTAAAATCATCTTGGAGAGTGATTCAAAAAACCTGTTTAGGCATTACCAGCAGTCAAAACATTTAAACTTGATGCAAAAATAAAAAAATTGAAAACCAAACATCTGCTTGGAGAGTGTGAACCTTAAAATCTGCTTGGAGAGTGATAAAAACCTGTTTAGATATAGCCAGCAGTCAAAACATTTAAACTTGATGCAAAAACAAAAAAATGAAACTGAACATCTGCTTGGAGAATGTAAACTTAAAATCTGGTTGGAGAGTAATGAAAACCTGTATAGATATTACCTGTAGTCAAAACAGTTAAACTTGATGCAAAAAACAAAAAATTGAAAACAAACATCTGCTTAAAGAGTGTAAGCCTTAAAATCTGCTTGGAGAGTGCTGAGAACCTATTCTGAAATTACCAGCAGTGAAAACATATAAACTTGATGCAAAAATAAAAATTTAAGAACAAAACATCTGCTTGGAGAGTGTAAACCCTAAAATCTGCTTTGGAGAGTGATGAAAATCTATTTGTAGATTACCAGCAGTCAAAACATATAAACTTGATGCAAAAACAAAAATTTTAAATTGAACATCTGCTTGGAGAGTGTAAACCTAAAATCTGCTTGGAGAGCGATAAAGACCTGTTTGGATATTACCAGCAGTCAAAACATAAACTTTTGAAAATAGAAGAAAAACAACAAAAAAACAATGAAAATCTCATTCAAGTCTGATACTAGAACCACTCCAATGATCCTAAAATTCAATATAATGAAATTTGAGAATATATGAAAAATGAAAACTAAATACATGTATCCGCTTGGAGGATGTTAACCTAGGGATGCTTGGTGACCTTTATCAATATTGAAACATAAAGAAATAATCAATGTGATGACTCCAAAATGAATGCAAAAGATCTATTAAGTGGTGCCACCTAGTGTATACTTTGGGTTTCCAATGACAGGAAGTTGGACAGGAAGTGGTATATGATGCAATACACAGCCTGGTCATTCCTAGTCTAGGAAGCCTGTGCATGTAGAGACTCAATACACCACACATAACCTGATAAATGTGATCACCCAATCAATGGTGGCGAATTAGCTGGTTCAATTGAACTTTTCCTTTGATTTTTGTCTGTAAGGAATTTGGAAGAAAGAGAATATTTCTACCTGGGTGGAACTAATTTTGAGTCATGCTCTGTTGGGGGGGGGGGGGGGGGGTGCCACCCCCACCTCCCCCCCTGGGTACGGGCCTGTAATACACACAACTGTTGTAAATCGCACGCTCAACACCCTATTCCAACTTTTAATTCTGAATAATCACTTATCTACAAATTGGGCCATTACTAGGGCTTGGTACAATGCTTGGTTTTTGATGGGAGCTTACTCTTCTTTTACTCCATTAGCCGTGTTTGGTGCTACTCACACAAGTACACACTACGCCCGTCTACTCGTGTTCGCTGCTCCCACCGTTACTGCCCACTGACTAACGGCTCTATTTGCCATGCAACCGATCCCTTACAGAATTAGGGAATCTCATATATCGCACCTATCGAACTGTGAAACAATTGAGTAATTGAGAAAATAGTCTGGAAATAGAGATTACAAAAAGTTCATTTTCCATTTGTTTTCCTTTCCTGTGAACAACGAGGAATGATATCCATTGGCAACAGGGGTTTCATAAAAATATATACGCAGTCAAAAGAAAGACCAAATAAAGGGCATATATCATATATTATACTGCACAATGAAATATACGGAAGATTTTCCGAAATATGTACTAGCGCTGATGAACTAGATTAGACATTTGATTTTAGACATTCCCATTAGTATTAAATGCTATTTAAAAGAAATGAGAAAGAGAAATACGTTTTGTCATGTGCCAGGGATCTGAAGCTGTGGACTTCTTTCTATGCACTTGCTGGTGTTTTTTTCATTTTTTAAATCAATTTCTATTTGAAATTTCAAAAATATAGGGCATGAAGTGAACATTTGTTTGAATAAATTATTAATGGGGCGTCTGATGATTAGGTACAATCCAGCAAGGCCAGTCGGCGTATTGCCCGGCATGTCATAGACATATCTTTTCTGGTGTCAAAACATACTTGTTTGTTTGTTTGTTGGGGTGGTTTAACGTCCGGCCAACCATATAGGGATCTTTCAAGACTGCACACCCAAACACAGGGCACAAACTCCAAAAAAAAAAAAAAAAAGTGCGCCCAACTACTGAAATTTCCGTAAGGGGGGCAGGGCGCACCCTTAATATCTAACATTAAAATATATTTTATCAACATGTCTTCCCATAGTCATTGATGAATATTAATGGCAGAATTTGCAACTGAGACCTGCTCTGATGGCACTGAAGGAAAACGTGGTTAGCTAAAATGCTGCAGCAAGCACAGTTTGTGTCCCGAGGCAAGTCAGAGGACCCAAGGTTATAAGGGGAGTAGTCGCATTAATGGGCAGGCGGCACTTAGAATGAATACAGTACATGCTGTCGCCGAAAGCTGCGTCTTCCGGTGTCCCTGGGCCACTTCTATCGCAGCTGCAAAGGTGGAAGACACTACTTATTGCCATGAAAACCTCTAAAACTGCACTGGACTGCACGCAGCTCTCGGTGCAGAGAATGCGACAGCGTTTCGCAAGTAGTGCGATAACTGCTTCCCATCGTCTAAGACCATTGTAACAGAATCATTTGGCACTGGGATAAAGGTTGATAGGTAAAGTGTTATATCTCAATAATTTGACCTGATTATCATCCAACTGATCTGAGAGCATTTTTCCTAGTCAGCACAACCAATAATTGAGACAGTGCTTGTATTCTGTATATGGTAATGCGCTACACATGTTATTTTGAGTAAACTGATCCCTCTGACCTGAAATACTCCCAACATCACATTAAAGGACCAATCAATAGTTGTAATGTAACTCAGTAAAATAAACAAAAGTATCAAATATGGAGCCTGGTACAGTTTTGCGAACACAACAATGACCTAGTAGATTTAGCAGTGAGGTGATACCAAAGAAAGTGACCCACATATCAAGTGGGGCACCTGTAGCCTGTCGGCGGTACAGTATGACCGAGCTAGCACCACTTGGTGGAACCCACCCCTACTAAACAACGTGATGAATAAACGAAGAGTGCTACATCTAAGTGACACGCACATGCGGCGCTATGTGACCTTCAGAGTGACCCTAGGTAAACGGGCGGTCCTAGTGAGTCTACGGAGGACGGGCATGCTGCAACACGAGACAGAGACAAGAAGCGCCAGCCTACTCAAGAGATGGGAAGCATTCGACTAACCTCGCTTGGCCTCATGGCCTGGGCAGTAGGAAGGAGACAGAGCAAAATGATCACATGTAGTAGGATTAAACAGACATAGGAGGGGAGCCCGAGGGCCCCACAAGGCCCCACCTAACTAGGTAGAGGCGGCCAGGGACTCAGCAGCAACTAGTCAACGACTGGTGAGACAAAGTCAAAGACTGCTCAACAAACTAACACATCTGTCCGCAGGACCCGGCGCTGGGCTCTCATCAGGTCTACCGCGGCGATATGGTGACGACCGTCGTCACCTCCTGCTTACATACCGGCGAATTTAACCACGACGCATCTCTGTACATTAACGTATCTCTATGCTTTCGAGTCATATTTCTTAATACCATTGCACAATTTACGGAATCAAAAGAAATGATCATCGATGGCATGAAAACCAGGGTGTCTTTATTGTGAAATGTTTCTTAAGCTGGGCATAATAGCGGAGATGCATTACGTTTAAGATCAGAGATGCGTCGAAGTTTCTCAAACTATTAGTGATTCCATGAAAATTTCTCTAGCCAGTCACCACCTTCATGACAAGATGTAAAAGCACCGAACCTTGTAACAGTATAAATACATTTTATTACCCCTTTCATATTCCGACCCTCTTTCTACATATTCATATTATCTTATTTGGGTTACGTTGCGATAATGTTTCAAATAAAGATGCTGTCACGTGCTCCCTTTAATTGAGACGAAAATGTCTGTTCCTCATTGCCTTATACATGTATATGTATCGCATCATAGAATGCGGACCGACAAGCCTCTCTTTTGAAATAACACTACATGGATATAGCTAGAGCAAAGGCAATGTAGGAGTGTCGGGAACCAATAACTATATATTACACATCTACTTTATACCTACATATAAGCGTTAAAGAATGATAACGGAAGTTCTACGAAATGTAGAAAATTGTATTGCAAAAGATCATAGAAGCTGTCAGTAAGTATCGGAGATTTCTAGAACAGCCACTGATCACTGATGTTTATATGTAAGACAGTAGTCCTTGACTTAAGGCAATCTGAATAACTTGACAAATATGCCAAATAAACGTGCCTTCAGATTCTAAGTGGAATGCTACCTAGGCTTGCCGATGTGTTTCTACAACAAAATAATTTAATACCTTTCTCAGACATTCAAATGAAAAATTCACCAATTTGAGACTTATCAAACGAAATATTCAGAAATATCTACTGATGAATCGGTAAAGACCCGGATTTGGAAGTTGAATATAGCCTTATATATAAAGACTGTTTAATATGAGAGCTGCCACCGACTGACCGACAATCTCAATACCGCATACTGTAAACTTATTCAAGTAAAACAGTATTCAGTATTAAGATTGTTCAAATTATCCAAGTTCGCAGTGTGATATTTTTGCGTAATCCACTTTTATGAAATATCCGCAAAAATATGTGCATAGCGAAAATATTTATCACTGTACCACAAACGGTCACTTCAACCTTGGAACGCGAATTTCATTCATGCATACGTTTCTTTTTAATCAAAACAGTGAAGGCGTGAACACGCGAACATATCTAAATTCATATCAGTCATCACTAACATGGCCAAAAGCAAGTCAAAGTAACGCACTGGTCGGCATGTAAAAAAGGGCATTCAGTAGCTCGACTGACCAGCCACTGACAGGTAAACAACAAACTGATCAAATAGTCAAAGGACACGGACACTCAGAAGACACCTAGCATTCACGCACTAGCCAGCCTACAAGGCATCGTGTGAGCGCACCTATCTAGGCAGTGAGGTGCTGAGCTATCAATGTCAAAGAGTAGTATAGTATAGTGACATATGTCTATAAAAATATATAATCTCTTTTGGTAGCTTGCTATCAAAGACTGGCAAGTCAGGCATTGTGAGTGATGTGACGTCACTAGCTTGCCTCCTACACATTCAGACACAACTGGTGATGTCATGTAACGGCAACACAGAGACCAAATTAACATGTTGGGTATTAAAGAAACCGTCAGTTGCGCATATGTCACTTGAAGAATTACTATTCTTTGACAAGAAATTTCCCCAGTGTTTTCATTTTCACACATGACCAAAATGCTTGGTGAGCCCCAGGGCTGCCCTGACGTCACCGGCCGTGGTTGACACGAGCTAGCACTAATGCAGGGTGCCCACGCTTTTCAGAAATGAAAATAAGACCTTTATAATTCCTTCTCAGGAGTGAAAATAAGACCTTTTTAAGCACCGCCTTTTAAAAGTTTGATCTCTTTAAATTTGGAAAAGTTCTTTAAAAGGGGTATATATATATATAAATGGTTGTATCTATTAAGCAACTAAAGGGGCTTTCATGAAACAATAACTTATATAGGTATACACTGTGAAGGAAACCTCTTACATCTCTGAAAACTTTAGCTGAACCTAAAAATAAGACCTTTATAAAAATATAAGACCTCCAACTGCAAAATACGACCTTTCTAATAGCATTATAAATGGCAAAACCAAAATAAGACCTTTTAAGACTTTATAAGACCTGCGTGGGCACCCTGTGATGTCACTATTGACCAGCCTGACCAAACTAACATCAAAATTCAGTTCAATTTACTTCTTATCTTCAATTAATTGATTTTTTTTCCGTTGTTATTGTTTTGGTTTTTCTTTTAGTTCTCCTAAAGGTAAATACTTAAGTTACCATTACAGCAAGCAAGATCTACTCACTACCTTTCAACATGCATAACCTATAGCTAATGCCGACGGTCTGGAGACCACTGCAGCTTGCCTTCATCACGTTCAAGGTAATTTCTTGAGTTTACCTACCCTACCTCTGTCTTCATTAACAAAGGATTCTTTTACACAACACAAGCACAATTAAACATATGCCGAAGCGTCTGTGATGTTGGATAGGTACCATTGGGACTACAGCCTGAAAGGGCACAAGGAGAAGGTGCCTTGCGGGATCAAGGGTCTTAGGGAGGGCATTCGATTCCTTGATCATAGTGCCTTGGGGGCCGTGGACCTTAGTGAGGGCTCAAGGAGGTGGGATTACGGCGCCTTGGGGGCCGTGGACCTTAGTGAGGGCTCAAGGAGGCGGGAAAACGGCACCTTGGGGGTCGTGGACCTTAGTGAGGGCTTAAGGAGGCGGGATTACAGTGCCCTTGGACCTTAGTGAGGGCTCAAGGAGGTGGGATTATGGTGCCCTTGGGGGCCGTGGACCTTAGTGAGGGCTCAAGGAGGCGGGATTACAGTGCCCTTGGACCTTAGTGAGGGCTCAAGGAGGTGGGATTATGGTGCCCTTGGGGGCCGTGGACCTTAGTGAGGGTTCAAGGAGGCGGGATTACGGCTCCTTAGGGGCCCTGGACCTTAGTGAGGGCCCAAGGAGACCGGGTTACAGCGCCTCGGCGGCCGTGGACCTTAGTGAGGGCTCAAGGAGGTGGGATTATGGTGCCCTTGGGGGCCATGGACCTTAGTGAGGGCTCAAGGAGGCGGGATTACGGCGCCTTGGGGGCCGTGGACCTTAGTGAGGGCTCAAGGAGGCGGGAAAACGGCACCTTGGGGGTCGTGGACCTTAGTGAGGGCTCAAGGAGGTGGGATTATGGTGCCCTTGGGGGCCCTGGACCTTAGTGAGGGCCCAAGGAGACGGGGTTACAGCGCCTCGGCGGCCGTGAACCTTAGTGAGGGCTCAAGGAGGTGGGAAAACGGCACCTTGGGGGCCGTGGACCTTAGTGAGGGCTCAAGGAGGCGGGAAAACGGCACCTTGGGGGTCGTGGACCTTAGTGAGGGCTCTAGGAGGCGGGATTACGGCGCCTTGGGGGCCCTGGACCTTAGTGAGGGCCCAATGAGACAGGGTTACGGCGCCTCGGCGGCCGTGGACCTTAGTGAGGGTATCTTATCTGGACAGGTGAAATGTCAAAAAAGCATTGATTGGCAAAAGATTAATGGAGAAACTTCATGTTTAAAGGAGAGGGCTTGGCCAGTGAGTATACATATGGAAAAGGAGAGGGCTTGGCAAGGACATGGTATTATCATGCAATAAGGCAACAAGATAGGACGCATGCACACATTTGAACTGATACATACCTTGTACTCCACTTTTATCGAGGAAATTTCCTAAATTGAACGTACAATTGTTTGATGCCAAATATTGTGTAAACCGCTGAAAAACAGAACAAAAAGTAAATAAAATAGGGTTATCATCACCATTTACATCAGTTTGTGTTGCAATAAGAGTAGGAGCTGAAAGTCTTCTTAAATGTTTTTTTAACAGCGTAGAACAAGTGAGTACTTGTATCTAAGGTGCACCAACTCTCGCAAAGACAGCAGTATTTACCTCAATCACTGTCTAAAATTTCCAATGCCTCATGAGGGCCCTGATTCAACTAATAAGAGAAACTGGAACTAAACTTTTAAATTCAAAATAATTAGATTTATTTCTAACCAAGAAATACATTAGAAGTGAAAGTAAAAGCCCTTTGCATATGATTTTTAAATACTGAAACTAAAATGTATGAACAAATAAGATTGTGGAAACTTCCTGGCCCCTTATATAAAATACTCTGTCTTACGTTAAAGTTGTTATACCACAGCACTTTGATATTTTGATAAAGTTGGTTTCGTCACATTATATTATAAGGAAAACTAACTCAGGGAAACTAGTCTATAATGCATATATCATTTCGCAGATTCTTGCAGATGAGAAGGGAAATTGGCAAATGTTTACTTTAAAACAAGAAGCAAATTAGCTACAAAGTTCCGCTCATGCATGAGCGATGGTCGTCCCTCAGGAAACTAAAAGCCCTCCGTATACCAGAGGGCTATGTGTAATTTGGGCTATAGGTGCTGACCACCACCACTCCTGCTGTCATACACAGCTCAGGGAGAGGTTTTAAGAAAGAGCTACTACTAGGTCCTAGTACTGAGTGACCTTATCACTCACCAACCTGGGACTGCCCACCTGCAGCTGACAGGGGTGGTCCTAATTTGAAGGGGTAGGGGCTGTTAAGCTCAGGCATTGGTTATGTAACCTACTTCTAGCTTCTCACACTGCCTGATTCTAACTAGATTTTCGGGTACTGCCGTACTGAAGGAGGTGGGCGGTGGATTGTGCAATCATTATAACAAGTTACCATTTTAGTACTAAACATGTGCCTGGAGAGTGTGAGGAATTGGACACTGAAACCTTCTTTGTCAATCTCCATGTATCCCTATGGGAAAAGAGATTTGCTGTGTCTGGAGAGTGATGACCTACTTTCTTTACTATAGGAAATTCCTATTTCAATTTTGTAACAAAAAACTTATGGATTGTCTCCCAAATTACAAGAAAACAACCAAATATTTCAGAATTTTGGAACCAAACCACCATATACTAGAAACAGAAGAAGAGAAATACATATAGTTTGAAGATTATAATGCTGGCATTACTGAGAAAAGTGGAACGAAAAATTTGTCACAAAATTGTAACAACTGTTTTGACCCCCATTGAAATGCATTGAGACAACCTGGTGTAGAAAGAGTCTAGAGAAGGTCGGCGGTCTAAGGCCCGCCTCCCAACAACAATTGGAGGACAATGCCCTTCAACTGCTGAACATGAGATTGTGTAACCGGTCATTGAGAACAAAGAGAATTAAATGGTTAATGACATGACTGATTGAGGGAGTCCCCACCATAAGCTACTTTACTATATAAGATATAACTAGGGACTCCCAAAAAATCAAAATTAATAATTGAAAGAGATAAGTGGGAAAGTGGCACGTCTTTAACGGTGAGAATGACCCTTAAATCACGTCTTCGCTGGAAGTGTACATAACCATATTTTGATGTAACTGTGTAAACAATAATTATCAGAGATGCAATTCTTCAAACATGCAAAATACAAAAAGTTGTACAACATTTCCATATTTAAGAGGGAAATGGGTTATTCAATGTCAATTCCACCTCATTTCATGGAGTCTCATACACTTCATCTCAGATTTTCTTTAAGATCCTAAAATTATCTTCCTGAACTGTGAACATGCTGAGGAAATATATATCAAATGTCAACATGAAATTCCAGAAAGATTCAAAGATATTGCAATTTTTGTGACCCAAGGTTGGGCTATTCTTGAAGCAAAATTGGAGCTCTTAAACCAACCTAAAACCAATGCTACCTGATATAGTTGTAAGGATCTTGAAGCCTACCTACATCGGCGTTTTTGCATCTAAAATTGTGTCATTTTTTTAAAGTTTGATGAATAATATCTCCTTACATACACAATTTCAAAGACCCAAATCCTATATAGCCCTGCAATGCTTATCAGGGTCTTCATAAGAATAAGTAATATCACATTCACAGCACAGGATGAAAACTTTTTCTCTATGAGGTCCCATTTTTTACTTTCATATGCATTTTTTCCTATTTTCATGCACATACGATTCTTCTCTATGAATTCCAGCATAGTCAATTTTTATATATCATTGGAGGTACCTATACGACTAAGGATACCAAAGATTTCAAGGCTCTAACTGCATATTCACTAGAGTTATTGGACCACAAAGTTGGCAGCAGAATTAAGAATAAGAGCTCCAACTGTTTAAATTTGAAAGATGTTTAATGAACATATTTAGGAAGATATTTTTAGGGGTTCAAAGAAAATCTGGGATTAAAGTGTATGAGACTTGTTGAATTGACATGGAATGACCTAAACATTAAAAAAAAAGTGTTTAATTCAGTAAAAACCCTTTAATATAGAAACCACTGCCTAAGCGACAATTCATGCTAAGAAGGACAAAATGGTATCTCAGAACTACATAGGCGCAAGGTATGAAACCGGTCAGGTCAGTGCTTTTCAGGGGATACCCAGGTATCAATAACATTAGGGGCTTCGTTTTTCTGAGGGAAAGACATTGAGGGCCCTGCTGGACGTGGGCCGGTCCTGGTACACCCCCAGGGCTACAGAGCGCTGTGGCCCCGCTCGGTCCCCTGAGTTGTGAACTCACCTCATTGCCGTAATTCATAAGGTTGTGTATTGTGATGAGCGACTTGTATACAACCACCCAGTTATTGTTCTGCGTCCTCTCGATGAGCAGGTCGGCCATCTGGGGGATCGACACGTTCGGTTCGTTGGTACACTGCATCAGGTCTGTCAAACAACACATGCACGCAAAAGTCATTACCACAACCACCTGGGTATTAACAGGGTCCGTTAAATCTTGCGACTTTGTGTTATTAAAAGTTAAATACTTCAAGAATAACAAACAAAACAGCAATAATTATAAGGATGTATTCATTACTTAAATCTGACTATGCAATTAGACCAGAAACTAATAAATTCTGGTTTGCCTTAACGGCATGAGCAAGTGACTGAAGATGAGTGGTGAAACCCTGTACCAGAACACAGGGCACGGAGAGGTGTGTGTACATAACGTACATCAGGGGAGGTGTGAGTTGTGATGTAATGAAGGTTTCATTCAAGATCCAGTGATACGACCTCAGCTACCCAATGGAATCAGCTATCTATTTCATTCTTAATATTCAATAGTGATACTTTTGTTCAGATGTCCATAATGGTCTGACCGTACTTAGCTATATTGAAAAAAAAGAGTAGAATTACCATAACACCCAGGTGACCCAAACACAGATGAAAGAGACTGCTTTGGGACTCAATATACCAGTTCAACATCGCACGTGTGGCATTACATATTCAATGATCCCTTCTTCACTCTGCTTAATTTTTTAAGATATGCAAATATTGTGTCACTGGATCTTTAAACGCGAACGACTCCTGAGGTGCACTTTAACTTATACACCGCTATATTAATACCCAGACAGTCAGTTAGTGCACTGAGCAATGTGGAGAAGCAGAGTAACACCACAGGGTTTTAAGTTGTCCCTTTTCTATATTTCGTTTGCCCTGTTGACAACATATTTCGCAGATGGTACATACTGTTACAAGGATAAACTACAATATTGAACGGGTGATAAAAACTGGGCCATGAAAGGACTAATTGAAAGGATAGATGTCAGCAGTTAATCAATTATTTCTCGATACGGGGCTCATTGTATGTCTGATCTTGACAGAATCTTCGGGGGAAAAGAAATAATTTAATACTGGCAATTTGGCGTTCTATTTATAGCCTTTCCGTCACCATGTAGACCCTCTCCAGGGTACAAACCCCTTGTACCCCCTTAACCAGTGCCTCTCCTTTAGCCCTGGAGGGCCGGGCACAGACACCTATTTCTCCCACTTTTCTTTTGACAAACTGTAGTGCAAGCAGGATTTTGAAAGAGGCATGGTGCACTATAGCGCAGTACTCTCAGTTGTAACATTTGAGAAGAACGTCATAATTGCAAAAACCTTAGATTTTCACATTTTAACACATAAAAGAAAATGCACTACGTGGTCCCACAGGCCTAACAATTAATAACATCTAATTTAATCTTTTTTTTCTCTTCAATATGGTAACAAGAGAAAATATATTTTTCAGTCCTCTGGACTTAAAAATCATGCTTTTGTGGCAAAGAATAATGATCTATTTTGATTAATAACTTCTGGCACCACTCTTGCTGCCCACTATGATAAGGCCTAAAAGTAAAAAAAAAAGATGTGTTCAGGTAACCCGACCTACTCTTATTTTTTGGGTTGGTCGGGTAAGTATATAAAAAAGTAAATTGACCTACCTACCCTAATTTTTTCGGCCTGTGTTACCTGAACACAACAATTTTTGTTCTTTGGCCTAATGTGTCAGGCAGGTGGTCTGGCACCTGTGTGTCCACTATAGGGTGGTGGAAGGTGGGGTTGGGGTAGGGGGAGGGAAAGGGGAAGGTGGAGGAGTGAGAGAGCCAGTCAGGCCAAGGATATTTTGATTTCTGTTTCTGTTTTTGCCCTTATTAAAATAAGGATAAAAATCAATTTGAAATGAAGACATATTACATAAGTAAATAAAGATAGATTAAATGCTTATCAGTAAAAATAGTTAGAACAATTATACTCTAAGGATTTGTCAGATTTGAATGTATGAGTACATTTAACGGAATCAAAAAATTAATATTGTTTTCAGGGCAACCTGGGCTTTCTGGTCTCTCAAAATTGACATACCTCTATATATAGGACCCATGTGCAGTGGATGTCAATCATACATCTTACCCCTCCTACTATTACTACAACCACCACCAGTGACCAATGGAAAGACAGGCACCACAGTCACACTCCTGGTGCAAAAGGGGCAAACCAATTAAACAATTGGAGGAGGGGGAAGGGAGTATTCACAACTATAATTGTCACAAATTTAGCAGGGGCCCACACAATAGACAGATTTCATGGCTGACTGATTTTACACAATGAAAAACGTCCGACAGTAAGGCTTTGGGGACGTACTTTACCAATTACCACTAGAGGCCGCCCCAAAAGCAAAAATGAACAGGAGATATAGGGGGAGCATTCAGAACACATATAAGAGCACTTTGAAAGATTTGCACAACTATTTGGTTGATTTTGATTAATCCAATTACATGTATAAAAGTCTTTTTTTCTTTACCAGTCTTTGTTGGCTGTACATCCCCCTGACCCCATTCTGTTACCATAGTAACAGAGCCAAGTCCTAGGCCCTGTCTGGCACCATAGTTAGTGTCAACAGGGTCGTTAAGGGGTGACTACAGGCTTTGTCAGGTGATCTCTTAGAAAAGCCGCCTAACAGGGGAGGGGACAATCTATAAGAAGCCAAGATACCATACTGTTAAAAGCTGTCGAGTTTAGGTGAGACATTTCTTTTAAATGCTACCAATTTTCTCCAAAATTAACGAAGAGGCATGATCGCTATATAATGCACAGACACCACTGATATAATTCATAACTAGCAAATATGATTTCGATTCCAGCTAACGATGCTGAGAGCTGGTTTCAACTCGTATGTATTAATGGAGTAAATGAAGAATCACACTGCTTTAGGCGCTGTGTGCATGGGGACTGCGGTGACCGCCAGTGAGGGTTTGTGGCCGACCCAGATACCAAGGCGCACGGGGGGCTGTGAAGAGGACGCCTGGCCAGGCGTATCCAACCCTCCGGGTGAGCCTGGGGCAGGCTTCAACTCGGCATATACTACTCACGGCTCTCAGAGTGGATCTAGTGGAAGGCTATGCGAGGAGACTGCCAGTTCAAATCATAAAGGCAGTTTAGCAGCCCACTATAGCCTATATATACCGAGGTCGGGAGTTTAGGTCTGCGCATGCGTGGTCCCTTGGCGCCACTAGTTTTCGGGGGACAAGCGCGACTTTTCAGCCTATCAGGACCGTCCCTTTAACAACATGGCCGCGCCCAGGGACAAACTCCTGTCAGCGGTATAGGCATCTGCCAGTCAGAGTCCCTGTAACAGCCCACTACAGGCACCGGCCAGTCAGAGTCACTGTAACAGCCCACTACAGGCACCGGCCAGTCAGAGTCCCTGTAACGGCCCACTACAGGCACCGGCCAGTCAGAGTCCCTGTAACGGCCCACTACAGGCACCGGCCAGTCAGAGTCCCTGTAACGGCCCACTACAGGCACCGGCCAGTCAGAGTCCCTGTAACAGCCCACTACAGGCTACGGCAAGTCAGAGTCACTGAAACAGCCCACTACAGGCACCGGCCAGTCAGAGTCCCTGTATCGGCCCACTACAGGCACCGGCCAGTCAGAGTCCCTGTAACAGCCCACTGCAAGCATCATCGAGACTCAGAGTCCCTGTAATGGCCCACTAAAGGCATCTGCCAATATAGCTGCGGGCCGAGTGAGATATCTGAGGCCAGGCGGAGTCTGAGGCCTGTGGTTGTACCAGTTGATCCCTACCACAAGCAGCCTCTGGTATAGGCATTGCCTATGGTTAACGGTTGTCTGTTAGTACAGACTTGTTCCCTGTCGCTGGTAGAACAACAAACTTTATTTTTTGTTGGGTTAGTTTAACGTCCGGCACCCCTTGTGGGTTCTTGTACGAGACTGCACAAGGTAAAGGCAGAGATGCCACTATTAATACATGAAAAATACGGAAATGGATTTTCGTATTTTAATAGGGAAACAACTAAGGTAGTCTATTCTTCTGTATTAAAGGCCTGATGCTGAAACGAATTCTATGTACATGTAATTCAATATATATCCAAATTTTGTCACATGAAATCTTATACAAAAGTGTTTTCCTTCTAAAATGTTGGCACTTTTTAAAAACTTGTTGTACAAGCAAAAAGTACGGAAATCCGTATTTGTACGGAAAAGTCACATCTCTGAATAAAAGCACCCTGGGACTGTGCACTAAACTGCCTTTGCTATGGATCCACGCAAAGTGCTTGCTTATACCGGCCAGAGAAATGCACCCACAATTTGTAGAAGCATAGCCTATGCAGGGCTTTCCCCACTGCTGCCATGTTTGAGGCTATGCAGTGGTGGGAGTGCGCTGGGCGAGCTAAGCCTCAGCGGGCCGCCTTGGGAGCAGCGATCAATGGGTGGCTGCAGGGGGTGGGCTGCTGCCCGGGCACGCCCAGTGCACGCCAAGTGTCGCCGTCAAACAGGGGGCCGGCCACACCTTATAACCAGTGTCTTACCTAATCCTGGGGTGTGTAGGTATGTGTGTGTGTGTGCGTGCGTGCGTCGGTGTGTGTGCGTCGGTGTGTGTGTGGGGGGGGGGGGGGGCATTTGACTGTGCGTGGATGTGTACAGGTGTGGGTGGCTGTGGCTGTGGCTGTGGCTGTGGAAGGCTGTGGGTGGGTGGGTGTGCCTGCCGGTGTTTAGAATACTGTAAATCATGTATCTATGGTAGAGAGAATTTATGCGTCGGGCACCCTTGACTCTTGGCCTGGGTGTCCTGTCATTTAATTTTAGTATGTAATGCCGAAGCAAGTACAAAACCCCGTCATTTTAAAATTCTATAAGCTCCGACTCTTAAATCAGGGTTTGTGAAAACGTATGCACTACAGACCTTGTGCAGACGTGGTCACGTGATCCCTTTTTGGTGATCAGCAATTGGTGATCAAGACCACATGGCTATGGAAAAAATATAAATTTATCAATTCTGAATAATGATATCATTACATTAGACTCTTTCTGGTATTTGTACATAAAACAGTATTTCAAATGCTCAGAATTGTAAATAATGTTTATAAATTGATCACCAATATGGCGGCCACCCTATTATGGACTGTTGTGACCTCATCTGCACAACGTCTATAATGTCTGACACACTGGCCTGAGACATCAGAGTGCGACATATGTCCAAGGGAAATTAAAGCCCCATACCCACTAAGCGATTTTAACACCGACAAGCGGCGGGCGAACGGGAGAATCGGCCGATTCTTAAGGTTACGTGCAAGTACAGTATATTGGAATGTGCATGATTGATGTGAATCAGCGCTAAAATTGGCCAATTCTACCTCTAGAATTGGCTCGTTTGGTTCAAAAGTTACGGATGGTTTTCAACAATATCTGGATGCTTTTCATGTCCTATAGGATTCCAGTATTCCTTGTAACCCTCAAATAATTAACTTCCACAACTTCTTATAGACAAGTTATTAGTTATTTAGTGATACCAAGAGCTTCTCATATATCTATCAAATTTTTCCTATAAACTGTAAACATGTTTCCATTTTATAGTATTACTTTTTGAGCGTATGTTAAATTTTAGCGCACAATGTGCTTTGGCTCTGTCCTTGGCCTGGCTCTGTTCTAGCATCTTCTGTTCTGGTATCTAAATTAAGAAGGCTTGCTTCTCAGCTTGAGGGCAACTTATATATACAAGTGTTATAACTTATGTCAATTCGAAGGGAAAATTATTTAGATACATATTCTTGAGGTTTCATAAAATATTTCTTGGTCTTATACGTTCACCTTTAAGGATAGACAACACCTCTCAGCGGCCAATTCACGGTACTCTCTTTAAAGAGGCCTATATTTTCTAATATTGATAGCATAATTGTGACTATTATATAATTAAATACACATTTGAAAACTCTATCTACCCATATAATTCATGTTATAATGTATCGACATATGCATGTATGAGCATGTAGGGAATACAAAAAACACATTTTTCACTTTTATTTTTTGAACATGAATATCTCATTTAATATTTTATGAAAAGATATGAAATTTTCACAGCATATAGAAAACATTCCTCCGGAGGGAAGCGTGTCTCAGATTTCTTTTTTAGGTCCTAGTTTTTGTTTTATGAAATCTAGAAAATAGTGTGAGAAAAATTATTAATTTTTTTCCCGTTTTTTGACAAAACAAAAACCAGGGCCTAAATAAAAATTCTGAGACACGCTTCCCTCCATTATAACACTATTGACAAGCAGTCCAAATTTTGTAGTAATATCTTTAGCGGTTACTGAGATATCCATGTTTAAAAAATAAAAGTGAAAATATCAGTATTTTACCTTTAGTTCCTTGACTTATAATGTGACGACAAAATACTTAATATGAAAAGATAGATAAAATTATGCCACATCTTTTGATATATAATACATAATTGTTCTATAACTGGAGAGAACACAATTTGAATTATTGTAAATGGCGCCCTGAGAGGTGTTGTCTATCCTTAACTTGACAAATGAAATCCTGAACTTAATCTGGAAAAATAGGGACCGCTTTTGGTGGAAAATCTGGCAGAATGTAGCATACCTTGATCTTTTCTCGCACGTATATATATTTTTTTTTTTTTGCATGGCATATGCCAATATTGGTGGTTTCAACCGAGGGTTTATCTTTTTAACTAAAATATAAGACTCCTTAATTGCGAATAGGCCTACTTGTTTATATAGCAGTAGTAGCAATGCCAGACGGAAATACAGAATTAGTTTCACAAATTCTATACCAATATTTTCCAAAAGTTCTCATAATTCTAAGATAATCAGTTTTTGATTCATGAAAATTGGATCAGCCATTCGAAAGTTGTGAAATTTTATCATGTGAAATTTGCCAAATTTTCAGCCACCTGCCCATAGTAAGTCTATATCAAAACCCGGTAGAAATAGGTCCCTAATTTCATATAATTTTCAGGTTAACGTTTGAAAGTCAATAACCTTTGATCTATTTATCATATAAAATAAATTCAAAAAGTGACAGAAAGCTTATATTCTACCCTGTTTAATTCATGTCACAGCAAGTTAGGATTCTAAAGCTTTGAACCACGGATGTTTTGTTTTAAATTAAATCTATTGGACCATTTAGGGGGAAAATATCTGATATCCAAAACTTCTCCCAACCACGGATAGCCAGTTTCTTTACTATCGCCTGCAGGTTAGCCTAAAACAGGATGCATCCTGGGTAATATGTCGACAAAACTCAAGGTTTTAGCATAGAAATTTTCATGAATTGTGAAATTGTTTGCAGATTAATATCAAATAAAACTAGCCATCATTATTTTTTAAATAAGTACCAGTATACATTAATATTTCCTGAGTTGTTTGAAAATTGATTCATTATAAATGGATAAATGGCCATTATTTGTTTATTTTTTATAGGTTTTGTAACATTTTTGTCGACAAAATCAGCCCAGATTAGCCTGCAGGTCCTTAAAATACTGTTAAACAGCTATCCGTGGTAGGGATTATCATGGAAACTTCCTTCAAAAAGTGGCTAAAAAATACATCTTGGCTCATATTGAAAATTCTCAAGGTTAGATTGGCCTCCCTTGCTCAGAAATTCTTATTTTTCTTAGAAAATATTAGAGTGAAGACCAATTAGCAAGAAAAGCAGGGCTCGACAGTAAGCATTGCCTGCCTGCCCAGGGCAGGTAAAACTTGAGGTGGGGCAGGTAAATGTTGACAGTCACAGTGGCGCAAATGTCTAAATATGTCACGTAAAAGTAGTAGTAATTCTATACTAACTTATAGACTATCAGTCACTATGAATAGTCTGAGAAAGCCCTGACCTCCGTGATACTACGGTCAGGGTAAACTTCAATTCAAGCCTGTACTATCTACTCGACCACTTTGGTTAAGGATAGATAAGGGAGGATAGTGCGTGATTCATTCTGCCTGCACTCATTAATGGTCTATAAATTCAGGTTTAAATGAACATAATTCTCCCAGACGCAGTTCTCTTGTTAGTAGAAGTTTAGCCTACCTGCAGGCTAAATCAAGGTGTATTATGGGAGATATGTTGACAAGTCCATTTCCTGTTGTAAGCCTTTAGGATATCATAATTAGTCATCTGTGACGTTTCCTTTCTTTTGAGATTATAAAAAGTTACAATTGGGTACTTTTTCTTTTTGTTACAGTATGCACTTCAATTTCTGGAGTTGATTTTAAAATATTTTCATTACATATTTTTATTGTGCCATGAGATGCATTATATCTATTGTTTTTCCCATGTTTTTGCCTACAAAATATGCCAAAATTAGCCTGCAGGTACATAAGCTACAGGAAAATTTGGAACTGCGTCTGCCTGAATTATATGTATTGTATGGAATTCAAAAATAGAGTTTGAGCCTTTTCTGAGGATATTAAGCAAATGTGAAGGAGATGAAAATTCACTTAAATAGAGGTTGGTAGATCTAAAAACGAAAATGACGTTTTTTGTCATAAATTTTTTAACATTGATATCTCAAAAACTTAACTATCAGAGATAAAGCCTTGAAATTTTCAATACATCTTCTTAAGGTTCTTCCCTATAGGGAAGCATGTCTCAGAATTTTGATATTTTTGAATTTTCCTAGTTTTTATTTCATGATATATGTAGAAAATATTGTTTGATAATTCACAAAAATGTTACCGGTCTTTTGTCATAACATGCTTCCTTCAGGAAGAATGTTAAAACCACATATCAAAGATTTCAGCTCAAAAGCTTGAATAGGTAAAGAGAAATGAATGTTCAAAAAAATGAAGTTCAAAAATTGATTAAAAATTCATAATTTCTTAAATTCCCAGCTGATTATTTTGATAAAACATATCATCATGTAGAGACAAATTATTCCTTTTCTGTGATGTATAATATGTCATCTGATCATAAGTATCCCTTTCAGAAAAGTATGTGCCTGAATGCAGCGCACCACCCTGAGACCCCTTATCTATCCTAAAGTAGACTATTCTCCTAAACCACAGCTTGGTTTTGATCCAAATCTTCAGGATGCCTTTAGAAAAATATAATTTTATTTTTATTTTCATGCAGTAGCATCTATATGGCCCAAGCTTTTGGTTTAGCCTCATTTCACAAAAGTATAAATTTCAATCCAATGTGGTGTATATGGTTTAAAACTACGAGTTTGAAATAGAGATAAGTGTTTTTGTAGTTATTTTCAAAATCATAGGTGGCTTCTTAGCTAGTTCCCTCATGGCCTATGTTCCCAATCTAGTAACCAGCAGACAAGACGGCAGACAAAGTATTCGTCTCTGGATATTGTCATTCCAGATTGGCTTAGACGGATTGAAACCATACGGTATTTTCCTGGAATTAATCCATTAAATTTAGACCAAGTGGGACAACGGACGACAATCGTTACATCCATCGTCTTTCTTCGGTATCTCTCTCCCGTTGAGCTTTATTCGAATCAGGAGGAGAGGAGACGAAGGAGAGGACCGAAATGCTGAAGCCATTGGTCATACTCGGACAGTCAGCCGGACAACGGTTAAAGTGCCTGGTCACCGTTGTGTCATTGTTTTGTTTAATGTCATAAAAATGTCCTTGAAATCGGGTTAAAATTCGATTTTTTGTTTGGCCCACATATTGAATGCCGCAGTGGTTGCAAGTGATTAGATAAACTAAATTGCTGCTTTGACAATTTATTTGGAAAAGTGGAGTAAACAGACGGCCATCTGACTTGGAAATTATTTTCTTAGATCTGTTCAGCAATACCTACAGGTAGTTGGCCGGTTGCACGGGTGTCCACTGAGCCCTGGCTTTTTGATTGTGGTACGGGTGGAAGCCCGGACCAGGGCATCACCAAGATTTTTATTACGTCTTAGAGTTAGACCAAAAATGATCTTTGAATCCAAAATCTGGCGGGTCGTTTTGGAGCGCCCCAAAAAGGGCCTAGTGATCTCGTACAATGTCCGCAATAGGCAGATTTTTCGGGTTATGCGTAGTAATACAATAAAATGTATCTTGATCTGATTTCGCCTCAGTTTTAGGACCAGTAAGTAAATGTTTATTTAAGAGGGTTTCCCTATCTAGGGCTTCCACTCTATCTAGGGATTTACAGACCAGGGATTTTGGGTATCCCCGGCGTATAAAGTGTGAACTAAGCATGAGTGCGTTCTGGGTGAAGTCTGTATTGAGGGAGCAAATACGTCTCAGTCGTAGGAACTGAGAGAATGGTATACCATTTAGGATATGTCTGGGATGTTCAGAGGAGTAGATAGTTGTGGCTATCTGTTGGTTTACAGTAGAGTGTAGTGATGATGGTAACAGAAGGTTGTCTCTTCACAGTTAAATCCAGAAAGTTCACCTCAGTTAATGAGGTTTCAACTGTGAATTTGATTGTGCGGTGTTGTGAATTTAAGTAGTCTACAAACTCTGTTAGGGTTTCAGCACCATAAGTCCAGATGAAAAAAATGTCATCAATGAACCTTTTCCATATCAAAGGTTTAAGTCTATAAGAATATATAAATTTCTCTTCGAATGCGCCCATGAAGAGGTTGGCAAATGAGGGGGCTAATTTAGTGCCCATTGCAGTACCTCCTACTTGTAAAAAATGCTTATTGTCAAACTCAAAGTTGTTTAGTGTAAGTACTAATTCTAAGAGATGGCAAATGGATGCGTTAGTAGGATTTTCAGAAGGATTGCGTTCTTTAAATAGATACGCAGCTACGGCATCAATTCCTTCGGAGTTGGGGATGTTGGTGTAAAGACTAGTGACATCTAGAGTTGCCAGGATAGCGCCCTCAGGTAAGTTGAGGTCCTAAATTATGTTGATGAAATGTCCACTATCCCTAATAAACGATGGTAGCTTAGGTACTATCGGTTGTATGAATTGATCTACAAATTGAGAGATTCTTTCAGTCGGGGAATCATTGGCAGAGACTATAGGTCTGCCTGGTGGTGGGACCTTGTTCTTATGAGTTTTAGGGAGAAGATAAAGTTTTGATGTTCTTGGTTGTTCTAAGACAAAATAATTAGAAGTTTGTTCCGAGATCTCTTTGCATGTAGTCTTCTTTATTCTGGATTACCACTGCTGAGCCCTTATCGGCTTTCTTAATAACTATTGTGCTATCTTTGCTTAGTGAAAGTTTGGCCTCAGCTTCAGCCCTTGTTAGATTGTGCTTAGTAGGTTTCCGGGGACATTTATAATTTTGAATACTGCTTTCATTAAGGAGAGCCATGTGTTCCAAAATTGGAGGACCCGGCGGGTTCCATTTAGATTTGTTCTTGAATTTAGGATTCTCAAACGGTATGTTAGATTTCTCTGGTCGAAGGTCAGGACAAACACGTGGTGTGTTAGCGAAAAGCTTGGGGATAGCCAGATTCCGTCTTAAGCTCAAATGGAAACCACTAAATACCAACAATATAAATTAAATTTTGTGCTAACTCCATCTCTTTGGATCACCAGGGAAACAACACTTAATTGTTTATCCCAAATGCACAACATCACCTGAGTCACATCCATTTTTGATGATGTCATCACCCGGTTGTTATACAAACCAGGGTTGTCACGCAGGTTACCGTTGGCAACTTTCAAGTGTAACTGACACTTTGTGTGGTAATGCAAAGCAAGCCAGGCATACAAAATCCGTCTCCTGCTCATTCCAGATTGGCAGATATGAATTCCAGATAAAATTCAATCAAGAGTAAAATTTTGATTGTAATTGGTTGGAGAAGATGGAAGATGTTTGGAATGGCCTGAGGCCCCTAGCCTAGGCCTAGGCAAGAAAACACAGTATCACAGTATAACTAGCAGTGTTAGTAGAGAATAGAGGGCCGACTGGCCCCTGAATATTTCTAGATCTAATATTTCGACCCCTGGCCCTGGGGAAATTGGGAATGCACGTCTGATTGCAATCTGTGATAGTCTACACACATATATAATGTGTTCTTATCATAATTCACGCATCGAGAACAAAATTTTAGTTTATTAAAGGTTGGAAGTAAGCCTGGAGCAGAAGTAAGCCTGGAACAGGATTGCAGTGGGAGGTGCCCGCGGTCGGTTAGTTGTCAGACCAGAGTGGGTGTCACCGATCACTGTCAACTACAAACTCCAACTGTCACTCGTCTCGAATACATGCAAACATTTTTCAAATGGCTAGTAACCCAGACTTAAAACATCCACACCGTGACGAAACCAAGAATAAAGATGTTCCCACAAAGGTAAAATCTGTATATTGATACAGATTGCAACGAAAACAATTTGATTTTCCATAAACTTACAATCAATGTGTTTTTTCTTGGGGCCCATGACTTCTTCCGTCGTTGCTTTACACACCGACTTTGCCAATCCATGGCCCGCTATACTGTGTTTAGCCGCCGTGAGGCGGTCTATCATGGTTTGTCCTGCCATCTCGCTTGTTTCCTATATGGTCATTAGCCTAAAATATATCCAACGAGGGTGCTGGAGCCCCAACTAAGCCGGAATCTCCTGTTCGGCGGCCAGAGTGGGGGTGGATACTCGGTTCCAAGATGGCGGCTCCTTCGGTGGTTTTCGCCGGTCACGTGACCAGACGACCTCGGGCCGGGTCGGCCGGGAGCCCGAGACGAGATGGACAAGGACTGAGCTCAAACACCATCCAAAGGGCAAGAGAGATCAACACATAGTATTCCATTCATGATTGGCACATGATGAGTAGTAAGAACATAGTTAAACTCGCATAAATAACTACATGTCTGGTAAATGAGGTACTTTTCGACTTTCGCAGATGTCAAAAAGGGGGCGTGGCACTATTCTCTCGGTCCGCAATGGTGGATTCTGCACTTCCGTTTTGTTTTCTGAGGCACCTACCCCAATTATCGCCTCTAAGAGGCTTTTATTTACTCTTTCCAAATGATATGATTTCACAATGAAATATGTTTTTAAAATACTCAAACTTTTAACATGTTTCAGATATGATAAGTATCAATGTTATTCAAAAGATTTCATTATGAAAAAGTCATTATTTTAGCAGATTCCTTTGATTTCGTTTCATTAGATTAAAGAGGAAAACTTCGTCGGGGAAGCCAGCATAAAATCCCTGTCAAATTTACATTTTTTTCCAATTAGTGATAACTGAGTACATCTGATGATACAAAAGGTATTAGATTATGAATAGGAGAAGAGAAATTGAAAGTATTTTAATTAAGAACATAAGTAAAGGCCGAAATTATCTAGAAATGAGGCACAACCGGAAGTAGAATGACGTATCATGGACCGTGAGAATACGGAGTAAACGGGTCAGCGGTATCCTCGCGATTTTCGACATCGCGCTGTGAAATACTGGGCTCTAGAAGTGACCACGTTTAGCATTGGCCCCTATGGAGAAAACGCGAATTTTCGCGATTTTGCGAAAAATTGACACATTGCGAAAATTTCAAGGATTGCATGGCATGCCTAGGATTAATTACAAACTTTTTCTTATTTACTGTAAAAAGATTGTATGAATATTGAAAAAGTTACACCGAAATAACATGTTTTCTCCCATAGGATCCTATGTTAAACGCACCCCCAACGTCCGTTCGCGATTTCCCCGAAAATTCGCTGCGCGATGCTCTATTATCAGACCCGCATACGGCGTATATATATATGCGGTCTAAGAAAATCGCGGGTATACGCCATATGCGGGTCTGAAAAAAGAGCATCGCGCAGCGAAATTTCGCGGAAATCGCGAACGGAGGTTGGTTGTATGTTTAACATAGGATCCTATGGGAGAAAACATCTTATTTCGCTGTAACTTTTTAAATATGACTCCAATCTTGACACAGTAAATAAGAAAAAGTTTGCAATTCATCCCAGGTATCCCATACAAGGCTTCAAATTTTCCTAATACTAGTAATAGGTCAATTTTCCGACCTATTGCGAAAATTCTGATTTTCCCCATAGGCGCCAATGCTAAGTAGCCAACATACAGAGCCCAAAATTTCACTGCGCGATGCCGAAAATCGCGAGGATACCGCTAACCCGTTAACTCCGTATACCGCTAACCCGTTTACTCCATATACGGAGTAAACGGGTCAGCGGTGTTCCCGCGATTTTCAACATCGCGCTGTGAAATCCTGGGCTCCAGTAGTAACCCTGTTTAGCTTTGGGGCCTGTCATATCGTAATATCGGAATCTAGTATCTAGTATCTAGAATCTGGTTCAAATGCAGGCTGAACCAAATTTGTAAGGATATGTCAACCCAAACATGGTTATCAACCGTCAGTGAGAACGGCCTTTGCAACAACTATAAACAATTCAAAACAACACTAACAATAGAACCATACCTAACAACCTTAGATAAAAAGCATGCAATAACACTCTGCAAATATCGGACTGGAAACTATAGACTCCCTATCTCTACTGGCCGCCACAAAGGAATAAACAGGGAAGCCCGACTGTGCATGCTATGTCAAAACGAGAGTGTTGGTGATGAATATCACTATCTTTTCGACTGTAGCTACTTCAAGAATGAGCGGTCCAATCTCATAGACAAAAGGTACCTCCTGGGCCAACCTGAGCTGAGAATGGCCAGATTATTTGAAACAAGCAATGTGGATGACCTAACCAGGCTCTCAATATATGTCTACAAGGTCATGGAAGTCTGCAAATCTCTTTAACCAAAGAAACACTAGTCCTCATTACTACAGTAATGACCCACAATAGTCCCATTGTCTAAACCTAGTCAAACAGTGTGAAAATCAAAACAGGAAATAACCCAATGATCTCCCAGGTGCTACTACTATTATTATTATTATTATTTCTATTTTACTACTGATACTGAGAGACTCTTAAGAAACTAGTCGATGTGATTAACTGTAGTGAAAGCTGAAAATCAGACTGGTGCTCACAACAGGTGCTACCTGGATGCACACTTTAAGAATCTCACTGTAGATCTCACTTTATCTTATTCTAGCGTCCTATCTCACCAGGTGCTGAAATTAAACATGGCGCTACTGTACATCAACAATGGAAACCCTTTTTATATAGGGATACTGATTACTGACATGCACTCTAGATCTGTAGAACTTTTATTCTCATGTACCAACTGTATATATATGTATATCTTCCTATGCCTCTTATGTGAGGATGTGAATAAACTCATTGTCAAACTCATTGTCATTGTCATTGTCATTGTCAGTATTGTGATACCTTAAGGTTAGACTACTGTGATGAGGGACCATTTCACTGGTCTCGCAAAAGTGCAGAATAATCATTCTGATCCTATCTATCTAGATATTTATCATATTTCATTAGATATCAGTTTATATCAACTATCTCATGATATGATTTCTATATTGATGGGTGAATAAATAAAAATAGAAATTGATCGGAAATGTGAAAATAATGTTTTATTCTTAATTTTCTAAAAATGAAATATCTCACTTAATAATGAAAGGAAGCTCATAAAATTTCTTGTGCATGTAGATATTAGTCTTATGGAGAGAACCGTGTCTCAGATCTTTTATTTAGGCCCTAGTTTTGATTTTATGATATCTTGAAAATGAAGTTGTAAAAAATGGCAAAAAAATACAAAAAGGTTCCCGTTTTTTGTTACAAAATCAGAACTAGGGCCTAAATAAAGAATCTGAGACACAGTTCCCTCCCAACAAATGTTATTGATAATATTACCATGTTTCAAAATTATAGAAACAATATTAAGTCAGTAATCTTGGTTCAAAAAATAAAAGTGAAAAAATTCAATTTTTGTAAGTATTTTCTCAAATTTAATTCTAAAAATGCAGATCGATATATCATTAGATAGAGAAAAATCAGAGTTTTTAAATGATATATAACACGTTTGAATATGATCAATCACCTTTGAGATATGGCAGTTTTACTAAATCTGCTGCTCATCACCGTAGTCTAACCTTAAGACGCGGAATAAACACTTCCGGTTTATCGCACGGCACTCTACTCGTGGCTCCTTATTCTCAGCATCTATTCTCAGTTTATCCATAGTTAAAGAACATCACATGACATGGTGTCAGAAGTGGGATGTTGATGAACATCCAGAGAAGTTGTGGAACTGTGACCCTATGCTAGCGTTACTAGCTTATCGTTCGACACCACACTCATCAACTGGATATAGTCCAGCGCAGCTCCTCATGGGTAGGAGAATTCAGTCAACGCTACCTGTAATACCTAGTGCGTTGCAGCCAAAATGGCCCGATCTGAAAATTGTGTCTGAAAATGACCAGGTCGCGAAAGAATCACACGCAAGATTCTATAACAAAAAGCACGGTGCTAAACCTATCACACCTTTGGAAGGGGGAGAAAATGTGAGAATAAAAACTGACTTACAGAAAGTTTGGGGTGATCCCGGAGTAGTTGTGGGTACAGATACTCCGCGATCATATATCGTGAAGTCAGCAAATGGTTCCACCTTCCGACGCAACAGGCGTCATCTCCAGGTTATACCACCACCACAAAATGAAGGTCAGACCTTCCCTGGAGCAGTGGTTAATATTCCTCCAGTCCCTCAAACTCCTAGAGTGGCTCAAAGCCCTAGAGTAGTTTCTGAACCTATTAGAGGCTCAAAGGTAGTCAGTCCACCGAAACCGTGTCCTACTATTGTGACTAGGTCTGGTCGTGTTAGCAGACCAGCGAAACGCTTAGATCTGTAAAGATCATACTATTATCATGTTTATTCGTACTACTAAAAAGTAAGCCGTTGTATCTGTATTATAACATTCTAAGAATGTCTGTCATCTAAAAACAAAAAAGGTTGTCATTAAGTATTGTATTACTATCTACAAACATCTAAAAGTTCATTGTAGAACTACATCTCAAAAGGGGGAGATGTCATATCGTAATATCGGAATCTAGTATTGTGATACCTTAAGACGCGGAACAAACACTTCCGGTATATCGCACGGCACTCTACTCGTGGCTCCTTATTCTCAGCATCTATTCTCAGTTTATCCATAGTTAAAGAACATCTCATGACAGGGCCTATGGGGAAAACGCGAATTTTCGCGATTATGCAAAATATTAACAAATTGCGAAAATTTGAAGGGTTGTATCACATTCATGGGATCAATTGCAAACTTTTTCTCATTTACTGTATTAAGATTTGAGCGAAATCTAAAAAGTTAGAGCGAAATAACATGTTTTCTCCCATAGGATCCTATGTTAAACGCACCCCCAACGTCCGTTCGCGATTTCCCCGAAAATTCGCTGTGCGATGCTCTATTTTCAGACCCGCATATGGCGTAAAGCATTCGCCTAACAGAGTTAGCCCATAATGGTTGTGCCAGTAGGTGTTCCGGTTCTGGTAGGAAAACTTTAAACAGCCAGAAAAAATATTTCTTCTTGCAGAAAAATTTTGAGAAAATATGAAACATGAAGATTAGTCCCTCTTCTGTTGATATTCAAAAAATGAAATCTCTAAAATCATAATTCTTCATGTATTGCATTTTGACATAACTCATGCATCTGGCTTCTGCTCACTGTTTTCCTGTACAAACAAATATAAAAGAATTGCTTGGTTCTGCAAGAAAGAATCATATGTGACCCGTTTTGGCGAAGTGAGTCGGATGTCGCACGGGGACGATTTTTAGTTAGGTATACCATCAGAAAATACTAATTATTAGCTTTAAAACAAGGTATATCATGTCTAGGTCCGATATCTAGGGCCTGAGATAAGTCCCTAGCAACGTACACTTGTAATCAATCCTTGGTCCTGAAACTTTACATAGTCATTCTACACTATTCTAGCTAACAAATACCAGTAATTCATGCGTTTATATACAAAACTTTTATTCATGCCGGCGCTGCAAAAAGTGACAAAAATCCAGATCTGAAACAACAACTTAACCTAGAATGGCGAGCATAAAGGATCACAATTCCTCATCTTGGCTGCTTAAAAACGACTCTGTGATGACCCTAAGTACCCTGGGTATCCATAATGTGTCTATAAAAGTTCTTGGAATGTTCATGATTGTCTTTGGTCGTTAAAATAGTGAAAAGCCACCAAGGTAAAAATCTTAAAATCAGAAAAAGTCTTAACTAAAAATAAGTTAACAATGTTCAAAATGGATTCTCAATAGTTTTCTCAGGTGGTCCTGGGTCTGCCACGACCATGTTTAGCACGTTTACTAGGACGGCCCCTGCCCCTAGGTGGGGGTGGGGGGCCTTCCTCCTCTGAGTCAGATGAAGAATTTGATTCCCTCTCCAGCTGTCTGACCAACTCCTCCTCCTCCGATCCTGATGATGTGTCTGGAGTCTGTCCTCTGCCTCTGCCTCTGCCTCTGCCTCTGCCTCTGCCTCTGCCCCTGCCCCTGCCCCTGCCTCTGCCCCTGCCTCTGCCTGGCCCATCCCCCTCGCCAGCCTCTGGCTCTGATTCTGCATCTGGTTCCGGCAGAGGTACGGCACGGGGGCCTGGGCCGGGTGCTGGTTCTGGTACAGAGGGCTTAGGGCACATGATGTCCTTCGTGTCCTCAGTACAAAAATCCTGAATGTCCTTGAAGAGATACCACTGTCTTTTGGCCGGGAGGCCAGGGGATTCGGTGGGCTGAGGGCCTTCCTGGGGGACAGCTTCAGGGGTGACAGTCAGCATCTTGAAGGTCTCGGGGGCCGAGTCGGCATACTACCGGAAGGTGACGTGGCCCTTGTTCTGGTCAGAGAATACAAAGTGATGATACTGTTTTATGCCCTTGACTGGTTTGATGAAAGGGGTCAAAAAAGATTGCCAGTCATACGACTCGACAAACACCTTCCCATTCTCGTCCCCCACAAGTTGGGCAAGGTTGACACGTTCTTGGGTACTCTTCACCACAGTTGCCTCCACCTCCGAGAGGCTCGAGACAGGCTCACGACGAAACCTCTGTTTAAGCAAACCAAAGCACCAGTCTGGGGCAAACTTGGTGTGCCCTGTGATCAAAAAGTTTAAGGAAATGGACTGGTGCCGGCCAGTCAGGACCCGTCAGAGAAGATACGCTAGCACAAACTTGTTCTTGTTCTGACCACTACAGTTGTCACAGTGCATGTCCACCGCCTTCTCCCCCAGGGAATACGTTTCAAAATAGTGGTGCAGGTATGAAATAACTGCATTTGACCCCTTACTACCGCAATGGCTTTCGTCGATCAGAAAGTTCACCTGTTGGGGGATGGCCTCGGCACAGACACCGAAAATGCCGACCTTGCGGGGGACAAGGAAATACAATGGGCCAGGCTGCATAGGAAAGGAGGGAAGGTGGACCTGCTGGGCATAATCAAAACTGATGTGGACCTTCGTGTCAGAAGAACAAGGGGGGTGGGGGCCAAGGGGAGGGGACTCTGCTTCCTTGTAGGCAGCCTTGGCAGAATTGACCATGTCCTGATAAAAGGCCCTCTCCCGAGCAACCACCTCCAGGTGAAGTTGTTGCTTTTTCAGCTTGGCCTGTTTCACAATGTCAGGTAGGTTACTAGAGGCAGAGATATTCCTGTTGTTGCGCTGGCATTCCCAGCAGAGGTCAGTCATAGGGTGGGAACACACTATGCGAGGGAGGAGTTGGAGCCACAGCTTTCTAAAGGTTGAGTCAGCCACACACCTGAAGTTAGCCTCCTCCATGGCATTGCTGTACAACCTGTAGATGTCGGCCTTTGTGGAAGAGGAGGGGAGGAGGAGGATGTCATTCCGTTTGTGGGAAGACACACGACCAGGCAGGACGAGGGCGTTGGTCTCGGCATAGGAGTTGATGAAGTCCACGACCCGCTTGATGTCCTCCAGCTGGAGGATCCTTGCAGTCGCCTGTCGCCCACCAGCCTTCTTTTGCCTGGTCACCACCCCATAGCACTTGTACCACTTGATGATGGACGTCAGCCTGTTCTGGCTGATGCTGGAAAGGTCACAAGGTAAGAGTTACATTCGGCCAATAATTATTGGATACAGGCAACAAGTACAGGTGGGTATTGTAATATTAATATGGACGATTTGTGAAGGTAAGTGCCATGATCAGATTCTGTTATGATTCATTACAGTTCATCTTGTAATTTACCTCAAGTAGTACAATAATAGTAGGGATATCTAGGTAGACCTTAGTTGAGCAAAGAAGTTGAATATCAAAGCTACTCACGCGTACATGAACTTCAAAGTGTCCCTGCAGACTGGCCGAGAACCGACGGGGTAGTGGCTTCTTTGGTGCTGCCTCTCCCCTCTCCCCTTAAGGATAGACAACACCTCTCAGCGGCGATTTTGCGGGACTCTCTTTATTCAGGCATATATTATTCAGTATATATAACACATTTATGAATTGATATCATTATATGCATGTTTAATCAACCTTTCTAATGACATAATTCATTTCACAATGAGTGCATTTATGCATGTGTACCCCTTCCGGAAATTGCAAAAACCCATTTTTTGAACAAGGATATCTCACTTAATACTCTATATAAACACCTGAAATTTTCAGGGCATATAGATAACATTCATGCAGAGGGAAGCATGTCTCAGATATTTTATTTAGGTCTTAGTTTTCATTTTATGAAATCTAGAAAATAATGATGAAAAAAATTATAAAAAGTTTCCCGTTTTTTTGTGTAAAATAAAAACTAAGCTCTAAATAAGAAATCTGAGACACGCTTCCCTGCAAACTGATGTTTATGACAAGCACCCAAAATTTTGTAAGAATATATTGAACGATAGCTGAGATATCCATGTTCAAAAAATAAAAGTGAAAAAATCAGTTTTTAACCTATAATTTCTTTAAAGAGAGGGGCCAGTGAAATTACAATATTGTTAAATTCTCATGCCATACTGTACATATAGGGTCAAATCATAATTATGTAACATTATTATAACTTTGAAGTGATCCCTCATGTTGAAAACTGTGCCCCTTTATTAGCTCACACACTAAAGCCCCTGTCAATCTGTCATAGGACGTCTGTTTGTGACGTCACACAAAATAACAGTTACATTTAAATTTCAAAATTATAGATTCCATAATAAAATATATTTTTTGTTTTTTCTTTCATAAATAATTTACTTTGGTAATTTTGAATATTTTTTGGCTCAGAAAGATCACTTAAACAAATTAAATATTTCTATTTTTCCAGTTTTATCATTTTTCAACTGTTTTGCTTGTGACGTCACATACAGATAAATCCTCATTGTAGGCTGTCCCAGAAGCAAGCAGGGAAACTCAGTCTGATACAGAGAAAGGAGTATAAAATAAAAACTATTAGAGATAGCAGTATAAAATTTGGTATGGTTATTGCCTGGATGGTAAAGATCAAGGCAGTATAGTAATTTATGGTCACTGGCCCCTCCCTTTAATTCTCAAGTAAGAACTATATACTTTATATCAAGAGATAGAGAAAAATACGCTCAATCTGTTGATATACAATGCATTAATGTACCCCTACCAGATAGAATGCAATTTCAATTACTGTAAATTGCGAGCTGAGAGGTGTCTATCCTTAATCCCCTTCTTCCATGTGGACAGCCTGCTGCTATTGTCTGTGCAGGTACTGGCGATGCCCAGTAGCAACATGTCCTTCTCGCCTAGAAAACAAAGTAGATTAGGATAATAACAATCTGTACATGATATGCATGTGACTCAAGGAATGAGGTTTCGGGATTGACCCATGAACTAGGTTAACACGCCCTAAATACTAACTTAAAAACGGTCTGGTTGAGTCTTAATAGTTGTCTGTTATACTTCAAGACGTTGTCATGGATTATGGGGTAGTTTTGAGCGAGAACGACATAGCTACATGGTCGTGGCGACAGGTTTGCATAACATGTATCTCATGAAAAACTTACCTGAGGACAGCTGAAAGACCTCCTGCCGACGCGCGACCAGCTCCGACGTCGTGAACTGTTTACTGCACTCCTTGCCTTTGTAGTGCTTGCAGGAACATCTAAAGTCAACAACATACATGATTTTAGACTTAGTTCACCTTCCTGAGGGCCACAATGGCATGAGACATGATTGATAACCGTTACAGGCCGGCCGGATCAGCTGACGCCATTAAGTAGGTCACCGGACAACCCCGATGGATCATCCCTGTTTATGGCATGAAATCAACTTTGAAACTTGATAAAAACTAGTTAGGCAGTTAGAATACATACTAGGGTACAAATGAGGCAGTTTCATCAACATTGAAAGGGATTTAGGCACTTTGCGTACTTGTTTCAGAGATACGGCAACCGACCGCATGTCGGCCGGTATAAAGTTTTTCAAAACTCACATGAAGCGTTCGCAGTCATCCCACTCCGCCTGTAGAAGGTCGTCCGTGGGGTCAGGGATGACCAGTGGCTCATCCTCATTGTCCCCAGCGTCCTCCGGTTCCCCTAGATCCTCCTGAACATCTTCCTCGGGGGCATCGTCTTGCCCCTCCTCCCCTTCGGCGAACAGAAAGTACTCGTCGACCAAAGTCCGCCATTGCTGTGGCTCGGCTATACCACATAAATTCGCCCGATTTATCGTATTCAGGGCATCCGCGACAGCCTCCTCGCGATCCATGTCCTTCCCGACGATGTTGGGAGGTAATCCACATCAAAATCCAGCAGTGATCCAGGATTAAAACAGCTAAATCCGTCGGAGAAGTGATGTCGTACGTCCGTCCTGCTCGCCATGTGTCCCTTTAAATTTCCACAACAACTGAAACCGGAAGGCACGAGAGGCCTCTCAGCCAATCAGCGCGCCACATTCCGCACACGTGACCTCCTTGACGACGATTGTTTACGGGACAACAATCGGGAAAACACGTTCTAATTGGTCCTTGCCGGCGCGAATTCAAAATCCGAGGCTGTCATTGGCCAGTTCACTTTGCGCCCTTTCAGCAGGTACCCGGAACATGGGGCTGGGATGGGATCCAGACCGACAGGCGAGCCGCGAAGTTAGGGGAAAATGGCGTGAATCGAGTTTTTTTTTGTTTCAGATCACTGAGGCGTTGCGTGTCTTTGGGGCTTATTTAGAGGGACTTAGAGATGGCTTTGGGACTTAAAAAATTTTTTGGGAAGACTTCTGATATAGGAGATATGAATAAAAGAAAAAAACTATTTTCGATAAAAAATGCGAAATGCGACTTCAGAGCCCCATATCTCAGTTCGACTTTCTGCGACATGCGACTCATTTCGCCAAAACGGGTCACATATCTTACGTACCAGAATGATTGAAACAGTAAATAGAAATGATCAAAGAGAAATTCATCTTTCTCACCTTGTAATTGTTCTTTGAATATGACTTAAATGATAGAAAAAAGTGACCGGAACCAATGCCTCTCGGCAATTCTCGCGGACGAGATACGGCACCTCTGTCAGGCGAATATAGGTATACTAAATTGTTACACTGGCTAAAATTGTAATGTTCAGCTTTCTTAGTCCAAGAGATGCGGCACTTTTATTTATGTGACTGAGGTTGGGAGGTTTGAAGGTAGTTCAAATCAGCAACAAGTCCATGTTTCAAAACCTCTATTTCTTAAAAACTCCAAAAAAGTAGTAGTAGTGTGGCGGCCCCCTGGGCCTGCACTCCCCACAACAGGGCAAGCATTGACAGAAATTAGTTCCTATAGAAAACACCAGGTGGGGCCACCATATTGTGTATAACCTTTGACCCCTGTAGGAGTGGTACACTAATAGGTTTATGTCATTAGTTAGATATTGGTATTAGGTCTTGTATGTTCATAATGCAATCAAAATGTGTAGTTTGATAAGGGCTTTTATTAGGTAAAAGAATTGCATTTATAAGTTGTATGGTTTCTCCTGCAAAGTTGATAATGTGCTCAAGCAGTGGGGACTGGACACCTGTTCTGTTCCAAAGGTAAGGTAAAGACTACCTGCCAGGTGCTGAGGCTTGGCCAACCTTTCACAGAGTTGAATCTCTGCCCATACAGTGACTGGATATTGCCTGTTTAGGTAGTTGATCTAGCCTGATGGGAGGTAGACCGTCTGATTTAGCTGGCTGTAGGGTTCAGACCTTAGTAGGTAACCCTGACCTTGGTGTTTGATGATGGAATAGTCTGGTTTGTCTGGCTGTGGGGTTCAGACCTTAGGAGGTAACCCTGACTTGGATGATGGCTTAGACTTGAGAAGGCCTTGCTGATGGGAGATGACTGATGGTTTTAGGCCTAGCCTATGTTTAGGCTGCTGGTTGCTGTGCTTGTGGATTCATGCTATAGCCCAGGAGGGTTTGATGGCATGAATAGGGCAGACTCCTGGCTGAAGATTTAACTGTTTAATAGGTATTTTACAGGTAATATATGGGAATTTAGATCTTCAAGGAAGTTTGATCTGAAGTAATGTACTACAAGAGAGTTATTTCAATAAACCTTATTTAACCTAAAAGTGAAGGTGTCTGGTTATTTGTCAACTTACCCCAATCCTAGTGATCGCCTGGGTCTCCCTCCCAGGTACCTTAGCCCGGGGAGTGCTACAGTAGTAGTAGATCTTTTATTGACAGTCAAAAAGTCAAAATTGAAGTTATATGTCATTTTACATACTTCTGGTCCAGTTTATATATATATTCAGTGGTTACATAAACAACATATTTACAGTGACTGTTGATAAGTTATGGGTTCAGATGGAAAATGAGTTAACAAGATGAAGAAATGAGGAGGAGAACTTCTTTATAAGTATACTGTCAAGTCATCTCTTATTAGTACAAGTCAATTCCAGCAGATGGAGACACCTTCTATGTTAATTTATGTTAATGAGGTTAGTTCTAGTTTAGATCACAGATGGCAGCATAGGTTGCCAACATCCCCCTTTTTTTAAGAATAAAAGTCTTTTAGTCTCTAGTCCCTTTGACTACTACTTTGATAAGTAAGAATGAATTAGATACGTAGTCATATCAATACTAGCACGAGTCCAACTTTTATGACTTTAGTTAAGCTAGATATATGATATATATTTTATCAGTCTCTTTGAGTCTTTTCAGTCTTGGTTTGTCTCTGAAAACAAAACATATTAGTCAGCAATACATCAACACAAAAGTCAAAATCATTTAGCAACAAAGTCCTTCATCCAGGTAGGGGCTCTTCTCTCACAAGAGCTACAGCGTTCCACAACAGGCACCGGTGCCACAGGGGTAGGCTCAGGCACAGTGTCTGTTGGTACTAGTTCCTCCTGTGTACCATCCTGTTCACCTCCAGGTCTCAGGTGAACCCAGTTACGACGATACAGATAGTCACTGTCTTTTTCTTGTACCTCGTAAGAGCGCTCGTCGACACGATCAGTCACTGTACCCTTTTTCCAGGTATGTCCACCATCGATAGGATACATCCAGACCTCGTGACCTGGAGTAAGTGGTTTCATAACCCTAGTGGTTTTGTCATAGTGCTCCTTTACAGACTTGTTCCTGGTGTTCCTTTTCCTAGTGATGTTGTGGGGACGAGTCTGCTTCAACACTGCCTTTGTAGATGGAAGCAGTGTGTGAGTACGCCAGTTGAACAGTAACTGTGCAGGGCTCTTTCTATGGCTCTGCAGGGGGGATGTTCCTTAGTTCTAGCAGAGCTATGTATGGGTCGGTGTTGTCATTCGTCTTCTTGATGAGTGTTTTGGCAGCTTTCACTGCCGCCTCGGCTTTTCCATTAGATCTGGGATGTCCTGGAGAAGATGTGTAATGGTGAATACCATACTCAGTCGCAAACTCCTTGAACTCAACTGACGAAAACTGAGGACCGTTATCGGATATGATTTCCTTTAGGTTTCCATAACGTGAGAAGTGTCCTTTCAGTTTCTTGATCACTACTTTGCTGGTTGTTGTGGGTAGGTGATCCACTTCCCAGAAGTTACTGTAGTAATCCACAGTCACAAGGTAGTTCCGGTCTGATGGTAAATAAGTCCATACCCAGTTTCTCCCAAGGTTCATTGCTCGGGATATGCTGAATGAGTGGCTCCTTCTGATTCCTTGGCTTCATCTCCAGACATGTCTCACAACTGTCTGCGAGCTGTCTGATCTCCCTTGTCATTCCAGGCCAAAATACCAGTTCACGAGCTCTTCTCATCATACTATCATAACCTAAGTGAGCTGAGTGTAGTCTCTTCTTCACCATAGGTCGCATAGCTTTAGGTATAACCAGCCTTTCTCCTTTTAGGATGAGTCCATCACAGGTAGTAAGTGTGTCACGTACGTCAAAATACACTCTAATACTGCTGTCAACGTCCTCAACCTTCTCTGGCCAACCACTGTTGATAGTTGCTGCCAGAGTTTGCATCACACTGTCTTGTTTGGTAGCGCTTCTAAGTTCTTGAAGGTGTTTGTCAGATACAGGTACATGTCTAAGTACATCAAGGGAATGCACTTTGGCAGAAGTTGATGCTTTCAGACCCTTTCTCGATTTGGGCATATCTGCCCTCAGTGCTCGACATGGTCCGAGAGGCATACTCAATAGGTTTCCCATCTTGTAGCAGAGCTGTACCGATTCCATCCTTTGAGCTGTCTACTTGGACAACAAGTTCCTTTGCAGGGTCATAGAATGTGAGCACACACGGGAATAAGTGAGCCTTGTGTCTTTTTCGAGATCTGCTGCGCAACAGCACATTGTGTATCCTGTGTGTCAGTGTGTGTCAATACTACTGATGCCCAGCAGCATCAGTATGACTGATGCCTTAATGGTAACAATACTACTGACGCCCAGCAGCAGGCAAAGTTTGGGCAAAGTTTAGCTGTGCCCTGACCCACTGCATCAGTATGACTGGTGCAAGAAGGGGATCATTACTACTGACGCCCAGCTGCAGGCAAAGTTTGGGCAAAGTTTAGCTGTCCCCCCCGCCCACCCCGCCTTCCCCCGCCCAGCCGCGCCAGGTTACGTAACACCCTGGTCGCGGCCAGACCTCCACCCCTGGCCTAGTGACTGGTCCACTAAACTTTCACCTCTTTAAGTTGACCCAATGACCTAGATAATATAATATTATATGTCTGTATGTATGTATGTCTGTATGTCTGTATATATGTATGTATGTATGTATGTATGTATGTTTGTATGTATGTATGTATGTATGTATGTATGTATACATGTATATATATATCATATATACGGTGTGGGGACCGGGATATGACGGGGATATGTCCAGGTAGGTCCCAATAATGTAACAGGCCCGGGGGGTGCCATGGGAAGGGTGTGTAGGCCGGGATATGACGGGGATATGTCCAGGTAGGTCCCAATAATGTAACAGGCCGGGGGGGTGCCAGGGGAAGGGTGTGTAGGCCGGGATATGACGGGGATATGTCCAGGTAGGTCCCAATAATGTAACAGGCCCGGAGGGTGCCAGGGGAAGGGTGTGGGGACCGGGATATGATGGGGATATGTCCAGGTAGGTCCCAATAATGTAACAGGCCAGGGGGGTGCCAGGGGAAGGGTGTGTAGGCCTGGATATGACGGGGATATGTCCAGGTAGGTCCCAATAATGTAACAGGCCCGGAGGGTGCCAGGGGAAGGGTGTGGGGACCGGGATATGATGGGGATATGTCCAGGTAGGTCCCAATAATGTAACAGGCCGGGGGGGTGCCAGGGGAAGGGTGTGTAGGCCGGGATATGACGGGGATATGTCCAGGTAGGTCCCAATAATGTAGCAGGCTCGGGGTGGGGTGGGGTGATGGTGCCAGGGGAAGGGTGTGGGGGCCGGGACATGCTATATATAGTGTGGAAGAAAAGAATCATTTAGAAGGGTTTTAAGGCCGATTTGAGCACTTTGAAAAATTTCCAAATTCTAAATATTTATTGCTCCCATAAAAAGTGAACTATGGGTGAAAACTGACTTTGAGGTGGTAGCCCCAAGTGAGAGGGTCCATTCTATACATGTCAGGAAATTCTGTGACGATTACAACATTATCTAGAAAATCACAACGATTTTTACTGTTTTTTTCACACAGAAAAACTCAACCAGTAGATTTTGCTAAAACCTTCCAGGAATGATAATTAGGCCTATCTAATACCAAAAATGTTGTTGAATTCATGGGCATCAAATTATCAGGGGGTACCTCAGGGACCAAGCCCTCAGAGGCCAGGCTGAAGTCACTTTAATCCTATCCCGGCCCTAGCTCCTTGATAATCTTAGGATGAAAGGAGCAGATGACTTGTGGAGGAAAAGAATCATTTGATAGGGGTTTAAGGCCGATTTGAGCAATTTAAAAAAATTTCAAATTTGAAATAATCATGGCTCCCATAAAAAGTGAACCATGGGTGAAAACTGACTTTGAGATTGTAGCCCCGAGTGATAGGGTCCATTCTATACATGTCAGGAAATTCTGTGACGATTACAACATTATCTGGAAAATCACAACGATTTTTACTGTTTTTTTCACACAGAAAAACTCAACCAGTAGATTTTGCTAAAACCTTCCAGGAATAAGAATTAGGCCTATCTTATGCCAAAAATGTTGTTGAATTTATGGGCATTGAATTATCAGGGGCCCACCTCAGGGACCAAGGATAGGTGCAGGTACCTGGCCCATTACATTATAGTATACAGCCGCGCCAGGTTACATAACACCCTGGTCACGGTCAGACCTCTACCCCTGTCCCAGTGACTGGTCCACTAGTCTTTCACCTCCTTAAGTTGACCCAATGACCTAGATAATATTGTATTATATATGTCTGTATGTATGTATGTATACATGTATACATGTATGCCATCCCCCCTCCTGTATGGTTTATGATTTACCTGGTTTATGGTTTATGGTTTACCTGGGTGGTTTACCTGGATGCCGGGAAATGAGTAAAATAACTTTAATTAAAGAGGGGAAACCGGGGGCATTGAGTGGAGGCCGGGAAATGAGTAAAATAACTTAACATATACAGTGTGGGGGCCGGGATATGACAGGGATATGTCCAGGTAGGTCCCAATAATGTAACAGGCCGGGGGTGCCAGGGGAAGGGTGTGGGGGCCGGGATATGATGGGGATATGTCCAGGTAGGTCTCAATAATGTAACAAGCCCAGGGGGGGGGGGGGGGTGCCATGGGAAGGGTGTGGGGGCCGGGACATGCTAAAAATAGTGTGGAAGAAAAGAATCATTTAGAAGGGTTTTTAGGCCGATTTGAGCACTTTGGAAAACTTCCAAATTTGAAACATTTATGGCTCCCATCATGGGTCAACTATGGTTCAAAACTGACTCTGAGGTTGTAGCCCCGAGTGAGAAGGACAATTCTATACATGTCAGAATATTCTGTGATGATTACAACATTATCTAGAAATTTAGAAAGATTTTTCACCTTATTTTTATATTGAAAGACTCAACCAATGGATTTTGCTGAAATCTTTCATAAATGATAATTAGGCCCATCTTATGCCAAAAATGTCCCCTAGTTGATGGAAATCCTTTTACATATTTCCCAGCCTTTACTCCGTGTCCCTGACCATCCCTCTATGAATAGCCACCTCTAGCCCCCTGATATTCTCAGGTTGCAAAGAGCTGATGACTTGTGGAAGAAAAGAATCATTTAATAGGGGTTTTATGCCGATTTGAGCACTTTGAACAATTTCCAAATTTGAAACATTTATGACTCCCAGTATGAGTCAACTATGGTTCAAAACTGACTCTGAGGTTGTAGCCCCGAGTGAGAAGGACAATTCTATACATGTCAGAAAATTCTATGATGATTACAACATTATCTAGAAATTTAGAAAGGTTTTTCACCTTATTTTTATATTGAAAGACTCAACCTATGGATTTTGCTAAAAACTTGCATAAATGATAATTAGGCCCATCTTATGCCAAAAATGTCCCCAATTTGATGGAAATCATTTTTCATATTTCCGAGCCTCAGGTGAGGGGATAGGTTGGTTACCTACCGTCCCCCCTCCTGTATTTTTTTCTTTGTTGATTTGAGGCTCAGGCCTACCAGAAGGACACATCCAATCCCACTATGATGTATTAGGCTGGCCACCTGCACCCATCCTTAACCCATGAGTTGCCCCCCAGACAATTTGCTGCCTATATTATATTCGACAATGTTGTTGGCATGAGATAGGCCTAGATATCATTTATGCAAGTTTTTAGCAAAATCCATTGGTTGGGGTTTTCACTGTAAGAATTAAGGTAAAAATCTGTCTAAATTTCTAGAAAATGTTTTATTAGTCTCACAGTTTCCTGACTAGTTTACAATGGTCATTCTCACTCGGGGCTACAAGCTCAGAGTCAGTTTTGACTCATAGTTGACTCATACTGGGAGTCATAAATGTTTCAAATTCGAAAAACTTTCAAAGTGCTCAAATCAACCTAAAAACCCTTCTAAATGATTCTTTTCTTCCATGAGTCATCTGCTCCTTACATCCTAAGAGTATCAAGGAGCTAGGCACAAGAAATGAGTAAAGTAACTTCAATCAAAGAGGGGAGGCCGGGGGCATTGAGTGGAGGCCAGGAAATGTGTAAAATGACTTCCATTAAAGAGAGGAGGTCGGGGACACAGAGTGGAGGCCGGCCCAGGCCTCTATTAAATCTGTGGTTAGTCCAGGGCCGGCCTACTGCACCTAAACACGTCCCCTGAGGCCTACTGGACCGTGGACGGCCCAGGCCTCTATTAAATCTGAGAAAATAAGAGGCTAGGGGTGGCTATTCATAGAAGAATGGCCAGGGACATGGAGTAAAGGCTGGGAAATAGGGGAACCTATCCCAACCCCTCCTAATCCCGTCAGCACCACAGAGAAATGCACGGGGAGACCAGGGCCATTCCCCTGAGCCCTCCCCGGCCCCCTTCCCCTCCTAATCCCGTCAGCACCACAGAGCAACGCACGGGGAGACCAGGGCCATTCCCCTGAACCCTCCCCGGCCCCTACCCCTCCTAACCCCGTCAGTACCACAGAGCAACGCACGGGGAGACCAGGGGAGGCTGGGGTAGGGGTTGTGGAGGCCGAGGGGAGGCCAAGAAATTACCACAGGTTTAATACAGGCCCAGGCTAAATATAGATACTGCCTGACACCCACAGGTAAAAGGCCGGGAAGGGCTGGCGCGGCTCAGCAGGGGTGGGCAGGGACGGGTGGGGGTGGGTGGATGGGGGGGGGTTTATGTAACCTGCGCGACAAGACCCTTCACGCTGCAGTGGTGAGAGCTGCGCATCAATACAATTGACGCACAGGGATTGACGCACAATCCAGCACAATTGAGCACAATGTAACTCTACAAACTTTGCTGTTTCTACACAATGTGCTGATGCACAGCAAATCTCGAAAAAGACACAAGGCTCATTCTTTCCCATGACAGGAGTATGAGTGATCTTCTGTTTCACTTTTGCCAGTGCAAGATCACAGTCCTCAGTCCAGTCGAATGGGATGTTGTCACAAGTAAGCTTGCATAGTGGCTTGAGATCATCTCCCAGATTAGGCAACGTGATAGATACTGAACGAATCTGCAGAGACGATGTACTCCATTAGCGTCAGATGGTTTGGGCATGTCCTCCACTGCCTTCACCTTCTTCGGATCTGGACTGATGCCTTTGTCAGAGATGACATGTCCAAGAAAGCTGATAGAAGACTTTTCGATGTCAGACTTCTTATCATTCAGTTTGATGTTCCTGTCTCGGCATCTTTTCTGGAGATTCAGTAGATTGTTCTTGTGGTTGCGTTTTTCAGTTTCCAAGTCGTCACCCTGACCAACAACCACAATGTCGTCAGCTACACATAACTTTAGACACCATTAAGACCTTCTAATGCCTGTAGAAGACGCTTCTGGAATATCTCACTTGAGATCTTGAGACCAAAAGGTAGTCTCTTCCAGCGATACCGTCCAAAAGGTGTAGTCATAGTAGTGAGATCGCTTGAGTGTTCATCAAGTTTTACATGCCAGAACTCACTCTCCACGTCCAGAAGACTGAAGATTTTGGCATTGGTGAGTCGAGGAATGATATCGTCGAATGTAGGAAGTTTAAAGTGTTCCCTATTTAACGTGATGTTAGGAGGTTGCGGATCAATGCAGATTCTGAGAGATCCGTTTGGCTTTTCGACGACTGCCATCTGACTGACCCACTCCGTAGGCTTGTCGACGGGTTCCATCACTCAAACCAATACCATGCGGTCGAGTTCCTGCTTCACAGGGTCACATAAAGCAATGGGTACAGTCCTACAAGGTAGAGCACGTGGTTGTACACTACTGTCCCTGTAGAGGTGTACTTCTCCCAGATCACCAAGACCTGAGACTGAGACTTGTCCCACGTTAAACTTGTCCTTGTTTACCATTATTAAGAGCATCTGTTGTACAGAATTAACTCCTAGAAGATTGTTGAATTTGTTAGACACAACAATGAAGTTTGCCTTAGTAGTTTTCCCAGTCTTTTGGTTAGTCACGTCTAGACACGCTTCCCAGAGTGGTTTCTCCGATGAGTGGTTCCACATCTTAAGACTGAGTTTGGCAGGCTTCACTTGGCTTTTGAGAACATACTTTTGCTTGATAATGTTTACTTCAGCACCACTATCAATTTCAAAGTTTACATCACAGTCATTCACAAGCATTTTAGCACGAATAGTAGAACGTCAATCGCTTTGCACAGCTCCAAGCCATGCTTCCTCACTATCAGAAGCTTCAGAGTAGTCAGAGTCAGGCTCCTGATGGTTGAGACTGTGAACCTTCTTCTTCTTCAGACAGAACTTCAAGAAGTGGTTTTCCTGCCCACACTTATGGCACTGAGATCCATAAGCAGGACAACTCTCCTTGGCCGCGAGATGTTTCCGACCTCAGAATTTCCAGTTGTACTTGAGCATCGTAGTAGATGTAGCTTGCATCTTAGGAGGTTTAGAAGGCTTAGAAGGTGGTTTGGTAGGTTTGACTTTCACTTTGTCAACACTGCGCTGCTTCTCAAACTCCTTACCGTGCTGCTCATCCATTTTGTCAGCGTGACAGATATTTATGGCTTTATCTAGGTTGAGATCTGCTTCCCTAAGTAACCTAGTTTGCAGACGGCCTTTAGTCACAAAAACTAACTTGTCTCTAATGAGCCGATCAGTGAATGCACCAAAGTTACACTTGGCTGCAAGCACCCTTAAGTCAGTAAGAAACTTATCAAATGGCCCATAGTACTCCAGAGACCAAAACTTGTGAGATGCTTCATTTTTTAGAGGTGAGCAGTAATGTTCTAAGTACTCCTGTACCCTTGTTACATTAGCATACAAGTGCCTTCGGCGATTGCAGTGTAAAATGAAATTTTTGTTCCCTCCTCCCCTTCCGCAGGCCGGCCTGTCCCGTCGTCCAGGGCCGTCCCAGCACCCTTGTCAGTCCAGGGAAGATTCTGGTTTTGTTGCTTCATTCTCACCCCTCCACAGGCCAGCCTGTCCGCCCAGCACGACTGTCAGTGCGGGAAGATGCTGGGGTTTTCCCCTCGCCCTCCGGGCAGCCTGGCCCTTCCCCCAGGGCCGACCCAGCACCCCTGTCAGTGGCACAAAGATGCTGGGTTTGTTCCCTCCTCCTCCCCCATCCACAGGCCGGACTGTCATGTTCTCCAGGGCCGGCCCAGCACCACTGTCAGTGCCGGGAAGATTCTGGGTTTCCCCCCTCCTCCGGGCAGCCTGACGTGTCCTCCACGGCCGGCCCAGCACCACTGTCAGTGCCGGGAAGTTGCTGGGTTTCCCCCCTCCTCCGGGCAGCCTGACCCGTCCTCCACGGCCGGCCCAGCACCACTGTCAGTGCTGGGAAGATTCTGGGTTTCCCCCGTCCTCGGGGCAGCCTGACCCGTCCTCCACGGCCGGTCCAGCACCCCTGTCAGTGCCGGGAAGATGCTGGGCTTTCCCCGTCCTCCGGGCGGCCTGCCCCGTCCTCCACGGCCGGTCCAGCACCCCTGTCAGTCCCGGGAAGATTCTGGGTTTCCCCCGTCCTCCGGGCGGCCTGCCCCGTCCTCCAGGGCCGGTCCAGCACCCCTGTCAGTCCCAGGAAGATGCTGGGCTTTCCCCCGTCCTCCGGGCAGCCTGGCCCTTCCTCCAGGGCCGACCCAGCATAATAGATAATGATAAGTACACCTACCTTCATGTTAGAAATATTAGAGCAGTTTTATGAATAGAAAGTGAGGTTTGCTGTAGGTCTGTGTGTAGTGTAGTCATGCATGCATGCAGGAGCTGGTGGCAGAGTGTTGACAGCCTCATGAGTGACACCAACACGTGGGGAGAAGTGACACTTTGACACTTGCCTCTTTGAAAATGTTATCAGTAATGAAGTTAGAAATCATAGTAAATAAAAGAAAAGTAACATTAAATAAATACTAGAATGAAAGAAAATGTATCAGGGAATTTTTGTTATATAATCACTAACATCAGAACATTAAATCATTTTGTAGAATAGGTTTGTTAGTGATGTGTTACTCGAGGTTAGACACTGGGGGAGCAAACTGTACACAGCATACAACAGATTTCAACCCTGCTGTATCCATGTCGTGCAGTATAGAAAACCTCCCCTTATTAAAAAAAGGAAGTTAATAAGTATACTGTCAAGTCATCTCTTAGTAGTACAAGTCAATTCCAGTGGATGGAGACACCTTCTATGTTAATTTATGCTAATGAGGTTAGTTCTAGTTTAGACCACAGATGCCAGCATAGGTTGCCAACAGTGACTACATCAACAATAACATATTTACAGTGGTTTCATAGACAGTAACACAGCTTATCTCTAAAATAAATCATAACCAGGTACAGTAGTTGAACATGTATAGCAGTATGATAATGGATGGGAAATTTTCCCCATTTTGTTTGTAATAAAGATATCAGGTTTTTGACTAGGCTGAGTGCACCATATGATCACTGGGATTGGTGGTTGTTGACAAATGACCAAACAATGCAACTTTTAGGTTAAATAAAGTTTATTTATATAACTCATGTGTTACAATAATACTTCAAGTAAATGAACAAACCAATTACAGAATGGTTTACATATATCTGACAATATTTCCAGAATAAAGTTCTGAACCAGAATATAAAATACTAGGTTACAGAATATAAAATTAAGAAAATACCCTTTGACAAAAGGGCAAATACCTTTTAATAAAAAGGCCAAATACAAAGTCTACTTTTGGGGAAAACTGCCAACTTCTAACCTTGTGGGGCAAAACATTAACTCAAAGCCCAAGCTAAGAAGTTAATAAAACTCACCTAGTCCTAAAGAGAACTAGGTATAACTTTCCCAGTCTAAAAAGACATGGGCAAAACAAGCCACCACAAAGTCTCACAAACAAACCAGGGTCATCCTTTCAGGTCAGGACCCTATACTAGCCAACCAGGCTATAACACCACAGTGAGACAAAACCAGTCTAAAACTCAGTGTCCTCTATATATAACCAGAGGACAGATCTAGTGGAAAGCACCCTGCTCTGTTTGGTTAGTTAAGGAGGGAGAACTGGCTTCCCATTGGTCAGAAATGCAGGCCTCTGATTGGCTTGCACAGACCGTCCGGAAGTCGGCCGCCGGGCACGGGGAGTTGGAGGACGGGCAGCGCAGTAATCCTCACCTGCCGCCCGGCCTCCCAGGCCGCCACCTGCCGATCGGCCGTCCCGGTCCTCCGAGGAGCGCCACAAAAGCACTACTAATAAATTTAGAGAGGGCCTTTATAATCTTTACATTCTCACATTTCAAAATAAACTTCATGTTCACTCATGTATGAAAAATCTGGATATATAGAGGTAGTCAAGTTAAAGAGGCTTATCCTTTCTTCTGTGTAGGCAGTGCAGCTCATCAGGAGGTGTTTCTCATCACCAATGTCACCCATGTCACAAACCAAACATAACCTTTCTTCAGGAGGGATATTTCTATGCCTGCCAGATTCTATCTCCAATAGTGGCGAGCTAAGTCGGAATCTTGAGAGTGATTTTTGTAATTTTGGTATATGTAAAGCTCTTATATAACTCTCTTCAGAATGTGTTGTCTTGAAGAGGTTATAGGTTCTGAGTTTGTTGTGTGGGTTTTGTGAACTAATTGTTTCAGAGAGTCTAGTGGTTTGCTGGCTAATTAGATTCTGTTTTGCTATTTTGATAAAGTCCTCAGTGTTATCTATTGACTGCCTTTCCCAGACCTGTTCTAAGTTTAGAGTGCTTAAAGGTGAAAAAGGGAGACAGTTTTAGATGTTCTAATTGGTTCAATACGTTTCCCCGCTCCAGTAAATGAAAAAATTATCAAAATCCATGAGGAATTTAGTAAATTATGGGAGTTTTAAATTTTCGCAGCACCAGCCATTCAGTGGCCAGGTAGGCCGAGGAGCCCACTCTACTGATAAGGATGATCAGGTGTAGGTGTGACGTCATATTTGCCATACTCATCAGGGCATGTCATAACCCCTGACTTGAATAGATGAACATAAATATGCGTAACATTTTCAGACTTGAGTGTACACACCTCTGGTGGTACTAGAAATGTCATTAGGTTGGTTTGATATTTGAGTGAATGAATCTATATATACTTCCGAATGTTTTATAGAAATATGAGATACTTTGGAATTTTAGTGTACTGCACAAAGGTAGAGATTAAAACATCTGCTTTGTGCATGCTTATTGAATTAGTGTAAGGGTCACCAGATGAATACAAAATGATAAGAATTCCTCTAAATTACTTAGTTTAGGAAAATATCTAGTAAGGGCAGGTGCCGCTGGTAGGTGTAAATATACCTGACGACAATGCTCATCGGGACACTTCCCCGCAAGCACCGATGCCTTGGGTAAAATCGATATCAGACTGCTTTATAAGCGATAGTGCAGGGTAAGAGAGGGGGAGAGACCAGTAGCGTTTAGATCATATGGATCGGGAGATTCGAAGGGGTTTTAGATAGCTATACAAGCAAAGGGACATCTGGTGACTTATACGGTACTACCGCACGACGGCCGGAGGTGAGACTAGGCGGACTCTACGGAGGAAGCTGACTCCATCCTAAATTGGAACTGTTATACCTTGGACTTATTGCCATCACGAGCAGCTGTACGCATCACTATATCCATCAATAAACTTACCGTACTGCCAAGCGTTGTTCATGTTATGGATTGAGCGCCCATCTCGTGGACTTACTCACCACTCGACTAGCAACCCACTATAGACAATATTAATAACGATAATCATCTCGAACAATGCACTATAAATATAGTTAACCCTAATCAACAGAAATGCGTTCAGTACCCTCTACATTTTTGTCTCATAGTATCTATGCCCCTCAGGCCCAAAAAATTAAGAATCGGCCGTTAATGTTGTCATAAAACCTCGTCCCCACCAAAGTTTTACCATTTCAAAGGTTTTAGATATACATGTTAAATTGTGACATTACCTCTGCTCCTACAACAATGGGAACGCTACACTCACACATGGCAATTGTTACGTCACTGTAACAGAACACACTGCGCCGTCTACTGAGAAACAAACAAAGGATCATCACACCTGGGTGTCTCGCTGGGGCACAGGAGTCTGCTTTTAAAATGTGTTATAAAATACTTTAGGATGTGACTGTTTATGTTTTTGTGGATGTGGATGTACTTAGAGTGCCATGAAGTATTATTTAGATGTGTTTTAAATGGTTTGCTAAATTTCTCCCTCTTTCACCTTTAAAATACTTGCTATTTTGGAACACCAGTTTTTTTGCCACTAATGTGGAGGTCTAGAAGGGTAAGATAACTTGATTTAAGGAAGCTATTGGTAGGAAGGTTAATTATTCTTGCCAAGTATTTTAGGGCAAGGCATTGTTGGCGGACTACTAATGGAAGTCTTCCTGTTTCACTGTGAACAGCTGCTGTAGGGGTTGATATTCATACACCAGGGATTGTTTTTAAGTATTTCAGTTGAATGGGCTCAAGTGTGTCATTAGATTTTGCACCCCATATTTCACATCCAGATTCTAATATTGGAATAATTTGGGAGTCAAAAAGTTTGATGGCTGTTCCATACAGGATTGTCCTTATTGCATTTTTGCACTTTGAGTAAGCTTGGTATATGCCTTTACGGGCTTGTTCAGCTAGGTAACCTGGTACTTTTGAGAAGATATTCTTAGTTTTGAAAGTGAGTGGCAGTCCTAGATATTTGTATTCAGTACAGAATTCTCTCTCTTGTTGACCAAATTTAAAGGATTCTGCAAGATTATCATTTTTTTTGTTTATTATCATTGCTTTGGTTTTTGCAATATTAACTGTGAGGTGCCATTTGCTGCAGTATAGAAATAGTTTATCTATGAGAGACTGTAGTTTCTGGTGCGAGTCAGCACACAGGACTAGATCATCAGCATAGAGAAGGTATGTTAAATCCTCATCATTCCCTTTTGTAGTAAAATGTTCTTTTATGTCAGTTAGGAAACACGTGAAAAGCTTTGGGCTGACAACACCACCTTGTAAGACTCCATATATACTGTCAATTGATTAGCATAATTTCCCCTTCCATCTAACTTTTCCTGTTGCTTATGAATAAGCTGGTAAGAACTTTCAGGAGTTTGCCTTTTATCCTTAATTTTGTTAATTTATAGAAAAGGGTCTGTCTATTTATAAAGTCAAAGGCTTTAGTGAGGTCAACAAAGCATAAGTAGAGGGCATTTTCTTTTGTTTATGTTTTTTGGTCAAGACATAGATGGCAAAAATGTTGTCTGTAGTCATAATTTTGTTTTGGAAACCTGCTTGCAGTGGGTCATCTAGCTGTAGCATTTCATTTACAAAGCAAATACGATTATTTAGTATTGTTTCAAAGAGTTTCCCTGTGGAATTTATGAGAGTTATTTTCCTGTAGTTATCTGGCATTGATTTTCCCCCTTTCTTATGGATAAGTTTTATAATCCCTTCTGCCCATGCAGCTGGGTATTCACCTCTCTCTAGAATGCAGTTACAGAGTGCTTGTAGGGTTTGTTTGGTCTGGGGGCTACTATATTTCAGGAATTCAGCTGGTATTCCATCTGACCCAGCTGCTTTTTTATTCCTCAGATTTTTTATGGCATTCTCAAGTTCATTTGCAGTAATAGGGGAGTCTAGGCTATCACAAAGTAGATCATCTTTTGTGTTTAGGTTGTAGCCAAAATTAAAATCACTCATTTCTTTTTCAATAGCCTCCATATGGCTCCTATCAAAATATTCAGTTGGAGGTGGTCTAGTTTGCTCCATGTAGTATTATTTGAAGTCATTTAGGGTGATATGTGTAGTATCATTTGCATTTATGCCATTATTCCCATTTCTTTTCCAAAAGTTCAAAAAATCGTTCGGGCTATTTGAGATCATGTTTTCAACTTCTGAGCATAATTTGCTTCTGTGCAGCTGTTTGTACTTCTGAATAACACATTTATATTCTTTCTTCAGTTCAAGATACCTGTGTTTATGCTGGTTTTGTGATATGTCATGAGTCTGGGAATAGTCATGGACCTTCTTTTTCTTGTTCTTACATTCATTATTGAACCAAACATTCTGCGGGAATGTGGATGTGTTTTTCATGGTCTTTAGTTTTGTGACTGATTCAACTTAATTTTAAGAACGCTATCTCTGATGCTGTGACATAGCTATTTCTTAAATTCAACACGGCGACACAGCCGTTCTTTAAATTCGACAGGCAACATGGTAACTATGGGACAAATGATAATGCCTCTGCTCACACTAGGATTTGATTTCATTTAGCCAGTTTGGCTAAAACCCTTTGATTTTCTTTAGCCAAATTAAAAATAATTTCGCCAGAGCTCAAACTAGGATAACGGTGTACATCAAATACATGATTGCAGGGTAGAGTCTATGCCCAATTTGCCCCCCCCCCCCCCTCCATTTTTGCCTAGATCTCCTATTACAATGTAATATTTTGTGTTGGATGCCCCTCCATCATCATTAGATATCAGTTTGAATCGATTTTCTTATCATATAAATCATATAACTTTAGGTTATATAATAGAAATAGGAATTGGTCGGAAACATGCAAATAATATTTTTTACTTAGCTTTTTTTAATTGAAATATCTGTCAATAATGAAGAAAACCTCTTTGAAATTTGCATGCAGGAAAATAATAATCATATATAGGGAACCATGTCTCAGATTTCTTATTTAAGCACCAGTTTTAATTTTATGAAATCTAGAAAGTTGTAAAAAGTGGGAAGAAAATACAAAAAGTTTCCTGTTTTTTGTCACAAAATCAAAACTAGGGCATAAACAGACACAGTTCCCTCCAGAGGGATGCTATTAACAATAGTGTAAAAGTTATAATCTATGAAAATGATGTTTCGTGAAAAATGATATTTCGTGATGGATATTATGTGTACTGTAATGAAGATAAATTCATTGAACAGGAAATAGCTTCAGCTTTCAAATGATATATAACATGTCTAGAGGGTCATAGGACGTAAGTCTATTGTCGCCAGTTTGGCAAATTTTCTGCCACCTTTTCCCAGATTTTTGCGGCAGATTCAATTTGCATTCACCCTATGCGAATTGGCGAATGGCCAGCGCGAGCGTAGATTGCTCTTTTTCGACAAGGGACAGGGATAAATCTTAACCCTTTGTTGACGGCACCAAAAAATATTTTATCATTAGATTTGAGAAGTAGCAATATTGTATTTAAAATGACACATTCTAGGTTGATATTTGATACTAAAGCCATCTATCATTGTGTAACCCATTATCACAGGAATTGGAAAATAGATTGTCATCTTTAATATTGGTTGCCATGGTTACCATGGAATACTGTTATGTTGAACTGAAGTACAGTGCAAAAGAATTATAACATTCTTTAGAGTTAGAGCTAAGTATTGTAATCTCTCTTAAGTATTGGCAGGAGTACGTTGTGAATTGTTCAAGCTAGTGTAGTAGCAAAACTCCGAGCGGTGATCATGTCTGTGGCTAGGTATAAGTATAGGGTTATGGTAGAGGGGGTGATAGCAACTGAGTTAGTTCATTCCTAGACAGGTACACACAGGTACGAAGTGCAACAAGGAAGACTGCTAGGGAACATAATGATCATGATATATGAAGAACCCAGCTTAGGAGGACATCATGAGATCAAGGGCTTTACCATTTGTGATAGCTTTAGTGTAGAATTAGAAATAGGATTAGTTTAACATAAGTAAGAGTGGGATGTATGTAAGGTTAAAAGAGGAGAGATAGGATACCTGTGTATAGCGCCAAGCCTGTGGTTGGCGCTATATAAGCAGTATGAGACTTAGGATAGGTGAGCAGACCAACATAGACTTCAAGAAGAACACATGGGAGCAATAGTTTAACAAGTCGGATCATACGGGTAGTGCTAAGACAGTAGTAACCACTACAGCAGGTGATAGTAAGGGTCGGAATAGCTTAGGCTCAGTCTTATGGACAGAGTACTGGATGTGACAGAGACTCTACCAATGGTCTCCCGAGCAAGTAGACGGGAGGTGACGCTCCCACTAGCTGTTGGGTATCATAGACCTCGAAAAGGGAAGCTTGCTCATAGCTATACCTGGTTGGGATGTTACTGATGTTGTTAGCTTACGAGATGAATGGCATGTTCTGTATGGATGGAATGACTATTTACTTGTATCTTCGGAATGTCTCAATGGATTTAATAAAATTACCTCTTGCCAAGCCTGTGTTCTTTGTATAGGAATGAGTTCCTTTACTTAGAATCTCTACCACTGATAAACCTTACAAACATTCGAAAAAAGATCTAATCGGTGTCGCATATTTAAATTGTGTAGTCATACCTAAAGTGCCGTAGTAAACACTTTCGGTTTCTCAACCTTCTTGTAAACACGTGTCCTTATTCAGTCTGCTAAATCTAAGCATTTTAAGCAATATTTCAAGCATAACTACATGGTGATCAGAAGCAGTGATAAGCAGGAGTATCTGGAAGTCAAGCCAAAGCAGCAGGGAAGTCAGTAAGCATCAGGGAAGCCATCACTAGCTGAGTCAAGCCAGCCAAAGTAGTGCCAGCCCAGCCAGCCCAGCCAGCCCAGTCAGTGTCAGTGAGTCAGCATGGAAGTTGTCAAGCCCCCACCCAACATAAACTTTACATCAGGTAACATTGCTGAGCAGTGGAGAAGGTGGGAACAGCAGTTCAAAGTTTACTATATAGCAGCAGAGCTTAACAAAAAGGAAGCAGCAACTAGAGTAGCCATTCTACTACACTGTGCAGGCCCAGAGGCACAGGACATTCACAGTAACTTTGTGTTAAGTGATCAAGCAGGTGACAAGGGAAATGCTGTGTTAAAGAAATTCAGAGAATATTGTGAGCGGAGGAAAAATGAGGTTCTTGAGCTGTACAAGTTTTGGCAACGCAATCAGCATGAGGGAGAATTGATTGACCAGTGGATAAATGAGCTTAGGATACTACTGGAAAGCTGTGAGCATGGGGATCAAAAGGAGAAAACCCTTAGAGATAGGATTGTATTCGGGGTATCCGACACGCGCGTCAAAGAGAGGTTGCTACGCAATGCAGATCTGACATTAGAAAAGGCTTTAGACATTTATCATGCAGCAGAAGCAAGCAAGGTGCAGTTAAAAACTATGACAGGCAAAGCGCAAAAGGGCCATGATGTGCATGCTATAGGCAAAAGTAGGCAAAACTTCAAAGGCAAGCAGTCAAATTTCAAGCAGCAAAATTTTAGCCAAAAGCCAGGGGATAAAAGCTAAAGGTCCTAGTCCCAGTACAGGGGTGAAACTCAAGGCAAATCACAAAATATGCAAGGCAAGAACTGTGAGTATTGTGGTGGTAGGCATCCCCCACTTAGGTGCCCAGCGTACGGTACTACATGTAACAAATGCGGTCGAACAAACCACTTCGAAAAGGTATGCCGGGATGGTAACTTTACTAGCTATAGAAGGAAAGTGCATCTTCTTGAGGAAGAAGAACAGGATCAGTCTGAGGATAGCATGTGTGGAAATAGTGACTATCTTTTTGTCGGTTCCTTGTATGTTGGTGCGGTCGCCAAGCATAAGCGTGACAGCGATGCTAGTAAGTGGTACGAGACAGTAACAATCGGAGGCGATCAAATACGCCGTAAGCTAGTTACCGGAGCCGAAGCAAACGTGCTACCCGAGTACATCGTGAACAAAATGCAGTGCGCAAATCTTGTAAAGACTAAGACTATCTTAAACGCGTTTGGCTATAACCAAATATATCCGAAAGGTGTGGTAACTAAGTCGTCAGGACACACAGGTAAAAGTCACGATTTGAAATTCTATGTCACGGACGAAGCCGACACTCTCATTTTGGGACATAAAGCATGCAAGCAGCTAAATCTTGTTAAATGCGTGAACATTTGTACCTGTGCTCCGAAACAGCCCGCCCTCACGAAGCAGCATATCGAGCGAGACTTTGAGGATGTGTTCAAAGGCGTAGGCCAGTATGAAAAGGAGTATCACATGGAGCTTAATGACCAGGTGAAAGGCATTATTCAGTAGCCATACAGCCAAAGCTTAAGACAGCACTTGACGATCTGACTAAGCAGACATTATAGCAGATGCAGACCAGCCGACCGAGTGGGTTAGCAACTAAGTGATAGTTGAAAAGAAGAACGGTGCGCTTAGGCTGTGTCTTGACCCGAGGCCTTTAAATGAAGCGATCAAGCGCCAGAGGCAAAATATTCCAACACAAGCAGATGTCCAGGCCCAGCTGTCGGGTAAAACCATCTTCACCGTAGTTGACATAAAGGACGGTTATTGGCACGTCAAACTCAGCGAGCAGTCTTCATATTACTGTATGAAGTTTGGTGACATCATCAGTGTGCACGTTATAGCTGACGACCTCATCATCGCGGCAGCCACCGAGCAGGAGCACGATGCCATTCTGCTCCGAGTCCTAGAGCAAGCGCTCGGAACGCTACTCAAGAAAGACAGCGAGTGGAACTGGTTCCATGAGCATTATGCCACGATGCTCAAGTTGCGTGACGTCCGTACAAGCAAACCAGTATTGGCATTCTATGATGTGACGAAGCCGGTCACGATCCAGGCTGACGCATCACAGTCGGGCCTCGGAGCGTGCCTGCTTTAGTGCACCAGGTAGGGGCTGCCCATGAGTCATTGCAGCAGGTGCTGAGCGAGTACCCCGAGGTGTTTCACCCTATACTTGGAAAGTTTAAGGGTACTCAAGTGCAGTTTCACTTTGAAGTCTGGCAGTTAGCCAGTGTTCCACAAGGCCAGGTCAGTGCCTTATGCTCTCAAGCCAAAGATTGAGGCAGAACTGAAGAGACTTGAAGAAGTTGGCATTATAGATAAAAGAAAACTCTAGTGATTGGGTTTCACCCACAATAAATCTAGTGAAAGCTGATGGTGTCAGTATCAGGGTATGTGGAGATTTCAAGGTCTCTATTAACTCTATTAACTGGAAGATGAAGTGTATCCTTTACCCGTGATACAAGAGGTGTTCGCGAAGCTTGGTGCTTTCGCAGGACCAGAGTCCAGAGAGCTCCTGACCATTAACACCCACCTGGGGTTGTTCAGGTACACCCGTCTGAGTTATGGCGTGAAGACAGCACCCGCCATTTTTCAGAGAACGGTGGACCAACTGCTTGGTCATATTGAAGGTGTCCAGTGTTTCTTGGATGACATCTTGATCACTGCAAAGGATGATGCCTCACATCTGAAGACTATTGGTATAGTCTTGGCCAAACTCTAAGAAATGGGACTGACTGTGAAGCAAGAGAAGAGTCAGTGGAGTACTTGGGCCATCGTATAGACAGTAATGGACTACACATGACACAGGGCAAGGCGATTCTTGAGGCACCGCCACCGAAGACGTTAGTGAGTTGAAGTCTTTCTTAGGGCTCATTCACTACTATGGAAGGTTCTGCCCAAACATCTCCCAAACGCTTGCTCTATTGACTGAGCTCCTCCGCAAAGACCAGAAGTGGATGTGGTGTAAGAAGTGTACTGAAGCATTTGAGGAAGCCAAGCTGGCTATTGCTTCGGATCATGTACTGATGCACTATGATCCAACTCTACCTGTACGAGTTGCCAGTGACGCATCACCCTATGGCATAGGGGCGGTGTTTAGCCGTGTGTTACCTGATGGAACTGAGCGACCTGTGGCTTTCGCATTTGTACCCTGAACAAAGCTGAAAGTGCCTACAGCCAAATTGACAAGGAAGCCCTTGGTAATGTGTTTGGAGTTAGGAAATTCCATGAGTATTTTTATGGACGGAAGTTCACCTTAGTGACCAACCATAAGCCTTTGACCTCTATACTTCACCCGCAGAAGGGTATACCCAGTCTGGCCGCAGCTAGACTGCAGAGGTGGGTGATCATACTGGCCGCATATGACTATGACATTGCGTTCCGTGGGACCAATGAGCACGGAAATGCAGATGGACTGTTGCGACTGCCGATAGGTCCTAGGCCAGAAAAGGACAACAGAGTGGATGCTGTGTATCAGTTCCAGGAAAGACAGTTTGAGGTACTTCCTGTGACCAGTGAGAGTGTGTGTAGTGAAACCAGGAAGGATCCTGTTCTCTCACAGGTACTAGAGTACTCTCAGAAGGGCTGGCCTGAAAGCCCAGATGAAGAATTTCGCGTCTATCACCAGAAGTCCAGTGAACTGACTATTCACCAAGGCTGTCTCATGTGGGGTATGACGGTCATCGTTCCTCCCTCACTCCGACAGAAGGTGAAGGATGAACTGCATACCGGCCATATTGATATAGTGAAAATGAAGGGTTTGGCTCACAGTTATGTCTGGTGGCCCGAAATAGACAAGGAACTTGAACATGTTGCTCGTGAGTGCCAGAGCTGACAGCTCATCCTCAACGCACCGAGCTTAGCACCTCTCCACCCGTGGATGTTTCCAGAGAAACCTCGGGAAAGGCTGCACATCGACTTTGCAGGACATTTCATGGGCCACATGTACTTTGTAGAAGTGGATGCCCGCTCCAAATGGCCTTAAGTGATAGTGACATCTCCCAAACGCTTGCTCTATTGACCGAGCTCCTCCACAAAGACCAGAAGTGGATGTGGTGTAAGAAGTGTACTGAAGCATTTGAGGAAGCCAAGCTGGCTATTGCTTCGGATTATGTACTGATGCACTATGATCCAACTCTACCTGTACGAGTTGCCAGTGACACATCACCCTATGGCATAGGGGCGGTGTTTAGCCGCGTGTTACCTGATGGAACTGAGAGACCTGTGGCTTTCGCATTTGTACCCTGAACAAAGCTGAAAGTGCCTACAGCCAAATTGACAAGGAAGCACTGCAGGACATTTCATGGGCCACATGTACTTTGTAGAAGTGGATGCCCGCTCCAAATGGCCTTAAGTGATAGTGATGGACTCCACCACCAGTGAAAAGACTGTGGATGTGCTTAACACGGACACGGTAAAACGGACCCCAGTTCGTGTCCCAGGAGTTTGAGCACTTCTTGAAAATGAATGGTGTTCAACACATCAAGTCTGCCCCTTACCACCCCAGTACCAATGGTCTGGCAGAGCGTTTTGTGCAGACTATGAAACATGGACTGAAAACAGCAAGGTTTGACAAGTTGCCTGTTCAGCAGAAGTTGGCTCAGTTTCTGTTGAACTATCGTCGGTGTCCACACTCAACAACAGGAGACAGTCCAGCAACACTGTTTCTTGGATGCAGTATCCGCATGCATCTGGACATCATCAAGCCTGATCTTCGAACCCAAGTTCAGCGTCACCAGTACCAACAAACGGAGCGTCGGGCCAACGCAAAGGACCGACAGTTGCTAGTAGGCCAAAAAGTGCTATCAAGAAACTACAGGGAAGGAGATAAGTGGGTACCTGCAGTGGTTAAGTCTCAGACTGGACCGCTCTCCTACATGGTGCTCACCAACAGTGGTCTTCCCTGGCACAGGCACATCAACCAGCTACTCGACCTTAGCGGGGATGGAACTCCGCTGCCTGCTGCGCCACCTGAGGTGGATCCACCACCTCTCTACCGTCAGCCAACGCCACCACTTAAGCAGCTGATGGACATAGGCAATCCGCCTGTGCCAGCTGTTGTGAGGATTGGCACATTTCAAAGACCTGTCCTTGTTTAAAATTGTTTTCGATGTGCCGGGGGGACATTTTGGGATGTGAATTTTAATAATCTTTCTGCAGCAAATGATAGCAGTGTCCCTCAGCTTATGATATATGTAGGAGGTGAGTGGTGGAAATGTCTTTATATGTCAATTAAATGTCTTCAAAAATGGTGCATAACAGGGAGAGAAAAACTAAACCATCCTTAATCACTCCCTGTTGCGAGCGTTTGGTTATGCGACGTGGCACTGAACCACCAACTCAGCACCCATCGGCTTGTCCACTCAGAAGATCAAGCAGATCACACCACGCGCCTAAGAGACTGATCTCTGAGATGTAAGAGTAAGTCAGTGGATACGAATACAACATGGCCAAAATAATGCCAGAATTCTTATCCAAGAAAGTGGCAGTCAACCACTTTCTCTAGCTAGTTGGTAAATGGCTATGTAACAGGTATGATAACAGTAACAAGTTATAGTAAGAAAAGACTTTTATTACCAAGAGACTATTTTGTTATAGTGTAAACGTCTAAGTATTTTATCTATAGTAAAGACTATAAGTAACTTGTAAGGTATACAAAGAGGACATTTCAAAGTAACATTTACAGACTTATGAACCATAGTATTCATAGACGAACTTTGAGATTACAGGGGAGGAAATGTGATGTTCGTGTCTATGGCGGGAAACGTTATCCGGCGGCCCTTAACTGTAGATGGCGCCACTTGGGCGTTTTCGCTTGTACCCAGCCTGTTCCTATACACAATAAACCAGTCTAGATCTAACAACAACGTTATAGAATTGCGTAACCGCAACTTTTCTGGGAGTCCACAAATTTCCATGGTAACTATGTAGATTTGCAACGTTGTTTTATAACCAAAATAAAAGGTAACATGGCGATGTTGTAGCAAAATGAAATTGTTTGCTGGGAATGCATCCTGCTTTAGGATAACCTGCAGGTAAAACTATAGAAACTGGCCAACTGTGGTTGGGAGAATTCCAGTATTTCCTCCCCAGCTACCCTTAAAACAATGTTGAAAACATGTGTATACAATCAAATTGAAGGGTAGGACCTAGGAAACAGGGGGAATGAGCAAAACTAAAAGAAATTGGTCAGTTACCATGGTAACAAGTGACGGTTTTAGGGGAAAATAGTCAAAAAATGATTAAATCTTTTTTTCCATTACCTATGGTCACCACCAAATGCAAGTTTTCAGTCTAAATCTGCTTTGGTACATTCAATAGCATCCAAACCTAAATGAATATGGCAAGAATGATGAATTATATTGAATTTATTGGGTCTAAATTGACAGTATCTGCTGTTAAGAAGCCAGGCAGGTGTCAAAAACCAACAATGACTGCCTCTTATTGGAAATGGGCTTCTAGGATGGATAGAAACACATGTCTGCTGTCTATATTAAGTTCCAGGAATCTGAATTTTAATGTTTTGAGTCTTGTGGCAGAAGCAAAAATCCAAGATAGCTGACCTATTTTGAATATTACTGCACTGAAGCACAGTGCAAAAAGAATTATAATATTCTTTAGTACAAGGAATAGAATTTGCAACCTCTCTAAGTTTGGCAGGAGTACGTTGTGAATTAGTAAGCTAATGTTGTAGCAAAACGCCAAGCGGCGCTCCTGTTTTGTGGCCAGATATAACATAGGGTTATCGTAGATGGTGGCGCCTCCACACAGAGACGATAGTAACTGATAGTCTATTGGCCAAACCCCATTTTTGGGCTTAACCTTGACTTGGTGTCTATACAATGTTTTTTGGTTGATTGTTTATCTCCAGAATCTACTGATTTCAAATCTGCCAGGTGCCAAGCTATAAGTCTTGGGCAAATCAAGTTATTGACGTTTTAAGAAAAAAAGTTGAAAAATACAATTTAAATCATCAAAAATGTCTTTTTGATGTATGACTTACAAAAACAACGCTGTGAAGCAGGTCAGTCTATTCAAAAGACTATAAACTAATTCCCCAACCTTTCTATTACAGGTAAGTGACCCATGACCTATCTAGGTCACTTATGTAGGTCACAAGTATGAGATATTGTTAATGACTTTATTGAATTAAACTCAAGGTTTCTTTGCATGTTAGTAGCCAGGAATAATTGTAAATCACTATTGATCTTAACACAAGAAAGTTTCTTTTGATAAATAATTGTTGAGTCATCTATAATAGATTTGCTCTTTCTCACTTGTACATATCGTATGTTCTCAAACATACAAACTTGTAGAAGAAATTTCTTTATCAACATTTAGCTTATTAAGTATGTATGTCCTGATACTGTGCTAATTTTTAGGCACTCATAATCACCCAGGGCATTAGACTTGCAAAGGGCCTCATGTTATGAAAATATTCATTAATTTTTCAATGAAATCAAACTTTTAGAGACCACAAATGTTTCTACATTTTCAGGACCTTTGTTTATACCTTAAAAAGATTTCAGCATTAAACATGGTTTGATTATTGATTATGATATATTCACTTTGCCCTTGATGAGGCCATGTCAAATTTGATAGAAGGCAATATCACCTGTCACTTACCTTGCCATGTTGCATGTTGCCTCTAAGATGCTGCCATGCTACATGTCGAATTCTAAAAAACGAGCTATGTCATATTGTTTATTTTTTCACTCTTTTCACTAAACCTAATATTGCATGTCGAATTTAAGGGTCTAGGGCCCCATTATTCATAAGCAAACAATTTCAAGAAAACATTTTCATTGATCATGAATGTGTTTGCCATTTGTAATCTCATTATCCAAACCATAAAAGTTGCAACTCTCTACTTTTTAGAGAATACTCCAATAAGGCCAGGTTTTTTAATTCTGCCAAACTAACTGATTAACACCTCTTAGCTTATTCCCGACATCTCTTTTGTGGGGGCATATCTATGAGATTATGATATCCTTGTTCATTTATGAATGTCATATACATCAACATATTAACAACACAGTGGCTAATATCTCTTGGGTATAAAGCAAATAATCAATAGATTACCAGTATCTAATCACCCACCTTCTTCCACTCCCTGAACAGCTGGGGCAGTTCTCTCTAACTCCCCCCCACTTTCTTCCATTCCCTAGACAGCCAGGGCACGTTCTACTGCCTCCCCTCTCAGTCTCCAGCCTTCAGAGCAATTCAAGGCAGGTCCTCCTGTCTCTCCCTCTTTCTCCCATTCCTTGGACAGCCAGGGCAGATCCTGCTTACTCCCCTCTCCTTCTCCAGCCCTCTAGACACTCATGGCAGGTCCCCCTGTCTCCCCTCCGTCTCCCAACCCCTGGATGGCCAGGGGAGATCCCACTGACTCCGCTCTCCTTCTCCAGCGTTCTGTACCCTCAAGGCAGGTACCCTTGCCTCCTGCCTCCTCCTCCCACCATCTGGACCTTCAAGGCAGGTCTCCCAGCCTGCCACCTCATTTCCCACCCTCAGAATGGCCAAGGCATGTCCTCTGGGCTCATCCCTCCTTGTCTTGCCTTCTGCATGCTCCCCCAGTTTCCTCTCTCCTTCTATCATCCCCTGAAAGCCCAGGACAGGTCTCCTTTGCTTTCTTCATCCATCTCCTACCCCCTGGATCCAGAGGTAGGCCCCTCTCCCAACCCTCCTTCTCTCTTATGCCTGTATGTAGTTGTCTACTGCACCTGAATTTGATCCTGACGTAGTTATTGTATCTTCTTACTGCTCAAAATATAATGCTGTTAAGAGAGGACACACCATTAGATTTTAAGACTCCAATGTAGTAACTGAAAATATGATGAATGCTATGAAATGAAAGCCAAATACTCATAAACCAACGTAACCCTATTTATGCAGTTTATATTTCTATGTGTATTGATTTTATTTAGGACTTGTGGTATCCCCAAGAGTTGTATCTCTGATAGGTCAGCTGTAAATATCAGAAAACAATCTTGCAATTGAGGCGTAGGAATTTAAGAACACTATAGGATCCATCTAGGTAACCCCTGTTTTGCATTTATTTAAACTACCAAAGTTAAATCAAGCTTCCCAAGTACCATGGATGGGGCCTCTCAAATATAGGCTACTCCAAATCTCTGGGATATGTGTCTTAAGAGGGATGAACAAAAAAAGCCCATGCTTCTGATGTTGTCAGACATTTGTACAATATCTCAGGTGGCATTAAAAGGTACATGTTAGCAAATGCTGTAGACACAGAATTATTCAACCAGACACATTTGGCCTTAACCCTTTAGACCCCACTGATTGCATTCATAAATAGCTTGATTTCCCTGGATTTCCCTGGATTTCCCTTCAGATTTCCTCAATTTTCCTTTAATTAAGAATGTTCAAAGGTTTATCATTGCTTGACAATTAAAATTATTCGGATATGGTTTGTAGAATTCAATAGAGTATTGAATCAGCTTTAAAACGATATATTGGCAGTTTTTGTATCTTGTATACTTTCTAAACTGTTCTACCTGGAAAAATATGGAAAAATTATAGAAAAATAGCCATTTTTCCGGGCGGCTAAGGCTGGATTGGGGAGTACACCCTCAGGCGGCTATGGCCGGATTGGGGGCTAAAGGGTTAAAAGAATATTAGCATTATGAGCTTAAGAAAATCAGGGATTGATTGAGAAGGTTCGAAAGGGACAGAGAACATTTAATGAGTAGGGCAAGTCAGGTAGGGATATGAAAAATTAGAGATAGGTGAGAAAAGTAGAGGCGGGAGGGGGCCAGGACAAGAAAGGATGGAGAATGAAAATGATTATGTTAAAGGCAACCAAAAATGATATGAAATTATACTAGTGTCACAGTTTTAAATAAATATTAGAAAGGCAAGACAAAAAGAGAGAAACAAAGATACATATTCATAAGCCAAGATAGTTAGTTGTATACAATATACCTCTAATTCCAACAACTTTACAAAGATGCTGTCCTCCTACAAAAGCCTAATTAAAATTGGAATAGAAGGGAAACATTTTATTACCAGACATCATTTTCTTAGATTTAGTTGTCCATCCTAAATTTTCAAAGGATCCCTCAAACAAGTCTAATATCTTTTTTTTTTTTTTTTTTTATTGAACCACACTCATTAACAAATGATCTTCCGTGTAGGTATTTCAATGACAGTCTGTGATTTATATTTGACAATTTCAAGGCTCATTTTCTATGTTAAGAAATGTACCCTATTTATAATAATTGATGACAAACACTATGTTAAGCATTATGTCTTTTCAGTCAAGATAATATTCAATCCATTTCATTACCAAGGATTTGAACTGAGTTAGGCTGTCTGCTAGCTGGATATGTGCTGGCAGTTGATTCCAGGCAGTTGCCCCAATATAATACGGACTTCTTTTATATACATTTAAATTAACTTTATCTAATACAAAATTAACTTTATTAGAAACCCTAGTGAATCTCTTCGGTTTAGCAATCCATGCAGGTTTATTTCTATATCTAAACATGAGAACAAGAGTGTGTAAGAGTCTTCTCTTGTCAAGAAACTGAAGTTTACATATGTTATGTAATTCACTTGTGTGGTGGGTAGTCACATTTGGGGAGCCTATGCATAATCTTAGTGCATGATTTTGCATTCTCTGTAGTTTGTGTAAGTCATGGCTCCCTAAATAATGTAGCATTGAGTCTGAGTATTCAACCATGGGTAGGACCATCTGTTTATACACCAGTATGCATGTTTTTGTACTCAGGAAACGCTTCATTTTTGACAATTTGAATATTCTGTTAGCAAACTTCTTTTTAACATATGAAAGATGGTCCCTCATGGTTAGACACTCATCAAAAATAACTCCCAGATATGTATATCTGTTGCACATTGACAATACAGATCCTTGTATTTCAATATTTACATTTCCACTTTTCACCAGCATATTCCTTGTACCATAACAACACACTTTCGATTTTTTAGTGTTAATACATACCTTATTAACTATGCACCATCTGCTTACCTTATTGATCACCTGCTGTAATCTGTTCTGAACCAAGTCTACTGATTTGCCCGATGCATAAAATACAGCATCATCTGCATACAGCAGTACTTTTACATCTGAATTATCTATTAGACTGGTTATTTCATTAAAATATATTATAAAGAGCAACGGCCCTAATACGGACCCTTGGGGCACGCCAGTGATTAGCTTAGACTCCTCAGACACTCTATTGTTAAAAACAGTAGCTATTTTCCTGTTAGATAGGTAACTTTCAAACCATGTAACTATCTTTTTGTTTATTCCGATAGTTTCTAACTTTTTAATCAAAATCCCATGGTCAAGAGTGTCGAAGGCCTTGGCCATATCGAGATATACTGAGACAACATAATTATGATTATTAAGGCTTTCTGATAAGAATTTTGAATATTCAAAAACTGCTTGGACGGTTGACTTATGTCTTCTAAAACCATGTTGATATATCTTGCAATGATTATACAAAAAAGGAGGATTGTACATGTGTGTGCATCCTACCAAAAAAAAGGTACTGTAAAACCCCTTATTTAAGCCAGACTCTAATCTAAGCTGCACCCCAACTTTTTGAGTTTATCTTATTTTCCATATTTTTTTCATGTATGCCACTGGATTCATGCTTATGTAAACCCCAAATTTAAGCCTGAACCTGAAAATGGAGGCCTATAATTGGCTGTTTTTTCACAAACTAACCATTATTCAAGCCACGCTTATTGTAATTTGTAATTAATCCTGACTGCCCAGGTTCTGAAAATGTAGGAACATTTGTAGTCTCTAAAGGTTTGACGTCATTGAAAAAGATGAATATTTCCATAACATGAGGCCTTTTGCAAACCTTATGTCCTAGATGATTAGGAGTACATAAAAAAAACTGCCACAGTGTCAGGACATACATTTAGTAAACTAAGTATTGAAAGGAATATTCTTCATTTATAAGTTTGTGCATTTGAGAATATATAATATGCACGAGTGAGATAGAGCAAGTCTATTATGGATAACTAAACAATTATTCTTCAAAAGAAACTTTCTTGTGTTAAGATCAATAGTGATTTACAATTATTTCTGCTTCCTTATATGCTAAGAAACCTTGATTTTAATTCAATAAAGCGATTACCAATATCTCATACTTGTGACCTACATGAGTGACCTAGATAGGTCATAGGTCACTTACATGTAATAGAAAGGTTGGAAAATAGGTTTTAAGTCTTTTGTATAGACTGACCTGCTTCACAGCATTGTTTTTGTAAGTTTTGCATCAAAAATATGATTTTGATGATTTAAATAGTATTTTTCAACTTTTTTTCTTAAAACATGCATAAATTGAGTTGCCCAAGACTTACAGCTTGGCACCTGGCAGATTTGAACTCAGGAGATACAGAATATAAAAAAAACATTGTATAGATGCCAAGTCAAGGTATACCTCTCTGGCCAATAGACTATGAGTTAGTTCACTCCTAGATAGGTATGCACAGGTACGAACGAGACATAGGTGCAATTCGAAAACTGCTAGGGGACGATATACTTACGCTAGGCGTCTGGTTTAGGAGGACATTATGAGGCCAATAGTGTTACTATTTGCGATAGCTTTAGTATAGAATTAGGAATAAGGTTAATTTAGTATAGGTATGAACAGGAAGTATGTAAGATTAGTGAAGGGAGAATCTGATGAGTATTAGGATACCTGTGTATAGCACCAAGGCTACAGCTGGCACTATATAAGGGGTATGAGACTTAAGATAGGTGAGCAGACCATCATAGACTTCAAGCAGAACACATGGGAGCAATAGTCTAACAAGTTGGATCGTACAGGTAGTGCTAAGATAGTAGTAAGGAAATGTAGCATTTAGGTGAAGGCCTATTGCACCTAATCAAAGAGAACTGTTGTCTCCCCATGTCCATTTTGAGACAGTCTCCATACTACCATAAGTTGCCAAAGCACATGGGTGTACAATCTTGCTGCAGTACAGTTATGAAGTACTTTCTAGTGTTTTTCATCTGAAAATGTCCCCCACTAATCAAGAGATTATTTTAGATACCTTTAGTTCATATCACAAAAATTAACAGTTAAAGTATAAGGACAATGCAATTGGACTTGATGGGCCACATTATACAGCAGTTACTTTCACATGAATTTCTAAACTTTGAAGTTCTTTCTTCATATTCTGTACTTCGGTTCTATTGTAAAATTGAAAATGTGCACTAATTGGCCCCATACAGTTCTACCAAGATAGTTATGTTGACTCTCAGAACAGGCTTGTTCAGAGGAAAAACAACTTCACATTTATAGGAACTAGATAGCAGAATCAAAACTGGGGCTAATAATGGATTTACCAAGGATAACACACAATTCATACACAGTAGATATACACATAAAACAGTAGCTGAAATGAGAATGCTCTCCCCCTCTTTCATTTCTTTGTTTGTTGGGTTAGTTTAAAGTCCGGCCAACCCTTTAGGATTCTCCAGCCAGACTGCACAACGTAAAGCTTTGCAGCTAGTTTTACTCCACAGGGGAGTAAAGTGTTGGAGACGTAGACATTGTTAAAGTCTAGAGTCTGTCAGGACCATTTTAGTGTGTGAAACACAGGCCTTAATGGTCCTTCTTATATGAGGATATGATGTTACAATTCAATGAGATTTTAATGAGACACACCATCCAGTGACAAACGAATTACTCCGCCCCCAGCTCCCAGCTCTCACAACCTTCCAATTTAGAGAGAGGTGCAAATTATGATGACAAACTCTGTTAGTGTGGTGTTTGTATTGGGTATCCTTGACCTCTTAAGGAAGCAATCTTCACTTTAGAGTTTATATTCAGCTTGTTTTGTTTTGTGCTATTTAAGCTCGCGCACACCAAAAAGCTTTATGGTTTTTGCAACTGCAAAAAGGATGAATTGGAAGGATTTGATGACTGTCCTTTTAAGTGTCCTGTTTCTCACGGACACCATCCAAAGTCAAGCTCATGTCCCAACTCAGAGTTGCCCTGGCCTTTTAGGATTGCAGGAAGTTGCTCTGTCAACAGTGCCAACCTGTTGCCCTGGCCTTTTAGGATTGCAGGAAGTGGCCTGTGTTGCACTATACACAGGTCTGTTTACTCTCACTTTAGCTCACTCTATTTTGTGTGGATGAATGGATGTGCACTAATGAATGTCCTTTCATACTTGCTCTTACAGAAGCAGATTTAATTGATTCTAGACACAATAAGGATAATGATCCCCCCCCCCCCGTTTGTTTGAGGTGCCCGCCTATAGTTTTGAAGGGTACTATTTTTGGCAGAGTACCTCCCCCTGGAAGTAATATAGGTGGTGTGACATTCAACGAACAACTTCTGTCGATGAATGTCCACCAAAGCTGACACACACTGTTATACTGGATCTCCACGAGGTGATTAGTTTGCATCTATTTGCCGACGACTAGGTGACCCAAGCTGGCGCCGGTAGGCTGACGACTAGATGCACTAATCGTTGAGAAATTGGCTGAAGAAAATCGGACATTTCCGATATTTTGCGGACGATGAGCTGCATTTTATAACTAGAAGGCGGTCTTCCCCCTAAAAGTTACAGTATGGGACACACATAAGAGGTTGATAAGAGTATTACACTAAGCCGAGCACAGTTGTGTAATTTGAAACTTACCCTGTGAGGTCTATAGATACCTGTAGACCCGGCCTACTCATGAGCAGTCTACTTGGTTATCACAAGAGGCGTTGCTCTGTCACCATTGCCATTACTATGGTAACACTAACAACTGTAGCGTTGTGATAGAATAAGAGTTCTTATTAGTATAGCCCAATATAGCTTCACCAATCCAATTCAAGTAACAAAATTACTTACCCTGCATGTTTAGGTGTGCACACTCAAGTAATTCAACATTCTCAATATTTCAATTTGCATTTGGAATTACAAATTTTTTGCTTGATCCCTTTGGCTTTCCCATAATATTATGTCATAAGACACATTGGATTGCACCTGGACTGGAACTTGTCCTGTTCTCAAAGTCAGTTCACTGAGTTGTCCAAGTAACACATTATAATATTTTCAAAGAGAAGTTTGTCCTTCATCACTGTCTTTTTCATCATATGAAGAATTAGTTCACTTAGTCTCTTCAATCTTCCAGTTGGTGAGGTAAAAGTTCACAGTTTGTATACACATCGTTCATATTGATATTTTATGATTTTATGATTTCAGACTCGTGATATTACATAAAGAAATTCTTAATAGATCACAATTTTCATTGTCGCAAAGTCATGGTAATTGATCTTGTGTGTCTATGGTTCTAGCGCTTTGCAGACGGTGATGGTCCCTGCGCGGCCCATTTGGTCACTAGTTGCTGGTACATGGAAAAGGTATCATTCAGGGTTCTGGTGCCCCAAGATCCGTCCAGCCAGCATCTACCAGTCGAGGAACATTTGCCGGTATTGGTGTCGCCAGTCCGCATGAATATTTTAGCAGTATGGCTCATGTATGCGATTTCGACGTTCCCATCATTAGCCTTGAACGCTATTGTATGTTTTGGTGTTAATTATTATTTCCGTGCATTATCAGATATAACTAGTACGGCTGGTATTGTCTTTACTGGGAGGGCTAGTCGAGTGGTGAGCGAGTCCACGGTATGGGCGCTCAATCCATAACATGAACAACGTCCGGCAGTGCGGTAAGTTTATTAGTGGTTATAGTGATGCGTACAGCTGCTCGTGGAGGCAATGAATCCAAGGTATTACAGTTCAGTTTGAGGGATGCAAGCTTCCTCCGTGAAATCTGCTTGCTCTCACCTCCGGCCGTATCGTAACGACGTAATATAAGTCACCAGATGTCCCTTGATTGTGTGGCTATCTAAACCCCTTCCGAATCTCCCGATTCGCCTGATCCAAGTGCTACTGTTCTCTCTACCCCGACTCTCCTACACTCTCGCTTATAAAGTAGTCTAATATCGATTTTTCCCAGGGCCTCAGTGCTTGCGGGGAAGTGTGTCCCGATGATCATTGTCGTCAGGTATACCGACACTTGCCAGCGGCACCGGCCACTATATATATATATATATGTTTTTTATAACCTAAGTAATTTGGAAGAATTCTTATCATGTATGTGACTCTTACACTAATTCAATGGATATGCACAAAGCAAACGTTAACTTCTACCTTTGTGCAGCCTTGGTAATTTCCTTGACACCAGCAGTGTCTCGGGCAGCGGTATGTCCACGGGGTGCATTCCGGGACGGGTTACAACACCTTTGAGTTTGGTTCCCCAGTACATGGTGAGAGTGCATCGCCAACAGAACTGATTAACCACGACATCGTGCACAAGGACATGTCCCTCGGTAAATGTATGGTCATAAGGGATTGCTAATTCGCCAATCAGGGGTGTGCAGACCCCAGTTTATTTTCGCAAAACTAGCAGCAAAATTCGCACAATCTGGTCACAAATCCACACAATTTTGTATAGCATTTTCACTTTCCTATATAAATTTGGGCGAAAAATTCGCACATTCTGTGACAAAATTCGCACACTGGTACGAATTTGCGAGCATTTGCACACCCCTGCCAATGAAGACCGTTTCCGAGTGCACTGGAGAGGCAAATGGGACGTAGATTTCAGCAACCATTTGATGAAGAAGTCCCTTACGTCTTTTCCATACAACCACAACGATGCCCACAATGAGAATGGCCAGTAGCACGGCCAAGACGGCAGTTGATGTAGGTTGCGCATCCCCCTAGGGACACGGCGGTATGGTGCCCTCTCTTAGTCAGTCTAGCGGATCTGCACCCGCCTTCTGTAGAAATGATGATAGTGCGATGCCCACGGCTCAGCCTCTCATTCCCCAGCACTTATTCACTACGCATCCCACTATAATAAGGATGATAATCATGACCACAATAGAAGTTATGCCAAAGCCACCTCTGAATCGGCCCCAGCGCCACTTTGTCTTTTCATAATGGTTGTGAGCTCTTTTAATACCTTTCTTCCTTTTCTCATCATTGATTTTTATATGATGTAGTGGGTCGGATAGGGGAACTCGAATCGTAAAGCCTTTGGCTGCTTCCCTTAGTTCAGTTCTGATTTGAGGAGGAACAGGGTCATCCTCAACTAAAAGGACACTCCATCCTCATGTTCTTTTGTTAGGTTGGCTAACCAGGTTTTTATATTGAGCCGGGCTTCCAATAGTCCACTGCTAGGAAAAAGAGACCTTAAAAGTGTTTGTACCTTGCTGCATGCATGCAGGCTGTACAGGACCCATGCCCCGCACATCTGGAACGCACAGTCGCACCCTATGTGAATGCGGGCATATTTCTCAATCATTTTTGTTATAGGTGGTTGACTCCCGCAGATCAGTGCTCCCTGTTTTTCAACGCTTACTTTTAAGACATCGCCTGGAACATCGTCGAGTTAAATGGCCATTCTGCCGAAGTCAGGGTATGTCTTTGCACAGAACCACCGAGTTTCCATAGCACGTTGCCCAGTTCAGGTGGGTATGTAGTAGTTTTTACTCAGAGAAACTGCCACATATTTTGGTAGTTCGATGATCTGAAGAGAGTCCTTTCCTGCATTATTTGGTAAGTTTATAGGAACAGGAAATGACAGGATTTCGTAGACCCTAAATAAGTGTTCTTCGAAGACAACAGGGATTCGAACAAATACTAGCAGACAGCAGTTTCTATCAAACCAGCCCTCTGTTTGCAACAAAAAGGTGGGTCGTGCGCTATTATAATAGAAGGAAGGATCCCTGAACGCCACACTGAACCTAGGATACACCTTTTTCAAGTGCGTTACCTGTTCTACGGCTTGCGCTAACACCGAATGTGGGACTAGCTCGATAGCCAGTTTTCCTTGTAGCAGTAGTTGTACACCGCCTTGGAATGCATAGGTTTGCGTCATTAAGTCCTGTAGGTAGATGGTTGTACCCAGTCTGTCTTCCAGTAGCAGCAGTAGCAGATAAGTGAAGAGCTTCACCACGCCAACCTCTACCCTTTGGTCTACCAAAGCATTTCTAATAGCCGTTTGATATTGTTTGAAGTCCTCCATCCATTTCGTGGCCTCAGACATGAACGGTTGCACAGACCTATTGTTTTCTTCAGTGCGGTTGGTGAGTTCGTCCAGGTCCTTATTAAGGTTGGTGATTGATTTATCGTTTACCTTAATGAGTCAGGTCCACTTCTGAGTTTGAAGCATAGTCTAACCCAATGGCATACCCCTCAACCTCCTTAATATGGTCGCTTCTTTTGTTCCGCTCATACCGGTCACGCTCATCAAGAGGTAATGTTTCAAGTACAGACCTCACAAGACGTGTCTGTCTGGAGCATAGGACCATTGCAGTTGTGAACAGCCATACCTGTGTTTTCTCAATGATATCGCATACCCTCGCGTAAGCAAGCGTCGTATTCATGTCGTGCTTGCTTTGGTGCTTTCTACAATATGTCAAGATGCTTGTTGTGGGAGATGCCTGAATCATCGGTTTTGGAATGTCAATGGTGAACCCCTGACAGACATGAGACACGTCTGCCGTTGAAATGAGTCTGCCGGGCTTCAGCACAATCCCATAGTCCTCTAAGCTGATTGTCTGCACATCGATGGCACCTGGAGGTGCCTGGACTGTCAGTACGATGCGTACCAAGTTATAAACCAAAGAGCAGCCATCTTGCTCGTTTACAAGTTCGCGTCTGTATCACTTTTCCAGTTCCAGTGAACAGCACTTCTTGTTTCCGGTTTTCTTTGACCAGTTGCTTTACCAATTAGCCAGTCTTTTGTTTGGGCAGCGCCTATAACTGTCCCTGAGTTGCTCATTTCTTTGTCAGTCTCTGTCGTATCGCTGTAAGAGAAAGACAAGCAACAATTTCGTTTTACTCACAGTTTCATCCTTGTGTTCTATCTCAATATGGATTCGCCAAGTGATGACTACACCACCGTCACCGTTGGAGACGATATTACTCTCCACATTGAGACTTGTGGACTTGAGGCGGGGCAGCATTATGTTTTGCTGCCTGTGGCTCTGTCTCACCCACAGGAGGGAGGCTTGGGCACCACAATGATGCCCTTCGTCCACCTTGGGCCGTCCCCACCATCGGCTGAGGACTTGCGCCGGGGTCGTATGGTGGCGATGTGTTTTCCTGTGCCCACTGTTTCTCCACTCTCTCATGGGTCTCCTGTTGCGCCATCGTCTGTCGGCTCAACTGCCGCTCCCACCTCCACAATAAGCCTAAGCCATCAGGATTCACCCACCTCGATCACAGGATCGCCGTCTCTAAGTCTGTGAGGTCCTTCAGTCCTTCAGTGGGGGACAGTCTTTGGATTGTCAATCACCAAGGGAGGGTAAAGACCCCTTGAGGCCTGGTCAGCCGTCAGTGAGCAGGGGCCTAGTTTCAATAGATAGGTCTGTTGTCTTGCTACTTTCGCCGGGAGCTCGGTCTGGGGGAGGACGTTCGTTTCCCCCACAAGCTCAGTAGGAGGTCCAAGGGTAACACCTGCCTTTGGTGTCTCGTCACCTGCTGCGGCATCACCTCCAAGTCCAGTGAGCTCCACTTCATCCCGCTCGGACCCTCGGTTGTCACCACCAGTTCGTCTGGGCACTCCTCCAACCACGCCAGGAGGGAGGTCTGTCTCTGTTCGTGACCGATGGTCGATGAGTCCATAAGCCAGGACATCGACGGGGACCCAGTCCACAGGTCCACAAAGGATTATTGTCTGTCGGCCCAGCACTAGTTCGCTTTTCGCCCCTCCATTAACAGTTACTGTGAGGGCCAGCCGCCCCTCTCGCCTCACTGTCGTGGATTTACCTGAGGAGGACCACCGGGGAATGCTGTGGATCATCCGGCAGCTCCAATCCCTGAACAAAATCCACGGGGTGTTGGAGGTGCTTGCCAACACCTTTAGTGAGGACAACCAGGAGTGAAACTAGTGCTGGCGGCTCAATCATACGTACTTTATTTCGTGTAGAATGGTCCCATGTAGATTCCTCGGACAGGCTGTTGCTTTCGTATGATTGACCGTTTCGCTTTAAGAGAGACTATGACTAATCCTTCTCGCTGGACGGTCCATTATAAGGTGTCATCGACAGACAATTCCCTATGATGGTGGTTTCTATTTCGTTGTATAGGCACAGATCCTGCGTGATTTCACAAACCAGTTTCCAACTTAAAGTTTCACCAGTCAGTCAATAACTGCTAGTGCTGCTTGCGCCCGATAATAGTCATGCGCCAACATCCTTCATACCACTAATCCCATCATTACCTTAAATGGTGAGGGAGGGTGATGTCCCCATGTTGTTCAGATCCAAAGTTCTGACGCCAACTCTTGAATCCACCTTGGCTGTCTTAGAATTACAGAAGTTCCCTTGTTTACTGCCTGTAACGATAACAGCATCATTAAGAGTAGTAACAGCCAGTACCAGCTGTTGGTACTTGGGCATGGCCACTACTTATATCAGTGGGGCAGTGGTGCACCTTTCCTACTGTGCGTTACCTACCACTCGTACTGGGGATCCACGAGTGCTGCGTAATCAGGTCTTGATCTTTCGCGCAGCTGGTATCTCCTCTTGGGTGGTTCTTCAGTCGTAACGAGCTGATCACCACCTGGTGCTGAACTTCCAGCAACATCAGTATTCCCCTTCAGAGAAGTGGTCATTTTGTCTGCTTTATCTTGTTGTGTCATAGGGCCAGAGGTGACACTCTCAACCCCTCCTGGTGACACCAATGATTTATGCGCGCGTAGTCGACCCCTCTTTTTCTTTGAGTTTTTGACCTTCCCAGGCATAACGAGAGTCTTCAAAGGCTGACCTGGTGACAGTTGGTCGTCACCGTCCTGACCATTATTTGCCTGTGTGGCTGTCCCCGGTTCCTGAGCGGTTTGCTCAGCCTTTTGGAGATGTTGTATCCACCTAGAGAGGCTGTCTCTCCCGTTCCGTCATCGTTAGTGATGGCGGCTACCCCTTGGTCAGTCGTGTGGTCAGCGACAGTTTGGTTCAACTCAGAATGGTCGGACTGGACCTTGTTTCTTCAGAGTGCTGGGAGGTTAGTATGGTCAGAGTTTGGTAGGGCGGGGCTCAATGCAGGATAGGCTCTCTTTAATTTGGATATGTTAACAAAGTGGGGCATAGTTTTACCCGTCTTAAGAGAAGTTAACCTCACAATATGGTCCCCTTTAGTTTCAATTACCCTATGTGGCCCTGTATACCTGTTTGAAAACGTGGATGCTTTATTAGCAGCACACAGCGGATCGTAAATGTACACAAGGTCTCTCTCCATGAACCTATGGGGGTTGGCGTGAACGTTAATTGGTTTTTTAAAGTTTTTTTCATAACTTTTTACCACATCTTTTGCCATGTGTTCAAAGAGAAAAATGTTATCGCGAGTTTGGAGATAGAACTCATTGTCATTTAGCGTCATTGGGATTGTCCCTTTGTCAGGTAGGCCCATACTGATAGGATCATGTCCATACAACAGGGTATGGGGACTGAAACCTGTGCGTGCACTTATAGTGGATCGTATGGTCCACAGGGCAACTGGCATTAGATCAGGCCATGTCTTATGATTGTCAGTAATATAGTAGGCAAAGAGTTTTGTGTAATCTTTCTACTCTGGCGTGACCTGTAGGCATTCTACCTGTAGTGAAGGTTTGTTTACAGGCTAACCTGCTGGTGATTTCGCAAAATTAATTTGACAGGAAAGTGGCTCCACGATCAGAATGCAACCGTTCCACCTTACCATATCGACACACGATACCATACAGGAATTGTTCCGCAGCTGTCTTAGCCGTTGAATCTTTTGTGCAGAAGGCTTCTGGCCAGCCGGTTAATAAATTCGCACTGCACCACTTCCCAAGTACTGGAGGGTCAGTCCCATGTTTCCGCCATAGCTTTAAAATGCGGAGCGCGTTTTCTGAGGGCACAGACTTCACACGATTGGCACGAGCGGTTTGTGGTTGGTTACTATTGTTACCTTTGCGCCTTGCAACATATGTTCATAGTTCTTAAGCGATTTAACTACGGCAAGTGCTTCCTTTTCAGTGACCATATAATTAAGCTTAGCGTCACGCATTGCACATCCCCAGAACGCTATGGGTCTGTAGACATCATTTAACTTTTGACAAATTGCCGCACCACAGGCGGTGTCAGAAGTGTCAGTGAGAACATAGAAATGTCCCCCTATTTCAGGATGAATCAATAATGGAGGGGAAGTGAGCAGGGTTCTCAGTTTAATGAATGTTTGTTCACATTCCTCAGTCCATTCAAATCTGATGCCCTTTCTCAGTAGTTTGTTTAGCGGTATTGTTATCTCAGCAAAACCCGGTACAAAGACTCTGTAATAGTTACATAACCCTAGTAAGGACTTGACAGTTTTGACGTTGTGAGGTCAATTGAAAGTTTTAATTTTGTGGGTGGTTGATCATGAGTTTTTACTCCTTCAGCATTTACCACATGACCCAGAAAAGTGATTTCATCTCCATTCACCATCCACATTTGGACGGCTTTAGTTTTAGCCCTTCGCGATGGAGCGCATGTAAGACTTATTCCACACTTTGGACATACTCTTCAAAGTTGGTATCATAGACTATTACATTGTCCAGGTACGCTAAGCATACTCTCGGTACAAGGCCTCTCAATGCAATGGCCGTGACCTTTGTGAACTGCCATGGTGCCCCAACTAGGCCAAAAGGTACTCTCTTATAATGGTACACTCCCATGGGTGTCTCGAAGGCAGTATATTCCCTGGACCCTTCTTCGATAACATATTGTAGCCACTTAGTAGATCTAGTGCTGTCCAAATTGTTGGCTTCTTATATGCCATGTACAGAAAGAGGGACCGTGCTCTCGGCATGGGGAACTTATCTTTAAAAGTGATCATGTTCAGCATGCAAAAATCAGTGCACAGCCTGGGTTTCCCATCTTTCTTTTGGACTACAACCAGCGGACTTCTCCATGCAGATTCACTGGGTTCAATGATACCTATTTCGATCAGCTGCTTTACTTGCTCATCGATAATGTCCATTTGCTGAGGAGAGTATCGGTACGGTCGTGATGTGACAATACCTGCTGATTCTTCTACCCTGATTTTCATAGGTGCGATGTTACACTCACCCAATTCTGCCTTAGAAAATGCGAGACCATCGCGGTTTCTCAGCAACATTTGTCTAAAGACCTCTTTTTGATCGTCAGTCAGGCGTGATTTAGATAGATCAATCTCATTTATCTTTTCTCTATCCTTTACCTGTTTTTCATTGTTTAGAATTTCTTCGAGACATTGGGTAGTTTCAGTGCCAGTGACCGCTTCATGGACCACATCTATAGTAATTTGACATAGTGCAAGAGGAGTGTCAGATTTAGACAGATATTCGAAGTCAATAAACTCTTTTACTTGTTCCCGGGTTACCTCAGGATTGTCCCAAGCATCCTGAAAGCAGTTTGCTGATAATCTTTCCCTAAATTTCTGAGAAATAAAGCAATCACTTGCACCAGTGTACACCAAAGATCTTACTCTAAAATGTCAAAATTCAATATTTAAGAAGATGGCATCATCTCTCTGTTCCCTATGTGCTGGTCCGTCCGCCTGATATAACTGTATGGCTGGGTGGGCAGACCAGCTGTCTAGTTTCCTGCCCCTTGGTCCTTTTCTTCATTTTTGGGCTTGGCTAGACGGCGAGGAGGTTTCTCCTGCAGCCTTTTAATTAGCCAGAAACAGGATTCTGTGGGATGCCCGTACATCTGGTGAACGACACAGAACTTAGTGTCGTCGCGGACTGGCTGTACCAGTCACATCTCGGATGGGGGATTTAGTCTGATCTTGATTTTGGTCAGTTTTCCCACCACCTTGTTGTCAGGTCTCTTTGTTATTCTGCCCCCCCCCCCTTATCCCCTGTAATTACCCCTACCCCTATTACTTTGGGATGGGTAACTGGCCATAGTGGCCTGTTAAGGATTTTGTGGACTTTTCTGCGTCCATAGGATGGCTTCCATACAAGCAAGGACCATATTGAATTGGTCCAGTATGTGGTCCATTGTTTGTTTATCAGCAGCCGGAGGTTTTCTCGTCAGACAGCTCAGCCGCTGCTACCGAGATTTTACTACCTCCTTTCTTGTCTAGAGATTCGATCCACGTGGCCGCTGCCACAGCGTCATCGGACACAGGATTTATCACTGCGACCTGCTTTGCTATTCCGGACTTAAGTCCATCTAGAAAAACGGCCAACATTGTGTTGTTGTTTGCTTCACACTTAGATTGTTTTTGCTTTAACTCTTTGCCTCTCTCTAATGCAAATTCCGTCATATGTGACTGAAATTTTTAAATTTGAATAATTTGGCTGATATTTGAAGATTTTTTTCTGTGTTAATTAAAGTTAAAGTCTTGCTGTACACAAACAGGGACTTTTATTGAGTATAAATCCACAAAAAAATAAGATTTTATGACTTTGAAGGGACACTTATAGCAATGTTATTGAAACGTAGGAAAATGTCACAGAATTTCAGTTAATTATTAGGCAAAAATCTATAAAAATGTTAGTTTTAAAATTCCCAATCATAATTTTTCAGATAGTGGAACCATATTCTGACTTTTAAGGGTGCCTGTTGTGCCATAAAATAATTTGGTTTTGAAAAATCACAAATTGTATTCATCTATTGGAAGGTGAAAACTAAGATCTATTTCATTGAATTATGCAAAATAAGCAAAAATTCTATTAAAAATGAGTTTTCAGTTCCTAATTAATAGAATTTCTTTATAAAATGACAATTTCTTTGAAAAAAAAGTTACCCAAACGTTTTTGATATATAAACTCACGTAGCATACAGTCGACTCTGTCTTTATGGGACTCTGTTTTAAGCGGACAACTGTCTTTAGTGGACAAATCTCCTGGTACCGGCAGAATGTCCCTTTAATTCAATATAGTATTCTCTGTGTTAAAGGGACATCTGTCTTATGTGGACAACGGACAGATATTCTCAAATTTTGGTCAGATTCTCTGTCTTAAGTGGACAATGGTCTTAAGTTTTTTAAGGGACAGGGGGCAACTGAAGGGACTTTTCCCTGTGATATGTGGATGGGAAAGATGTGGAGGTGAGAGGCTATATGACTTAGAAGGTGGTTTCTGAAGTTACTTCACAGTATGGAGGTGAGAGGCTGTGCGACTTAGAAGGTGGTTTCTGAAGTTACTTCACAGTATGGAGGTGAGAGGCTGTGCGAATTAGAAGGTGGTTTCTGAAGTTACTTCACAGTGTGGAGGTGAACATGCATTTAATTGAACATCTATGCATCACTTTTTTTTTTAGATATCTATAGTTTATGTCTCCAGAGTCTCCAAGTAGAGTTGCCACTTTTCGTGCATTGTTAGATTTCGCGTATTTTACGCATTTCTATGAACGCATTTTTTAGATTCAGGTCTTAACAATTGAATTGTTTTCATACATTCCCGAGGGCATTTATAATGAAGCAAATGAGCAAGTTTAGTGAGGATTTATTGAAAACTTTGCATCTTAGAAGACAAAATAATATGTTTTAGGGTTTACTATACTAGATAAGATGTCTGGGGCCTTATAAATTGATATTTTCTTAATTAAAAAGCAAGAAATAAGTTTTTTGGGGATAATGGGAGAGCCCACACAAGCCAAATTTTCTGAATATTAGACAGAGAATCTGAACATAGATGGAGATTTATATCTATATATGTAAATGTCTATATCATATATATATAATATATAACCACAGCTGGTGGTTAGGGATTGAGCTCCAACATTTTCTTATATACTACTGACTCTGTCTTAAGCAGACCTCTGTCTTTAGTGGACAAATCACCTGGTCCCGTCAGTGCCCGCTAAAGACAGAGTCGACTGTAGTTGCAAAAGATTATGTGCCCTATGATATATATATATATAGTTTATCTATGTAGAATGATACCCTGAAATGATTGAACGCTAGTTGTTGTTATATGGTTAATTAATAATCGGGGAACTCTTCTTATAATGTTTAACGTTATTGCCTTTATCGCTTCTTCTGTAAGTGCTAGTCAAGTGGTAGGTAAGTTCACGAGATGGGCGTTCATTTCCACAACGCAAACAACGCTTGGCTGAAAGTCAGGTTTATTTCATGAATCACATAGATGCGTACAGAGCCAGTGCAATGATGGTTAATAATCCTAGGTTCACAAGTGCAATTCACCCTACCACAGATAGCCGATTTACTGTATTTTAAGCACCTGCAGGCTAATTTGGACTGATTTTGTCGACAAAATCCCTAGAAAAACTATAGAAAATAAACAAATATCTGTTATATTTCCACCAATGATGAGTAAATTTTCAAACAACTTAGAAAATATAAAACCTATATGGATACAAATGTTAAAAATAATGATGACTAATTTTTCATCATGTTTTACAACATATAATGATAAGATTCATGGAAACTCTTATGTTAAAACCTAGGCTCTTGTCGACATATTTCCCAGCATGCATCCTGATTTTGGCTAACCTGCAGGTACAACTTAAGAATTTGGCTATCCGTGGTTGGGAGAATTGATGAAGAGTAAGCTTTCTCCTAAGAGTCCGCCTGTTCTTACATCGATCGGCTCTCAATACAGTAGTTCCTTCAACAGTTACCAGATGTCCTTTTCTACGTGTAGCTATCTAAACCCCTTGGAATCCTTAAGACTCATGTTGTCCAAATGTAAAAGTGTTCTCTGCCGTACCCACAGGCTTTTACCCTATATATAGCAGTCTGGTATTGATTTTCCCCGAGCATTGACGCTCGCTGGGAGATGCACCCTGTCTGCTATTGCTTGACAGGTATATTTACACCTACCAGCAGCTCATGCTACTTTTATTCTATATGATATGGCAATTCCTATAATTTAGAATACTTTCTAGAATTCCCTTATTTGCAACTGGTGACATTCTCTTATATCTCTATACAACTAATTTCATGCACAAAGTGAATTACTCTCTACCTTTGTGCATGATGCTATATGGAATTTTTTGAAGAAATTCATCATATTTTGTCAAAATTAGACAAAATCGCCCTAATATCTTCTCATCATAATCAACTGATCTCTTTAACATATATTATCACAATGTACATCATTAGAATCCTACATGTATTGTCTACATTATCTCAATAGTAACTTTTTCTCTAAAATTAATATTGAAACCATTTTTTCTTGAATTTCTTGAAAATTGTCAAAAATTTACTGAAAATAATGTAAAAACCTTGGTAATGTGACCTGGGTCACGTGACTCATAAATTTTGAAATTTACTTTTATAATATAAATCCTGAGAAAATGGGCTTTAAAATGATATATAGTTTGTCCATATTGCGGAGACATTTGGTGCTTTAAAGCTTATTTCAAATTATCCTCATCATGTCTCAGTTGGGAAATTGTCAAAATTGCGGGGAGGCAAAGGGTTAAGAGAACAGCAAAGTCAAGTACTGTCTGGTCCTTAGTCTGTGCTAGGTGGCAGAAGTCGAAATGCTTTTGCCATTTTGCACGGCTGTCACCAAATTTTTGAACATAGAGTCTTTAAGATAATCAAATGTATCTTTCTCTCCGTCTGGGAGGGTGTTGGCCCAATCGTCTGGTCACTCTTTGAGGGCGGGTGAAGAAACTTTTTCACCAGCACCCGGATCAACCGTTTGTGTAGTTTTCTTAGGAAAGTCTCATTTTGCTTTAGCTAGTAAGGTAGATATACTTGGTGATCTTCCCCGGTTTGATACCTCCCCATCCCCTTCTGCGCTTCCTTCCCTACTTTTTCTAGGAGCAAGTACAGGACCCTGGACAATGGGTTGGGACGGTGTATGGGGGGTAAAAGGGTTAGTTGTTGTTATGAGATGTCTCCCCCAGTAGCGGTTCAACCTTTCCAGGAAGGTTACTCACAACAACGTTCAGCTTAACTCTGACTGAGCTCAAGCGCTCCGCGCCCCTTTAGTATAATACATCACACATAGACTCCTCCCTTAACTCCCTCACATTGAAGAGGAGTTACAGCTAAAGCTTGCGCTGATGAAAACCTAACGCTGCTAAGCCTTAAGAGAATGGACTGGCCATCCGCATCAGTACACTAAAAGAACCCGAGGACATAATGTTTTCTTGCTATCAACTACGTTACATTACTATAGAATGCTTATTTAGTTAACGAGTTCGAGGTGATCGATGGTTAGCATTGACGATCGGTTTGTGAAACCGAAGAGCTCCGGTTGTTTGATTTTACTGAAAGAACTCGATTTTAGATATAGACTTAGCTTTTACTAAGACATGCCCATGACATGCCTTCACCCCTTTACCCTCTTCACCCCTTTCATCCATACAACAGGTCTAGTTTCCTAGCCCTAGCTTTGCCCTAGCTTTGCTCCTTAGCGCTATTTACCTTTTTACCCTAGCTTTGCCCTAGCTTTGCTCAAGCTTTGCCACAGCTTTGCCCCAGCTGTGCCTTAACTTGGCTCTAGCTTTGCCCCTTCTTCACTTCAACCCCCTTATCCCTTACAGTCTTCACTCTCCAATTAACGAGAAAAACATGGGAATTCCCACTTCCTCATAAGGAACATTTCATGATGACATCATCTGTCCATTCTTCGCCACAGTTGGGCTTTTTTCACAAAAAGTTACACCCCCATTGAAATCCTATGGTAAAGCTCACACTCTCCAAGCAGATCGATTAAGCATAGATTCCAATATGGCCGCGCCCAGCGGAGGAAGGGGGTGTCACAGTTTAAAGCCGCCGGCCAGGATAAATCTACCGGGTGGCGCCGGGCGCATGCGTAATGGGTCAAAGATAATCTCAGGATATGTTCTGTTACTCATGCCAGTCAAAGTTGTAATGGGTAGCAATCTAGATATATATCCCTCACATCTTTTACATCACTAGGGTTCAGACCAAAAAGGCTAACTCGTCCCTACTCCTCAGTCTGTGGAGGGGCACCTGTCCAGGTGGACCCAAGGCTAGGTGCAGCCGACCAGTCAAGTGGCCCGTTATGGCGGCCGGTAGGTGTAGACTGGCGGTGGGTCTAAACTGCCACAGGGGCATTCCCAACCTAGTTTCAGTCTATTTTTAGAATATCATTATGATGTCATCCGATCAATCTGTAATCAGAAATTGGTCCGTATGAAAAATTACCGATTCCCATAGAGATCCTATGTTAAAACCTACTCTCCGAATGACCCTATCCCTCTAGCAAGAGACCGAGGAACCAGCATATTTTCAATATGGCCACCCCCAATGGGAAAAGGGATATCCCAAATCTATTTATAGCATTTCTATAATGACATCATCTGTCAACTCGCCAAGCATAATGGAGCTTTTCAGAGGATACCCTTTGCCATAGTAAACCTATGCTAAACTACAATCTCCAAGCAGATTTTTAGTCTAAACTGACAAACGGTCAAAGTTTATTTCGCTGGGAACCAGCGAGAAGTCGTTCTAGCCATGTTTATATGATAGAAAGTGATCAGCCTTTTCTGATTACTGCTTACTCCTATTTATCGAGAGCTCGACTGTATTGCATGGCAATCCGGAGAATAATATACAATTAGGGTAATCGATATTGTCTGCGACTAATTAAGTACACATAACATAAACGGATAATTAACTGACTATAGTTCATAAGTATATTTTAACATTTTTTTAAAATGTTACCATTTCTTATGCCAATTTTCATTAAATGCGCGAAAACTGGCTACAAAATGCACGAAAATACGCTACAATGCGCGAAAACTGGCTACAGAATCTCTAAATATAATGTGGTAGGTTATCAGAGACATATTCCAAATTTCTAAGATTTTTTTCATAATTAAGTTTACAGACCTTATTTCACGTTTTATGGGTAGGAAAAGATTAATTCTCCCTACCACGGATAGGTAATTTACAGTATTTTAAGTACCTGCAGGCTAATTTGTGCTAATTTTGTTGACAAATCCATAGAAAAACTATAGAAAATAAATAAATAATTGCTATTTACCCATCTATAATGGCTGAATTTTCAAACAACTCAGGAAATATAACAGTATATAGATACTTATTTAAAAAATAATGATGACTAGTTTTATTCTTTATCAACCCTTTAGTGACGGCCCCATAGGAAATCAATCATATATGATCGATGGTCATTAGTTAAGGTTCAGTTTCTATAATGTTTATTTTCCAATAATATTTTTTAAAAATATTTACACTAGATGTTGTGATACAACTATATTGAGGCAATTTTTGATCACAAATACTTCAATGTTAATTTTGTGATACTTTGATTGATGGTATATTGGGCAAATTTGACATTTTATTAATAGGGCCACCTTTATTCACCCATAAAAAAATAGAATGTTACATACTAAAGGCCTTTACTCATGAACGCTATTGTATTGTTTATGGTTAATTATAATTATAGTGCATTGTCCGAGATAATTACTGTCATTGATATTATTCCTAATGGGTGGTAGTCGAGTGGTAAGTAAGTCCACGAGATGGGCGCTCAATCCATAACATGAACAACGCTTGGCAGTATGGTAAGTTTATTGGTAGAAACGGCGATGCGTACAGTTGCCAGTGATGGTAATAAGTTCCAAGGTATTACAGTTCCAATTCAGGGTAGAAGAAGCTTCCTCCTCAGAGTCCGCTTAGCCTCACCTCCAGCCGTAGTGCGATAGTACCGTGTAAGTCAGCAGATGTCCCTGCGGTTGCGCAGCTATCTAAACCCCTCCGAATCTCCCGATCCGTATTATCCAAACGCTAATGATCTCTCTCTCTCCCTTACACTGCGTTCCCGCTCTTATAGCAGTCTGATATTGATTTTACCCCAGGCATCGACGCCTGTTGGGAGGTGTACCCCAGTGAGCATTGTCATCAGGTATATTTACACCTACCAGCGGCACCTGCCATATTTATACTAGGTATTCTCATAAACTAAGTAATTTGGAAGAATTCTTATTATCTTGTATTCAACTGGTGACCTTTACACTATTTCAATTATCATGCACAAAGTAAATGATTTAATCTCTACCTTTGTGCACTAATAATTCAAAATAAAAAAAACATTCTTTTAAATGATCATAACTTGTTAACCAATTTCATATGATTATGCCTTGTAACATTGAACCACTTTTAGATCTATTTTCTCTATGTTGTTTTCAAAATAATTCAAGCCTGTTATTCTGAGAAAATCCTCATAAATCACCCATTTTCATGCAAATTCAAGATGGCCGCCCATTTGATTACACAATGTTTAGTCTTTATCTTTAATCTTAGATTTTTGTTTAGTTTTGATATTTGAATCATTTAAAAAAGTGCACAACCATTCAGTGAGTTTACCTCAGTGATGTTTTTGAATATTTTCCTGACATGATTTGCATTTTCCTTATTGAATTAGCCTTTGTTTTCATATATTTTTTATGAATAACTGTAAATAATGGAAATTTCACTATTTTTGTGCATGACATACCCATCATCCTGGTTAAATGAGATATTTGAAAATTATTTAAGAGTATAAGAAAATGGTATCAGATGATAGGAAATAATCGGTACAACAACTTTCTAATTTACTTTTTTTCTCTGAAATAGATATTTATTATGATTTTTGGGCATTTTCTGAAAAATTGGCATAAAAATGTGCATTTTTTGAGAAATTCTATTACTATCAAAAATGTTCTATAGTTACCATGGCAACCAAAATCAAAGATGTGAATACATTTTCCAAACCCTGTGATAACTTCTCATATGATGACACAAAACGTTTTGATCAAATCCTCTCATAAAATATCAAAAATTAAAAACACAATTTGTAGACTCATTCTCTTTCATAATATTCATATTGGTGCCGTCAGCAAAGGGTTAATCTCAAAATACTGGCACAATTAATGAAAATTTCTATGCTAAAACCTTGAATCTTGTCAACATATTACCCAGCATGCATCCTGTTTTAGGCTAACCTGCAGGTAGAATTAAAAAAACCTGCTATCCGTGGTAGGGTGAATTGGATTTATCTTTTCATTAGATATTATTCCATTATTATTATTTCCTGTCGTTTGGTTAACGTCGGCGTATGTAAGCCTAGAAACCCACGGACGAGAATGTCCCTTTAAGTATCATTTTCATTGAAATAGTATAAAGCCCGATATTTCAAAACACCTAAACCTTAAACTTTTGACAGATTTAAGGTGGTTGCTAGGGAGTTTAACCCAATTTAAAGGGACATTCTCGTCCGTGCGACGGAAGTGAAAGGAAACGTTGTAACCACCTGACAGCCGCGCCAAATTCGCAACGTGACCAATCACGTTACGTAATTACGTTCCAAAAGTGGAAAACACGTCGCCGGCCGTCCCATCGTTAGCCTTACGTCGGCGTATGTAAGCCTGACAACACACGGACGAGAATGTCCCTTTAAGGTCGGGGCCTTAACAATTAAAGGGACGTTCTCGTCGCTGAGGACGTCGCTGCTGGCTACGTTATAACCAAGTATTAGAGTGCCAAATTCGCGACGTGACCAATCACGTTGCGTTATTACGTTCTGAAAGGGCAAAACACGTCGCCAGTGACGTCGTTGCTAGGCTAACGTCGGCGGACTTATCTCAGTGAACTCACGGACGAGAACGTCCCTTTAAGGTTTGCAATATTTCAAAACACCTTACCCTAAAAAAACGCTACTTTAAGGCCATTTCTTTAAGGTAGGTCGGAAGGTACCTTAAAATTTATGGTTAGGCTATTACCATGGCATTTGGTTTAATTTTATTGTATTTCCCGCTTCATTTGACTTGTATTAGCATAAATATACATATAATTTTAAGGATATTGCATTAAATATTATGTAAGCACTAATTTGATTAAGAACTATTTTCTGAAACGTGTGTGCGTAAGGTTACAGATGCACCACGACGTATCTTGGTTACATTGGATCCATGGTAACAATGCTTCTCTCAGGATGTGTAGTACGAAAAGGTCCTTTCTCCTCAGACGGCAACCGTGTAGTGATGCTTCTCTCAGGAATGTAAACAAACCTTTTGAAATTGAATTTATCATAACTCCACTTGTACTGATCGGATTTTCACAATTCTTTTTTTGATTTGAAGAGAATAATATTGTATTTTCCTACGTAAATCAAGGTTAAATTGCTGTAAATTATTAGATCTATAGGAACTGACATATTTGCGTAACATACTCAAAACAAAGGCCTAAACATCGACCTTAAACTTTTAAGGTTGCAAGGTGTTTCGTAATATTCAAATCTTCCTTAAGATTTAAGGAAAATGTATTTAAGGTGAGCTTCATCCAGGGCCGATTCTATTCGCACATCCACCGACACTCACACATCTAAAAATTCACACATCCACGGGCCCATGCGTGATGACTTTGAACCCACGTGCAATGACTTTGAACCCACGCACAATTATTTCCGTCGGTGTGAATTCTTTGGGGTGTCTACAAATCATCGCGCATGGGCCGCAAATCATTGCGCGTGGGTCTAAAGTCATCGGGCGAGGCTACCCGTGGATGTGTAGCGGACCCAGGCGCAATGATTTCCGTCATTACGCGTGGGCTCCCGTGGATGTGTAGGGGACCCATGCGCAATGATTCCCGTCATTACACGTGGGCTCCCGTGGATGTGTAGGGGACCCACACGCAATGATTTCCGTCATTACGCGTGGGCTCCCGTGGATGTGTAGGGGACCCACGCGCAATGATTCCCGTCATTACGCGTGGGCTCCCGTGGATGTGTAGGGGACCCACGCGCAATGATTCCCGTCATTACGCGTGGGCTCCCGTGGATGTGTAGGGGACCCACGCGCAATGATTCCCGTCATTACGCGTGGGCTCCCGTGGATGTGTAGGGGACCCACGCGCAATGATTCCCGTCATTACGCGTGGGCTCCCGTGGATGTGTAGGGGACCCAGGCGCAATGATTCCCGTCATTACGCGTGGGCTCCCGTGGATGTGTAGGGGACCCACACGTAATGATTTCCATCATTACGCGTGGGCTCCCGTGGATGTGTAGGGGACCCATGCGCAATGATTCCCGTCATTACACGTGGGCTCCCGTGGATGTGTAGGGGACCCACGCGCAATGATTCCCGTCATTACGCGTGGGCTCCCGTGGATGTGTAGGGGACCCACGCGCAATGATTCCCGTCATTACGCGTGGGCTCCCGTGGATGTGTAGGGGACCCACGCGCAATGATTCCCGTCATTACGCGTGGGCTCCCGTGGATGTGTAGGGGACCCATGCGCAATGATTCCCGTCATTACGCGTGGGCTCCCGTGGATGTGTAGGGGACCCACACGTAATGATTTCCATCATTAGGCGTGGGCTCCCGTGGATGTGTAGGGGACCCATGCGCAATGATTCCCGTCATTACACGTGGGCTCCCGTGGATGTGTAGGGGACCCACGCGCAATGATTTCCGTCATTACGCGTGGGCTCCCGTGGATGTGTAGGGTACCCACGCGCAATGATTCCCGTCATTAGGCGTGGGCTCCCGTGGATGTGTAGGGTACCCACGCGCAATGATTCCCGTCATTAGGCGTGGGCTCCCGTGGATGTGTAGGGGACCCACGCGCAATGATTCCTGTCATTACGCGTGGGCTCCCGTGGATGTGTAGGGGACCCACGCGCAATGATTCCCGTCATTACGCGTGGGCTCCCGTGGATGTGTAGGGGACCCACGCGCAATGATTCCCGTCATTACGCGTGGGCTCCCGTGGATGTGTAGGGGACCCACGCGCAATGATTCCCGTCATTACGCGTGGGCTCCCGTGGATGTGTAGGGGACCCACGCGCAATGATTCCCGTCATTACGCGTGGGCTCCCGTGGATGTGTAGGGGACCCACGCGTAATGATTTCCGTCATTACGCGTGGGTTCCCGTGGATGTGTAGATGTGTGAGTCCAGACCTGTCAACTCTCCCGGATTTTCCGTGAGTCTCACGGATTTTGACCCAATCTCCCGACCTCCCTGAGAGGAGCAAAATCTCACGGAAATCAACTCCCTAGGCTCCCCATCCCCCCAAATAAAACATTTTATGTTTCTGAAATCATTATAAACGTACATCCTTTGGATAGGCGTTATGCTGCACACTTGAAAACACCTTTTGAGAACAAAAATGTATTATATCAAGGGGAATTAATTAAGGTACGATCATTGGTTAAAATCTTCTCGATCTTCCAGAGAATATGTGAAAAGGTCGTATCAGGTAAACAATGCATCCAACTGAATGCATATTAATCAAGCATTCTTGACTTATGACATATGAAATGATGATTTAGATTATGGCAATGTATCCTTATGCATTTCATGTTTGTTTGTTTGTTGGGGTAGTTTAACGTCCGGCCAACCCTTATGGGTTCATGAAATTACCTCAAAATAGAATTATTTGAATATCATTTGTAATGATAGGGTAAAACAGGGTTGTATGGTACACAGTGGTGTTGGTATATCTATCACACGTTTTTAGTTAATTGGCCTTAGATATAGAAAAATTTGCGAAAGTACAAAAATTATATTCAAGATTTTAATATACGTTATGATAGATTAACTAAATCATAATATGTGAAGGTAAACCGCCGCGGAGGTGGCGTTTATGGTATATAACCTCCGAGGCATCAGCCGAGGAGGTTATATACCATATAAACGCCACCTCCAAGGCGGTTTACAAGCTTATACTACGATACTAAAGATATAAAAGTACACCTTGATATTCATGTTACAATTATAGGCCTATAAATTAGATATAGGATAAGTTTTAGCTGAGAATAATAAGATAAGAAAATCAGGATTTTTAACATGGGAGTCTATGGGTGGATACTACTTTTTATCTCAATTAAATCATTTGAAAATGAAATCAATCAAATTTTAGAGATATTATGCATGGGATCAATGAACAAGATTCAGATGTACATTTCACATGCGAACTGTATGTACTTAAATCAATATTGATAGCCATGAAATGCAAAAGTATGAACAAATCAGCAGTCTCACAACACCAGTGTAAGCGAGGTCACTCAGTGCAGTGGAGGCAGTGGACATTGATCTCATTGCAGAGTGTAGCGTGAACTTGTATTCTGTCCTGTTATTGGGTCTAGACCACTTACATTTGACACGGCAAAATGACCAATTTTTGGTTTAATGACATGCAACAGTGCCCATTCTAAAATTTTATATGACAACATGGCCTATTCTATGATCGACATGTGTCATAGTACTTGTGACGTTCAACAGTGCTTATTCTTAGATTGGATATGGTGACAGAGACGTTTCTTAAATTTAACACTTGACATGGTAACACTTCCATAACCCCCCGTAACCCACAGTTGTATGCTTAGCATTGGATTGCACGAAGGACGGCTAGGCAGAGTAGAGCTGTTCACCACGCATCCAGTATATCATCTGCCACAATAGAGTAGTGGTTAGCCTCTCGGACTCTACATCCAGAGGTATAGGATTCGAATCCCAACAACATCTTGCAGGGTATAACTTTTCAGAAATTCGAAAATGATCATCAAAAAATGTCTGCATATGTATAGGCCCATCAGATAACCTCTGGAGGATTATTCAAAAACCTCCGGAGGTTTATTCAATAACCTCCCGAGGTTTATCAGATAACCTCCGGAGGTTTAGCACATAAACCTCCGCTGGAGGTCTGCTGAGGGGAATACAGTAGGTTACGGCCAGAAAACTACATGAAGAACAATAGAGACATGGGCTGGGAGGAGTATAACTCATTATAACCTCCTGCTCCATATATATACTTAGTATTGATAAATATTGTATTTTCACATAGATCTACATAGGGTGCACGATACAAGCCTGAATTGATATTTCTATAAAGATTATCATTTTTCTGGGTCGAGTTTAATGAGATATCATATCCCTTGTATTCGCACACCCTATTAACCTGAACATGAAAGAATAAATGTATTCAGACCTATATTCAGCATTTAGCTTATTTTCAACTATAAATTCATTAACGGGACGTTCTCGTCCTGTGGTTGTTAGGCTAACTGGTGTCGTGTTTTGCGCTTTCAGAACGTAATAACGCAACGTTATTGGTCATGTCGCGAATTTGACGCGGCAGGACAGGGGTTACAACTTAGCAATTTAGGTCCATCTCACAGTCGAGAATGTCCCTTTAATCTTTCATATTTTCGGACAATTTCTTCTAAAATGCGCGATATAAAACATGTGACAGTTATCCACAATATAACCCTGATATGCGTCATATAGATTTAGAAAAATAGATTATTAGCTTTTCTCTCCCCATCACTAAAAGTTTCAAAGGAGGAACAAGTATCATGGCGCCGAGGCAGCCGGACGCAATATTAGACTGTTGTGCACGATATAAGGCCTAAAAATAGTATTTTCCATTATATATACCTATTTAATAAGGGTTACAGCTAGAGGGGCGAAAGATATATCATTGTATATATGCCTCATTGGGATGTATAACACCAAAAAAAAACCAGGACTTCCAAATTGAAAAGTCAATGAATCTAAGAGCAAAGTATCAGCAAATTAAATAAAATGTGCGATATGGGGTATTAATTTGTTAATATCTTTTAAATGAGCACGTGGTAGCCACTCGCCCCCCCCCCCTCCCATATGGAGGGAGGGGGGGGGGGTCTACCCCTACTAGGACCAGGGGTGCCCCCTCCACCACGTGGAGGGACGCTTCAGTGTTCTCAAGGTACTAGGCGCGCGCAGACCTCAACCACCCTCCTCCCAGCCTTCGCCGTTTTAAGCTTTTAGCACCCACATTTAGGTGGGTGGCTGGGGGGAAACACCTAGTGAACACTGTCTCGTCCACAGAGACCTGTCACAGACCACACCCTGAGGGGCAACCCAGGGGCGGCAATTCTGTAATTGCAAGATTACTTAATACCTATTATGTAACCTTTAAAACAACACTACATGTCATTATTGTTACATGTCTTTATCATTACCCTATTATGTAACCTTAAAAAGCACATTACGTGTCTTTAACAATATTTGGCGCGCGCATTTAGTTGGTTTATCTTAAATAAACATTTTCCCAATTAACGGACATGTTTGTATTTAGACCCCCTTTTTACCCTAGTACTGAAAGAAAGTGTCAGATACTACCTTTGGTTACTCAACATCTTAACCATCAGATGAGTAACCAAAGGTCGTATCTGGTACCAGTGTTTTAACTTATTTGTTGATAAGTTTACTATAATTGATAAAAGTTGTGTCTATATCTTCTGTCTTATGACCTTTTGAACAGTTATGTAAAAGATATGTTTATTAAAATGATAATCTTTTGCCAAATAACTATATTTTCACATTTTTCCTAATCAGATACAACCATTAGTTACTCACTGAAAAAAGAACCAGTACAGATACGACCTTTGTTTACTCACTAATGACATTCTTGCTGCTGGGCCTTGAATAGATATTGTAAAGACGTGGATGGTCAGTCCACATTTTAGCTTAGCCATTCTTGTTTAGAACTAAAACCGGGGCCAAGAGTGTTACTCTTCGTTCTCAGGTGAAGAGTGTATAAGGGCAGTTTTAGGCAGCCTACATAAACATAATTGTGTAAGGTGCAGCACTCTGCAGAACGCTACTCACTGTCAATGGTTAAACATCTTGGAAAGATCGGTACTGGTATAAATGGTAAATGTCCCAGAATTTATTTTTGAGTGGTTACTTTTTCAAAAATTTTCTGGGGTGGGCCCCCATACCCCCAATATAGGAGGGACCACTTCCCTGGAATAATACATATGTATGAAATACTAGGGACAAAATATCATCAGAATGCCTTAGATTGCATGAATGAGAGTTTATTTCTTTCAGAATTTTCCTGTGGGTGCCCTCCCATACCCCCCCCCCCCATGGCAGGGACCACTTCCCTGGAAGAATGAGTAAATATAGGAAAAAGATAGTTATCATGCTTTAAGGTCACTAAAGTTCCTCAGAATACCTCAAATTGCACGAATGAGAGGTTATCTTTTCAAAATTGTCCTGGGGGTAGCCCCATACCCCTCAAAATTGGAGGGGCCACTTCCCTGGTAGAATGTATTATGTAAAAATATTAGGAAAAAATATCATCCTTTAAGGTCACTAAAGTACCTCAGAATGCCTTACATATCATGAATGAGAGGTTATTTTTTCAAAATTTTCCTGGGGGTGGCCCCCCATACCCCCCCTAGTGGGAGGGGCCAACCCTCCCACACCCTCCCCTGTGACGGCTACACTGTGTAACGCGATTCCATATTTTACGCGTCGTTCCGTTTCGGCTGCACCGCTATGAATCCAACTTTTCCCTGTAACGCCGAGTTTCTCGGACGCGCTTCCCGCGCAGACACAGTGTTAATAAAACTCCAGTTTCCAAGTCACTTTATGACTCCTTCTTGGATTTCCCTAAACCTCTACATATTGAAACATGGTGGCTAGCAGTGGAGTGATCATCTTTGGACAACTTTTGGGAATGGAGACTGTGAGTAAACTGCATTTCTGAGGACATTTCTCTGGGTTGAGTCTGCTGTCAACCACCTCCCTCAGCATGTGGTCCTGTCAACAAGCCTGTGTAACTCTGAGTCTGAATCTACTCAAGTAATCTGAAGAAATGAACTGCTCCTGTAACTCTGAACTGGACCATAGTTCAACCTGCCTGTGTCATTTAGTCTGAGAACTCATGAATTTTACATTACTACCTGAGAAATAGTAATTGTACCTGCTGTCAGTTAGTGTCAACCTGACATTGACTCCTGTCAACCTCCTGTGACTACTCTCCTAGACCTGTGGTGTCAACTCCTGTGGTGCTGTGCGCGCCGTACACCTCCTCTACTGTCACAACCTTTGTCACTACGTACCAACCTACTCTACGCGGTGTTAATTCGCCGTCCTGCTGTCCTGGTATTTTATTGTGACACCCTGCTGACCTGGTATTTTATTAGTGTCATCCTGTTGCCTGACCTGATTAATTCACCTGAACTGTCTCACCCCTGTCTGCAGTCCAGTGCTGTCGACCCCTCTGATCTACCGCTATGGCCGACTCTGACGACGACCGTGCTGGCGGTGGTGCTGGCGCTGGCGGTGCTGGTGCCGGTGGCGGTGCTGGTGGTGGTGCTCCTGTGCCACCTGTGCCAATTACTCTACCCAACCTACAACCTCCTGGCGAGCTGGACGTCGACTCACCTGGTAAACGTGAACGTTGGCTCGACTGGAAAGAAGCCTACGAGCGGTATCTCCTACTATCGGGCGCCCATGGTCAGCCCGAAAACTTCCAAGCGGCGATCCTCCTACAGTCGATTGGTGTTGAAGCTCGTAAAATATACAAAGGGTTCGTATTTGGTGACGGTGAGACGAAAGACAATCCTAGAACACTGATTAAAAAGTATGACGAGTATTTCCTTAGTGAAACGCGTGACTTCATCGAAAGACTCAAATTCTCGCGACGAGTACAACAACCACATGAAACATTCGAACAATACCTTTCTGACCTTAGATTTCTAGCGAGTACTTGTAACTTTTGTACCCCTGCCTGTCGTGATGCTCGTATTATGGACCGTATTCTGGACGGTCACAAGAGTGATACAGTTAAAGAGAAATTAACTCGTTCAGCTAAGCTAGATTTTAAAACCACTCTAAACATCTGTAGATCTATGGAGCTTAACGACGAAAACAAGAAAGTTGTAATGAACAAATCTGAAGGGGAAGTTAGCAAAGTTTCTCACTATCCTAGCAAAAAGTCTGAAGATAAGCGTTGCAAATTTTGTTCTAAGACTCATCGTATGGTCAAATCTGCTTGCCCAGCCTGGGGTAAAACATGTTATTCTTGTCAACAGCCTAACCACTTTCCTGGTTCTGACACATGTCAAAATGGTAAATCTGATGCCAAACCTGATCATAAGCCTAAAACTTCTTCAAGTTCTAAAGGTTATTCTAAATCGTCCAAGCGTAGTTTTTATCCTAAAAGAAAAGTACACGCTGTAAATGATGACGAGTCCAGTGATGATTCTACCGAAGGTTCTGTAAGTGTTGTAAATGACGTGTCTGCTATTTCTGATCCTAAGGCCCGACCTTTGTATTGCAAAATGAAAATCGACGACTCTGAAATTGTCCACCAAATTGATCCTGGTGCTACTGTATGTATTTTACCTGTAAAGCATGTTGGTAATAGGACGATTCGCGATGAACCTGTAACTCTAAAAATGTGGAATGGTTCCAGTGAGACTGCTCTCGGTAAAGTTAAAATCAAAGTTACTAATGTCAAAACTGAGAAAAAATGGAATGTAGATTATGTCGTCGTAGAAAATAACAACTGCGTACCTTTACTCTCTCGTAAAGCAGCTGAAAGCATGGGTCTTATCACTGTTAATTATAATGCCTTCGATGTTTGTTCTGTCAAATCTGATGACATGAAATGTGAATTTCCTCATGTTTTTGACGAAAAACTAGGTACCCTACCTGGCGGTCCTGCGCACCTCACCCTGGAGGAGGGTGCCGAACCTGTTGTACGACCTCCTCGTACTCTCCCTGAGTCCCTGAAAGATTCTGTCCTTAGTGAACTTAATCGACATATCGCAAAAAAAACTTTGTGTAAAGTAGATCGCCCTACTGATTGGGTAAATCAAATGTCAGTCGTAAAGAAAAAGTCTGGCGCTATTCGTATCTGCGTTGATCCTAGGCCCCTTAACCTGGTCCTTAAACGTGAACATTTCATGTTACCTGTCCTAGATGACGTTCTTCCAAAACTCTCTGGTGCTAAGGTATTTTCCACTTGCGACCTAAAGCAGGGATATCATCATGTGGAACTTGACGAGGAATCAAGTTTTCTCACTACCTTCGCTACTCCTTTTGGCCGTTATCGATGGCTCCGACTCCCTTTTGGCCTAAAAGTTAGTTCGGAAATCTTCCAAAAGCGTCTCTGTATGGCCCTTGAAGGCCTCGACGGTGTTCAATGCGTAGCCGATGACGTAATCGTGTACGGTAAAGATGTCGCGGAACACGACGCAAACCTGCGGAATCTTCTCGTTCGTTGCGACGAGCACGGTATTAAACTTAATCCCGATAAATGTAAGTTCAACGTGCCAGAAATAACTTTTCTTGGCCATATCGTATCTGCCTCTGGTCTGAAAGCAGATCCTGCGAAAATTGAAGCGATTGTAAAAATGGAAGCGCCGACCGACGTCGCTGCGGTAGAGCGTCTCCGAGGCACTGTGACATACCTCGCTAGGTACGTGCCGAAATTATCTGAAGTCATGAGGCCGATCTCGGTCCTCACACACAAAGATGTTGAGTGGTCATGGGGTGAACCACAAGACAAAGCGTTCAAAAAGCTTAAAAAGCTATTGACCGAATCCCCCATTCTTGCGTATTACAACCCAACGAGCGAACTGATTATTCAGTGCGACGCTAGTCAGTTTGGAATAGGCGCTGCTCTTATGCAGAATGGCAAGCCGATTGCCTATGCCAGTCGTGCTCTGACCGACACAGAGTCGCGCTACGCGATTATTGAAAAAGAAATGCTGGCGATCGTTTTCGCGCTCGAAAAGTGGCATCAATTCACATACGGCCGACCCGTGACGGTACATTCCGATCACAAGCCACTTCACGCTATAACCAAAAAGCCTTTAGACAGAGCCCCGAAAAGGCTTCAAAGTATGCTTATTCGCGCACTTGCCTACGACATCACGGTCGAATACCTTGAAGGCAAGAAAATGCTACTCGCGGACACGCTGAGCCGTGCGTTTATCAGCAATAACCAGCATCGAGAGAGCGAGTTCGAGTCCGTAAATGCAGTGAGTTACCTGCCGATGCGCGAAGAAAGGATCATGGACATCCGTGTGAAAACTCACGAAGACCCGATTTTGTCTTTGCTTAAAACGACGATCCAACAGGGATGGCCCGAGAAAGACCAAGTCCCGCTTCAGATCCGTGAATTTTATGCCCAACGCGACGAACTAGCTGTCACCGATGGTTTAGTATTCAGAGGTGAGCGTCTGGTCATACCGAAAGGAAACCGAAAAAGTATCCTTAGTGAGTTACATACGGGTCATGCGGGCATTGAAGGCTCACTCCGTAGAGCCCGTGAAATGGTTTATTGGCCCGGCATGACAAATGACGTACGTGAATATACGCAGAAGTGCGAGACCTGTCGAGAGTTTGAACAGTCACAAGCGAAAGAACCTCTCATGAGTCACGAACTGCCTTCTCGTCCATGGCAGAAAGTAGGCGCAGACCTATTTACTTTAAATGATAAAGACTATCTCGTGACAGTCGATTATTATTCCAACTTCTGGGAAATCGATAGACTGTACGACGTCACGTCGAAGACAGTTATCCAGAAGCTGAAGGCTCATTTCTCTCGATACGGAATACCAGAGCAACTAGTCACAGATAATGGTCCGCAATTCTCGTCTTCGTATTTTCGTCATTTCACGATTAAGTATGATATTCAACATACAACTAGTTCGCCTCACCATCCTAGGTCTAATGGAAAGGCAGAAGCCGCGGTAAAAGCCGCAAAGAGAATCCTGAAAAAGACTGCCAAAACTGGTGAAGACCCTTATTTAGCAATTTTGAATGTGCGTAACACGCCACAGCAAGGTATCGATTTGAGCCCGGCTCAACGATTAATGGGTCGACGTACCAAAACTCTTCTCCCAACCTCAGCGAGTTTACTGAACTCCGACCGATCAAAGTCTGAAATCGCCGACAAGCTGAAATTTCAGCAGACAAAACAGAAATTTTATTATGATAAAACAGCGAAGCCTTTAAAGCCGCTGCAAGAAGGCGATATTGTGAGAGCGAAACCGTATCAGCTCAATGAAAAGTCCTGGGAGAAGGCAACCGTCAAAAAGAAACTTGACGAAAGATCTTACGAGATCGAAACCGATAGCGGCACTACTCTACGTCGTAACCGAGTACACCTGCGTGCGACACAGGAAGACCCTACACCTACTCCAGTAGTGATCGAACCTTACCCTTTGACCGTTCCAACTGGAGATATTCCGGTACAAGAGCCTGTGGAGACTCCCAAAACACCACTAAAAGTTCCCACAACACCAGTTAAGGTCCCTAAGGTTCCTGCTAAAGCTCAAAAGGCTCCAGTTGTAGAGCCAACTCCCTATGTGTCTAGATCTGGGCGAAGCTCCAAACGCCCTAGTCATCTTGCTTCTTATGTGACTTAAGAATTGTATATTTGTATTTGTACTACATACCGACTAGTTATGTGTATTATGTATCCGACACATATTTTCTAGTAATTGTCAAACTAAAGTTTAGTGTCAACTACATCATGTAATTATCTTGTAATAATTACTCTGACTTGTAATAAGCTATGTATGATTGTAAGCTTTTTCTAAGTCCATTGGGGATGTAACGCGATTCCATATTTTACGCGTCGTTCCGTTTCGGCTGCACCGCTATGAATCCAACTTTTCCCTGTAACGCCGAGTTTCTCGGACGCGCTTCCCGCGCAGACACAGTGTTAATAAAACTCCAGTTTCCAAGTCACTTTATGACTCCTTCTTGGATTTCCCTAAACCTCTACATATTGAAACACACTGTCCCCAGTCATTTCTAGGTTGCGCAATAAATCTCCCTGATTTCAATTCTCAAAAGTTGACAGGTCTGTCCCCAGTGTGAATAGACGGTCGATCCCCTTCATCCAGACGTTTAAGGTCTCCTTAATCAGGAAAAAGTTTAAGGTAAGGTGTTTCGAAATATCGGGCCTAAATCTACCTATGTGAGATTATAATTGTAAGGTCTCATCCGGGGGTCTCATAATCTTCACATATTCTTGGAAAATTATGGGCCAAAATAAAGCATGCTGCGTGAAACTAGACCCCTGCGCGAAAATAAAACCCTAATTACCCCTAGGTATTTATGTCAAAAATTCATAATGGCTTTGGCCATGGGAAACGGTGCGTCTGACTCGACTGATAGACTGCAAAACCTGCCTCAACTCCACTACGCCCACTCCGTTCCCAAGGTACGCCGGGGCAGGCTTTCCCAGTCTAACTCGACTGACTGCGCCCCCTGCTGCTTCTCGGTGGGACTACCTTTACCGCAGCGCCATCTCTTGGTGACTAGAAGAAGACGTACCACGGCACTGGCCAGGAGAGCAGTCCAGAGCTGCCGAGAGCAACCAAAGTACATTGTCAAGTATTTCTAAGACACTTGGGTATGTACACGAACAAACCCTCTTATTTGATCCGGTTCGATCCACCAAATACAACAATAGTGCATGTGTAAACCATAAAAACGTTATTTCTTGTAGTATCCGGTATTATCGCTCGGTCGACTAGACCTAGAGTTCATGTGAGGACACGGCTACTCTCCTCCGCCGAGCCAATCCGGGGTGACGATGCGGAGGAGAGTAGGACACGCCTCTCTCTGGATCTCTCTGTCGGCTTAGAAGTTAGATATAACAAGAAAATGGGGCAATCACCCCGGAAAAAATTTAATCACCCCAGAATATTAGTGACGTAATTCTAATAGATTTATTTTAGGATTTTAGCTTGAAAATGCAGGTAAATATCATATTTAGATCTACCATAGACATACATAACACTCTATGGATCTACCAACAATTTTCACGTTATTCAATAAGTACTTAAGTCCTAACAAAGAATTTAATCAACATACACACGTGGACAATTAGGCATCACATGAAAAAAATAACTATGAAAATCAGTTGGTTATTGACAAAATAAGAGATGAAATCGTTACTGCTGTTCGCTGTGGTTGCATATTGTTACCCTAGCAACGCCGTTGTTAGGGAGATACAATGTAACAACAGGAACGTTAGCAACGTTGCCACCAAACATTGAGTGAAGCTATCATATTTTAGGTTCTACTGGGCCCGACGGCTCGTAACTCCGTAGGACGATTTGGACAGCCTGTCATGATTATCTAACTGTCCCTAATCATCAACTTAATTTACCTACCTAGTTAGATTAAATATTTGGCCCTTAATTATGATTAAGGACGATGTGATTAAGGTTACACCAATCAGATTGCTTGTTTCATATGCTCTAGGAGGAGTTACGAGCCGTTTCTGATAATTATGATTAACACTAATCACCTAACTTAATTAGGAACGTTCGACGTGATTAACGACGCTACGAGCCGTCGGGCCCTGGACTGTTTTTAACAATTCTTGTTTTCATTGTAATCAGAATTAGATCTATAGGCTGAATTTGAATATCCCAGAACTAGTAGTACGGGCCGGCTTTCTCGTCCATGAGGGGGACGTAAATTGATACCTTGTAACTACTGAGACGCCAATTTGGAGATGTGACCAATGACATTGCGTTATTGCGTTCTGAAGGGGCAAAACAGGGCACTGGCCATCTTGTCGTTAGGCTTACATCGGCGTAGGTAATCCTAACAACACACGGACGAGACAGTCACCAAGGCGATGTTGTCGTCACTACGTTTCAAAATTCCCGACGTCATGAAAGGACTGACGTCATGAAATTACCGACGCATGAAATTACCGATGTCATGAAATTACCGACTTCGGTTTGCCGAAATTCACTGATTGATGTACATGTCACAACATATTTAACTCTTCGTTTTCCTTCAAACTTGTCCAGACATGGCATTATAAAACGTAGTATGGTATTTCTAAGAATATTAAGCAATATAATCAAGTATGATTAAGGTTTACCAACACCGCGGCGGGGGTGATTAAAAAATATTGTAGCTACACATTTCGGAGGCTCGTTGTAAGTAGGACGAGTCTACCCTACCGCTACCGCTAGACCTTGAGAGAGTTCACTGCGCTGTATGTCGGCTTTGCAGAGCCTACTTGCAGTAGGGTCTTATCAGCTTATTCGATAAACCAATCAATTATTCAATTATCCAATAACTAAGTTATTGACCAACGGCCCTTCTGCCTGTCCGTAGCGTAGGCTAGACCGTGTGCAGAAGTGGTCACGTTACCAATTTTAAGTGATTACCGCAATACCCACCACGGCTACTGTAAGTTGTAACCACGTGGCTATACAAAAAAAACTGAATTCATAAACAGGGAGGGATCCTGGGGAGCGTTTTTTATATTCTTCTTTAGTCATTTAGACCTATATCTTTCACAACATGAGATTTGTTTTTACACTCCAAGCGCCGAAGGCGCTTGTCTCATAAATATGATAATACATTCAAAGTGTGGATGTGCACATGAGTGCTTTGTCACGTCGTCGTCATGGTGACGACGATGTGACGACGTCGTTGTCAACAATGAAAACAAGGTCAGTGATCTAAACTTTTACATATCTCAGTCAATTCTGCATGGATTTCACAATTATTTCTTTGAATTGAGGAGAAAAATGCGTTAACTTATGTAAGCAAATTAGAGGTGTATCTAACACTTACTGTAGGATTCTGGGGTTGTTTTGGAGACTTGGCTGACGAGACTGAGGTCACACATGTACGCTCGGTCCAGTCAGGTATCTGTCTGGCGAAGCACGCTTGACTGCCGACTCGGTTGTCCGCTTGGCCGCTGGCAGCGCCCCCTCACTGATTACATGAGAACGATGCGTACAGCAGCGACCACATTCCTCCCCATTCTTTTTTTTTTAGGAGGGTTCCCTCTACCAGGAGTGGCTATGTTCAGGAGGGCACCCACAGGGAGTGGTCATGTTCAGGAGGGCGCCTCCATCCCGGTCCATCTGGTGTCTCTCAAATGCGCTTGCTTAAGGCCAAGCAACTAACGATGTATATACAGGCTCACGAGTGTGCCGAGTCTGGCCCAGCATCTCGCATCTAGTTACTACTATGTACATTGTGTAGGTTTTCCTGACCTACAACCCGAAGAGGTTCCTGGCCTGCCCCGAGGAGGTCTCCCAGACAAGGCTTGGAGGGATTCCATAAACCTACCTCTCTCGGTCCACCACCAGGCAGATGGAAGTCGGCCCATGCTGGTTGGACCAAATTCCTCAAGGGCAATGGCATTGGCTACGGTACGGGCTGCCCTTCTTCTGAAGAAGTTCGTCCGGCTCCAGGCCCATCAACACATCAGTGTCGGAAATTAAGCTGCGCCCTGCACCCGGTGCACACATTTTCGCAGCCGGGTGCGCGATTTTTTGAGGTGTGCACCCACAATGTGCACACTTTTAATGATTTATATCGTTACTATGTATTAGGAGGGTGCATGTACCAAATTTCGGGCGCATAGCTTGAGGAAGTATGCACCCGATGGGTGCACAAGATAATCTCTTAATTTCTGACACTGCACATACATACGCCGACGTAAGGGATCTTCTGTGAAGTCAGCCCATGCTGGTTGCACTAAACCCCTGCAGGCAATGGGATGGGCTAAGGTACAGGCTGCCCTTCTTCTGAAGAAGTTCGTCCGACTCCAGGTCCTGCATGACCTGATCCACTTCAGGGTAGCCGTTAATACTCAGTAATTTTACCGAGATGCTGGACTTCGCCCAAGGGGATGCCTCCGACTCGCGCTTCTCATCTGGTCCACTGTTGAAGCACTGCCGCTGGATCTTCTGTGAAGTCAGCCCATGCTGGTTGCACTGAATCCCCGCAGGCAATGGGATGGGCTAAGGTATGGGCTGCCCTTCTTCTGAAGAAGTTCGTCCGACTCCAGGCCCTGCACGACCTGATCCACTTCAGGGTAGCCGTCAACACTCAGTAATTTTACCGAGATAATAGACTTCGCACAAGGGGATGCCTCCGACTCGTGCTTCTCATCTGGGTCACTGTTGAAGCACTGCCGCTGAATCTGCGAAGTCAGCCCATGCTGGTTGCACCGAATCCCCCGCAGGCAATTGGATGGGCAAAGGTACCGGCTGCCCTTCTTCTTAAGGAGTTCATCCAACTCCAAGTCCTGCACAAACTGGTCCACTTCAGGGTAGCCGTCAACACTCAGTAACTTTACCGAGATGCTGGACTTCACCCCAGGGGATGCCTCCGACTTGCCACTGGACCATCTGTGAACCAGGCGCTAACCTCTGCAACATCTCTTGGCATCTTGCGCTGGTGTCTTGGCTATGCCTCTGGTCCCATGATTGGATGGAAATAGGCTGTTCGTTATGTACAGTAAAGGCCAATAGGTGTGCCATCACTGCCTGCTGCCAGAGGATTCTGTCTTCAGAAACCCAAAGGTAGATGGTGATACCAATCTTCTTGACTGCCACGGTGTCTCTTCCTATGGTTGGCATTGGCATTGCATGTATCTGGTTGATCTTGCCGTCCCTTCCTGGGACCTGAGTTGGTTGGAGTTCTACCGCATTGACAACGTATGACCCTGGGATATTGATGGGTGGACGGATGATACCACTCTCCCCCACACTGGACGGCATTGTCACTCCCTGGGAGCAGATGACACTAGCATAGCAGTCTGCACAGGCTGTAGCCATGAGCTTAACTTCTTGGTCTTCTTTGTGTCCAGCACCTCTCACAGTGTCCACTTTTCTGTGGGCTGAGAATTCTTCTCCCAGGAGGCTACCAACTGTTGGGATTCCTGGCCAGTGGATGCAGCCTGGTCCTAGGGGCGAACTTGGTTTAGGTGAGATGGTGATACCTGTTGAGCCTCCAGGTCCAAGGGTGAAGACTGGTCCGGAGGGTGACTTCGGTTGAGAAGGGGTGGTGACACTTGTTGAGATCCCCGGGCCAAGGGTGAAGACTGGTCCGGAGGGCGAACTCGGTTGAGAAGGGGTGGTGACAATTGTTTAGATCCCCGGGCCATGGGTGAAGACTGGTCCGGGGGGCGACCTCGGTTAAGGAGGGGTGGTGATTGGTTGTGCTGACCATCCCCTTCTAGTTTTCCGACCTCTTCAAGTGATGCGTCGCCACCTTGTTTAAGCTAAGATGGCCTGGAGCAATGAATGTCAGTTCCTGATACTTGAAACCTGGTCCTTTAAAATTCTCATTGGCAGTGTTGCAAAAGACTGCTGGCCTGTGTGACGGGATGAAGACCGGGATGATGACCTTGCCCAGTGCCTCCTGTGTCAGGGATTTCAGCAGCTGGTATGTAGCTGGTGAGATCCACTTCTGTTCTTTTTTCTTGACCTTTTGCTTCTCACCAGATCGACCACTCCTCTTTGGTTCACCCTTTATGCTGCCTCTTTCTTCTGCAGCTGACTGGTTGGCCTGGTGTCAGTATAATGAGACTGGGTGGGGTATTGTGTGGGCCTATGACATGATATCTTAGTGTGGCAGCACTATAAAGAGGGCATTGGGTTCCACTGCTACAAATAGGCAGATTCGGTCACCGCCCCTGCGGCGTAAAACTAGCTGAAAAGCTTTACCTTGTGCAGTCTGGTAAAAGAACCCTAAAGGGTTGGCCGAACGTTAAACTAATCCCACAAACAAACAAACAAACTGGGGCTTCTTGACCAGGACCATTGGCAGGTGGGCAGTCCCTGTCCCATGTCTCCCTCTGCCTGAGGGATTTTGATGCCCAGTATGGAGCTGGCAAGGTCCACTCCTGTTCTTCCTTCTGGACCTTTTGCTCCTCACCAGATGGACCACAACTCTTTGGTTCCCCTTTTGTGTAGCCTCTTCCTTCTGCAGCTTGAGCTATTTGTTCCAGACCATGGGTAGATGGGCCGTCCTTGTCCAGTGTCTCCTGCCTCACGGATGTTGATGCCCAGTATGGAGCCAGAGAGGACTTGTTTGGGTGCTGAACTGAGGAACTTTGTTGCTCCTCTATACTTCTAAGAATGTGTACCTGCACAGCGAAGAGCTTTGCTGTGAAGATATCAAACTCATTTTGGCTAACAGTTGTTTTCCTCCATGCAGAGTCTACATTTTTGTCCTGTATGACATCAATTCCGCCTTCTTCAAATGCAGACAACAGGATGTCTGTCAGGTCCCGGTAGGTAAATGGGCCACGTTTTGGTACCCACTTCCACAAGTGCTGAGTCAATTCTTGGTTGAATTTCTTCAGTAATAGCTGGATATGGTTGACCCTGTCATATTCTTTGTAGATCCTTCCTCGTACATACTCTAGCTCCGCTACCTTGTTTCCCCATTCTTCTAGGAGCCTTTCCTGTGAGTATCGCAGCTCAGCCCATTGGTTGTCATCCCCCTCTAAGCACCTTTTTTTCTTTGAAATGGAACTCATCTCTTAGAATTTCAATGTCATACAGATGCCTTTTTTAAGCATGACGTAACTCAGCCATGTGTCTCATCACTCAATGGTCACTAGATTTGAGGTCCAGAAGTAGCTTGAATATCCAGCCAATGACACGGGTCGTCAGAAATAGATCCTGGAACCCCTTGGAATATTCAGCCAATGATGAGGATTGACAGAAGCTGATCGGAAACCACCTTGAATATTTAGCTGATGATGAGGGCCAAAAGAAGCAGATGCCGGAGCCACCTTGAATATTTGGCTGATGATGATGAGGGTCACCAGAAGTATGTCTCTTAAATACCGTGGATATTCAGCCGATGACGTGGGTCGCCTGAAGTAGGTCGCGGAACGACCCTGAATATTCAACCAATAGATATTCAGCTGATGACAAGGGTCAATGGAAGTAGTTCTCGGAGCCACCTTAAGTATGCCACCGGTGATGAGGGTTGCTAGAAGTAGCTCCCACAACCACCTCTAATGTGTAATCAATGACGAGGGTTGTCAGTGGTATATCCCCAAACCTTGGATATTCAGCAGAAAATGACGAGGATCGCTTGGATATTTGGCTGATGATGAGGGCCGTTGGTTCGTTGGCATGAGATATTTAGTTGATTAAAGTTATTTCCAGGGGAATATATCCCCGGTTTAAAATGCTTAGCATGTAAGACTAGTTGCGGATGTTACCAGGGGATATGCCCTGCTTAATATGCTGAACTAAATAACACAACGTATATGAACAGCATCACTACCAGTGGAATTCACCAGATTGAAATGTTTAAATAATCAGTTTTTACTGGGGTATATATACCCAGTAGAAAATATTCACCGATTTTTAGGAACTGGTTCTGGGCCTTTATAGACCTATGCACCAAGAAAGGGTGACTTTAAAAGTTATGGAAAAAGGCATTTTTTTCAAATAACCATAACTTTCTAGGTAAATGAGCTACAGTATTACTTCATATACCATAGGATTCAGAATGAATTGTACAATCTGTCCAGTGTTGTTTTGTAAAATATATCTTAGTATGAAAACGTTCTATTTAGAACCAATGTCGGAAAAATGAAAAAAACTTTTATAGTTAAGTCATGCAATCTGATTTGAGGCTCTATTGAAAGAATGTAATGTTTGTGATATGTGAAAATAAATTTATAAGGCATATCTGTCTTTACTTGCAGATTACAATGATATAATGTTAGTGACTGTTATGTATATTCATAATTTTACAGCTAAATCGTTAAAAATTCAAGATGGTCAAAAAGTGCAAAAAATGATTATTTCAGATATTCTCTATGGGGATTTACTATAGGATTCAGTTGAAAATGTGAAAACTTGTGATATGAAAGGTTTTTTAAACATCAAATCATTAAATATTGGACTGTAACGTTGTATAACCATTTAAAGGAAAGACAATAATGCCTTCTACATCCTCAGGTATCCAATAAATGAATCTAAAGTTCCTATGGTGTGATTAACATGCTTCATAAATGGCTGTAAAAGGATTAAAAAGTCAACCTTTCTTAGAGTATGGGTCTATAGTGTAGGGCAAATGGCCAAATTTTTCTAAGACCAAAAGGGCTTAATAAAGTTGGTATAATAACTCAATAAATTAGGGCAAAATATCCTTTGGTAAATATGTGCCTCAATATTATAGTGTGATAATACAGATTGTTCACTGAGGGGCCCTTATTTGTTCTAAATGGTTTGGGTCCAAAATGGCTGACCCAGGCCATGTGCTCATGCAGGGCCTAATGAAAATTAAGATCCAAATTTTAAGTTTTTAAAAGTTGCCAAAAAGTAAAAATAATAGCCCACAACAAAAGTTTAGGTAGAATACAGTCCTTGCAGGTGACAAAAAAATTAATTCCAGTCTTATTAAATGTAGGATGGCACCGGATTGAGATAAATAATTTGGTCAGGGGTTAAAATGTGGTTCCTCCAGGGTGGACAGGAAGTTGTCAATTTTTACCCCAAAAGTTGATCAAAATACACCAAATCACACTTAATGTCATATATACTTATAAAGTTGCCCTGTGTGAATAAATCCTGTGAGTTTGAGTCCTGTGAATAGTCCTTTTCTGTGTAAGAGCAGCTCAAATGTAGGCAAAGGAAGGTGAGCACATGTCAAAAAAGTTTATCTCCAAAACTGTCTCAATCTTGCTCCAAACTGGTGAAAATCCTCCTGAGTAAGCACACCTTCACTCCTGGCACCAATGTAAGCAAAATAGAGGTGTATCCAGGGTACGAAATCAACGTCAGCCCGTCAGCCCCAGGCTGATTGTTTTGAATCAGGGCTGACAAATTTTGAGAAAATTACATTAAAATCAGCCCGGATTTTTCACACCTGTAATACATTGTAGTATGTCCGGGCCGACAGCCAGAAAAGTTAATTTCGAACCCTGTGTATCTAACACTTACTGTAGGATTCTGGGGGTCGTTTTTGAGATCTCACATGTAAGCTCGGTCCAGTCAGGTATCAGTCTGGCGAACCACGTTTGGCCACCGACTCGGCATTCCGCTCGGCCACTGGCAGCGCCCCCTCGTGGATTACGCGAGAACGACACGTACAGCGTTGACCACACTTATGCAAATCATATCCAGAATCATACTAATTTGGATAAAGAATTAGAAAATAGCCTTAGATTATTACAATGTAAGGATGTGCAGGGATCTTAAACTTTTAAGGTCTCAAGGTGCTTCGAAATATCCATGTCTTCCTTAAAGTTTAAGGAAAAGTATATTTAAGGTGAGCTAAAGCCAGACGTTTAAGGACGCCTTAAGGCACGATATTTCGAAACACCTTACCTTAAACTTTTTCATCATTTAAGGTGACCTTACATGTCTGAATGTACCTCACCTTAAACGTCCTTTTCCTTAAACTTTAAGGAAGACCTAGATATTTCGAAACACCTTGTGACCTTAAAAGTTTAAGGTTGATGTTAAGGCCTCATGTTTTGAGTATATTACACCAATATGCCATTTCCTATCATAATTTACAGTAATTTAACCTTGGTGTACGTAAGAATATACATTATTCTCTTCAAAACAAAGAAAGAATTGTGAAAATCCATGAACAACTTGCTTAGCTATGTAAAACTTAACTTCGCCAATGTTGATGTCCATGACGACGTCATTGCTGTGATGACGTCACCATGACAACAACGTTCCCCAATCACTCATGTACACATCCGCAGACATATAGTTCCCTCTTTCTTCAGTGATTACATAAAGATTAATGTAAAATTCATTAAAGTGAATGTCCTTTTTACTGTATCTTACCAAGTAGATACAAAAATATAAAAGGATTAACCTAAATTCTAGAATTGAATTATGTCCTTAAATTTTAAGGTACCTCCTGACCTACCTTAAAGTTTTTTTAAGATAAGGTGTTTCAAAATACTTGAGACCTACAATATTTAGGCAAATTAAAGGTCAGGCCTTTAAACTCTCTAGCGACCACTTTAAATCTGTCAAATGTTTAAGGTTTAGGTGTTTCGAAATAAATCAGTAAGAAGTTTAAGGTAAGGAGTTTTGAAATATCGGGCCTTAAAAACTGTAACAAAGTCAAAATAACATATGTAGAAAATATATGTTGATTCACAAATACAAGGGGATAGAAATTCCATTATTTCACCCCAGATACATAGTCTCCTATCTTTTAACACTGAGGAACACCTGCGAGCCGGCCCGGGAAATACAGGGTCTGTATCGCCCTTGTGTGACATCATGCCAGGGCGATCCAGGTCGCCGCAGGGCAAGGTGAACAAAAAGTAAACAACTACGCATGAAATTCGCACAATAAATGCATTATCATTGTCCAAAATGCATTATTAGTAAACAAATATGTAAGAGGAGATGAAATACGAACAGATTGATAAATATTTTTACTTATTTTCAGCCATCACAACACATGTGTGCGTGGGCATAAACTCTCTGCCCTTGCTAGGGGGCGCCTTGCCAACCTGTGTCACCTAGCAACCATGACGTCACAAACAAACCCCCCAGCGGACCCAGTGCCGCGATCAGCTGATCTGCTGCCTTTGAACCCGTTAGACCCTTTGTTGATTTCCCCTAAACCTTTGAACCAAAATCAAGCACCTTTGGGTGTGATTACTTCAGCGTCACTTAAAGATCTGGAATACAGGATTGATGAATGCATGTCACGTTTGGAAACAGTGGTTTGATCTACCCTGTCAATGATTAATACTCAGGTACCCACTCCACCAGGTAATCAGCAGGAATCATCTGCTCCTGCCCCAAGGCCCAATTCACCAGCACACTCATCGCTCATCTAGATTGTCTTCTTCATCAGATTCAAGTTCTTCATGCTCGAGGGAACGTCATCATTGCAGCAAGCGGAGCACCAGCGATGTGCTCATTAATACGACAACTCAGTTAAGCTCATGGCTAAGGAGAAGGGCACTAAGGCCTTTAGTAAAGTTGACCCAGCAAACATTGTCAAGCACTTGTTTTTCGACGGGACCCAGATTGCTGCTTCTTCCAAGCACTCAGCCGGGGGAAAACGTTACACGAAGACAAGTTCTGGATCCGGAGCTTGCATCAAGTTTAACTTCGGAGGCTGCCGCAAACAGAATTGCGAATATCGCCATATTTGTCCAGCCTGTCATGCTTGTGTATACACAAACGGAGACTGCCCAAATGTGAAGAAGCAGACCCATGGGTCGCAAAAATGAAGCCAAATTTGTGACGATTCAGATCTGGGTCGTGCGAGTTTACCGGTTGCCATGGACGCAATGCACTTTCTAACCTTTGACCCTGATTCAGAGTATGTCACAAATTCGTCGAGTTGTGAAGTCGCGCCAATGGCCCACTTTCCCTCGAGTTGCCATGGTGTGGGTAACCAAGCTACAGAACCGGATGCTTTTGACTTTACTCCTCGTACTCCAGTTTATGATGTTGACTTCTCCACAAGTTTTCTGCCGGAGGATGTCCTTAGTGCACCAGTTTGTCGTGGGGTTGACCCTGCGCCTGTGTTTATTACGCCTGTGGTTGATGGTATTTCACCTATTCCTATCCAGACTGTATTGCTGGCTCGTGTCACTGTGCTCACCTGGTCGGCAACCTTCCTGTTCAATTGAAACCCTGCCAGGCTGCTCAATTTCTATTTAGCCATAACTGCCTCCATAATTTGGATGACACTGACATTAACTTTTTGTGGAAGGGTTTTAATTTAGGTTTCGCTATCATTGACGATGACTGTGACCCCTCCTACTCATGTGAGAATTATGACTCGATCCTATCTAGCGATGCCTACGCAGAGATGTCCCAGATTCTCCGGGAGGAAGTTGCGGACCACAAAGTTTCTCCATCCGAATCCCAGCCCTCTTTCATTCATTCATTAGGTGCTGTGAGGAAATCTAACGGCTCTTTGAGACCTATAACGGATTGTTCTCGTCCAGTTGGTGTGTCTATCAATAACTTTATGACCTCGACTTTCAGGTCTTTCTCCTACCATTCTGCTCAGGATGCCGTTGATATTCTTCTGCCAGGCGACCACATGGCGGTCGTTGACATTTCCTCAGCTTATAGATCAGTGAATGTCAGAGCGGACCATGTTACTTATCAAGTGCTCTCTTGGGACTTCAGTTCAGGCCCAGAGTTTTTCACGGACTGCCACTTGTGCTTCGGCCTCAGGTGCGCACCTAACATTTTTGACAGTATCTCTAACTTTGTGGTCCTTATTGCCAATGCCTGTGGAGCTTCTATAGGTTCGTGAACTACCTGGATGACTTTCTGATAATTGCTTATGACGCTCACTCATGCTTGGAGTCAAGGAATGTTGTCACATCCATCCTCCAGCTCCTGGGATTAAAGATTTCCTGGAAGAAAGTAACTGAGCCTTCTACAGCCACGGTGTTTCTAGGAACCCTTATTGACAGTGTTGCCATGGAATTACAACTTGGTCTTGTCAGTATTGGACAGAGGTTCGACCACCAAGAAGGAGCTGGAATGTGTCGGTGGCCTTACGTCTTATTGCTCTTGATATGTGGTTCATGGTGGCCGCACCTTTAGCCGTAGATTGTTGGGAGGCGGGCCTTAGGCCGCCGACCTTCTCGACACTCTTTTTTGACCAGGTTGACTCAATGCATTTCAATGTGGGTCAGAAAAGTTGTTACAATTTTGTGACCTATTTTTCGTTCCACTTTTCTCAGTAATGCCAGCATTATAATCTTCAAACTATATGTATTTCTGTAGTTCTGTTTCTAGTATATGGTGGTTTGGTTCCAAAATTCCAAAATATTTGGTTGTTTTGTTGTAATTTTGGAGAGAATCCATAAGTTTTTTGTCACAAAATTGAAATAGGAATTTCCTATAGTAAAGGAAGTAGATCATCACTCTCCACGCACAGCAAATCTTTTTCCCATAGAGATGCATGGAGATTGACAAAGAAGGTTTCAGTGTCAAATTCCTCACACTAGGAGGTGCTCTCCAGGCACATGTTTAGTACTAAAATGGTAACTAGTTATAATGATTGCGCAATCATTGAAATTTCCTGTCACCGCCCGCCTCCTTTGGTACGGCAGTACCCGAAAATCTGGTTCAACTTGGCTGCCTCATACACCTGTCGTACCAAGTCCATCCCGCTGAACAATGCCATAAAAGAAGACCTCTGATGGTGGTTGTCTTTCTGTGAGGAGTTCCATGGAAAAGCTTGCATCATTCGGGACTCCTGCCATCCTCCTATGAACTCAGACTCATAATCATGGGCTTTGGAGCCTGGCTTGGCTATGACTGGTTTCTGGTTCTTATCAAATCCCCATAAAGTGGTCCTCAATGCGTCACCAGAATCTGACCTGTGCCCGGTGCGCTGGCTTTCTAGGCTCGCCCGTGCTCACAATCCATTGGAATCAGACTTTGTATTTCGTGTACCTTGCCCCTTCGGCTTAAGGGTTATGGACTACCCTTGGTTCAACTCTTGCATGAAGGACCTAGCCGCTAGTATTGGGCTTGACCCCGCCGTGGTCAGTTCCCATTCTCTCCGTCATGGGGGAGCCTCTCTCATGTCGGTCCTGGGCTGTGACATGTTGGACATCTGGGCTCGTGGATCATGGGCCTCGTCAGCTGTTTACAGATATCTACACCACTCTGTTGATACACTTCGTGCCAAAGACACTGTTATTGCTAATTCTATTTAATTATACTTCGTATGTGGTAGTTTGGCCTCGTTTATTTGGGGTCTAGTTTCCGCCAACCACTTGTTACTCAGTACTTCACTTATCATAGTTACTACTTAGCTTAGAATATCCGTCTTAAGCCCTTTGGGCGGTAGGTATTATTTTAAAGTACGCTAGATGGCGCAGTAAGTACGCCGAGGTGCGCAGTAAGTACGGTAGGTGGCAACACAATTTTGTTTGAAATTTGCTCAGAATTTGCTTGAAATTCGCAGTATAAAAGCACAATAACAAGTTAATGTCTGAAGGGGGTGAAATAAATACGACACTGCAATAAATACGACACTCTCGGGCCTGCAGCCCTCTAGCGGCCCCTCAGCGAAACCAGACCCCCACGTTTGAATCCAGCAGCGTGGACCACGCCCCAGTCAGTATCTCAGGGTGCCCACACAGGTCTTATAAGGTCTTAAAAGGTCTTATTTTGGTTTTGCCATTTATAAGGCTATTAGAAAGGTCTTATTTTGAGTCTGGAGGTCTTAGAAAGGTCTTATTTTTAGCTCAATCTGAAATGATTACAAGATGTTATTTTTCCTCCAGCCATTTCTATCTTCACCTATTTTTGGTAGTATATGTAAACGATTAAAAAGGTCCAGAAAATTCTTAAAAATGTCTTGAAAATGTCTTATTTTGAAGCCTGACAAGGTATTATAAAGGTCTTATTTTGGTCTTATTTTGATTTCTGAAAAAGCGTGGGCACCCTGGTATCTACTTAGTACAGACCTTGGATTGATATAAAAAAAGTTATTTCGCTGGTTTCACAAAGTAGAGGGCCGTACTTTGTGAAACAAGCGGAATAACTTTTTTGATATCGAACCTCGGTCACTACTATATATTTATTAATGTCCGGGTGCTACATATTACAAATACTTCTCCATAAACTCATTCTTGCCATGAGAATGGCAGTTGTTGATTTATGTAATGAGACGAGATAGGTGAAATTATATGTAAAAGTCTAATTATAGTTTTGGAATATTTACATCTAAATGGACAAACCATAGTTATTTGGCACACAATATTCCCGTCATTTAATATGTATTATTGTATGGATTTACAATACCGTTTCTCATTTTTAAATCTTAATCTGTTGCACAAAGGTAGAGATTAATTCATTTACTTTGTGCATGATGATTGAAATAGTGTAAAGGTCACCAGTTGAACACAAGGGGATACTAAGAACTCTTCCAAATCACTTTACTCATTGTTTATATAAAATGGCTGGATGTGGACAGCTCCCCAGTGTCGGCAGGCAGTCCAACTTGAAATTGCCTTATCTCAAAAGATACATTTAAATGGATGATTCTATCTTCTTGTGCACTGATAACTTTACATAATTAACGTATTATGAGGCTTAAAACTGCCTCTTCGCGTGACCTTTAAAGTATACCTACCACTTGGTTTATTAATTCTAAAGTTTAATCTAGGATCTTTAAGTTCTTATGATTTTGACTGAAACTACAGTTTTTTCTTTGCAATGTATTAAGTTTGATCAATGGTATAAAGTTTGATTGGCGAAGTATTGGATGGCTGTTTCTTTAAACAAGTGAAAGAGCCAGTTCACCCTATTATCACACATTTAATCCCCTAGTTCCTGTCCTATGCTTGGAGAGTAGATGCATGGGTTTTCTTGTGAGTGGAGATTTTAATTACATTTAGTTACTGGTAGATGTGTTCAATGGCCTTTGACATTTCTTATATAGGAATTGATTATGTGTAGTTATAATTCTTAAAAGAAATGCCTTTAAGGTATTTTACATAATTTCATCATAGGTTTATATGTTTTTTGCTTGTATTCATATTATTTGGATAAAATTTACAAGTTTCAGGATAGTTAAAACAATAATAAACAACTTTGAGTTTTGTGCAATTCTAGTGGGAGAGTGGAACCAAGTTGCAGGACAATTGCCTGGCATGTCATTAGGTTGGCGACCAAGTGGAACAGAGGTCAAATCCCCTACCTTGTATTGTTATGGTGTGCCAAATGAGAAAAAACAAGTTCACTATTTCAAATTTGTATGACATTTGTTCTCAATTCCAACATTAACACAATGTTATCAGATGTGTTTGTCAGCACGGCGGCTATGTTTTTATGATGTGCTAAGTGTCCAAAAATGACTTCAAATTTTTTATTTTTTTAGGAATTTCCTTTTACTTGCAACTTTTAGACAAGGTCATCTCACATATTTATCAGTATGGTTGCCATGTTTTTATGATGTGCCAAGTGTCAAAAAAACAACTTCAACACTTTAAATATTTGGTAAATTTCTTTTAACTTCTAGGTTTAATATAACATCATCAAGCATGTTTGTCAGCATGGCAGCCATGATTTTATGATATGCCAAGTATCCAAAAGCGATTTAGAATTGTCAATTTTCAAGAAATTTCGTTTCACTTCCAAGTTTTAGACTAACTCATCAGACATATTTATCAGCATGGCGGCCATGTTTTTATGATGTGCTAAGTGTCCAAAAATGACTTCAAATTTTTTATTTTTTTTAGGAATTTCCTTTTACTTGCAACTTTTAGACAAGGTCATCTCACATATTTATCAGTATGGTTGCCATGTTTTTATGATGTGCCAAGTGTCAAAAAAACAACTTCAACACTTTAAATATTTGGTAAATTTCTTTTAACTTCTAGGTTTAATATAACATCATCAAGCATGTTTGTCAGCATGGCAGCCATGATTTTATGATATGCCAAGTATCCAAAAGCGATTTAGAATTGTCAATTTTCAAGAAATTTCGTTTCACTTCCAAGTTTTAGACTAACTCATCAGACATATTTATCAGCATGGCGGCCATGTTTTTATGATATGCCAAGTGTCCAAAAATGACTTCAAATTTTTAATTTTTTAAGGAATTTCCTTTTACTTGCAACTTTTAGACAAGGTCATCTGACATATTTATCAGTATGCTTGCCATGTTTTTATGACATGCCAAGTGTCAAAAATCAACTTCAACATTTTTAATTTTTGGTAAATCTTTTAACTTCTAAGTTTAAGATTACATCATCCGACATGTTTGTCAGCATGGTGGCTATGTTTTTGTGACATGCCAAGTATCCATAAAAGACTTTTTAGTCTTCAAGTAATTTCTTTTCACCTAAGAGTTTTAGACAGGTTCATCAGACATATTTATCAGTATGGTAGTCATGTTTTTATGATACACCAAGTGTCCAAAAACAACTTCAACATTTTTTCTCTTCATCTCTTCAGGAAATTTCTTTTCATTTTCAATTTTTACACAAGGTCATCAGACATGTTTGTCAGCATATCAGCATGATTTTATGATACACCAAGTTTCCTAAAACAACTTCAAATTTTTTAATTCATAGGAAATTTGTTTTCACTTCTTAGTTTTAGTCAAGGTCATCAGACATAGTTATCAGCATGTAAGACATGTTCTTATGATGTGCCAAGTGTCCAGGAAAACAACTTCAAAAGCTTTTGTTGTCAGGATTTTTTTTTCACTTTCAAGTTTCACATATTATTATCAGACATGTTATCAATATGGCAGCCATACTTTTATGATGCACCAAAAGTCAGAAAACAAGTTAAAAGTTTCAATTTGTTTTTCTTTTTTTTAATTCCAAGCTTTAGACAAGGACATCGAATCTGTTTGTCAGCATTGCAGTTATGTTTTCATGATATGTACCAATTTTCCGAAAATGGCTTCAATATTTTTAATTTTAAGAAATTTATTTCGCTTCCAAGTTTTAGACAAACTCATCAGAAATGTTTGTCAGCATGATGGTCATGTCTTTTAGTATGGTAACCACACTTTCATGATATGTCAAGTGTCCAAAAACTACTTCAAAACTTTTAAATTCTAAAAAATTTACTTTCACTCCCAAGTTTTCGACAAGGTCATCAGGCACATTTGTTATCATGGCAGCCCTGTTTTTATGATTTGCCAAATGTCCAAAAACGGCTTTAGAATCTTTAGGAAATTTCCTTTTCCTTCCAAGTTTTAGACAAGGTCAAAAGACATGTTATTCAGCATGGTGACTATGTTTTTATGATGTGGCAAGTATACTAGAACAAATTCAAATCTTCGAAATCCTGAGAAATTTGTTATTACTTTTATACAGTATCTACATAGGATATCCTTTTTGCTTTGGGGGCGTCATCTAGTGATTATTGGTAAAGTCCGCCCCCAAAGCCTTACTGTCGGAGGTTTTTCTATTGTGTAAAACCAACAGGCGTAAAATTGGTACTAATTGGACCCCCCCACCCTCCCCCCCCCTTCCCCCTTGGGTACCAGGCAGGGAGTGGAGGGGTGGTGATCTCATTGGTTCCCCTGGCCTGTCAATCACCCCCGTAGCCACAGCCCCGGCACGGACAGTCCACTGGTTCGTACTAAAGTGGCCCAGTCTGTTCCATACCTCACACACCCATCACGGTCTAGTGGAAGTCGGACAAACAAGCCCATGTGGTGAAGAGAGTGTCACACATGATTGGTTGGGGCTGGGGTCGGTGGCGGATAGGCCTAAGTGAGGGGGGGGGGGGGGTCCTTGTTATTCTTTAAGGGAATAATCTTTTCCTGATTTCCTTGTGAAACTTCTTGTATATTGGAAAACAGCCTTAGAATCTAATATTAAATAGATCCCAACAAAAGGTGGGGAGGAAACTCGAGTGTGTGTGTGGGGGGGGGGGGGGGGGAAGAGTGTTTGCCGATTGGAAGTAGCTCCAGCCGGCCACCAGAATGGCCCCTATGTGCTCACAAGTGGTGGAACCCTGTTAGTGTTTATTGTGTCAATTACATGTCCAAGCTGTGGTCACTGGTGATACGCCTGAATGCACAGATCAAAGACGCCAGTCTACCTGTATCCACCTGGCTGGGACTGGCCAGGAGGTTGGGGGGCGGAGGGGTGGAGCAGACTAGTCTATCCTGACCCCATCCACCATAGTTTCATAGATAATTATTTTTCGCCGCCAAAGCAAGGTTTTCAGTCCAGAGGACTGAAAAATATATTTTCTCTTGTTTCCTCATGAGTTTCCCTTTGCCAATAACAACCTCTTCTTTATACAAATATATGATTAACTTACAATTATCTAATTCAAACTTTAGTAGTTTCTTCTTCATTAACAGGCGAAGAATCTCGTTATTTTAATAACGATTTCAGTTTAAACGAGATTATACAGTTGCACTTGTCTTTAATTACTCATTGCCATGATTAATGACGAAAGCAAACAATATACCAACAAATCTGGCAAAAAATACCCTTCAGATGACATATAATATGTTATCACACCTCACATAGTTCATGAGAAATTAAGTAATAGCATGTTTTTCAATTTTTGCTAATTTAGCACAAAGTGCATAATTAGACAGTGTTCGCATACCTAAATTCTTAGGAACTGTCTTGATTCATGGTCCCTAGGATGCTACACGATGAAAAAATCCAGGGGGCTCACCATGTAGAGTAAACCTTCATTTGACTGAATTCAGGATGTCGCTCCTGGACGAACAGGCATGTTGTGATTTTAAGGGACCTTGCTCCGATCTAGCAGCATTGCCTTGGTTACAGGAGTTGATAAGAAAAAATGACAATTCCAAGGCTGGTTCAAGGCTGGTTAATGAAAGGATTTTTTTGTCTTATTTGTCCGGGAAAAATAAAATTCGTCAGGGAAAAGTCAGGAAATTTTGATATCTCTGGTCTATGACAACCCTGATGAGTTAAACATGACTTTGATTTGTGTCTAGATTACTAAACTTGCATTTAATTTGGTTATTTGGTCAATTCAATTCAGCCAAGGTCGTTAACTTTGCACTGCATAACATAGTGTTGTTCATCCTCTATCTCATGACGAATTTGACAAAGTCCATCTTTAACAGCTGTTTTGGGATTGGTGTACCTGCCTCTTTTAATTTGCAAATTGTGTTACCTCCAGCTCGTATCCTACCTAATACCACATCCTCACCCAGTTTTCCTATATTCCTGCATTGTGTGATGAAAAACTGGGTGCCAGAAGTAACTCTGTTTAGCACTTGCACCTATGGGGAATTTCCCCAAATGTGGAAAAACTGGACCTATAAGGAAAATTCGAAGCTTTTTCTGTGAAAGAGCCTTTCTCAGCATTGCGTACATGTTTGGGATGATTAACTCCATGATGGTTCCCTGTAGATCCCAGTATTCTTTGGCCTGATCGGATCACAATCTTATTACAGTACCCAAGGCATAGTGGGAGCTTTATTCATTGTATTTGTGCATATTGTTTTGTCAGAAAGGTGCATATGCTGAGCGGCTGTTGACTTCAACGTGCAGCATGGAGTGGTCGAGCGGTGGGGACCTGACTGACAGAGACAAGGAAGTCTTGGCACTGCTAATTACAAAGGTAAACGATTCTGTGAAATAGTTGAGATGTAATTGTAACATGACCAATACGAGTAAAACTTTTAGATTTTATATTTAGATTTGGGACACGTTCGATCCATTTATTACTTTTATATGATCTAAAATCGGACTTATCACTGCCACAGTGTAGCTTTAAAATACAACTGGTCAATATCAACCAGAGAATTTACCCGCATATCTACAGGGTACAAAAAGTGATATAGTATGCACTTATCAAGTATGATAATGCGATCCTGATGAAGTCTGTCAAAAGTCGAAACAAATAACCATTCCTTTATATAGATATTTGCCTCTTAGTTTATCCTCGTCAGCAAGAGCATTTGTGATTTGTTCTTTCTAACCATTTGAAAAAATAATTTGAAGACTATTTAGAATTACATGGAAGAATAGCTAAAAGAATGAAAAAGAAGTTATTTTCAGCAATTTTCTACGGAGGTTTCAAAAGTTTCAAATTCTTAACAAAAAATTGTCATAAAATAAAAAACATTCTTAATCCGAGGCTGGCCTAACACCAATGTCATTCAAATCGTCCAAATAGTGGTACAGTTTAAATTTGCCAATGTTATTGCTGGGCACATATAGGAACGCATCCACTTTTTGCTGGTGAAAGCATGTTGCGGCCACAGGTCGTTGCAGTAAGGTGAACGTCGAGTACAAGATTTACTTCTGTATCTGCTACCTTTCTGAGAACAAAAAAAATATTGCATTCTGGGTGACTCTATGCATGCTGTGTGTTCAGGTGTCACTCTACCTTTTCATTTTCATTTGGGTTGAAGGGGGTAAGGCGGCTCTGGGGTAAGGTGGCTCTAGGGTGGTTCTGGGGTAGTTCTAGTGTGACTCTGGCAATGTCATTGCAAAATCATGGCATCATGACTTATGACATTGACGATTGTTATTCATCACTAGCCAGGTGTATACAGAAACAATTTCCAAATTTTGATTTTTCCAGAAGTTTGTATACTCTTTAAGTTACTCTACTGAAGATTGAAATTTGTTTGAAAGTTTCTATACACCATCAGGACCCAGCCAACAACAGGGATATCAAAGGTCCCTAGAGGACCACCGGCTGTTGTGTGTTTGGCCCTGTGTATGGGACCATGCACATTAAAGAACACTTGCCTCGGTAAATGTGTAGGGGCATGGTCTCTATCTTCTCATAGATTTGTTCATTCCATAGATTAGATCATCAAATGACAGAATTGTAAAAACCTTGTTCTCGCTGTGATATGACCTTCCATGTTGCTACGGCATTAAACCCCAATAACCAACCAACCAACCATCAGGACCCATGCTTTAATTATCATAATATTTAACCCAATAGATTTTAGCATGATTATATTTATAGCCCTTTTTAACTTGTATGAGCTGTGTCCTTTGACCCGGGTAGGCGGACGAGCTACTCACGACCTTTGACCTTCTGCCCGCTGACCTTCAGATGGATGGCCTTGACATCCTCCAGGGGATCGTGACAAAAACCGTCAGGAAGATTACACAAGGGAAGTGAGTGGTCTCACATTGGCGTCTCAAATTATTGATACATTTGTGTGGTAGCACTCAGCTTAGATCTGCCTCAGCTTTCCTGAACTTCTGAATGTTAGAAAGTTCCCAGTGTAGTATAACTACAGAGGCCAACAGTGGCACTCAAAGGCTGTATTCCATTATGTGTCATTACACTTGCTTTATTGACGTGAACGCAAGTGAAACACAAGGGAACGCAAGCAATTTCAAGAACGCATAGTCGTATATAGAGTTTGCATTTTCTATGTTATTTTCCATGGAGTTTGCTTGCGTTTTCAATGTTATTTTCCATGGAATGCTGGCGTTCATGTTGGTATCTGCAACGCAAGCAACTTGCGTTTCCTACCTGTAATAAATGCAAATTTATACTGTGCAACACATAGTGAAATATAGCCTTTACTCTTTAGTAAAAATTGTCAGTATCTGTCTCCTGATTTGTATTAATGGAAAAAGCCAAGGGAGTAATTTCATAAATGTTTCTTTTCTCTCTAGAGTTTCAAGTGTCAAGTTTATTCCAGTTCAAGAAAACAAGAAAACACCAACACCTCCACCTCCACCTCCACCTACGGCATGTCAAGAGAATGTTGTCTCAAACTCAGGTAATTTGACTTGTATTTAGCATTTCATGTCTTAAAACATCTGACTAGTATATTATTCTGGGCCCTGAGTGGCTATGATGATGAATTTAGTAAATGTTACGCATAAGACCACATAGAAAATGGGTTTGGATTTGCTGGTCTGGGATATGGTGAGGAGTGTGGCGATATTGGATTTTACTGAATCAAGGAAGTTTTGTCTGTTAATACGAGGAATGGAGAAAAAGTGTGGTTTTTGAAAGAAATGTCGATATACACATTAAGTACAGTTTATTGACATTTTCAACATTATGAATGCCTCAATGCATGCTGGGTGTTCGGGTCTCACTCAACCCTTTTATTTGGACAAGGGGGTGAAGGGGGTAACGGCCATGGTGACCGCCATGGTGACTGCCATGGTGACCGCCGTGGTGACTGCTGTGGTGGCCGCCGTGATGACCGCCGTGGTGACCACCGTGGTAAACATGGTCAGAAAAAGATAATAAGTGATCAATTAATAATCAAAAGAACACTGACACAATTGATGATTAATGAATAAATATAATTAACAATAAATAAGTAACAATTAATAAATAAAAGATGGATGAGTCCAAAGGTCTTACAAAAGTCTATTTTTGGTCAATCTGTAATTTTTTTCTCCTGTCATTTGTATGTTTACTTCTTTCTGTTAGGATGTATGTATATCTTTAAAAAGGTCCAAAAAAATTTCGAATTGTCTTGAAAAGGTCATATTTAGGTCTTATTTCTATATCTGAAAAAGCGTGGGAACCCTGTCATGGCAATGTAACTTCATATTGTTATTCATAATTACGGAGACGTACAGATATTAGTTCAACATCCTTAAATTTAAATTTTCCTAAAGCCTTTACTCACAAACTTTTTATTCTCATTTATGGTTAGGTAGGTGTCCAGAAATTAGTTTCGAATTTCAAATTTTTAAACTTTGCAGAAATTTGTATTCATTTCTAGTAACTCAGCTGAAAACTAAAATTTCTTTTAAATTTTCTATACTTCATCAGGGCCCAGGCTTTAATTATGATAATAATTAACCTATATACTAAGTTTGCTTATATAGCCTTTTGTAACTTGTTTGATTCTAATAGTAAATCCTACTATGATACAGATGCCTCATCGGTAATGGTATCAGACCTTATTTTGGTACCAACTTGATAAGCATGGCACCTGTTATATCAAAACAAAAGCAGTGTCCCATATTAGTTTGTATCCTTGACTATAGCTGTGCTCCCTGCAGACCTCAAACAGGAGCGGGTGTCTGAGGGGGACAGCCCGTGTGATGGGGAGGAGAGGGGGGACCACTTGCCGGCCGACCCCGACCCCATGATTAAGGACAGCCCAGCCCGGAATTCACCCTCGGAGGGCGACCTGTCCCCGCCCGACGCGCCTACCCTACAGCCGCACCTGGACGACGGCGTCAACACAGAGGCAGGTAAGGACGGAGGGCATTGGAAATAAGACACAGCTAAGAAGTAATGTCTGGTACCAATCGTTTAAGTTCCTATAACAAAATTATGAACCTTTGAAAATAGCGCCTATAAGCATTATAGGAGTATAACTAAGGACGCGAGTGTACCCTGGCAACGCTCCATGGTAACGCGTTACATCATGACGTCACGGCGTATGATTCAAACACTCCACCGCCGCCTCAACAAGGAGAAACGTCACGACTTGAATTTTGTCTTAGTTTTCCGTGGTTTTTCGGTGGATTAACATGTCGAGATGTCTAATAAGAAGTCTGAAAAGAAGTGAAAGGCATGCGGGGAGTCCCACAAGGCTCCCTGGGATGATCAATGCATGAACTGCGCGATTCCCGACGATGAGGAAGTGAAGTCGGAGACGAATGTGCAGGCGGCGCAGCTGGCGATGCCAGCCCAGCAGCGGTCAAAGCGTTGGAACATCGCCTGAGGTTGATTGAGGAGTCTGTCAGGGGCGGTAAAGGGCACAGGGTTAAATCCAAGAAGCCAAAGGCCCGCCCTAGTTCGTCGTCATCGAGCTCCCTGTTGTCTAGGGATTCCAGATACCTATCGGAGGGCGAAAGATCGTCGTCATCGGATTCCCCTTCGGACGCCATTCACCACAGGCGTCGCCAGGGGCGACGTAGGAACCACCATCATAGTTCAAAGGAGTCTAGGAGGCGTCACAAGTATGGCCAGAGGCATTACCTCAAGAAATGTGAGGAAATTAAAACTTTTGAGAGGTTAATGGTCATGTCACTGTGTAATGTCCAAGACCTCCACTGCCATCGGAGAAACATCCCTGTTGGTACTCGCCGAGAAGTCGGAGACCCGGTTCTACTGTACCGAGTCTATCATCAGCTACGACCAGGCCGTCAGGGAATCGGCCTCCTTGGAAGGGCTCCACATGTTTGGGGAGATTGATTCTACCTTAGTGTTGAAGCACTTAAGCTTTGACGCGAGCAAAGTGGCCAAGTCAAGTCAACCCTTGTCAGGCCAGGCTGGTAAACAGTCAAAAAACAAGGACAAAAAGCGTCCCGGGAAGGTCTGTTATGCTTACAACAGCCCAGGCAGCTGCGTTGACCCCGGTTGTACGTACCGGCAGTGTGCCTGAATTGTGGTGAGACCCATGGCGCAATACACTGCATGAACCCCAAGTCGTCAAGCAAGGACTCAAAATGAGGGGCTGATAATTTTGCTTCCAACCCTGACTTTGTTTATGAGGTTAAATCCCCTGTGTACCCTGGTACTTTGGTGTCCGGGAATGTATTTGGTTATGAGGGCGTAAAAACCCTTATACAGGGGGGTAGAGGTTAGGGAAAGTTACCTGCATGGGGCGGTTGAACTTTGTAATATTGCCAAGCCTACTGATGGGGTTCTGTTTGGTGATGTTGATGTTGAGGTTCAGAACGTAGTATTTGTACCGCCTCCAAGCAAGGATGGCAAAATTATCAATTTTTTTTAGAGCTGTGTGGCCGGCAACTGTATTGTGAGCATAGAATTTCAGGTATCCCAGCTAAGTTGAAAACCTGTAGGGTGGGGTCCTTCTTATTCTCCGGCAAGTGCACTTTGCCTGAGTCGGATGTTAGTACAATTTGGGATGGCCTGTGCAATGGTTTTCGTATTGTAGACGATTGTTGCGATTCAAGTTATTTGTGTGAAAATTATTCATTAATTGCGGAAAGCAGGTTTACTGATGAGATGAGCGATCTGTTGAACTCTGAGATCAGGGAGGGCAAAGTATCTATTGTCCCTAACCCAACACATTGTGCACATGCTCTGGGCGCAGTGGAAAAAAGTAATGGTAAACTGAGGCCTATAACTGACTGCAGTAGACCTGTGGGCCTATGTATTAACGATCACATGAAATCTGTCTACAAAACTTTTGAGTATAATACCATGTCTCACTTAGCTCAGTTGGTGGAGGAAGCAGAATTTGTTTCTGTGACTGACATTTCTAGTGCCTACCGTTCAGTTAGTGTCCATCCTGACCACTCAGAGTTTCAGGGTATATCGTGGGTCTTCTGGGAGAAGAGGGTTTGGTTGAAAGACAATAGGTTGTGCTTTGGCCTGCGTTGCACCCCATATATTTTTTACTTACTTTCAAGGCTAGTGGTGGACTTCTCAAAGTCTTTGGGGGTTAGTAGAATAGTGAATTATTAAAATGACTTCACAGTAGTGGGTTCCACGATCAGGGAGTGCACTTCTCATCAGAGTATTTTGATTAACATCTTAAGACGGATGGGTTTCGCAGTTTCACAGCTCCCTCTACAAAATCAGAGTTTCTCGGAATTTATATCGATACAGTAAGAATGGCTTTGTCGGTGCCCACATCAAAAATTGATAAACTGATGAGTGCCTTAGACGTGATTGAAGGAAAGGGCTACGCAACGAGATAGCAATTGGAGAGGGTGGGGGGTTACATGTCCCACATTTCTACGGTGGTTAGGGGTGGACGTACCTTTAGTCATAGGATTTTTGACTTGTGCTCGAACTCTTCCCAACAGGGGGGAATCTGCCTTTCTTTGGAGATCTTGGCTGACTTCGCCTGGTGGAGAAACTTTTGTAGGATATTTAACGGTTCAGCCAAGATAATCCCCCGAAAGAAATCCACTTCCATGGTTTCAGACTCGTCTTCGGTTTTGGAGCCTGGTGTGGCGATGACTGGGTCGTGGGATGTTGGGAAACAACAGTACCTGAAACTTGGGATGTCGATCATCACTTAGAGTTTCCCCCTAGATCTGAGGTGTTTTCGCCTAACATTATCATCTATGAGTTGTGGCCTGTGCTACTGAGTGTGAAGAGGTGGGCTCCACAGTTCAGAGACTCAACTATTGAGGTGGTGACAGACAATAGCCAAGTTATGTATATGATCAACACGGGACGTAGCTCAAGTCCGCAATGCATGGAATGGCTCCGCGAAATTTTCTGATGTTGTTTTATATTTAATGTAGACCTGTATGCCACATATGTACGTTCTGGAAATAATCTGCTAGCTGATTTGTCTAGGGTGTGGGACCCAAATAAGTCACTCGAGGCATTTCAGATTGTTAGCAGTAATAAAACGTGCTGTTTCTCTGATCTTGTTTTCAGATGGGAAGATAGGCGCTCTGGAAAGACACGCAGAGGAGCTGGGGAGAGAAAGTCAGTCAGTTGCTACCAAAAAGACCAGGCAGATTCAGGAGAAGTGCTACCAAATCATTGAAGAGCATGAATTACGACCCCTACCTTGTGGCATGGAGCAAGTCGTCTTGTATGTGGCCTTGCCATCGCTTACCATGGTGTATAACTCGATTGTCAATTATTTGTCCGGCCTGAACAATTTTTTGAAGGGTCTGGGTGAGCGTGGGATTGATTATTCAGATTTTAAACTAAAATGTGTTCTTAAGAGTTGTAGGAGGGCTCTCCCTCTTGGCCCTGGCCCGGCACCCCCTTTGGGGCCTAAAGAATTGTTGTCAATTTATTACACTCTTAACTTGTTAGGTGATGTGGTGTTTTGGGGGGCTGTTACCTTAGCTTTTCGCTCCCTACTCAGGAGTGCTCATTATTGTAAATCTGCTCATACCATTAGAGCCCATGATGTAGAGTTTCATGATGGTTATATGTTACTGTTTGTTCGCTCTTCTAAAACTAATCAATTTAATTCTAGGTGTGAAAAATTGTTATTGTTGAGGATGCTGATTCTGTGTTATGTCCTGTGTACTGGGTCAAAGAGATCTTCAGACTGACTCGCCCTGCTGGTAATGACTTTGTCTTCCGCTTGCCATCATTGAGTGGTGAGCTGGAACAGCTGACTAGTAAAGTCTTCAATGCCCGCCTCCGCTCATCATGCGTTAAGGCCAAGCTGGAGGAGACATTCACTTCACACAGCCTACGTTGAGGTGGCGCGAGCTTTATGGCGGGCTTGGGATATGACCTGGAGTCAATCAAAACACGAGGGGACTGGAGATCTAGATGTGTCAGCAAGTATATCTAACTGTTGGAGGTTGACGCCGTTAGATTTGATAGTCTGTTCTCACGTTGGCTTCATTGATTATTCTGTTTGGGCTGTTTGGAGTTATACTACACGTCTTGTTAAGCCCAAACAGCCTTGTGTCTCTCTTCCTCCCGACGTGAGTGCCTTATAGCGCCTATAAGCATTATAGGAGTATAAGTAAGGAGGGGAGTGTACCCTGGCAATGCTCCATGGTAACGCGTAACTTCACGGCGTATGATTCGACCACTCCACTGCCGCCACAACAAGGAGAGACGTCACGGCTTGAATTTTGTCTTTAATTGTGATACACAGTTGTGTAACTGTATTTTGTAACTGTTTATGGAGTTATAATACATGTCTTGTTAAGCCCAAACAGCCTTGTGTCTCTCTTCCTCCTGACGTGAGCGCCTTATAGACCTCTATAACAGGGGGCCTGTACTCAGCTCAACTAGATATTCACAGGTATTGAGGGCGCCGGCACCCCCAATGGTCTAGTCTCAACAAAGAAACACTGCCATGCTGTAACACTGCACAGCATTAAGGCTATATGGTACACATGCTAATTTACTATGATCCAGTCGTACATCTGGTTATTCCCAAGGAGCTTTCCACTGCTATCCCCATGGAAAATTATGTACAGGGCTTGACATCAAGCAATACCCGCCTGCCCGGGGCAGATAAAACTTTAGCTGGGGCAGGTAGATTTTGAAAGTCTTCTGCCCAAAGGGCAGGTAAAAATTCTGCCACTTAACAATGGTGAAGGGTATCAAGGCATGTGAATTCTAGGTCGGGCAAGTAAAACTTTAGCCCCACCTGCCCGATGGGCAGCAAGATGAAAACCTTAATGTTGAGCCCTGATGTAGGCCTAGGCAAGATCATTGGTTCTCAGAAGTTCAACATCTCAAGATCTATGACCCAACGATACCGTCTTAGAAAAAGCTATGACTAGAGTCGTAGCCTCTGACAACACTACAGAACTGAGCCCAACTCAACCCAACTCAACAGTCTTGCAGTGTGGCAGGGCCTTTAAGTAAGTCAGTCTTGAAAAAGACTATTGTAAGTTGCAAATTCAAAGATTTAGTTTTGTGCGTGCATACATATACACAAATACATGAGGATTTTCCGAGACTCATTACTACGTGCAATCTATGCTTTCTGTATGGAAGTGTGGAAAACCTGTGTTATTGTCATACCTAAGTTTAGGCATGGAATATCCTTCCTCTAATAATTACAAGTATTTACTAGATTTATTATATCAAATATATTAATATCATAACTTCCTAAATAATAATCAAAAGATATATGAAATGTATGTACATAATGTTCTACATTATAGAGTTTATGGTAATCAGTTAGCACTCCTCCTGCCCGTATTGGTCAGTTGTAATTAGGTCACTGACCAGAGGTCAGGTGGGAGGTGCAGGTAATATGTAAGGGCACTCTGGGTCCAGCCACAGAACAGACAACATGTAACCTCTAAGCAGCAATAGGTCTTTTGGCCACACTCCTGGTTCTGTATAGAATATATACCATCACAAGAACTCCTGCCTTCAAGTCTTCTCTTCATTTATACCACACAAAACCCCTAAGTTTCACATTATTATCTACCTGGTGTGTTTTATATTATTGAATTGGCTGAATGTTATGAAACGGATACATACAAAAGACATTCTGTTATCATATATACTCCCAAAATTCGTATGTTTCTTCTTGGTTTTGCATGGAACATTCAGAAAGGTAAATTTCTTTACATTAATTTTGAATAAAAGCGATGAGAATAAATTTATTGACCTTCTAGCGGGACCAGGAACACCCACTCACCGACAAGCACTAGGTTCTCCGCCATGGGAAGTGATCAGGCCAGTGTGGCTCTGTGCGTCCACATCTCACTTTACTGTGACGACCAGCGGTAAACACTATTGGATACGCGTGTTGTCCCAAAGGGTCGTTTGTTTAGAAATGTTGTGTTCTAAATAGCTCATTTCAATCATCTGCCCAGTTTTGTTTTGTTCTCTAAGTCTCTATTGTCTTTTCCGTTGGACTGAATACAATTATCATGTTTTGCAGAAAGCCCCCCACCTTTCAGTCTGGTGTTGTCTGAGACTGAAGGGATGGAGCAGGGCGGTGGGGGAGAGGGGTGTGCCCTGCCTGTGTTTGTGGGCTCAGGGCGCCGGGCGGCCCTGGTGGCAGCGGCCCGGCTGAAGGAAGACACGCTGTCGGAGGACGGCAGTCAGCCATCCCTGGGTGACACCAGTCAAGAGATGGTCTTCCCGAGTGGGGTAGAAACAGATGGAAGTAAGCACTTGAATGTTGAAAAAGAATCAATATGAAAAAACTTGCTAAATAATATGAGGTAGTGGCTCCGGTAGACCATAATTGTAGGCACCTATGTTTCATGAGGCCATGGCACAATTGTTTTACTTCCAGTAGATGGTACTATAAGTAGGTTATCGGTCCGCGATGGTTGAAATAATAATTTTATTTATATTCTATGAATCCAAAGTGGAGAGGTACCCAAACCCAAATTTAGCCTTTGTCATTAGTCTCTATTTCTATAATTGTTACTTGTAAGTTGAGACCAGTCTTAGAAAGAAATTTGTAGAAGATTCTTATCATTTCATTTGATTCCTCAACCTGTAAACTTCGTTCACATGGTACGGTAGTGTCAATTCACTCTGCATATTGCCTGTCTGCTTAGGAAAGACATAGGGCATGAATACGATATGTGAAGAAGTTCCAATAAATACATGTTTAGAAACAATGGTTTGTGGTGATGATGTATGATGGTTAGATAAATGTGTCCACTGGCCAGCTCATATATTCTCCTTTGTAGCGAGTGAGGCTGACCCCGAGGTCCTGGAAGAGAAGGGTGGGGAGTGGCACGATGGAGGGCGGGGGCTGCGGTGCCGGTACTGTGCCTACCACTGTGACACGGAGACCCAGCTCTCCTCCCATCACGCACTCGTCCACTCAGGCTCGCGCCTCTACGAGTGTGAGTACTGCAACAGCAAGTTCTCAGCCGTCTCCTCTCTGAAGAGGCACAAAGCCACACACTCTGGTAGGTATTGACTTCCAACGCTATTCTCTAAAACATTCTGTAATTCAAAGCTAAACATGAAAGCGTGAATTTGTAATGAATACAATTTACAGGAGACTAGTTGAACTTATTGGTTGTTGGTTATCAGATTCATGAATAATCAGTGTGGTTATAATCTATTCTCACAGTCTGCAATGGTAGATTCTACACGTTCGTTTCATTTTCGCCTCAAAGAGGCTTAAATATACTCTTTCCAAATGATATGATTTGAAAATGAAATATGTTTTTAAAATATTCAAACTTTGAAATGTTTCAGATATGATAAGTATCAGTGTAATTCAAAAGATTTCATCCTGAAGAAGTGTTTATTTTACCAGATTTCTTTGATTTGATTTCATTAGATTAAACATTGCCGGGGAAGCCAGCCTAAAATTACTGTCAAAATATCATTTCTTTTACTTGTAGCATACCCAAAACTATTTCCTATTGCACAGAAAGTCCAAATTCTGTCTAGACGAATAGAAATTGAAATTAATTTGTATCTAGGAAATAGTTTTGATTAGAAATATGATACAATAATTGAGGAAAATGCCTCAGACCGGAAGTAAAATGATGCTGCATGGACCAAGAGAATTTGAGGAAGAGCATATCGCCATCTTGTTTGTCAGATGAAAATGAAACTTGTCAATGAAAGGCCAGACAATTTTAAAAAGTCCTGTGATCAGCAACCTTAAAGTATTGCATGGACAGGGTGTTCTTACTAAGGAGTGCTCTTTGTGTAGGTGAGAAGCGCTTTGAGTGCCCCGTGTGTGGCAAGGCCTTCTACACGGCTGCACAGTGCCAGGTCCACAGTGTCGTCCACACAGGTCAGTGCTTTACACACAGTTTTATCATTGTCATCAGTTTTTGAATGTCACTTAGGTCAGGTGTAATTAAGTCAAACCATAGAACTAGAATAGAATAGAGACAAACTGATGGCATTACATTCAAACCCGTTGGTGCATTAGTATGTAACCTTTAGATCCAATTGAACTAAATCAGGTACTTAGCTTTTGTTCCTTCTGGGTGGGCATGTATGAAGTCAAGAATGTGGATCTCGACATCATCAAGCCCCTTGTAGTCCGGAAGGTTGAAGTGTCTACCAATTTCATTGTTACCCTTGTTATTGCTAATGTTGTAGAAATTGGCTTGAAATCTGTCCATCAAACGGTTCTTGGTTTGTCCTACATACTGTATCTCGCACTTTGTGCATGAGAGGCAGTAGATGAGGTTCGAGCTCTTACATGTGATGTTGTGTTTGGTAGCTCCTGTTTGAGTGCAGGTAATGCGGCCTGCTTTGTTGAGTTTTGGGCAGTACCTACACTTTTTGGTGGTGCACTGGTTGCTCGGGTGCCCATTCGGGGTGGGTTTCTTTTTCAGCAGCTTGGCTTGCACTAAGAAATCCTTCAGGTTTTTGGGTCTCTTATGGACTGTGAGAACCTTTTCCTGTGTAGGTTCCTGGTGGAGCAGGATCGGCCCAGTATGGCATAGTTCTTTTTGACCACCTTCTCTAACCCATTGAAGCCTGGGTTGAAGGTGGTGACCAGAATATATGTTCCTGGGGTCCCCCTTATCCTTTTGGTCCGCAGTGAAAAGCTTGGACTCATCGGTGTTCAAAGCCTTTAAAGGAAACCTTGCACATAACTGAAGGATGGTTATTTTTCAATGAATTCAATTTAGCATTTAATTCACAACTTGCACTATCAATATTATAAGCAAAATCGATTCAAATTCCTTATTTGCATACAATTATGGGACATGACAAAACTTTTTTTATATATCTTAGAAAAGGAAATCCCCTAATTAATGACGTAGCAAGGGGAGTTGTTGGGGAATCCCATTTGCCCTTAGAAGGGAATCCCCATCCCTGTAGAACTTGTAATAAGGGTTAAGCTCTTTAAGGTTAAATCAAATTATATATATTTGGCCCAATGCAACTCATAATAGGGGGAGCGCAGTGGCTGATGTCGTAAGGGCGTTGGCACTTCTTGTTGACATTAGGCCAGACCCGGTTCGAGTCCCGGTGATGGTGACCCAGTTCAGGTTTCAGTGACCCAATTCATAGTGTTCTTCGTTGAACCTAAAATTGTTCATTGTCAAGACCATGTTAAGGAGTTGACAAAGACTAGCATTGGTTGGTTCAGGGTTCTTTCCCATTTTTCTGTGTTTCACTAGGAAGCAAACAGTGCCTTGTAGGCCCTCTAAATTGGGGATGTTAGTGTAGACGCAGCTAAGTACACAGGATGGTATTTTACCCAAGTTTGGCTAGCTGTCCCAATCTATGTAAGAGATTGGTCATGTCCCTAAGATTTGAAGATGTCTCAGGGAGGTGCGGTCTCAGAAAATGGTTGACAAAAATTGAGATCTTCTCAGTGGGGCACCCATTAGCTAATACTATCAGGCATCCAGGTGGGGGTCGTGTCCCATTGTGTATCTCTGCGAGAAGGTTCAGCTCAGGGGTTTTTGCTTCCTTCGTTGTTAATTTTTTAGCCATGGAGGAAGAGTTTTCTCCTCTATTTTTTGACTGAGTCAATCAGAAAGTTAATTCTTTGATTGCTGGTGTCTGTGAAGTCTTTTTTTCTGTTTCCCATAAAAAGGAAGAGTCAGCAAGCTGTCTGTCTCCTCCTTTAATGTAATCAGAGCGGTTCATGAGGACCGAAGATCCTCCTTTATCCACTTGTTTTATCACTACGTCATGTTTTTGAGAGAGCCCAAAACCTTCTAACCCCCACTGTTGTCTGCACCTTCGTGGGTGTTTTCCTTGCAGGGCATGCGATAACCCCTTAGGGATCTCTTCTGGGGTGCCTTTTGGGGGGTGTATGTTTTGGTGTGGGGTCCATTGGTACGGGATTACCCTTTTATTTTGGACCCCTTCCCTAGTTAGCATTAGTTTCGGGTTCCCTGGGCGGGATCTTCTTCTGCTTGGGCCCCTGTCCCTTCCCTTTCTTAGGTTTAGGGTTAGTCTCGGGGGGAGGGGTTCCGTCAGAGGGGTTTTCAGTATCCCCCTCCTCTGTCTCACCTGGTGAGGTCAGATTTTCCTCGTCCTCCCCTTGGGGGGAGACAGGTTTGGTGGACATCAGTTCATTGTTACTGTGCCGTGCAAGTTTAAGAGCTTCAGTGCGCTTGTCAGTTGTTTAATAAAGAGATTCTTCTCCTTGCTCACATGCAATATGTATGCATAATACATCATAGAGCTTATGGTAAAACCTTTGTTAGCACCCCCCCCTCCCTCCTCATGGTCAACTGGCCTAATTAATGTAAATGTAATTGGGTCAGAGGCCAAAGGTGAGGTGGGGAAGTGCACAAATAGTTAAAGAAGATTAATCTGATGATGTTTACTTGTTTTCAAACTTTGTAAGTTTCAGTGAATAATATTGTCGACATACAACTCTCATAGATCTATGCATCATCATTCTTATGAAACAAATTATTTCTTTCAAACGATATTGCTATGCCAGCTCTTATTCTCTCTTGTTTAGAACAGCGGATGTATGCATGCTCACAGTGTACCAAGTGTTACACTAACCCGGCCAACCTCAGGCGCCACTTCCGAATCCACACGGGCGAGATGCCCTATACATGTCCTCACTGCGATGTTCGCTTCAGGGACTTCTCCAGCCTCAAACTGCACAAACTGAAACATACAGGTCAGGGTTCTCTGTCGAAAACTAGGGTTTGTCTTATATATGTCTCATAAATCAAATAATATTATGGAACAGGGGTAGTTACGTATCTTAAGTATCTCATATCTAGAAGTGCCACTGAATACATTATCTTTTGATCAATATAATGCAAATAACGTACAAAGGAACATCTTCCGCCCTCATTTCCATATATTCTTTAGTCTCTAATTATTTACTGTGGAAAGGAATCCATCTGCAGGTAACTTAAACAATGGTTATTTACTTATGGGATGCATTTTGCCAACTAACTTTAATGAAAGTTTTCTTTTTAATTATTCTAATCAGTTTCATCATAGTCTAGGTATAAGGTATACACAATTTAGTAACGACATATATATTCTGAAAACAAACTTAATGTTACCATGCCATACAACATATTGAAGAAAACCGGCTGGTAAAGTTTTAAAACTGAAATGAAATTAAGCTTGTAATTATTCTACTTGCAGTCCTGTTACCAAAGGGGAATGCGTGATTGAATCTTAACGAAATTAGACTACAAAAATACATATATAGGTATTTTTTTTAGTACACCATGACTTGAACTAAAAGTTTATTCAGGGTCATTCATTCACATAATTTGCATATAAATTATGTGAATCCAGAACCCTAGATAACACGTTTATTTGGGTTACTCTGACAATACCAGCACCATTGTTCCCTGTTTTCCAGGAGAGAAGCCCTATACCTGTGAGATCTGCAACAAACAGTTTAAAACGTCTTCCGACTACCGGCGACATGAGCGTATACACACAGGGGAACGCAAGTACAAGTGTACAGACTGCGGCAAGATGTTCATTCAGGGGTAGGTGGTCACACCTTATGGTACATCTGGAAATTTCCCTCATAGTCTGGGAATAATTGAAACGCCGGGGAATGAAGTTGGTCATGGATTATTTTCAAAGTTAATATATTTTCCTACGTCTGGCACAGAAAGCACAAGTGTAGATAAGCGGCATTAGAAGTGTTGCAAAAATCGCTTTCCCATCTAAATTATCGTCATTCTGTATTCAAATGAAATAGAAAGATATACGATACACCATAAGATTTCAAATAAATCGAACCTTCTATCTATAATAGATAATCTTTTATAAAATGCAACAAAGAATAAGCAAATTCATATTACTAAATGACTTTACAAGAAAGAAGAACCTGTGCTATATGATAGCCATGTAGAAAGAACAAAATAAATATGAAAAGTAAAAGGGGACATAAAACTCGACAAAAAAACGTTATGATGGCATTGTGTATCATATAAGACCCGTTAATTTACGGCTCAAATGTTACACTTTACAGCTGCAAAAACTGTCAATTGACAGCAGAGATGCCATTTTTCCTACTTTTGTAGGATTTCCTACTTTTTCAAAAAAAAGGAAAAATTGTTAAAATCCCTACATTTTTCTATTAAATACTTATTGCCCTATTACTTTAGTATATAAGATTTGATTTGGAATGGATTAGAATGGTATTCCTCCATTTCCTACTTTTTGTAGGAACTCTCCTGTATACAGTATAATATGATCTTCCTACTAGAAAAGTAGGAATTAGTTCAGCCTTTGTGCCACCAGGGATACAGAAAACTAAGTCTCAAGTATACCCCTAATTGCAAAATAGTGGACTACTCTGATTAGGAAAACAGCGTAGCCATATTTACAGTTCCTACACAAAAGTAGGAAACTTGAGATTGTATTTGTTCAGTTAATATTTTGCCTCCAACTGAACTTCCAACCACCATAGGTATATATAATGTTGTTATGAGCCATTAACTTCTGCAAATTCAAACATTTACATATTTCCTATATTTTGATGGTCGGGGAGTGGCATCTCTGTTGACAAGAAAGGCTAATGTTAACAGGCACCAGTAAGAATCCGTTAGGCATCGGCGGGAATAATTGGATTTTAAAGTAGCACCAATTCATCACCTGCAATATGATTTCTCTGATACACTTGCTCTTCATTTTAAGAATTGTATTTCAATATAAGGTGCTTCATGCTTGACAAATGATGATTAAAATAGTTTACATTATATAATCACAAAAGGTCTGAAGAAAATTCAACATATAAAGTTTTTTTTAAAAAGACATTCTTTGGAAGACGTGGCGAAAGTGTGTTCAGTTCAGCTACCGCTTAGTGAAGTGACAGTTATGATGTCACAACCTTCTATGATAAGATCATGTGTGCCCATGGTTACAGGTGATGACATAACATGTTTACAGGGAAACATGTCACATCTCCAGGGTGACCGATGACATCACAGTGCATGTGATGTAGGGGGGTCATGTTATTGGGCAATGCTTCCTAGGGGGGTATTGCCAATGCGGTTTCATACATGGTAATTTTCAAGCTGATTAACTGGGACAGCTGGTGTTGATTAGTTATGGGTTCAGATGCAGAATGAGTAGACAAGATGAAGAAATGAGGAGGAGAACTTCTTATAAGTTTACTGTCAAGTTATCTCTTAGTAGTACAAGTCAATTCCAGCAGATGGAGGTACCTGTTATGTTAATTTATGATAATGAGGTTAGTTCTAGACTTGACCACAGATGGCAGCATAGATTGCCAACAGCTGGGTGTTTTAATGTAATGTTTACATCAAGAGGGACCCAACTGGAGCGGCTCCTGTGCATAGGGTGTACAGAAAAAATTATTCAGTAATTTCTATGACATTGTTTGTCAAGGTAAAAAAAAATGAATATTTTATAAGGGCAAGTAGCCCACAAAATTATGATAGAATTTTCTGAAGGCAGAAAAACTATGAGTGGGCACTTATTTCAAGGTGAAATAAATTTTTTACAACTTGATCATTCTTAATCCCAGTGGATTGTAGAGCATAGGTTGGAAAGAGGCTTGTACACAGTGGAAATAATACAGACAAAATCTTTGACGTGGCTATATCCAAAATTTCCTTTTACAAGGCAAAATTTCATGTTACACTCACCTGTATTCTACGCAAAAGCCCTTTGGAACAAACTACCGTTGTACTTACGATTAATAGAGACATATACAGAATTCAAACAGAAGTTGAAGAGACATACTAGTGAAAAGTATTGGCAAAATGAAATAGCAAAACTGACTGCGGGAATTTTTATTTAATTGTTAATTGTTAATTGTAAACTCAGCATTTGTTTTGAATTATAAGTTATAAATCATCATATGTCATCTCATCTCATATCATCAAAAACCCAAATATGACATGTTTCTATTGATCACGTTAAAGATCTAAAAAATAATGAACAGCTTGTATTAGATTAAGTTATGGCTGGCGGTGAGGGAAGACAGGAGCAATCCTACTCACCCCAGGGTAAATAAAATGTTTCAAAAAAAATATATCAACAGTGTACGAGTGGCAGATTACAGGGGCTATCGGTGACTAGGATCTAAGGATCCATAACATTCAAGCCTATTGGTGCATTCGTGTGCAGTCTCATGATCCAATTAAATTCACCCTGTGCTCCCGACAGGGTCATCAAAGGCCGGGTGTGTGGTGTCCTTTCTATGGGAGATTGCACACTAAAGACCCCTTGCCACTCTTCGCAATGAGTAGGGTATTGCACCCGGTGGCGGGTTTCTCCTAAACCATATCATATATTCGGTCACCGCCCATGTGGCGTAAAATAAGCTGAAAAGTATTACCTTGTGCAGTCTGGAGAGAACCCATAAGGGTTGGCCGGACGTTAAACTACCTCAACAAACAAACAAACAAACCAATTAAATTCAAGGAGATCCCGTAAATACTTCGCCCGAGCAGTCTCAGGGGCCGCATGGACGAAGTCGACTACATAGAAAGAAAAAAAAGAAAAGAAAAAGACATTCTGGAACAGCACTACTGTACCTGGTGCTGGCGATCTTCATATTGATTTTTTTTTCACCAAGATCCGTTTACTGGTAGAAACCCTCTGAGCCAGCTCCCAGTGGGAATTAGAAGGAACGCAAAATATTATAAATATTGAAGGCTTCCAAATCTAATGCTTTCCCCTCTGTACATCCAGATTACATTCATTTTTTACATTTGTTATCTGATGTGAAGCTAACTTGGTAAAATGTTGTGAATAATAAAACTGATCGTAAGTTATTTGTAAAGCAATAAAGTCTATTGTTGTTTCTTTTTCAGCTGGCACCTAAAACAACATTCCAAGATGCACAACAATGACCGGCCGTGGTCCTGTGAGCGGTGCGGCAAGGCCTTCCGCACCAAGGCGAGCCTCCAGTTCCACACCCGTAGCCACCTGGGCATAAAGAACTTTACGTGCCTGACCTGTAAGAAGTCGTTCAGCACCAAGAAGTACCTGCAGAACCACCAGGTGGTGCACACGCTCGCCCAGCCCTACGCCTGCTCCGTCTGCGGGGCGCGCTTCAACCAGTACCCAAACATGAAGCGCCACGAGCGCGTACACTCAGACCAAAAACCTTATGTGTGTAAGATGTGTGGCAAGAGGTTCAAGTACATCAACTCCCTGCAGTACCACGAGGGAACGCACCGCGGGCAGCGCAGCTTGTGCCCGAGGTGCGGCCTGGCTTTCCGCAGTAAGGCTGGTCTGCGCCACCACCGCTGTGACCCCACCACCTACACCCAGAACCTGCTCAGGACTGTCTCTAGGCGCACACCCGTCGTCCGGCTGGAGGCCCTCGACCCCCGGCTGCTGAACACAGGCAAGGTGGAGGCGTGCCTTTCTGAGGCACCTCTTCCTGCTGTGGTCAGCACTGCCGCGGCTGCCCCAACAGATCATGCTGCTCATCCACCAATCGTCCTCAAGATCAACAAAGGCAAGCTGAACAGGGGCAATTTATCCAAGAGAAGAAAAATTAGAAAAGGCAAAATTGATAAGATTCGTTTAGCAAAGAAGACACATGTAAAAAACCTCCATGGCATAGAGTTCCCCACAGAACCAGCTATGAAACGTAAACGAGGCCGACCGAGAAAGGTGCCTGTCCCGGCAGAGGGCATGAGGCGGGTGCCACCAATAACGATCCGCACCGAGACCACGTGCTCTGCACCTACTCAAAGGTCGCCTCCAGTGCCGGTCCAGCTGTTCTCCCGGATTTACATCCCTCCGGACGTGGCGGGGCCATCGGACAGTTGGGCCGGGGACAGCACCACGCCCCTCAGGAGTGCGTCCGACTTGACTGACCTCAGCGGCCCGGGGCCTGTTGTCATCAAAGAGGAGGCCGAGGGAGATGGGTATTGTTTGAATGCTTCTGGTAGCACAGACGAGTCATCAGTAAATCCCAAACTTGAGTCTCAGGGGACCATGGAGACAGAAGGTGCCCGCAGCCATAGCGACGTGGACCTCATGAAAGCCGCTTATTCATAATACCATGATGAACTGCCCATAGCAGGAATGCCAGACTCTATTACTGTAATGTTTCTTATTTAGTGCCACCCATCTGTGTGGTACTTTATAGACGTCACCCAGACTTTCAGTTATGAGGTAGTTCTGGTGGTAGCTGGTTCTCCTGTGCCTGTGAATCCTGTGTAAACCATATGCGGAACAGGCTGGGGCACTACTAGATACACTGTAATTTGTTTATTTTGTGGCAACTCAGCAGTGAAAGTTTACAGTTGAAAAATAGAACTAGCAACATGTAAGCTATTATTGTAAGGGATAAACCATATCTTAACTGAAATAGTTTAGGATACTGAATCAGTCTGGAAAGAACCATGGAGGTTGGCCGGACGTTAAACTACCCCGACAAACAAATAAACAAACATAGAGTTCATATCATGCATATTTTGCCATAAAAAATGAATTGACTTCCATGTATTTCTACCTTTTCAAAATGTGTAGCCTGGAGTCCATACTTGCAGGAATGTCTACGAGTAGTTATCCCGTCCCACCCACACACCCTCTTTCATCTCCCCAGGCATCTGGCAACTGTCACTGGTCACAGGTCAGCTTGGGTTACAGTTATTGACTGGGCTGGAAGGGGGATATACATTACCAGGGTGGCACTATAATTGGGAGCAGTAGCTCTCAAGACACAGCCTCCGCATGCTTGTTTAAGCAGAGCCTTATATCAGAGGTTAACTATAAAAAGACGTATTAACTAAAAAGGACCCCTCAATTGCACGTCTCATACTTCTTAGAGTTGATGAGGGTTATTTTTCCAGCTTTTTGGTAAAGGCTCTTTGACCAAGGTTATACCACAATAAGGGTAGATAGTGAGGGGCTGGTTGGCATATATAAACAAAATGGCTGCCAATCGTGAATATAATTTAGGTTTTCTCACCAAAGTGGACTTTAAAATCAAGTCGAATGATTCTTTAATAAATGATTTTTTTTTATTATTATTTTTTGTGATGAGCCCGTCGGGAAAAAAAAAATCTTTAATAAATGACAGCAGACCTGTAAAAGTTCTATTTCAGGTTCTTACAAAAAATATAGAACCTTTTAATTTTCCATTTGAAGCGCATGTTCTGGCTGGTAAGCCTTCAATTGGCAGAGCGATGTTGAGCTCATGGAAATTAAAGATTTATTTATAGATCATGTATCATTTACAGGGCTCGACACTAAAGCCCCATACCCACTAGGCGATTTTACTGGCGACAGGCAACTGGCAGAATCGCTGGTAAAATCGTCACCAATTCCGATCACCTGTTAGTATGTAATATTGAAATGTTACATACTAACAGGTGATCTGAATTGGTGATGATTTTACCGGCAATTCTGCCAGTTGCCTGTTGCCAGTCACCGGTAAAATTGCCTAGTGGGTATGGGGCTTAAGCATTGCTTGCCTGCCCAGGACAGGTAAGGTTTGAGATGGGGCAGGTAGATTTTGACTTCCACTTGAGGGGGTGTAGATGGGGGGTTCCCATGTCGTCCTGTCGAATTTAAGAAATGATCATGTCGCCCTGTCAAATTTAAGAAACTGATTATGTTGCATGTTACTAAGCCCGAAAATGGCCATGTCGCCCTGTCAAATTTAGGGGTCTACACCCATACCCGACTGAGGGGCAGGTAAAATTTTAGATTTATGATAATATATTAAAGATGGGCAGGTAGATTTGATGGGAGGGCAGGTATAATTTAGCCTTCACCTGCCCGATGGACAGCCAAGTCAAAAACATTAATGTTGAACCCTGAGACATCTCCCTAGTGTAACGTTAAAAGTGACCCCACTGCCACCCATTTCTAACAAGATGATTTGCACCCTCGTTAGTTATACATATACTGAAGAGATGTCTTTAGTTGTTGTAGCTTTAAAACTGCATTGTTATCGGATAACCCGTACATGTATAACCTTAGTTGACTACTTATTCCAGCAGTTAAGCTGATCTTGTGATAAACCTTGCTTAACTTTTTCTTTTAAGTACACGTAATAAGGTCGTTGTAATATGTAACCATGTCAATTTTTCTTTGTTGTTTTATTAATGGAATCCCCATCACTGAAAATCATACATTCTTCCATGCTTGTATTCATTTCCTTCCAAAGGATAGTCAAATAATGTTTTTTGTATGTTTTACCAGTTACCTCGTGATTGGCAAAGCCAGTCTTACGCACATTCCTGGGATAGCGTACCATGATTGTCATAAGAGACCGGTATTAAGGGAGTTACTGCCTTCTTTTATTAATCCTTATGTGAACATGAGATTTTTTGTGCACAACCATGGCTTTTGTTAAATTGTGGGCTGCTGCAAGTGTGAGATGCACGAAACATGCTTGAAATGTACCTGAAAGTTCCTCTGTCATTGTGTTAATTGTTTACCAAATGTATTGACCTTAAAAGGGACACTGGAAACGCATTGTTAAATGTTGTTGAAATATTTATTAACATGTGTTATAAAACTTGGCATATTTCTTTTGGAAAACATGCTGAAATAAGGAGAGAAAAGTCAAAGCACGATTTCTCTCCACAAGAGGGAATATTGTTTTCAATGGCTGGTTTCTTTGTTGTGGTTTCTAAAGTAGTGGCAATTATGTACCATCCTTTGTGTGTTCCAGATCTTAATCTCAGTAAGGTGCGAGTCCCTTGACAAATTGTCTTTCGCTATGAAGATTGATTGACTTTTTTGTGTATAACTTGAGACAGGCAGTCTCCTATACAGAGGCACTCTGTGTAATAAGTAGCTGTGTGAGTCAACAGTGTGTCCACTCAACCCCTTCCTGCATAAGTGTTGCAAGAGGAAGTGTTGCCACATCCTTAGACATTACTATATGTGCCCCCCCCCCCCTCACACACACACACCTTAAAAGAAGCACAAGTGGCTCTGTCTAGTTCTGAGAAAATGGCAAAATAACAGGAACAACTCAAAAATTAAAAGAATCACACCTGTGGACAGGCTAACAGTTTTATTGTTTTGGTGAGCCAGTCATGTTAAGGATCACAGAAAGGTAACCCATACGTCCATTTATGTGAAGTGGCAGGAGTCTTTTTAGGCTTGACTTGTTTGATGTTATGTGGCTTAAGTGTCTGTAAATTATTCACCTTTTGTAGGTTTTTCTGCTTTTGATGGCGGTTAACACTTTAAATATATGGGTATTTACCACTGGCATTCAATAAATGTTCATAGCTGCAGACGTTCTTTGTTTCATGGTTGTGAAGTCAGACAACTATAAGGTCTGCTGACCAAGAAAGGACTGAAAAACTTAAAATGTGTTATGCTCTATAATAATAGCTGATTGCAGTGTCATAATATCTTTCTGTGAATGTCTATTTCTAATAATTTTCATACATATTTTCCTCATGACATTTTGTTCCGGTGGTATATTTAAGCACTCATAGTTTCATAATCAGATCCCTTTGATTATTTATGAAATAAAGTAACAAACAAAATTGGCCCTTTCTTAACCAGCGGACCTTATAGTACAGACCATAATTCTAGAAATACAGACTGTGCACTCGTGTGCTATCTGGTATTTTGTATTGACCATTAAAGCCCCATACTCACTGGATGATGGAGTGATGGCCAACCGCTTGAGTCTGCCAACAGCAGTCGGTAATCAGTGTCAAATGACCAAACATGCTTAATATGGATTGGTGTGGCTGTCGGCTGATCTAAATAAATAGTTCATACACACATAGAGATAACACTTACCTAGTTTATGACAGCGGCTGTGACTCAACACATGGAAAGGATGCTCCAAAAGGGATTTGTCCTATGCCCTAGGAATGATATTTAATGACATCCGAGTAATTTAATGAAAAATAGTGTCAAACCTAATTTCTATTTTATAATGAATCCATATTTGCATGAGGGCCATAGGCGGATCATATTTTTAAATACGTACAAATTTTGTGACATTAACCTTAACCCAGATAATGAATGCACTCTATATTCATACTACAGAGCTGAACCCTGGGGGCCCCATAAGACCATCAAATGACCACCTGCAGACGTATGACATCCAAAACAAGTTCATCCCATACCCTCTTTCATGAGCCGGACCTCCGTTTAACCGACTCTCTGCTGTAACTTCTTTGATAATTGACACTATTTCACAGTTTTTGATATCCTATTAAAAGCTTATTCCATCCTCTTAAATGTTGAATTCCCGTCTGGAGCATCCTTTCACTATGGTTGGTTACAGCTGCTGTCAACGTCACCAGTATATGTTAAACTATTTGGGCCCTTCCCTTTAACCAGGCTTGCTTAATGAATTTCAAGGTTGAAATTACATGAAGCCTGTGTCATTCTGGAGTTTGGTGGATACTTGGGTAATGTTGCCTGCAGCACCAACCTGCGGCAGAATCCATTGCAACTTTGCAGATTTACTTTCACCATTTTTGGGAGTAGCTATTTATTATGAGGCGGCTAATATATTTTAAAATTTAAAAGTTTAAAACGTTTTAATTTTAATACCTGCCGCCTCATTAGAGGATCCCCTTCCTAGGTCAGTGTAACATGTAACCTTGTCCCACTGACCATGTCACAACCTCCTGGCATGGCTTAAATAACCTATATTTAGGCTTACATTACTAAGATTTGTATGCTTAGAATACAAATAAATCGTGAAAATGGACCAAAATGGGCCAAATTAGACATTCAAGCCCGGGATCCAAATCGTTATTTCGTTACGGGAACACTGGGTGCCCGCCATTGGCGTTGTGTCCCAATGTAACCATGTCACACCCTGTAACCCCTCCTGAAATGGCTTATATAACCCATATTTGGGCTTACATTACTGAGATTTGGATACATAGAATAAAAATGAATTGTGAAAATGGGCCAAAATGTGACAAACTAGACATTCAAGCCCGGAATCCAAACCATTACATCGTTAAGGTGACTTGGCACCCACCCGCCATCTTACTTGGTCACATGACCGCACTTGCTCAATGTACTAGGTACCTATCTGATGCTTTCAATATATATATTTAGATGTGTGGACCTTCATATGCATACTAATGCATTCAGAACTCAGGTGTGAAACATGCATTCATATTGAAGGCAAAAACATTGGGACTCCGATTGGACACTTGGAGGCTTAACACTGTAAGATGCCGTCAGCAGGGCTGACGGATCTTTTTTATTTTTTTTTTATTTCAGAGCTACATCTTGCAAGTTAGTTTTTCATGTAGTTGTAATTATAGAAGAAGAAAAATACAATACAAATACAAATAACTACAAACATTATACAATATGTACAGGTCATATACAAAGTAATAAACTAACATAAATTAACATAGCCCTCATTTCATAAATATAATTTTCATAGAAAGTATTTAATAATTCGTTCTAACAAATAATTCATATAATTTAGAGGCGAAATGATATTTCACCTCTGTACTCTAATAATGATATTTTTCAGATGTTATTTTCAGATTTTACTTATCCTGTCCTCCCTTTTTTCTCAGACATATGAACTGTTACAAAGAAATGGATACATCCTGGTGACAGGTCCAGATCTGGGGAAGAATAGTCCATTCCATTTTTTCCAAAAAACATCATATATAAGTCACATTTTGAAGTTTGAAAATGATGAGAAATTCCATTTTTTGACAAGTCATGGTGCTTTCAAAAACCGCTGGTGCAAATTGAAAAATACTGGCACCCAGCGCCCGGCAACAGCTTAAGTGCATGTGTACTAAAGGTAGGAGATAGTCTTTGGAACTTTGAGGCGCCCGGCAACAGTGACATGTGCATTGAACTTGAACTTTTTCCCAGCGAAAACTGCCGGTGCAAAAGCAAAAACAGCCGGCGCCCAGCAACAGTGACATTGATGTGACATTTTGCACTGATCTAAATAACATTGACTGGACTTATTATTATACACTTTGTGATGTTAACCAGGCTTGGAGATATCTGTATCAACATATAGAATCTGTCGTTAACCAGCATTGTCCCTTGCGCAAATCAAGATATAAAAAGAGTAAACCCCCGTGGCTTACTAACGAGTTGATTGAATTATCAAACGACAGGGATCTCTCACTGAAAATGGCCAAACATTCTAAAAGAAATGAGGATATTTTGTTTAGTAAGAGATTGCGGAATTTTTGCAAATGTGAATTCAATAGAGCCAAAAAAGAATATATAATAGATAGACTTGAAAGATTTAAAAATAATCCAAAAAAATTCTGGGAACATTTGAAATATGTAATACCAGACGAAAGTGTAACATCAGACTACTCTTTATTGACTGATGATGGTGCAAATGTAGAACATAGTAAAACAGCCTCATACATAAACAAATATTTTACCACCATTGGACATAACCTTGCTCAAAGGATAACACCACCTACAATGGCTGAACTAGAGGGTATCCTTAATGATAATATTCAGCATGCAGATATTCAATCTTTGGAAATAGAGAGTTTTACGCTTGACCAATTGGATACTAAACTTAAGGACATAGATATCTATAAATCATCTGGTCTTGACATTTCATCAAGATTATTGAAAGATAGTTTTTTATGTTTGCACGAGCAATTGCTCTACCTATTTAATCTTTCAGTAAAAACTCATACATTCCCAATTGATTGGAAAATAGGTAAAGTGGTACCAATACCAAAGGTATCAAATCCTAAGTCTCAAACCTAGAGACATAAGACCCGAAAGCCAAACTGTGCCCACTTTCCCATTACAGGCAGGCCGTCCAAGATTCAACTTCATGGATTCAATGAGCACGCCTCAGAGGGAGCGTTGGGCACAAGGTAGGGCTGCAACAACCAACTCCGAAAAACAAGCGCAGCGGTATTCATGGCTGGATCAAGCCATAGAGAATCGCATCAATACCTACTGGGGGTTCGGCTTATGCGGACTACCCCCTTGGGCAATTGGCGATGAGGCCATGATCAACGACCTCTACCAGATACGTAGTAACGCTGCGAGGGAGATCATGATCCGCGTCCGCGAGCATGTTCGGGTTGATCATCTCTCTGAGAGAGACAAGGGCAAAGAAATACTAGGCAACCTCGAACAGGAGTTCACTGAAGACCAGATAAACGCAAGCCGGGCCACTATTAAGAACCATTGCGAACGCCATCTTGGTCAGCTGTCCCGAACCCTGAACGAGCGCAAAGAATGGTTAATTGAACACCAACCATCCCTAGTGGAGGCGATGACTATGCGTCCTGACAAATCGAATCGCAATGTCCGACAGGTACGTGCTGATGAGGAGTCACAGGATGATGATCCGTTCGAGATCGATTTCGATGCGAATCCAGGCCACGATATGGCACCCAGGAGCCCACTCCGAGAGGAAAACCAGTACCTCAAGCGAAAAAGAAGCAGCAGCCCAGGGAGATCGAAGGGATCGAAACGTACCCCAAGTGCAGCAGCAGGCCGTCGCCCGCAAACAGGCCGCTCACCCGCGTATTCGTATGGAGAATACAGCGACCGTTATCATGGAGACGGAGACCGTCCGGTCTACAACCCCCGTGGTCAAAACCAGCCTAGAAGCTCCGGACAGGGTCAAACCGGGACGAGACCTGGGCGCATGGGAAGACCTCGAGGACGGAACAACCAGGGTCCCCCTGCAGGAAAAGGCTACGCAGGACCCAGACGCCCCGAGACCCATTTTCAGCAGGACGCCCCGGGAAACCACGACCCGCGGGAGAATTGGGACGAGTCGACCCCGCAGCACGAACCGACCGCTGGGAATCCGCGGGGCAGACCGCGACGCCGCTCTCGGGGATCACGACCGAGACGCCGAGATCTAAACAAGGACATGTAGAGGATAGGTCATGGGTCAACCGGGAGGACTTTTTGCCTGTGCAATGTACTTTGCCTGGCCACCGTCAGTCCACAAAAAATTCCTTGACCAATAAAAACCAACCTCAACAGTATGGAAATCTCGAGTCCTTTTCCTTCCCTAGTACGGCTCCCTCTGGTACATCGGAAAAACTTGACCCCACCGCATCTTTCGTTGAACAAATACACAATGAGATCACCATTCTCCCGGATCTCAACAATGTAATCAACTTATCTGACTATCCACTCAGCAATGCGGAAACAAGGGTTCTGAACAAAGGCCTCAAGTTTTGTCCGACCCCGGGTGAGCCGAACATGGGCGAAATCAAACGCGATTTAGATAGGTTCCATCGCTCGTTGCGCCTAAAATGTCATTTTGATAAAGGTAGATTGACAGAGACCAGTAATGACGAGTCCAGTACAGGTCCATTCTCGAATACACACGCTATTAAGGTCCCTTCAAAAAGTACTTGGGTCCCACCCAACTGTCCACCAAACCTCGAAACGGTTATCTCAATCAATGAATTGGGTCTTTTGGACACTGAGGTAAGAGTGCCCAGATCTCACAATTTGGCAAGGGACGAACGCGTAGCCATAAAGAAGCTGTCCGATAATGAAGACATTGTCATAAAGCCGGCAGACAAAGGTGGCGCCACTGTCATCATGAACAGGGCGGACTATGTCACTGAGGGTGAACGACAACTTTCTGATACGAAGTTCTATCAGAAAGAGATTGAGGACTTGACGCAAGAACACAATCGGAGAATTGCTCTCCAATTGGAACGTATGCGTCTCCGGGGCGAAATTAGTGAGAAAACTATGAAGTTTCTAAGCACTAAAGACCCGAAGACCCCTCAGCTGTACTTATTACCTAAAGTACATAAGAACATCACGCCTGTCCCTGGCAGACCGATAGTGTCTGCGAATGAAAGTCCCACTGAGAGAATTTCAGCCTTCGTTGACCACTTTCTGGCCCCGATTGTCAGAACTGGAAAATCGTTTGTCAGAGACACCAGTGATTTTCTCAACAAATTGGGGGATGCAAAAGACCTAATGGGACACGAAATCCTAGTCACCTTGGATGTGTCTTCACTATACACAAACATCCCCAACGACGAGGGCTGTCAAGCAGCCTACAGATCCCTTGCCGCTCATCGGAGTGACGAGTCACAACCGGGTAATCTTTCGTTGATGGAACTTCTGGGGCAGGTCCTTGCCTACAACAACTTCCAGTTCAATGGTGAAAATTATCTACAGGTGGGAGGAACAGCAATGGGCACCCGTGTAGCTCCATCCTATGCCAACATTTTCATGTCGGAATTTGAGGAAAAACATGTATACACTTACCCCCTCCAACCGCTAGTGTGGTACAGATACATAGATGACATCTTTTGTATTTGGCAACACGGGCCCGAAAAACTGGAGAACTTCCTGACATATCTCAACTCTGTACACCAAAGCATCAAGTTCACTGCTGAGCAATCGAACTCTAGCATAAACTTTTTGGATGTAACTGTACACCTGTCTGGAGGAATGGTCAACACCACATTATACTGCAAACCCACAGATCGGAATAACTACCTACCATATGATTCAGCCCATCCCTTCCATTGTAAGAAAGGACTGCCGTATGGACAATTCCTGAGAATACGTAGGATCTGCAGTTTGGAGTGTGATTTCCAGAAACATTGTGCTCGAAAAGCAGCCCTTCTAATACAGAAAGGCTACCCATTAGAGCTGATAGTGGAGGCGTACACTAGGGCCTCCAGGATGGATAGGATCGAACTCTTGGTCCCAAAGACCAAACCAGATAGGATGGAATCCTCACACGATCCGGTCTTCCTGACCACTACCTACCATCCGGCCTATGATGGTCTAAAGACCCAAGTACGCAGCACGTGGGACCTACTAGACCGCTCCAAGAGCACAAGAGGACTACATATGCGACCACTACAGGTGGGATACCGCCGGCCAAAAAGCCTACGGGACATTCTAGTCCGCTCAACACTGCGTGGAAAGAGCGAGTGCGACCCCGAGAAGAAAATTGAGTCACAGAGCATGAAAATCTGCAATAACCGCAGATGTAGATATTGCCCCAGACTTAACACGGGAGGTAAACTACACTCAAAGACCACAGGTAGACGCTACAGCACACGTCACAACGTGACCTGCAAAAGCAACAACCTAGTATATTGTATCAGCTGCAAAAAATGTGGTAAACAATATGTGGGACAGACGAAGAATACCTTACAGGAACGATTCAAAAACCACTTCTACCACATAGCACACAATCCAGACAATAATGAGGTGTCACGACATCTCAACAGCACTGGACACAACGGACTTGACGATGTAGAAATACACGTCCTAGAGTTCGTACATGCAGACGCTAATCATGCCAATACAACCCAGAAGCGTTTGCTATTGGAAAACAATTGGATCCAACGTCTGCGCACCCAGATCCCACGAGGCCTGAATTCATTAGACAGCGCCTACTAGACAGCTATTAAGCTCTACTTTCAACCGACTACACTCTGTTATATCCACTCGTCAAACACAGATACACGCCAGTATCATCATTTTCCCTAACAGAGTTACTCGGCCTTACAACACAAGGAAGCACACAGACCTTCCAACAAATACAGGAGAGAACAAAACAGACCCAGTAAATATATTGCCTCCCACCACCGATCATCTTCACTTTCACCTTAGATACCCGCTACTTGTCACTCCGCTGACCACCGGACTATCTAAGATCCCTAAAAAGTGGACACCGCACACACAAAAACGGCCTGATGAGGTATTGCACCGAAACCGTACCAATGACCCTCCCGTCCCCACCCCTTATTTCTCCAAGGGGCGGAACTGAAGACCAACCACCCATAGTGGCTGGAACTTCAACGGGACAAAAAACATTTTAAACAAACTCTATGAGTTTTTGCCAGTAAGAGAGGTTACACAGTTGGGCAGTTCTCATCCAAACACCAGGGGGCATCATCAACAACAACCCCACCAGTTTGGGATTGTTCACCCTTCACTGTGGCCATACCTCCACTGAGAACAACCAATCAGCATCTAGTATGCTAATGAGGCAACAGGGTCTGTGTGGTAACTTTGGATCAATACATCCATTGTTGCGGTAGCCGTCGTGTAGGAAGGACCCCCACGTATACCAGATTTCTCCTTCCACAGTCTTCCCTACACGCCTTCCACCTTCTTCTCTCCTTCTACTTCTCCTCCCGAACCTTCCACCATTTCACAACGGACGTTTTCACGTCGGCAGGAATGGCAGCGCAAGGCGACGGGAAGGACGGCGTCCCCGGGAAACAACCCGGAGCGGAGGCCCCACCACGTATCGACTTTGGCGAGTGGAAACCGAGGGAAAATGCCGGTCTTACGAAAACCAGCACCTCTGTAAGTACACCCAATAGTCGACCATTTTATTTTTCACGAAGCAAACTAAAAACTGACAGACTGAATGACCGTCCGCCCGCGGCGGGACTGCCCGCCGGGCCCTGTCAGTCACTCCCCGGCCATACCCACGCGGTGTCAACACACGTCCGGGGGACACTGACAGGCCCTCCCGGTCCCGTCCGCCGGCCGACGGTCTGGTCACAACCTCCCCCTCAGGGCGATAAATATGCCAACGTGAACACTGACAGAAATAATGTCGACTGCCGTCAATCCCATGTTGAGTCTATGACAAAATTGTCTGTCACTCGTAGAGTCTCGTTCGGGCCTACAGTAACTGTCACTGTACCTTCCCGATCCCACTCGACCCATCCGGGAGCCACTGCACATCGACCTGTCAAACACACTGACATAGACACCAGCGTCTGCACTGACACTAACCATGTTGACAACATTAACCAAAATGCAAACGCACTTAACACATCATGGAACCAAAATAAATCCAAAATCCCAGACCGCCCTCCCCAGTGGGGTGACACTGAGAGACCACAAACTGTCAAAAGTCACATACCATTGCCTATTAACACAGTGATTAGTCTTTCAGACCCCCCCTCAAGTACACCCTTGTCGGAGAAGATAGACTTGACCGCAGCAAGAAGTCCCGGAGGGACCCAATCTGTGGAGTCTACACCTATGGCCGCCAGGGTACTGGAGATAGCAAACCAGAGAATCTCTGAGGTAAGTGACCCTTTTGGGGAAAGCGTCACCTGTACAAACTTGGTTTTTCCAGCAATCTCCAACAGTATAGGTCGCCCGATTTCTGACACCCTTCGTGACCATACTGGCCCACCAACCGACTTCACCAACCAGGACGGCCCATCAAGCACAACTGATGCATGTAACAGCATGGTGGACAACATCCAAAGTGACGGACACAAGAATCCAGGACATGTGAGTAAGGAGTCAGACACATCTACCAGAGGCGGACAGGTGAGTAACTCCCCCCTTCTTATGTTGAATAAGAAATACACCGAGTCCAGCCCACGTAAGATAAAACAGTCTAGACCACTGAAAACCACCCGGGATCATAACCTGTTCAATTTCGGTTTCTCCATAAATAAACATGGCAATATCCTGTATGACCAACATGAAAAAATGAGTGACACCAAAACATGTAACATCCATCCAGACACGCTGGAATGTATGTGTATAGACGCACAAACCCATAAACTTCCCAGTGAATTATTGGATGTTGATGATACTCATGTTAACAGCACTTGCACGACCGATAATAATCTAAGCACTGGCGGGGATCATCCTAGCACATTGGCCATCCTTGAGGAACTTGACTCAGGGTGCCTGGAGACTAGTGACCCTACATCGGTGAACAAAGATAGTGGCAACCAGGTACATCAATACACTGATAAGATCCTAACCACTAATCAACAACCTAACCCCAACACGACCGTAGACACCACCAATCTTACCCCACGACGTGGCTGCAAAAGAGGTCCCGATGAAAACCTCGCTGTCAGCCATTTAGATAAGCGGGTTAAGAACTCCACCCAACCCATACACGGTCCCATACTCAAAGATTCCGACCCAATGGAGATCGATACCAGTGAAAATAAAAATCGCTTTTATCGCTTTGTATATAAACCTAGAGACATAAGACCCGAAAGCCAAACTGTGCCCACTTTCCCATTACAGGCAGGCCGTCCAAGATTCAACTTCATGGATTCAATGAGCACGCCTCAGAGGGAGCGTTGGGCACAAGGTAGGGCTGCAACAACCAACTCCGAAAAACAAGCGCAGCGGTATTCATGGCTGGATCAAGCCATAGAGAATCGCATCAATACCTACTGGGGGTTCGGCTTATGCGGACTACCCCCTTGGGCAATTGGCGATGAGGCCATGATCAACGACCTCTACCAGATACGTAGTAACGCTGCGAGGGAGATCATGATCCGCGTCCGCGAGCATGTTCGGGTTGATCATCTCTCTGAGAGAGACAAGGGCAAAGAAATACTAGGCAACCTCGAACAGGAGTTCACTGAAGACCAGATAAACGCAAGCCGGGCCACTATTAAGAACCATTGCGAACGCCATCTTGGTCAGCTGTCCCGAACCCTGAACGAGCGCAAAGAATGGTTAATTGAACACCAACCATCCCTAGTGGAGGCGATGACTATGCGTCCTGACAAATCGAATCGCAATGTCCGACAGGTACGTGCTGATGAGGAGTCACAGGATGATGATCCGTTCGAGATCGATTTCGATGCGAATCCAGGCCACGATATGGCACCCAGGAGCCCACTCCGAGAGGAAAACCAGTACCTCAAGCGAAAAAGAAGCAGCAGCCCAGGGAGATCGAAGGGATCGAAACGTACCCCAAGTGCAGCAGCAGGCCGTCGCCCGCAAACAGGCCGCTCACCCGCGTATTCGTATGGAGAATACAGCGACCGTTATCATGGAGACGGAGACCGTCCGGTCTACAACCCCCGTGGTCAAAACCAGCCTAGAAGCTCCGGACAGGGTCAAACCGGGACGAGACCTGGGCGCATGGGAAGACCTCGAGGACGGAACAACCAGGGTCCCCCTGCAGGAAAAGGCTACGCAGGACCCAGACGCCCCGAGACCCATTTTCAGCAGGACGCCCCGGGAAACCACGACCCGCGGGAGAATTGGGACGAGTCGACCCCGCAGCACGAACCGACCGCTGGGAATCCGCGGGGCAGACCGCGACGCCGCTCTCGGGGATCACGACCGAGACGCCGAGATCTAAACAAGGACATGTAGAGGATAGGTCATGGGTCAACCGGGAGGACTTTTTGCCTGTGCAATGTACTTTGCCTGGCCACCGTCAGTCCACAAAAAATTCCTTGACCAATAAAAACCAACCTCAACAGTATGGAAATCTCGAGTCCTTTTCCTTCCCTAGTACGGCTCCCTCTGGTACATCGGAAAAACTTGACCCCACCGCATCTTTCGTTGAACAAATACACAATGAGATCACCATTCTCCCGGATCTCAACAATGTAATCAACTTATCTGACTATCCACTCAGCAATGCGGAAACAAGGGTTCTGAACAAAGGCCTCAAGTTTTGTCCGACCCCGGGTGAGCCGAACATGGGCGAAATCAAACGCGATTTAGATAGGTTCCATCGCTCGTTGCGCCTAAAATGTCATTTTGATAAAGGTAGATTGACAGAGACCAGTAATGACGAGTCCAGTACAGGTCCATTCTCGAATACACACGCTATTAAGGTCCCTTCAAAAAGTACTTGGGTCCCACCCAACTGTCCACCAAACCTCGAAACGGTTATCTCAATCAATGAATTGGGTCTTTTGGACACTGAGGTAAGAGTGCCCAGATCTCACAATTTGGCAAGGGACGAACGCGTAGCCATAAAGAAGCTGTCCGATAATGAAGACATTGTCATAAAGCCGGCAGACAAAGGTGGCGCCACTGTCATCATGAACAGGGCGGACTATGTCACTGAGGGTGAACGACAACTTTCTGATACGAAGTTCTATCAGAAAGAGATTGAGGACTTGACGCAAGAACACAATCGGAGAATTGCTCTCCAATTGGAACGTATGCGTCTCCGGGGCGAAATTAGTGAGAAAACTATGAAGTTTCTAAGCACTAAAGACCCGAAGACCCCTCAGCTGTACTTATTACCTAAAGTACATAAGAACATCACGCCTGTCCCTGGCAGACCGATAGTGTCTGCGAATGAAAGTCCCACTGAGAGAATTTCAGCCTTCGTTGACCACTTTCTGGCCCCGATTGTCAGAACTGGAAAATCGTTTGTCAGAGACACCAGTGATTTTCTCAACAAATTGGGGGATGCAAAAGACCTAATGGGACACGAAATCCTAGTCACCTTGGATGTGTCTTCACTATACACAAACATCCCCAACGACGAGGGCTGTCAAGCAGCCTACAGATCCCTTGCCGCTCATCGGAGTGACGAGTCACAACCGGGTAATCTTTCGTTGATGGAACTTCTGGGGCAGGTCCTTGCCTACAACAACTTCCAGTTCAATGGTGAAAATTATCTACAGGTGGGAGGAACAGCAATGGGCACCCGTGTAGCTCCATCCTATGCCAACATTTTCATGTCGGAATTTGAGGAAAAACATGTATACACTTACCCCCTCCAACCGCTAGTGTGGTACAGATACATAGATGACATCTTTTGTATTTGGCAACACGGGCCCGAAAAACTGGAGAACTTCCTGACATATCTCAACTCTGTACACCAAAGCATCAAGTTCACTGCTGAGCAATCGAACTCTAGCATAAACTTTTTGGATGTAACTGTACACCTGTCTGGAGGAATGGTCAACACCACATTATACTGCAAACCCACAGATCGGAATAACTACCTACCATATGATTCAGCCCATCCCTTCCATTGTAAGAAAGGACTGCCGTATGGACAATTCCTGAGAATACGTAGGATCTGCAGTTTGGAGTGTGATTTCCAGAAACATTGTGCTCGAAAAGCAGCCCTTCTAATACAGAAAGGCTACCCATTAGAGCTGATAGTGGAGGCGTACACTAGGGCCTCCAGGATGGATAGGATCGAACTCTTGGTCCCAAAGACCAAACCAGATAGGATGGAATCCTCACACGATCCGGTCTTCCTGACCACTACCTACCATCCGGCCTATGATGGTCTAAAGACCCAAGTACGCAGCACGTGGGACCTACTAGACCGCTCCAAGAGCACAAGAGGACTACATATGCGACCACTACAGGTGGGATACCGCCGGCCAAAAAGCCTACGGGACATTCTAGTCCGCTCAACACTGCGTGGAAAGAGCGAGTGCGACCCCGAGAAGAAAATTGAGTCACAGAGCATGAAAATCTGCAATAACCGCAGATGTAGATATTGCCCCAGACTTAACACGGGAGGTAAACTACACTCAAAGACCACAGGTAGACGCTACAGCACACGTCACAACGTGACCTGCAAAAGCAACAACCTAGTATATTGTATCAGCTGCAAAAAATGTGGTAAACAATATGTGGGACAGACGAAGAATACCTTACAGGAACGATTCAAAAACCACTTCTACCACATAGCACACAATCCAGACAATAATGAGGTGTCACGACATCTCAACAGCACTGGACACAACGGACTTGACGATGTAGAAATACACGTCCTAGAGTTCGTACATGCAGACGCTAATCATGCCAATACAACCCAGAAGCGTTTGCTATTGGAAAACAATTGGATCCAACGTCTGCGCACCCAGATCCCACGAGGCCTGAATTCATTAGACAGCGCCTACTAGACAGCTATTAAGCTCTACTTTCAACCGACTACACTCTGTTATATCCACTCGTCAAACACAGATACACGCCAGTATCATCATTTTCCCTAACAGAGTTACTCGGCCTTACAACACAAGGAAGCACACAGACCTTCCAACAAATACAGGAGAGAACAAAACAGACCCAGTAAATATATTGCCTCCCACCACCGATCATCTTCACTTTCACCTTAGATACCCCCTACTTGTCACTCCGCTGACCACCGGACTATCTAAGATCCCTAAAAAGTGGACACCGCACACACAAAAACGGCCTGATGAGGTATTGCACCGAAACCGTACCAATGACCCTCCCGTCCCCACCCCTTATTTCTCCAAGGGGCGGAACTGAAGACCAACCACCCATAGTGGCTGGAACTTCAACGGGACAAAAAACATTTTAAACAAACTCTATGAGTTTTTGCCAGTAAGAGAGGTTACACAGTTGGGCAGTTCTCATCCAAACACCAGGGGGCATCATCAACAACAACCCCACCAGTTTGGGATTGTTCACCCTTCACTGTGGCCATACCTCCACTGAGAACAACCAATCAGCATCTAGTATGCTAATGAGGCAACAGGGTCTGTGTGGTAACTTTGGATCAATACATCCATTGTTGCGGTAGCCGTCGTGTAGGAAGGACCCCCACGTATACCACAAATCCTAAGTATGTTGAAGATTTACGGCCGATTACACTCTTACCTTAACCAGGTAAACTGATGGAGAAGTTGATGCATGATAGGCTATATAACCACATTGAGGATAATAACTTATTCTGTTTTCATCAGAATGGCTTCCGTGCTCAACACAGTACCCATGATACTATTTTTAAATTGATAAATGATATAACTTTAAATTTTAATATTAGACAGCCGACTACTGCAGTATTTATAGATTTTAAAAAAGCGTTTGATACGTTAGATCATTCAATATTAGTTTCCAAATTAGAAAAAATGTGTCTGAGTGAAAGTCTAAAGCGATGGTTGAAAGATTACCTGTCTGGTCGGAAACAGCAAACAATAGCTAATGGATCAACTTCTTCAATAGGAAATATATCTTATGGTGTTCCCCAAGGGTCTATAATGGGCCCACTGTTGTTCAATATTTACATAAATGACCTTCCTCTTGTTTGCATAAAATCTAAAGTTATTCTGTATGCCGATGATACAGTATTATACAATAATGACTTAACTCTTGATGAAAGTAATAGGCAGTTACAAATAGATTTAAATAGAGTGGATATATGGTGTAGATATCATAAGTTAACAATTAATTTAAAAAAGACTAAAAGTATGCTATTCACACATAGTACTGTTACTCGTCAGCCTACTTTATTCTTGGGAAACACTTATGTTGACATTGTAAAAACCTACAAATACCTAGGTATTCACTTGGACTGTGCTTTAAATTTTAATTATCAGGTAAAGGAATCCTATAAGCAAGCTTCTTATAAACTGTTACTTCTGAGGAGGATAAGGAAATGTATAAATGTATATACATCCCTTACGATTGTTAAAACTATGTTATTGCCATATCTCGACTATGGAAACATGTATTTTACTGCCATACCTATTGCTGAAAGACAGAAGTTGGATGTTATCCTCAATGTTGCGTTACGTGTGACATATAATGTAGCGTTGGCGACGGATGTTCATAAGGTACATTTATATACTCAAGCCAATTTATTACCACTGGAGTATCGGAGGAAATATTTTCTGTTAAATACTATGTTCAGACTGTTGCAATCTGGTTACCTGCAAATATCAAATGTACACCGCCTAACAAGACAGAATGCTGCTCCTTTGATTAAAATTCCTTTTACAAGACTAGAATATATAATTAGCTCACCTGTCTTTGTTGCACGTAGATTATGGAATGATTTAGATCCAACTATCAGAAGGATAGATGATTATACTTCTTTCAAGGCAAGAATCAGGGGAGTCCTGTCTGAGGAGCATTTACTGTCTGAAACTGTTCGACTAGCCCAAGGAATTTTTGTATAAGTAAGTGGCCGAGGTGTGGCAGTTGTTCTATTGTTGATATGTGTGATGATGACATGCTAGGCAGTGAGTATATATTGTATTCATTTTTTTTGGGGGTGGGGTTATGGAATGAAACCATCTGTATAGGTTGACTTCATTATCATCACATCACATAAATACATGATTTCATCACCTTATATATTGTAAAACATTGTACTCTGATTGACTATGCAACCATAATTCATTGGCTAATAATTTTGCTATATATACTACACACTGCACCAGTTAGCAGTAATAGTAATGATAATAACCTCGTTTCTATAAACTTTATTCCCTGAATATATTACTACTGATTCTATAAAACTATGGATTGTAATAGAGCTAAGTTCCGCTGGCGACAAGGGAAGACTGGAGATAATCCAACTTGTCCCAGGATAATAAAATGTTTAAAAAAAAAAAAATTGTCCAATGACCTAAATATGGAAGATAGAAGTAAGCGCATGTGTACTTAACAACAGTGGTAGATGTGGAAAGGGTGGTGGTCGGTAACAGTGGCATAGATTTTGAATATTAATTAGGGAGCTTCAAGTTAGTGCCTGGCAACAGCACAAGTGCATGTGTACTTAAGGTTGGAGATGTCTTTGGGACATTGGGGCGCCCGGCAACAGTGATATATATATACATTGAACTTGAACTTTTTCTAATGCCCCCCCTGGGTCCATTTCAGACCTTGGCCTACGGGCCTCCGTCCAATGGACTCAGAGGTAAATATATCCGACCTCATACTCCATAATAGTGTCTTATTATATTAACAATATGGTATAAAAAGCACTTATATCTGATATTTTTATATAAAGACACAACAACATTTGATAGACTTTTTCACATAGTTATAATCATACTTAGTTACAAATTCCTAAGACTATTTCGCCTCTCATGGAAGCTCCGCTCCAGGACAGACATTATGACTTGTAGTAACGAGTAGCGGAAAGCTCAGCATACTCATATAAATAATTAAAAATTATCTTCAACCCACTGATGTACCAATTTTCTAAATATAGTTCTTGTTTCAGCAAGTTGTATTGTTACATCCAATCTATTCCAAAGAGCAATTCCTCTATACCAGGGACTTGCACTAGCCTTGCGTCTACATTTCAGACTTTGTAACGTATATTTACTTTCCAATTCAGTAATGGAATGTCTATTTTCAGGTTTCATCTCGTATTCTATTATACGTAGACCTCGATTTTGCAATCTATCCAATTTTTGAATTTTAACACTACTCCCTGATTCAATAACAAAATCCACATATTCAAAATGTGGTCGAATCATTGTTACATACACAGCTTTTGCACAATTTTCTCCTATATATCTTCTCATCAATTTCAAGACATACAATTTATAACTTACTTTTTTAAACATACAATCTATATACAAATCAGATTTTAATTTATCATGGATTATATATCCCAAATAATTATACATATTGACATTAGATAATACAATATCGTTTATACAAATTTGTATTGCCATCTCATCTCTTACCCTGCTACGGGTAATAAACATGTTTTGTTTTCTGATGATTTACACACATCTTATTAATACAACACCATTTCAATACATTGTCCATACATATTTGGGAAGTATGTAAAACATCTAATTTGTTTATACCGATGTAAGAAGCAAAGTATCATCTGCATACATATATATTTGAGACTCTATTTTTATATTTTGAAATAAATCATTTACAAATAAAATAAATATTAAAGGGCCTTAAATAGAACCTTGTGGTATACCATATTTCAGTTTTGTTTTACCTGATCGATATTTTCCCACTTCTGTCTATTGTGTCCTAGAATCCAGATATGAATGCATAAATTTTAATGAATTTTCATCAAAACCATATAATTTCAATTTTTCAAGAAGTATAGTATGATCTAAACAATCAAAGGCTTTTTGATAATCTATGAAAATGCAACTACTATATTCATTTAGATTCCAAGCGGCATATAAATCTCTCATAACATCAAAGATAGCAGTACTAGTGCTTCTTCTCTTCAGAAAACCATATTGTTTTGAATTCAGAATGTTATTATGCTCCATATAGTCATATATTCTAGTATGGACACATCTTTCCAACATCTTTCCTGGTAGTAAAATTTGTGTTATTGGGTGCCAATTTTTCGGATTCAGTAAATCACCTTCTTTGGGGATGGGTTTTATTTGTCCTATACCCCATTCCAGCGGAAAACATCCTGTTTTTATACAAATATTAGATAACACAAATTTGTGTTATTGGGCGCCAATTTTTCGGATTCAGTAAATCACCTTCTTTGGGGATGGGTTTTATTTGTCCTATACCCCATTCCAGCGGAAAACATCCTGTTTTTATACAAATATTAGATAAATATTGTATCTCCACAATTAAAACTCGAAACACATCCTTTAATATTCGAGAGCTTAAAGTTTCAATTCCAGAACTTTTATGAGTATCAATTTTAGAAATAATATTTTCAATTTCTGCCGATCCAATATCTTCAAAAGAAAATATAGTATCGATTTGAGGAAAATTAAAACTTCCAATTGCTAGTAAATTTGCTAGCTAATATTTCGCCAGCATTTGTGTAATTATATTCATAAATTCAGCTATATCTTGACCGAATAATATATTTCCATTATCATCTCTAATTTGGTCTAATTCTAATTTGAATTTGGTCTTGACATTACTTCATTAAAACGTTATGATGACATTCCTTTTTGGTAAGGTCCCAACCTCTCAGAAAAATAACGTAATGGTTACGTGCTTTTTTAGTAGGAAACAGACCAACCAAAATTGTATGGTTGCATAAGGTGACCGTTACGTCGCCCTCTGGCTGGGTAAAGATCTGATGTTTCATAATTATCATTAGGCCCCAAAATTAAATTCTTGTGTTCAGATTTCATACCTAAAAAAAATAGGGTTGATAGGTCAAACTTTTTTATTTTTGAATATTTTGTTAACGGTAACAATAGACAAAGGCAGTCTGAAGAATTAAAAACTTCATCGATTCACTTTCTGCAATGATTCATGACATCTGTTATGCATATTTTGATAATATGTGAGGGATTTACTGTCCATGTACTTGTTTTAGTCTCATTTCAATGATTCAAGACATTTTTTGAAAAACTTCCAAGGTTTGGGGCAAAATAGGGTAGAGGCCGGCAGGGGTGGGGAGAGGCCAGGGGTGAGTGATATGACTTCCCTCAGAGGGCTGAGGCTGGCAGGGGTGTGGAGAGGCCAGGGATGAGTGATAGGACTTCCCTCAGAGGGCTGAGGCCGGCAGAGGTGTGGGGAGGCCAGGGGTGAGTGACAGGACTTCCCTCAGAGGGCTGAGGCCGGCAGAGGTGTGGGGAGGCCAGGAGTGAGTGACAGGACTTCCTACAAAAGGCTGAGGCCAGCAGGGGTGAGTGATATGAAGACCCATAAAGGCCTTTTAGAAGACCCATAAAGGCCTTTAGGAGGTGCGCAGTGGTTGTATCATAGGGGCTAAATCATCATTTGGGACTGGACTTTGGGTGGTCTTTTAGTGAGACCCTCACTAAGAGACCGGTCCTATTAGTGAAGCTAAATTAAACATGAAATAAAGAGAAATATTCTAGTCTGACCAAAGAGTAGTCTTTGAGAAAGGTGGTCTCATTATTGAAGTGGTCTTTAAATGGGTCTCTACTGTATATACTTTCTGGAAAACAGGAATGGGTTTTCCCCTCCCCTTCGGATCATCCCCCTGGGTGACATAGATTGAGCTTCTGAAGAATTCACCAGCAAGGTACTCGACAATTTCAGCTGTAAGCCAGTGCCATTTCTCAAACTCCCGGCTGGGAGGCCACAACATACGGGGGCCATTTCTTGGCCTGATGACACATTGAGCCCTACATTGTCTCCTTCCTATACCCTGTCTAAGGCATTTGGGATGTCTCAAAGCACTGGGGCGGAGCCAGAATCGCAGTGGCATGCTCCTAGAAAACTGACCGACGGGAAGCTTCACCATGCTAAAAAATTAAAAAAGCATACCCAGTACAACATTTGCAGATTCTGTATGAAATAACTTGACATAAGAAAGTAGAAATATGACACCTTATATGTACATATTTTCATGAGAAAAAGTGAAGAAACAAATACGTCTAAAAATGGTCCTAATCATCTCAGAACGCTAAAAAAAAAAAAAGGCATATCACTAACGTCTCCGCCGATCCGCCAAATGACGTTTTGGCACCCAAAGGTCAATATTTCCCGCCCCAAAAAATTTACCATTGCTCATTGCACCATCTGTAAATTTTGGCGTTTACCAACGATTTTTCCATTTGTAAATATTTACAAAAAATATGTAAATTTGGGGCATTTCTCTCTAGCCCGACCGAAATTTTTGTATCCTGTCTTTAGTCCAACTTTTGCTTTTGCAAAGGGTTTTTTTCTATGGTAAATTTACAAATATTTTGTATCCTGTCTTTAAAACGACCCCATGGTCCGTGGTTGAGAGTGGCCGTCTAGTAGGAATGTTCAGGCATGTGGCCCACTTCTGCACCCAACGTCTTATAAGGTGCCCCCAAGGGCTGTTACGGAGACTAGATTCTATTTCTGTATCCAGCGCAGGAGGATTCTTGGGGAACATGACATACTTCTGTTGCCAGGTCTTATAAGGCAATGTAATGAATTCCTTGGAGCTGTTGGGTGTTCAGGTTCTATTTTGGAATTCGGACCTTCTTACGACCTCTTAAACGAAATCCATAGGAATGTCTGCAGGAATTTGACCCGAATGAGCCCTTCCTGTGTATTTAAGTACTTTGTTAAGTTATCGCCAGAAATTGAATTCTGGGTAATCCGTGAATAGATCATATTTGTGTGATTCTTTATAATTTGGTTTTGTTTTTTCCCTTAAACTGTACTTTGGTTGTACAGTACCTTCAGAGGTGGTTGACCTCCCAGCTGAGGATAACCTGTCCCCTGAAGGGTCCCGAGATAGCGTTTCTGTAGGCTTTGCCCTTGGGCCTGTCCCCTCTTTTCTTCTTTTCCTCCTACAACGCTTCTTGTGTGCTCCCCTTGTAGTTTTAGGGGAGTTTCGGGGATCAGTCCGCTCAGTTGATCTGTTAGGCTTTGCATCTGTCACAGATTGGTTGTCATGGTTATACAGAGGAGCTCCCATGTCTTCTGAAATTCGGACCAGATCAGGAGTACCGGCAAGGTCTCCTGTCCCTCTGTCTCTAGCGTCCTCAGCTGAATACTCTGCGTCAGCTGTTGTCCTTTGGACGTAGTCCGATTTGGACTGATCGGGCACCAAATGGTCTTGAGAGAGTCCTTTTGAGCTAGGACTCCAAGGTTCATAGGCTCTTTTCAGTTTAGAGATGTTAACAAGGTGGGGAATTTCTTTACCAGTGGTTAGTGACGTTACCCTGACAAGATTGTCCCCTTTTACTTCCATTACCCTGTAAGGTCCCTTGTATCTATCTGAAAACTTGGAAGTGTGATTTGCAGAACAGGTAGGATCATACACGTAAACTAGATCTCCCTCACAGAAATCTACTGGTCTGGCATGTTTGTCAATCCGATCTCTCAGGTCCTTTTCATACACGTCTGCCACTGATACGGCCATTGATCTAAAGAGAGCAATGTTGTCTCTTATTCTTAGAAAGAACTCATTGTCATTCAATGATTCTGGTGCTTGGTTTTGTTCAGGAAAGCCCATTGAAACCGGGTCTTGCCCATAGAGCAACGAATACGGGGAGAATCCCGTTCGGGCACTTATTGTGGATCTGATAGTCCACAGTGCTATTGGGACCAAATCAGGCCAGGTAGTGTGATCATCGGAAATATAGCATGCCACTACATTTTCCAAGGTTTTATGCATCCTTTCCACACGAGCATTGCCTGTTGGCATTCGTCCAGTGGTAAATGTCTGTTTGCATGCTAGTCTGGAAGTTACTTCCCTGAACAGCTCAGAAAGGAATGTGGAGCCCCTGTCTGAATGCAATCTCTCCACCTTTCCATATCTACAGACAATACCATGGAGAAATGTCTCAGCGGCCATGGCTGAAGTTGAGTCTTTTGTGCAGAATGCCTCAGGCCAACCTGTCAGCAGGTCAATGAAGGTCATGATATACTTTGACCCATTGTTAGCCTTTTTCAGTGGGCCTATAAATTCGCACTGTACCCATTGCCATGGCCGACTAGGACGCTCCCATGACTTTGCCATAGCTTTGAAATGTGGAGCTCTTTTTCTAAGTGAACAAGTCTCACATGCCCGTACATATTCTACTATGTCCCGATGCATGTTTCTCCAGTAGAAACGGTTTAATACCTTTTCAGTAAGAGCTGAGGTTCCCACATGACCTCCCGCCAAAACATCATTATGCATCAGCTTAAGGACATTTGTGACGAGGGAAGGCGGGATGACAGCTCTTGGGCTAACCTTAACTGCTTTACTCTTTACCTTGGCTCTTGGGTTTGTGAACTTACATAATACTCCTGGTGGCAATACAGACATAGAGTCTGCTTTTGCCATAACCTGCTGGACCAGATCCGGATCCATAGGACACCGTTTTCAAGGTATTCAATAATCTGACTACACTCTTGGTCTTTACCCTGTTCTGTGATGAGCACTGATGTTTCAAATTCATCCAGACTAACTCTCAGTTCAAATAGCTCACACCCCACTTCTGGCTCATACTCACATTCCTCTGGTTCTTTAGTCTGAACTCTGGAAAGATAGTCAGGCAGAAAATGGGTTGCCCCTGGCTCATAAATGATCTCAAAGTCAAAGTCAGTTAGAGCCAGTGCCCATCTTTTCAGACGTGCCGAAGGAGCTTTGTACGCAGCCTGTAGAAGTGGGATAAGTGGTTTATGGTCAGTTACAATGGTTACTTTAGCTCCCTGTAGCATGTCTTCATAGTGTTTCAGAGCTCTAACTACTGCCAGAGCTTCCTTTTCTGTGACTATGTAGTTCAACTCAGCATCTCGCATGGTACAGCCCCAAAATGCAACTGGTCTGTATATATCGTCAACTCTGTGGCAGATGGCTGCACCACATGCTGTATCAGAGGCATCTGTTAGAATGTGGAAATGGCCTCCAATGTCAGGGTGGACAAGGAGTGGTGGACTCACCAAGCTTGCTTTGATTTTTTGGAATGCTTCTTCGCATTGGTCTGTCCATTCGAAAGTTATCCCTTTCTTCAAGAGTTTATTCAATGGAACAGCTATTTCAGAGAAATTTGGAACAAATGCTCGATAATAATTACAAAGACCCATAAATGACTTGACTGTTTTGACATTGTGTGGCCTGTTAAATGTCTGAACCTTTTCTATGTTTCTTTTCTGAGTCTGTATTCCCTCGGCATTCACCATATGGCCAAGGAAGCTGATCTCACTTCTGCACCACTCACACTTTGAAGGTTTCAGTTTCAGGTCTGCCCTTGCAAGAGCCTGAAGAACCAGTTCCACACTACGGAGATGTTCCTCAAAGTTTGTGTCATACACTATAACATCATCCAGGTATGCAAGGCAGATGCGAGGTATCAGTCCTTTGAGTGCAATGGCCATTACCTTGGTGAACTGCCAGGGTGCCCCAATCAAACCGAATGGGACCCTTCTATACTGGTATACACCCATTGGTGTTTCAAAAGCTGTATAGGGACGTGAGCCCTCCTCAATGACATATTGATGGTACCCACTGAGCAGATCTAGGGCAGTCCAGATTGTTGGTTTTTTATAGGCCATATAGAGAAAAAGTGATCTAGCAGTTGGCATTGGAAATTTGTCCTTAAATGTTATCGTATTGAGTAGTCTAAAGTCAGTGCACAACTGGGGTTTTCCATCTTTCTTTTGCACCACTACTAATGGACTTCTCCAGGCTGACTCGCTAGGTTCTATCACCCCTATATCCAGTAACTGCTTGATTTGTTCATCAATTATGTCCATTTTCTGTGGAGAATAACGATATGGTCTAGAGGAAATCACTCCCTGTGATTCGTCCACTCTGATCGACATAGGTGCAATATCACACTTTCCTAACTCTTCCATACTGAATGCTAAACTAGCCCTATTCCTATTTAGCATCTGTCTAAACTGTTGTTGCTGGTCTTCATCTAAACATGATTCTGACAGGTCAATCTTTTCTACCTCGTCATCAGTTTCTGTTTTTGGTTTTTGTGTTTCACACTCAGCAGCCTTTTGCACTGCTTTTACAGCTAAGTGACATAATGCCATAGGTGTTTCTTTGCTTCCTGAATGCCGAGAAAAGGCTCAACATCAATCTCACACAATTCTGGAACTGTTGCCTCTTCTACAAATCCTAATACATCATTAGGTGTTATCTTTTGAATTTTGTCCAATGGATTCATTACCTTCAACCACCAGTCTCGCCCAACTGTATTTACTGCTCCTTCTACGATAACAGGGGCAGTTACAGCTGGGGCACAGTAGACACTCTCGCCTACCTTTTGGCTGTTAGAACGCCATGTAGTAACCGCAATTATTTTCTCAGTCATAGGTGGAAGGTAATGTGTGCCTGCACTCACAACTGGATTGCCACAGAACACTTCAATCCATGGTCCTGGGAGGGCCATATCCGTTCTTAAGGCTGCCATAAAATTTCTTCCCAGCACAACACTATGACACAGGTTTTTCACAATGTTGAAGTCATAGTATGCTTTTGATCCAGCTACCTCAAATTCTAGTCTTATTGTTTCTAAAATGTCTTGCACTGAATTGTCCGCCAAATCAATCTTAGCCCCCTTTGACGAAATTATGTCATGAATGCAACATTCAGGGAGTTCGTCCCTGAAAGCCTCAGACATGAAGCAGTCACTTGCCCCTGTATCTACAAAACTGCGAGTTTTCTTTTCCCCAAAATTAACTTCAAGAAACAATGGACTATCACCTCTTTCTCTTCGTGCCGGTGCTCTAGTTTCCCTGCATGTGCGAGGAGTTGTTTCCCTTTTGGTTGAACTGACCAGATTGATTCTGAGACCGGTTTTGTCTCGCAGGTGGTTTAATATCTTTAAGTCTCATTTTAAGCCATTGACATGCGTCAGTTGAATGACCATAGGTTTCATGGACCACACAGTACTTTTGGTTATCATTACCGTACTCTGATTTCCCTGTGAATCCTGGCTGACCACCTCCCCTTGCACCGCGATTCTGACCTCTACCACGGCCTCTTTCATTACCTGAACTGCCAGACCATGAGTTGCCTCCCGAATTAGTTTCTCTTGTCTGATCTGACCTATCTCCTGATCTTGAGCCACGCCAACCTCTACCAGCCCCGGAGCCTCTAAAACTGCCATCACGGCCCCGGGTGGCCTGTTGATCACCTCTATTCCATCCATCAGATGATTCCAAGGCAGCCAGGACGGCTCCTAGTTTTTCCTCAATTCGTTCAATGCCTCTATCTTCCTGATTACTACAATCAGTTTCCATAGCTGCGAGTCCCTTAGAGACACCCCTTGACTTATCTAAGGTTTCTAGCCTTGTTGCCTGCTCTGCAGCATCTTCAAACGTTGTTGGGTTCATAATAGCAACGGTCTTTGAGATAGAAGGGTGCAAACCCTCAATAAACACAGCTAGGAGCATATCATCGCCTATCTGCAGGGCAAGAAAGGGCTGGTTTTGTTTTTCAGTTCTATTTTGAGTTCTACTTTCCAAAGATTTGTAGTAAGTTTTTTTTATATCAATCACATAAGTTTACTGGTGGGGGAGTACATGATTGATGACTTTTTGAATTTTCTAAACATATTTTGTGTGTCATTTGTGGCCATTTATCATCTGAACGTATTTTATATTTTTTCCCCTTTGTTCCCATTAATTATTATATTCATTAGGAATGTTACATGGGAGGATGCTCATATTTTGAAAACTTGTGTCGTCTTTGTCAGATTCTACTCCCATTTCTTTATTAAAATATTTGTGCCTGACAAACAATTTTGGTATTGAATGATAGAAAAAAACTTACTGAATCTAAATATACCACTTTAATTTTTATCATATTGTTATTAACAGCACTATGTTTTTAAGACAGGTAGAAGGACCAGATATTTCAAGTTTTTCAGTCCTTTCTTGCCCTGCAGACCTATAGTGCGGTTTTACTTTGCTGTTGTCTCAAAACCCCAGCATAATCCAACACTGACTGATCTTTCCCTTGTCTTATACCACAAAAGTCCTTGTGTTTTTGCCAAGGTGGGCGTCGATCCCCAAAAATTTTGGTCATTGATCTTTTCAAGTCATTAAAAGTTGCTTTCTCAGCTGCACTTAAAGTGTTTACCCAGTCTGCTGCACGGCCCCTTAGGCCGTGCAGAGCCATTGCAAGTGTGTTTGCATCATCCCAATTACAGACCTCAACTAGATTTTCGAGCTCTCGAAAATACTGATCTATGCTCTCATCTGTTTTTCCCGAAAACCAAGGTAACCTGAGAGAAGGGAATTTTGGCTTTGGGGCATCTTCATCACCCATCTTGTCTTCAGTTGCAAATAACCTTCTTATACAATCAAGACCTTTCACTTCTGAGGGAGATTTCGACCTCCCTGCTGCGGGTGTCCCCTGCCCTGACAAAGGTTTCTTTTCTTTTCGTTTAGTTTTTGGTATGGTTTGTGAGTCCCTTCCCTTCTTTGGACTGAGTAAGGTGGGATGAGAGATTAAGGAAGTATTAGTGGGTTGAGCCTTGTGGGCGGGGGTAGTCTCACCAGATCTCTGAGCCGGGTTTACTTGGTGCCAATTTAGGATTGGTGAGAAGGAGATGCGTCCTGTGGTTCCTGAATCTGCTAAGACTTCAGGTTCCTCAGAGGAACCACTTACCTTTCTTTCTACCTGAACCGGTGGTAGTTTGAAAGGAAGTGAAACTGCCTCCTGTTCCAGGTCCGCTGGTGGGCCCTGTTGCAGACTTCTGACGGTGGCTGTTAATTCCTCTTCAGGAATGGTAATATCTTCTTCAAGATTTGGGAAATCTTCCTCTAGAATGGAAAGAACCTCCTCATTCGAAGAAATACTCCTATTCGCGTCTCCGGGATTGTGAGAGCTTGCATACCCCTCTACCGCTTCCCTTTCGGTGGATTGTTCTTGAGTTGTGGATTCTTCTCTCGATAGCAGCCCACCTTGGGATGCCTCTTCGCCTCTGCGGGAGCTATACGGTACAGGAGGGCCAGCAGAGCGGAGCTGATAACAACTCCCTGTCCTTGGGTTAATGCCGAATCTAGGATTATCCTGATCTGAAAGGTATTTTAGAGCTGGAGAGACAATTGATCTACTTTCCTTTGTCTGCGTCTTAACACCAGGGTCAGTCCTATGATCTACAGTAATTCCATGGTGAACTCGCCCAAACCCAGGGGTTGCGGCGTGGATCCTGTCACCACCAGAAGATGGATCACTGGACTGTGACGATTTTTTAATATCGTTCTCTGCGTCTTTTGTGGCTTGCCCCTTGGAAAGTCCCGCGGGTGGCTGAGATAGAGATCCGGGATCAGTGGAAGAGACCGGGAACGTTGGAGCTGACATTGGTAGAACACATCCTTTCGGGTTTTTCTCCACCACCTGAACAATTGTGGGTGGGGGTAATATTGATGTCCTTCTGACTTTCCGGATATATTTGGGGAGTTTGCTAATCACTGCAGGCGTTCATCTCTACAGTGATTCAAGAGTCAACTCAGGCTTAAATGAAAGGTACTTTATTCCAGTGTCCATTCCAAATGACAATTCAAGTTTACAGTAATCAATTCAACAATATAATCACTCGAGACAATCCAATAGTTCGGTATTCCATGGGAAGCTTGCTCTCACAATCCTGATGGTGCTAAATTTCAAGACTGGTGTATGTCAGCAGAGACGAGGTTTTTATCTCTCTTGCTTGCCATACAAAATGTCAAATAGTTGTTCTAAAGCCTTTTAAAGTAAGTAGGTTAGTTTTAAATCATAGGATACATTTTTTAGGTCAGATTGTACCCATGGGTCAATGTTCCCAAATTTGGTAAGGTATGCCACAGCAGGGTCATTCCATGTCAATTCAACGAGGGTCCCACGCACTTCGTCTCGGATTTTCTTTAAACCTATAAAACTGTCTTCCTTAACATGTTAAAGAAACGTATTTCAAATTTGAACATCAAATTCCTGAAACGTTTGACGATATTTCAATTTTTGTGACCCAAGGTTGCACCAAATTTCGCAGCAAAATTGGAGCCTTTGGTTTTGATGCCAACTTTGTGGGCCTATATCTCGGCTGAATATGCAGTTAGAGCCTTGAAATCTTTGGTATCCTTAGTCCTATATGTACCCTCCAAGAATACATCAAGATTGATTACAGCAGATTTTATAGGGAAAAATGGTATGTGTATGAAAATGGGAAAAATTGCATATAAAAGTAAAAAGTGGCAATATTTGGGAAGTTTTCATCCTGTGCATTTGATAATGCTCAGTCTTATTAAGACTCTCACAGACATTATAATTCTATGATTTGAGTTTCTGAAATTTGGTACATTAGGAGATATTAGTCGTTAAACTTGAAAAAAATGCAAAAATGACATATTTTCAGATGCAAAAGTACCGATGTGGGTAGGCTTCAAAATTCTTTAAACTCTGGTATATGAGAGGTCCTTAGGTCTACTTTCTCTGGCTAAAAAATCAAAGCGGCCATTTTTGGTCTTCATAGTGAAATTAGGTCAGACGCATATAGTGCTTTTTTCCAGAAATGTGCAAAATGGCAATGTTTGGGGCCTTATAAGAAAAAAAGGTTTTAGCCTGTGGATCTGATAGTACTTATTCTTGTTAAGGCCCTGATGGATATTGCAGCCCTAGAATTTGAGTCTCTGGAATCAGGTATGTTAGGAGATATTAGTTGTTAAACTTGAAAGAAAATACAATAATGACTTATTTTCAAATGCAAAAATTCCAATGTGGGTACGCTTAAAAATTCTTTAAACTCAGGCATAAGAGAGGTCCTTAGGTGTACTTTCTCTGGCTAAAAGATCAAACCAGGCCAGCTAAATCTTCCATTCATAATGAAGTTAAGTTTGTGCATATATAGTGCTTTTTTTAATATACAAGAGGCTTCGCCTCTAGGTGAATGGTGAAACTACTATGAAATGAATAGTTATGTAGATGAATGGTGAAACTACTATGAAATGAATAGTTATGTTAGAACATCCTCCGAATTTTTCCCTACAAAATTACATTAAGACTCGCCTTTACGCCGTGACGACGTCCGTCGCCGTGACGACCTCCGTCGCCGTGACGACCTCCGTCGCCGTGACGACGTCCGTCGCCGTGACGACGTCCGTCGCCGTGACGACGTCCGTCGCCGTGACGACCTCCGTCGCCGTGACGACCTCCGTCGCGTAACGGTATGAAAAAACACAAAACAAACACAACGTCCTTTTTAAAACGAACATCATTACTGTGTTTGTATTGGGTAAGAATGGGAAGATTACATAGCTTTTGAAAAATATGTTAAATTGAAATATAAATCTCATGTTGCCGTGAATACCCTCCGCTGGATGCCCTGCGGCAGGTGGAATAACCCAAGCTCTAAGGTATTAGGGAAGGCTGAAACCAGCGTAAAAACATGGCCGCTCATGGACGAAATCTCGTTTCAACAGCGTTTTTAAGAAGGGGGAAAAAGTGTAGAATGGCTGTATTTGGGACCTCATATTATATCATATGGAATGTATTTCAATCTCTTCCTATCACAATGCTCTTTCTGATTAGGAACTTAGATTTGAGATCCTGATAATTATCAGTTCTATGTATTTTGGGCATTTATGAAAAAAAGCACTATACACATCTGACCTAATTTCACTATGAATGGAAGATTTAGCCAGTTAAATTTTTAAGGCAGAGAAAGTACACCTAAGGACCTCTCTATTACCAGAGTGTAAAGAATTCTGAAGGCTGCTAAAATAGGCATTTTTGCATCTGAAAATAAGGCATTATTGTATTATTTTCAAGTTCAATAGCTAATATCTCCTAACTTACGCCATTCCAGATACTTAAATCCTAGGACTGCAATGTCCATTCGGGTCTTAACAAGAATGAGTACTAGTAGTATCAAATTCATAGGATGAAAACTGTTTTTTCTATGAGGCCCCAAACATTGCCATTTTGCACATTTCTGAAAAAAGCACTATACGCATCTGACCTAATTTCACTATGAAGAAGAAAATGGCCATGTTGATTTTTTAGCTTAAGAAAGTACACATAAGGACCTCTCATATACCAGAGTTTAAAGAAATTTAAAGCCTACCCACATTGGTACTTTTGCGTCTGAAAATAAGTCATTATTGCATTTTTTTTCAAGTTTAATGATTAATATCTCCTAAAATACTCAACTCTAGAGACTCAAATGCTAGGGCTGCAATGTCCATCAGGGCCTTAACAAGAATAAGTACTATCAGATCCACAGGTTAAAAACTCATTTTCTTATGAGGCCCCAGACATTGCCATTTTGCACATTTCTGGAAAAAAGCACTATACGCGTCTGACCTAATTTCACTATGAAGACCAAAAATGGCCACTTTGATTTTTTAGCTAGAGAAAGTACACCTAAGGACCTCTCATTTAACAGAGTTTAAAGAAATTTGAAGCCTACCCACATTGGCACTTTTGTTTCTGAAAATAAGTAATTATTGCATTTTTTTAAAGTTTAACAATTAATATCTCCTAAAATACTCAACTCCAGAGACTCAAATTCAAGGAATGCAATGTCCATCTGGGTCTTAACAAGAATGAGTAGTATCAGATGCACAGGATGAAAACATTTTTTCCTATGAGGCCCCAAACATTGCCATTTTGCATATTCTTGAAAAAAAGCACTGTACGCGTCTGACCTAATTTCACTATGAAGACCAAAAATGGCCGCTTTGATTTTTTAGCCAGAGAAAGTAGACCTAAGGACCTCTAACATAGCAGAGTTTAAAGAATTTTGAAGCCTACCCACATCGGCATTTTTGCATCTGAAAATATGTCATTTTTGCATTTTTTTCAAGTTTAACGTCCAATATCTCCTAACATATCCAATTTCAGAGACTCAAATCCTAGTACTAGAATGTCTATGAGGGTCTTAATAAGACTGAGCATTATCAAATGCACAGGTCGAAAACTTTTTTTTCTATGAGTTACCAAATATTGCCACTTTTTACTTTTATATGCAATTTTCCCCATTTTCATATACATACCATTTTTCTCTATAAAATCTGCTGTAATCATCCTTGATATATTCATGAAGGGTACATATAGGACTAAGGATATCAAAGATTTCAAGGCTCTAACTGCATATTCAGTCGAGATATAGGCCCACAAAGTTGGCATCAAAACCAAAGGCTCCAATTTTGCTGCGAAATTTGGCCCAACCTTGGGTCACAAAAATTGAAATATCGTTAAAAGTTTCAGGAATTTGATGTTCAAATTTGAAATATGTTTCTTTAACATGTTAAGGAAGATAGTTTTATAGGTTTAAAGAAAATCTGAGACGAAGTGCGTGGGACCCTCCGAAATTTGGTTGAATTGACATGGAATGACCCAGCAGTCTGACCCAGATTCAGTTCCTTGAGGTCAGGTCCTGCCCCACTTTCAGATTTGGTAAGGTATGCAGCAACGGCCCGGTCTAGATTCTAGTGCCTCCAGGTTGGGCCAGAAGGTGAGGTCACTGCCCAATAACGTAAGTAGGCCACTCTCGTGAGCTGGTCGACTTTGGTTCTATTTTAGTTCTATGGGAGGCCATGCTATGGCCCTGACTGAGACAAGGCCTGAGGTTTCTAGGTCTTGCCGGCTGTGGCATTCAGAATGGAACTAGGTTCCTCTGGTTTTTAGATGCAAGAGCTCGCTTCCATGGTTGTTGTCACTCGGCCCTGCACAATAGTGCACTTTACCGTCTGCAGCAGGAAAACGGTGGATATATAAGGGCGCGGTGGGTATTACACAGCAGGTGGTCGGACACTTTGTACTGGAAAAAGTTACCAACTGGTTCGTCCTATGGTAGTCCTTACACTATAGAAAATCAGAAAAATGGCTGGCTCTATGGCCCCTGCTTGTTACTGCAACAAAACATGACGGCAACAAGTGTGTGTGCATGGCACGAACCAAACTAGTTCGGCGTGACACCAGAAGGGGGCACTGCTGCATGACATTTTTGACATTTTGCTTAGACACCTTTACCGTCTGCAGCAGGAAAACGGTGGATATATAAGGGCGCAGTGGGTATTACACAGCAGGTGGTCGGACACTTTGTACTGGAAAAAGTTACCAACTGGTTCGTCCTATGGTAGTCCTTACACTATAGTAAATCAGAAAACTGGCTGGCTCTATGGCCCCTGCTTGTTACTGCAACAAAACACGACGGCAACAAGTGTGTGTGCATGACACAAACCAAACTAGTTCGGCGTGACACCAGAAGGGGGCACTGCTGCATGAAATTTTTGACGATAGAAAATCAGAAAACTGGCTGGCTCTATGGCCCCTGCTTGTTACTGCAACAAAACACGACGGCAACAGTGAACAATTGTGGGTTGGTTTAACATTTAAGTATGTATGTCCTTGTGACTTATGGATATGTATGGGGAGTTAATCACTGCAGGCGTTCATCTCTACAGTAATTCAAAGAGTCAACTCAGGCTTAATGAAAGGTACTTTATTCCAGTGTTCCCTCCAAACGAAATCTCCAAGTTGTTCACAGAGTCCAATATACAAAGTATAAAGTAGTCCAACAGATCAAAGGTTCACAGTGTTAGGTACATGTAACTCCAGACTTCAGCCCACTCTCACAACAAAGTTCTTCCTCACTCCCTGCACCCCAGCAGATCGGGGTCTTATATATTTCCTGCTGGCTCTGCAGGGGGGTTGCCGAAAAGTAGGGTAGTCATATAAAGTAATATTATGTAGGTTAGTGGTGGTTATTTTTAGGTAGTTGGAAACATTTCTAGGTCAGAGGTCACTGCTCTTGAATATGGTAAGGTATGCCATAGCAGCCTGTCCTAGATTCAAGTCCCTGAGGTCAGCTCATGCCCTCCTTTCCTATATGGTAAGGTATGTAGGAACAGCCCGGCCTAGATTCAAGCGCTTCTAGGTCGGGCCCCAAGGCAGGGTCACTGACCAATAAGGTAAGTAGGCCACTCCTGTGAGCTGGTCTGCGTTGTACTATTTTTAGTTCCAAAGAGGTCGTGCTCTGACCTGACTCAACCAGGGTTTGAGGTTTTGAGGTTACTCTTCTCCATAGCCTCTTACTGTATTCATGGCCATGGAGGTAAGAGGCTGTTCTTTACTTTTATATCATATGAATTTTGGGGTTTCTTTTGTTCTTTGTGAGAGAATGCTGGGCTAGTGTTACCGTCACTCAGCACTGCACAATAGTGCAGGCGACGGTGGCTAAGATCTGAGACCGTTGTGAAGTAGGTTTACATTTAGGTCTCAGTTACTTATTTTTCACTTGTGCTGAGTGACAATAGTATTTCAATAGATACATGATTGACCAGTGAATACAACAGAATAAACCAGTTGAGAGTGAATTTTCAAATGATTGAAGGAGTAAATTCATAGGAAATTCAGCTTCCACACTAAATGATTTGTATGTCATATCAATTACCCATTACTATATAAATGCAAGAATGTTGCTGAAATCATGGTAAATGATAATTTTGATGATGTTTGGAAATATTTTATCCACTATTTTGATATGTATTCCCTTATGCTACATTTGTTTTTACCCAGGTCGAAACTATTATAAATGACCCTCGTCACTCTCAAATGTTTTAGAAGTAATTAATCTTTGTCATGCATTTACGATCAAGAGTGCGACACAAAGTGTGGAACAATGTTGCATATACATCAAATGAAGAACAACACTAATTCTGCAATTAATACACTTTCATTATTGAGTTTCATTATCTCAGCGGAATGAGGCTACAGAGTCAACTGCTGATGTTTATACACACATAATCAAGTCACCACATGGTTTCAGGGATGTAAGATTCAGATTTTAATCTGATTTCAGATTTGTTCTCATCATCACCCCAAATAATGATTTTAAAAACTGAATTCCTCTTTGAAGATTATTCAAAATTTTCTCTCTGGGGTTTAAGAGTTTTCTTATTAACCCTGACTTACATCCCTGTGGTTTCCAATCAAGAGATGGAGTTATTTTCGAAGAAGATTAAGATTGATCTAATTCATGTCTCAAGTGAGTATTAGGAACCTCTCTGATCTAAATGATGAGGTTTCTGGTTTTCAGCGGTAATCAAAACTGTGTCAGATTAAAATATGATCGAATTCCTTTTATGAGGTGGTAATCTTTTTTTTTTTTTTTTTTAGATTTTGATTCAACTGGTTAATGTTCAGAGTAGTTCCAGTTTTAGTTGCTACACCAACAGGCTTACAGTTTTTTTTTTTTTCTAAATTCGTTAGATTCAAAACGGCCCGTCACGGATTTGGACGGGAATAGGCTCAAAATGACCGCCAAGGTGTGGGGAATCATGTGTTAAAATTTGAAGTTTCAATTCCAACATTAAGTTTTGATTCAATACCATTCTCTATATCAGGTTTAATATAAACTGGGGCTGGCCTATGCTACAGCACTGCCAGTTAACTTCGTCCCCTTATTTGAGGCGCTTAGACACGTCGCACGAACAAACCGAAGCCAGCGTTTCGAAGCCCAGGCCAAGGCGAATTTTTCCAGCTATTTACTTGGAATGCTGGGATAGCCCAAGCCCTTCGAAAACGGCCCCCAAGGTCGGCGGCCTGTTAAAAAGGGGGCTTTCGTTAGAATCAAAACGGCCCGTCACGGATTTGGACGGGAATAGGCTCAAAATGACCGCCAAGGTGTGGGGAATCATGTGTTAAAATTTGAAGTTTCAATTCCAACATTTAGTTTTGATTCAATACCATTCTTTATATAGAGTTTAATATAAACTGGGGCTGGCCTATGCTACAGCACTGCCAGTTAACTTCGTCCCCTTATTTGAGGCACTTAGACACGTCGCACGAACAAACCGAAGCCAGCGTTTCGAAGCCCAGGCCAAGGCGAATTTTTCCAGCTAGTTACTTGGAATGCTGGGATAGCTCAAGCCCTTCAAAAACGGCCCCCAAGGTCGGCGGCCTGTTAAAAAGGGGGCTTTCGTTAGAATCAAAACGGCCCGTAACGGAATTGGACGGGAATAGGCTCAAAATGACCGCCAAGGTGTGGGGAATCATGTGTTAAAATTTGAAGTTTCAATTCCAACATTAAGTTTTGATTCAATACCATTCTCTATATCAGGTTTAATATAAACTGGGGCTGGCCTATGCTACAGCACTGCCAGTTAACTTCGTCCCCTTATTTGAGGCGCTTAGACACGTCGCACGAACAAACCGAAGCCAGCGTTTCGAAGCCCAGGCCAAGGCGAATTTTTCCAGCTATTTACTTGGAATGCTGGGATAGCCCAAGCCCTTCGAAAACGGCCCCCAAGGTCGGCGGCCTGTTAAAAAGGGGGCTTTCGTTAGATTCAAAACGGCCCGTAACGGAATTGGACGGGAATAGGCTCAAAATGACCGCCAAGGTGTGGGGAATCATGTGTTAAAATTTGAAGTTTCAATTCCAACATTTAGTTTTGATTCAATACCATTCTCTATATAGAGTTTAATATAAACTGGGGCTGGCCTATGCTACAGCACTGCCAGTTAACTTCGTCCCCTTATTTGAGGCGCTTAGACACGTCGCACGAACAAACCGAAGCCAGCGTTTCGAAGCCCAGGCCAAGGCGAATTTTTCCAGCTATTTACTTGGAATGCTGGGATAGCCCAGGTCAAAGTCAGCCGGGACTACTTTCAGCTGAAGCTGGTGTCCGGCGACGTGCGACATGTACCAATCTGGCGACGTGAGACCAGCGCAGTGGTCAAAATGGCAGATTTTGCCCAGCACTTTTCAGAAGTTTTGTCTTGTTATTTTCCGGATTCTCATTTGAAGAAGGAACAGAGGGATGTTTTAGAGCATTTGTACGAAGGGAGGGGGGATTGTTTAGTTTCTCTGCCGACTGGGTATGGGAAATGTTTGCTTTTTCAAGCTGCTGGGCCTCTTTTGGGCAGGAGAAATGGGGTGCCAAACAGTTCTGTCCTTGTTTTGTCTCCCCTGAATGTCATCCAGAGGGACCAAATGCTGTCAATGATGAAGAGGGGGATCACCTGCTGTAGGATAGACACCAATGGGAGAGCATGGACGTACATCCAGGAGGAAGTGGCAAGAGATCATCAGGTGGGTATTTTCCCATATTTTAGCACTGAATCAACTGTTCAACGCGGCCGCGAGAATCGCGGAAATGTGTTTGCTATTTGATAAATTGCGGCGCATTGCTGCCACCTGGACTCTCAGCAGCAAACAACAAAACTTTATGGTGAATCAGAAACCATACCACTTCCTGGCAACCGGCTACTTCCTTGGTTACACATAACAACTTCCGTTTCTCCAACTGACATTTCACTTTGGCGTTTCTCCTACGGCCGCCAACATCTTTTTGTTTTACGGTTTTACTCCCGTACGTGCTGCCTTTACACATACTATTTCGCTCTACCTAGCTGGGGAAGTCAGTACCTGGCGCAGTGGAACGATGGAGCAGTTTTTGGCAGGTATTCGGCGGGATACTCCTATTCCGTCGCTGGCGAGACTAGCTGCGGTGGACCGCTCTAGAGCCCTTGACCGGGCCCTCGACGAGCTGGCGGCCGGGGGAAACCCAGACGACCTTACATCCACGAGAGGGTATGAACACGAGCCCACGGTTCCCTTGAGCAGGGTTGAAGCCCTGGAGCGTGGAATGACCATGATGATCGAACGAATGGACCGTCTCTGCGATGTTACAGCGGCACAGACGGAACGGGAGAGAGTACGCCATGAATCAGCAAGATCTCAGCAGCGCCGATCGCCGGTCTCAGCCCAGACTGCAGCAATGGCCGCCCCTCCCGCCTCCCGCGTCTCCCGCCACTCGGACAATGGAAGTGACGCAGCCAGGTTCGTCGACTTTCACATCGACAGAGAGAGTCTACACATCCCGCCCCAAGATGGTAAGCATAATGTTGTGGATTTCCTCGTTGATACACCCATACCCAAACCCTACATGTATATGGAGCGGCTATCGGGACAGGGAATTAAGAAGAAACAAGATGCCCGTGAGTCAATGTCGTATAATGAATATGTCACTGCATTCATATCCATGCTCACGGATCATCGACTCTGCAGGAACGCGGACCTGATGTACCAGCTCGCGCATCTTGGTGACGTCTCACAAGATGCCGGCTCCTCACCCTGGCCGGCAGTGCGGAGATGGAGCCAACATGTGTTCGATTCAGTCGAGCGAGGCGTGTACAAGTGGTCCGATGATCAAAGGATCCAGAATGATCGCTTCAGATTATCCCTTCGAGGCGGATCCGCTGATGGGGACTCTAGTGCTCGCCAGCCTGACCGCCAGTCTGATGGCGTGAGGGAAGTTATATGCCCGGATTTCTCCAACAAGGCGTGTAGTTTTGGCGGAAATGGAAAACACCACACGGAGGCAGGTGTAAAATTCCTCCATTGTTGTATGTTCTGTGTTGCGATCAACATGGGACGCCCTGAGCACCCCCTCTCCGAATGCAAAAGGCGGGATCGGCATACTGCAGCCTTCGCGGCGTCATCGGCAGCCCGGCAGCAGCAGCAGCAGCCACCCGTCCCACAGTTCAACCCACACGTCTACCAGCATCCAAATGTCCCTAACAGGTACAAGCAGCCTCAGCACTATGTGAACCAGTACGTGAGCTCGCAGCAAGCTCCAGTTGCACAACAGCAACCATCCGTTCCAAAAAACTTGTAGATGTGGCGCCCGGGGTTTTGGGGATCTCCCACCAGACAGGCTTGGAGTGCATGGACATTGACCGCCCTCCGCCTAAAGCTGTGGTGACTGTTCCTCCCCCTGAGTTGACGCCACCTGCTGCTACTGCCCCTGTGACGGACTATCCCGACTTTGATCACATACGCTGGCTCTGTGAGAATGATAAGACTGAGTGTGATGTCAGTCTTGACCCCCGCGAATTCATTACTCACAGACGCCAAACATGGCCAGCCCCGGACATGGGTAAGAGGTATGATAGCTTTGCCTCTATATACTCAGTGGTCAGGGACACGGGCCTTCCCAATATGTGTTCAGCGCGTGTCCCGGTCCCAAATGGTCTCAACATGCCAGCATGGCAAAAATACCTTGCGGGAGTTGACGACGCTCTTCTAGACAGCATAACCTACGGCTTCCCTATGGGTTATGTGGGACCTGCCTCTAACACTACAGATATACCAAATCATCCTAGTGCTGTCGATTATCCACGCCAGGTAAATGAGTTTGTCATTAAGGAGATGGGCCACCAAGGGGTCATAGGCCCCTTTGAACACCCACCATTTACCGACTGGTGTCACGTTTCACCATTGATGACAAGGCCTAAGGCATCGGAGAATGAACGCAGGGTGATTACCGACTTGACTTTCCCCAGAGACAGGTCGGTAAATTCCTTTATACGGAAAAACACAGTGATGGGACTGACCATGTCTCACTGTTTGCCTTCTGTGGACTCAGTTGTCCAAAGGTTACAGGATATTGGTGCGGGAGCAGTCATGTTTACTCTTGATGTCTCCCGCGCTTACAAAAATTTCCGCTCGTGCCCCCTGGACTGGCCGCTGCTCGCCATGCAGTGGGATGGACGATTCTATCTCGACGTTACCATGCCATTCGGCGCAAGGGCGAGCAGCGGCCACATGCAGAGGGTGGCGGATACAATAGTGCGCATCCTAAACACCAAAGGAGTGAGCGCTCTAATGTACCTTGACGACATTATTGTGGTCGCCGAGTCTCGAGAGCAGGCGGAAAGGCACTATGCTATCGCGCGCGGACTTCTGCAGGAACTAGGCCTCCCTGAAGCGATCGAAAAGTCACAACCCCCCGCTCATCGCGTAAGGTGGCTGGGTATTGATATCGACGCCCGGGCTGGAGTACTGGAGGTCCCGCAAGAAAAATTACGTGCCATCATCGCCACTGTTGAACACTTCCTCGGAAAGCGATCCATGACCAGACGCCAGCTTCAGTCTATTATCGGCAGGCTTCTTCATATAGCCAAATGTATTAGACCTGCTAGGCTGTTCGTCTCCAGATTGTTGGAAGCACTCCGAGGGACCCCACGCATGTACATCAACATTAATGCTGACATTAGGGCGGATTTAATGTGGTTCAGGTCGTTTGCCGGCGCCTGGAACGGTGTCGCTGTCTTTCCACAGCCAGAGGCAACGCGCACTTTCCTGGTCGACGCATGCTCCACAGGCATAGGCGCCGCTAGCGAGCGATCTGCGTATACATACAATGTCGCCTTCCCCCACGATCCTATACATAACATCACTGAATTAGAGGCGATAAATGTTGCAGTCGCGTTGCACACGTTCATCGGCCCATCGGATAGGGGCAGGACGGTGACTGTCTACTGTGACAACATGGCGGCGGTCCATGTGTTCCAGTCGGGCCGGGGGAGAAATAGGATCCTCCTCGAGGCTGCCAGGGCAGCCTGGATGATTCAGGCATTATACCAGGTGAAAGTAATTTTCCGCCACATCCCAGGCGCCCTGAACGACCTCGCCGACGTGCTCAGCCGCGCCTCGACGTCCCTTCAGTTCGCCAACCGGGCCCTACACATGGTTCGCCATAGGGGCCTCGCCTGGATTGACCCATGCTTATACCCGCTAACCCTTGTTCTCCCTTGTTTGCTGTGTAGGTCCGGGGCTCCAGCTCCTGGCGGACAAGGCCATCGACAGGCAGACGAGGGCGAGGGCGCCGGGTACGAACGCCAACAGACACTCAGCGCTGACGGCCTTTCTAAGGTTTTGCCACATTCACCACCTGGACCCGGAGGCGTTGGAGCCGTATCATATTTGCCTCTACATAGAGCACTTGAACATGTCCTCTCTGGCGCCGCCTACGGTCAGGAACCACATAGGACATACAAGGACACACTTCCTGATGTGCGGCCTCCCGCCAGTGGCCAACCACCCGCGTGTCGTGTGGGCGTTAGAGGCGACACTCAGACGGAAAGACTACGTCCCGAAGCAGCGCCTTCCCGCTGCCCCAGCTCAAATTGCAGCGGCCCTGGAGGCCATCCCACAGACCCCCGAGCGACTCGCGGTGAGAGCGGCGGTGATGATGCTTTATTATGGCGCTCTGAGACAGTCCGAGGTAGCCCCACAGTCGGTGGGCACCTTCGACCCCCTGCGCCACCTGACCCGGGACGATGTCGACATTCAGCACGACAGGGTGGTGATACGGGTGAAGGCGGCCAAAAATCAACAACGATTCAACCAGGTACGACAAGTGACTGTCCTGCGCGCCGAAAACCCGAGTGCCTGTCTGCTGACGGCGCTACGCGAGTTGATGGCCGCCTCCCCGACGGAGAAAGGAACTCAGCCGATGTTTGTCTTTACGGGCACGCTTCGCCCCATCCCAGTGTCCGTGATTCGCGCACAGTGGCGTGCCGCACTGGAGAACTGTGGACTTTCCCCCGCCACGTACACCTTGCACAGTCTGAGAAAGGCGGCTGTCACCACGGCTTTTAACCACGGACATTCCGATCGCCAGGTCCAGCATTTTGGGGCCTGGGCGAGTGATGCTTACAAAGTGTATGTCCACAAACAAGAAGACTTACAAGTGGCTCGTCTTCTTGCCACCACTCTTAAAACAAACTAACTCTTATACCATTTTGCGGCTTGGCACTATTTCTTACTACAAAATGTTCTTATATATTTATTACAATCTTATAATATTATTCGCAATGGCGACTCTTACTTAATAAATTTTAACTGTGCCCAAAGCTCGCTTTTACTTCTTGTACTTTACACTTTTATTACAATGATGATGATGGACAAAGGGGGGATTTCAGTAATGTGTTTGCTATTTGATAAATTGCGGCGCATTGCTGCCACCTGGACTCTCAGCAGCAAACAACAAAACTTTATGGTGAATCAGAAACCATACCACTTCCTGGCAACCGGCTACTTCCTTGGTTACACATAACAACTTCCGTTTCTCCAACTGACATTTCACTTTGGCGTTTCTCCTACGGCCGCCAACATCTTTTTGTTTTACCCACCCTCCCACACCTGCTGTCTTATTATTTATCAAATCACAATTACTCTCATTTATACAAACAATTTTATATTATACAAATTTTACAAATGGCACTATTTCTTACTACAAAATGTTCTTATATATTTATTACAATCTTATAATATTATTCGCAATGGCGACTCTTACTTAATAAATTTTAACTGTGCCCAAAGCTCGCTTTTACTTCTTGTACTTTACACTTTTATTACAATGATGATGATGGACAAAGGGGGGATTTCAGTAATGTAGCGGCCGCAGCCACGCGTTGCCCATTTTCTAACTTTCCAACGCTGTAACGTAAAAACTATGATAGCTAGAGAAGATCCGAATATACCAAATGAATTGTCACAGTCTTGCAATTAGATTGAATACTAGATTACGTTCCTGCGATGAAAACTAAAGTAGATAGAGTAAGATTTAGGCCGTCACTTTGGCAGCCTAGTTGTGCCTTGTCGACATTCAATGTCAACAAGGCACAACTAGGCTGACATACGACGGACGCGGCCGTAATTTTAAGGGTGAAATAATTGCTTTTCTACAATTTGCCTTGATTAGGTAGATTGGCCATGTCCTTCTGAATTATTCAGTCTTTTCCCCATTAAAATCGGAGTAAAATTGACCCCCCACCCACACACACACACACTTGGTAACTGGAGAACTCTGGTCGCTGTCGAACTCGGGCCGGGAGAACTCGGGCCGATCCCCATTCCTACAGGCAATTTAAATCTCAGCTAGAAATTGAGCCATACCTAACCCTACTAAGGAAAAAAAACTTGTCAATCCTTTGTAAATTCCGAGCAGGAAACCACCGTCTCCCAATCACATTAGGACGATTCTCAGGGCTTGACCGGGAAGAGCGTTTGTGCAGTCTATGTGCCGACAACAAAATCGGGGATGAATACCACTATATTTTTGAATGTACCCATTTTACTGGACAAAGAGAACAACTGATTGACCAAATGTATATGGATGAACATGTAGAATCAAGGCTGAACAAGATATTCAATACAACAAATACCGTCCACCTGCAAAACCTAGCACGTTTTGTAAACTATGTAATGAAAACTTGTAAACCACTGTCAAATTAGCAGGTGCTATTACTGTCTAGTCATATGTGGACAAGTACATTATGCTGATTAACCAATTTGTCAAACGCTGCTTATCCTCTAACACTTATATTACAGCCTACAGAAGTGCTAAACAACAAATTCTATCGGACCACTTGGCCACAGTATAGAAGCTAACACAATGGTCTTGGCTAAATTGATGTAGTAGTTTACTTAGTATGTACATATGATTAGTCTAGATAAAAGTTTTTTTTTTTTTTTTTTTTTTTTTTTTTTTTCTCTTTTCTTTTTTTAAATGATTGGTGCTACACCTAACACTAATGGATTAAAGTTTTCCTTTTTATTTTTATAACGTTTTTAAACCTGGTGCTAAACCTAACATTAATAACTTGGAATCTCACCCCTCGTGTAAACCCTAGAGATATTAACTTATTTATCATTATCTGTGTCACTCTTACTTTTTGTATATATGTTCCTATGCCTCCACTGAAGAGGTTGTGAATAAAATTCATTGTCATTGTCATTGTCATTGTCATTGCCAACTGGGGCCGGGAGAACTCGGGCCGGTAATGAACTAACGCGTTAACCACGTTGAGGTGGCGGCCCGAGGGCTTTGATCTAATTTAGGATGTTTACCTTCGTTCAGTTGATTAATTTATGGTCCAATATTGTTATACATATGATATCCATCCTCATTTATGTACAAGAACGCCTTTTTTTGTTTGTTTACCATCGCGGGAGGGCGAGTATTACGCGTCGTCCGCCTATCAGAAAACGCTTGGCAAAGGGAACCAGGGGCAGGGTAGTTCAGAGTTGGTTCAAGACGTCCGAAATTAGCTTTGATCTAATTCAATGTTCAAAGTTGGTTCAAGTTACGTTCAAAACGACTTACGGCAACAGTGGCCTAGTAGGGCGGGTCTATCCCGGCCGCTATCGCTCCTTAAGAGAGTTTCGCCGTGCAGTAACTACAGCGGCCCGACTTCACCCGGCCCGACTTCACCCGGCCCGACTTCGTCGGCGGCCCGACTTCACCCGGCCCGAGTTTGTCGGCGGCCCGACTTCACCCGGCCCGAGTTTGTCAGCGGCCCGAGTTCTCTAGTATTCACACTTGACAACCAGACCCACCTGATCGTGGTATTCTCAAGTGTGGCAGAGGGGTAACATATGAAGGCCACGGCCGTCATTTTAAGGGTAAAATACGATTTTTAGTGATAAAAATGGATTTGAATTGATGTTTCTTTGTGAATGATTAGCATTTTTTTCACTTATAAGCGTCGAACTTCGATCTTTTGTGTTCTGTTGAGTGCCTAACGGAAAGTTGTGTAGTAGTTAGCTGCCCATTGTTTTGGGCCTATGGGTTACATAAGGTCCCTAATGGCCAGGGTCGCCATCGTCAAGCCTCAGTAGTCACCACCCGACCGTCCGTGTCCAGACCAGCAGGGGCGTGCCTCCACCTGGACAGCCAGCCAATGAACCCTTCACCTACCCTTCACCTACCGTCCAGCACACACCAGTAGGGGCGGGGTACACCTGGTCTGGGCACGGACGGTCGGGTGGTCACCCAGTAGTGTTCAATGCAGCTGTACACTCATTGGTCAACCTGATTGACCAATAGGATCCCCTGCTATACCACCGTCCATGCGCCCAATCAGCCATGACACCTGCAATACACTGGTAACCCTCATCCCCCTCACCCTTACCCCCACCCCCGCACCCAGCCGCTACGGCCGCCACGGGTAGGCAGTGGAGGGAGAGGGTAGGGTGTGTGTGTGTGTGTGTGTGTGTGTGTGTGTGTGTGTGTGTGTGTGTGTGTGTGTGTAGGCCCAAGGGTCCGTTCAGAATTCTTGTCCTTGCATTTTTGTGAGCCCTTAATTATAGTTTTTAGTATTGTAGCTTATGGGAAGGGCTCACTCAATCAGTCATGTCTTTTGTAGGTATTTGGGCTTTGATCTGATTGCCCGGTTACACAATCTTACATACAAGTAGACAATCTTTTCCCCATCTAAATCGGTGCAAAATTAAGCTCAGGACGTATATTTTAGATCTATGTTTTGCGGGTGATAAAAGATTTGGGGATGGATCAAAAATGGAATGGGAAACAGGGGAAACATACGACGGCCGCGGTCGTTATTTTAAAGGTAAAATACATTTTTACTTCAGTTTGCTTCATTTGGGTGGTCAGGACATATCTTTCTCAACCTGTCAGTCTGTTCCCCACTAAAATCGGAGCAAATTGAGCCCAGGATGAATATTTTAGCACTGCTGTCAATCCAACGAATGGTAGACAATCAACCCCATGGTCAATCTGCCACCGAGACATTGTGCCCCGTGTTATGCAAATGATTACTTCCAAAGGTAACATTAGGTATGCCTACATAATAAATAATATGCCTAAGATGCATGCAACGATTCCTTTGATCACACTAGCCACGTTTTGCATGATAAATAATATACAATTTCTACATAAATTTTGTCAAAAAATCATCACCAGTTCTATGAAATAGTAGAATAAATGTTCAGTGTTTGAAATTAAGGGTGCACCCTGCACCTGGCGCGCACATTTCCGCGGCCGGGTGCACAATTTTCGAGAGTGTGCACCCGCTATGTGCACGTTTTTTCAGGTGTTTATCATAGCTACATATAAAGGGAGTGCATGGAGAATTCTAGAATTTTATGAATCTAAACAATTTCTTAAAAATAAGATTTCTTTTGCAGACACTTGACAGAACAGTGCAGGTGGAGAGCCTCAACCCACAGGATCTCAGTATTCGACCAGAAGTAGAGCCCTGTAGTCCTGGACTAATGGAAAGACAGCAGTTAACTGAGGTGGCGATAGGTTTTAATCTATGGGCCAGTTGATACCAAAAATACAATGGATTTCATGTATACAGAGTTCGAAATTAACGTCAGCCCGTCAGGCCCAGGCTGATATTTTTGAACCAGGGCTGACAAACTTTGAGAAAATTACATCAAAATCAGCTCTGATTTCTCACACCTATAACACATTTCCGGAGTGACAGCCAGAAAAGTTAATTTTGAATCCTGTGTATATGTTGTGTATTATCAGGGATATTCCTAGAGAAATATTTCAAGTATCAAAACCCCACTCGGAATACTTACTGGGGGCCATTTTCTTGAAATATATGAGCATTTGATACATACTTGTCATTTTGAAAAGAAATATTGATGCTGGAATGGCCCCTTCAAAGTTAACCCAGTGCGGAAATTAACTAGGAAGATCCCTCATTATTGACAGGGTTTGATTAGTAGTTGAAATATTGGTCTGGAAAATATATTTAAATGGCAAACATCATGATACAGATTTGATGAAAGAACGTCAAATGGTGAAGGGCTAGGAACTGATTTACAAATAACATTACTCCTGCTACAATTTGTCTGTGTTTTAATATTTGTTCAAGATTATATGACCAGTAAATATTTCATATGAAAAACGTTTTTGCCTGGATGCTTTGGTTAGTTACTGCTGCCAGGGTTACATTGTAAGTTGTAATACTAGACTAGAATTGAAAACAGCAATGCTAAAAAAACAATGCATATAAACAATAATAAAGAATTGGTCAGATTTTAATTTTTATTTGCTTTATGTTTTCGTATGCAGCCACTTGACCCAACAGCTCAGCTGGAGAGCCTCGACTTGCTAGATGCCATAGTTGGACCAGAAGTACAGCCCAGCATTACTCAACTTATCACTAGACCTATGGAAACAGAGCAGGTAATGCTCAGCTTTCAGCAGGTAGTTTGGTCTGGGGGATTTATTTGGCGAAGTAATTTTTTGGTTAGTTTGTCAATTATCGAAAACTTGCAGATCGAAGTTTGCTCCACTTCCCTATGCCCCCAGCAGGTTCCAACCCTGCTACCCACCTGTGGCAAATCAACCTAAGTGCCAGAAATAACGGTCTGTGAGAACTGCCGCCTACATTGTAGTATTAGTACTACAGACTTCTGGTCACAAACACTTGCTGGGGTGTGTGGGGGTGCTACTTTTTAGCCTAAGTGACTCCTCCAGTGGGTAGGCCGTCACTTTGGCCTTGTACAATCAAGCAATAAGGTTCTCCTACCCATCTTAATAGCGAAAAATACATTAACAGAAAAAAGTTGGACTACTTAGTGTTGCATTACACTATTTATTCAAGGATTGACATGGCCACAAAATGCTTGATTCGCTGCACATGTGCATTTTAAAAGTTCTTAAATGCAGTTAAGGAGCAACATATATCATGTATCATGTAATATGTTGCATCCAATAGCTGAGAATGTAACGTTTTTGATGATAGGAAGTAAATGAAAAAGAGTTGAAAATTAACTGAAATTCAGTTTTGCAAAAAAGAAAAAACCCATATTTCCATGACCATTTTTTGAACAAAGAAATTTCAGTACCTATTAAACAGAAACACTTGACATTTTAAATAGATAATCTGAAGACACATGGAGGGAACTGTGTCACAGAATTTCAATATATGTCATAACTTTCAATTTAGGAAATGTAGAAAAACGTTTTATAAAAGAAATATCTAAAAGTTACCCGTTTTTGGTCCTATAACTAAAAATAGAAAATCTGAGACACGCTTCCCTCACAGAAAATCATAAAGAAGACATATACCAAATTTCTGGTCAATAACTCAATTACTCCCTGAATAATCCTTGTTCGAAAAATAAAAGTTGAAAAATCAGTTGTAAATAAATAATTTCAAAAATTCCTAAACTATTTTATAGTAATTTATATCAATTGATAAAGAAAAATTTGAACATTTAAGTGATATATAAAATGCTTTTATATTCAATATAGTGACGCTGTTATGGGTAACAACATAAATTCCGGCCCAAGACCCCTTATCAATCCTTAAACTCTTATGTGATCTTACAGACAGCTCAGGTGGAGAGCCTCGACTTCCTCGATGCCATTGTTGGACCAGAAGTACAGCCCAGCAGTCCTCGAATTAGTTCTAGGCCTATGGAAGCACATCAGGTACGGATCAGCTTTCACAGTGTTCATAATGTCCGAAATATATAGAAAGATATCTGATATTAATCTCATGAATGTCGTAAATAATATCCAGCACTTCATACAATTCATCAGATACATTGCTTTCAGCAGGTAGTTTGACCTGGGGGATGGGCAACATATTATGGACGCAGCCGTCATTTTAAGGGTGAAGTAACTTTTTCCCTACAATTTGCTTCAATTAGATAGGCCATGTCACTCTAAGCCTGCCAAGCTTTTCCTTAATAAAATCGGAGCAGATTGAGCCCAGGACATTTTGAAAATGCACAGATGTTCTAAAGGAAGGTCCCTCAGCCTCAGGCAGAGTTTAAATATGGGTGCAGATAGTACATTGGCAGGGTCATATGACGTTGGTTATGTCAGAAAAAAATTGATGTGACAAAAACAATGTGATGTGACAATGGTGCACTCCTCATCTGAGTAAATGAGACAAATTTTCAATAAAGTGCGCTGCTTTTGTATGTACCAATATCTTATACGATCCTATTGTGACATGGGCACATTGTTCATATACTTTTAATGTGCCATTTTATTTTTCAGATTCCATGGGCCCGGGCGCATGGCACAGCCCTAACATTTTCACTGAATCATCATTGGGTAAACTGTCAGGTTGATAAATGGGCAGAATTATGTAAAAGCATTAATTTAAGGCACAATATAAAACATGCTGCTACCACAATTTAAAAAAACAACAAAAAAACGGTACATTTGTGTACCTTTAAGGTACACCCGGGACAAGAGTCAAAAATCGGTACAGTACCAGCAAATACGGTACAATTGGCAGGCCTGCTGAACGTTACTACAATCAGAGATGCCATTTTTCCTACTTTTGTAGGATTTCCTACTTTTTGGTTATTTTGGATTGAGGAACTGAATTTTCCTACATAACTTATATATCTGTTTTAGAGTATTTTTGTGTTGGTTTCAAGCTATTCAAAAACCAATTCAATGTAAGATCTATTCCTAAAGGTTATTTTCCTTCTAATACAGTTGCTTCTAGAGAAAAAGTAGGAAAAGTGTTTCCTACTTTTCCTACATTTTCATCACTTGGAAGTGGCATCTCTGTACAATACTGAAAACTACCATGTAGATCCACTTCCTGGCATGTTGTGACAATGTTGTAATATTGTGCCTATTTGTTTCAGGAATTTTCGCAAGATTCAATATTTTCCTCTTACAAAGTCGTGAAATGCCAGCGCGAGCGTAGTAATCATGTAACCTTTGTATTTCAGAATGAGAACTTAGACCAGATATTTGTTGTGACTGATGGCGAGTTTTCCGAGTTGCGGCCCTTGACCGTGCTACAAGGGGTTGTCTTCCAGCATGACGACATCACCCAGGTTGACAGTAGTCTGCTCGACGAGGATCCCATGAAGGTACATTCCCAAATATCTCTGTTCATTTTCGCTATTTTTTTAAAGCATTCTGGTTTCCTTTGTAGGGGACTAAGGTATCCAATTATAGTACATAGGTGTAGAGGTATAACAGGGTCCCCATGCAGATCTTAAAACATCATTAACCGATTTTCTCAGATTTAATGCAAAAAAGGTAAAAATGAAGTTGCCTTGAATTTTTTAATTTTTACTTTCAAACAAGTACAATTATTTCAAATTTATGTCATTCAATATGTTCTGAATTTTTTCTTCACACGCAGTATATAGGTCTTAATTATCTCAATTTTTGGTCTTTAAAAGGTCTTAAATTGATTTTCAAATTAGGTCATTTATGAAGTTTTATTTTTCAAAATTCAATATCTTCCTTAGTTTTTGGCCTGCAATGCTTTTTCAACATGCATTTGGTTCCTATTAATCTGGTCTTTCCAATAGTCAAGGTATTTATATGATTCATAATGTTTGAAAAATTGATGGAATTGGAGCCCGGTGCATTGCTCTGACAGAAAATAATCATTATTTTTTATTTTCAAAAAGTGATAACTTTCTCATTATTCAACGTTTCAGGTTAATTTAACCAGTTCAGTATTTCTCTTGTTCTGGGCTTTAAGAAAATGTATATTTTGTATAGATTGCCTGAATTTAAAATTTTGACCCTTCATCGCTACAATTTGCTCCGATTTTACTGGTGAAAAGACTGTCAGACTCGAAAAGACATTCCCTAACCATCCCATCGAGGTAAATTGTTCCAAAAAATATATTTCATCCTTAAAATGATAGTCCGAGAGGCCCAGATCCAACGTTCTCACTAGGGAAGTTCAAGTAAGTGGGAATGTGCAGACGGCCTCTCGATCTATAAAATGATGACTGTCATGTGTGCCCCCCCCCCCTTCACCCACCCATTCCGAAGTCTAGAAGGAGAGAGAGAGAGGCGGGGGGGGGGGGGGGGTAGACGATCTGCCCCACAGACGTTTTGCCCCGTCCCCTGGATGTTCTGTCCTCCTTTGATGTTGGGAGGATTCCTAGCTTGATGGCACCACAGACAGATGGCACCCACCCTAGACCGATGGCACCACCCCTAAACTAATAGCACCCCCAAATGAATTGTAGTTTACTAGGAATTAATAACCCAGACCATTTTGGGGTGCTACCTACCATATATCTATTCATATGTCAAAAATCAGCCGGAAATAACTTGTGTGAGGAGATATAGCGAGTTGAAAATTGCTTCAAAGCAAGTTACTTCTGCACCCTATTATGACACCTTTTATGCGACCTACAGCATTGAATCTAGTAGTTCTACCTATGGAAAGCTTAGAATGCAAAGATGAATAATATCTAATATGCTACTCTATAACTTTATTAATAGTGACCCACGTCTGAACTCAACTCGACATTTATGCGCACCTGGAGCCTATTTTAGCACACTTTGGCGTCAGTTTTCAGGCATAAAAACACATTTTAGGGTTATCATGAGTAAAATATTGAACAAGTGGAAAACGTCAGTCTAGGGACATCATAGAATTAAAAAGGTTACCTACTGAAATATATATCACAAGATTAACCCTCAACTTCAGCATGGTTATCGGCAGCCTGGCTGGCTGATTTCAATAAAAGTTAATTTCAAACACTGCATACAATGTCCATTTTATGATTTTTATAATTTTTCCAAATTAAACAATTTCTTGAAAATTATGTTTTCCTTTGCAGCTGCTTGACCCAAAAGCTGAGGTGGATTATGTAGAGAACCTTGCCTCACAGGCTGCCGTCAATCGACGAGCAGTAGAGCCCTACATCCAGGGGGATCTAGCAGATCAGGTAGGTTTCGTTAGGGTCTCAACTTTAAGCAGGTAGTTTGGTGTTGAGGAACAACTTTACAGCCGCGGCCGTCATTTTCAGGGTGAAATCCAATTATTCTTACATTTTGTCTCGATTAGTAAGTTAGGCCATGTCATTCTGACCTTGTGAGTCTTTTTTCCACCAAAATTGGAGCAAATTGAGCTGAGGACGAATATCTACATTTGTCTATGAATCGCTTTGCTGTAGAGAAATCGAAATTAGGAGATATTTCTCATTTTCGTAGTTCTTCTACTCAAATAAATATCAAATTAATTTATTTAACATATGTTTGCCTTTACAGCTACTTGACTCAACAGCTCAGGTGGAGAGTCTTGACATGCTAGATGACATCATTGGACCAGAAGTAGAGCGCAGCAGTACTCAACTTAGCACTAGCCTTATGGAAATACAGCAGGTGAGGATCATCTGTCAGCAGTTTGGTCTGTGGGATGGTCAATATATGACAGATGCACCTGGTTTTTTAGACTGCTGGCATCCTCAGGTTAGATCCATGGTACCATGGGTTAGATTTATGGCATCACTTATTTTCAATTATCTATAACGTCACTGTTATTAAAGATATAGACCAGCCAATTAGATATTATTAATTCTTGCATCATAAGCTTTCTGTAGGTACTAAATGACTAGGTGTCGTAATGACGGTTGTTATATTACACAATTTAAGTTCCGTCGGTTAGACTAATCATAGTATACCAAATACTTTTGATTTTCTTGGGTAATATCAGAATTGCCACTAAATAAAGTTCACTAACAGAAAATGAGTCATGCAGTGTTGCCAAACCTAAAAAATTATGGAGACCTCCGTATTTTCACTATATAGAAAATTCCAGTCTGGAAAGAACCCATAAGAGTTGGCCAGATGTTAAACTACCCCAACTAAAGAAAATTGATTAAACTTTCTCATCATATGGTACATGCCTAGGGGATCTCAGATCACGATGTTTTGGTCGCAATTTGGTGAATATTATGCTTATTTTCCCAGAAATTTCTACCAGATTCAGTTTTGGATTGCTCTAAGAAAATTGGCAAATGTCTAGCTCTAGCATAAGTGATAGTTGCTCATTGTGGGTACATTGTGATGTAACATTAGCATTACCAGACTGCTGAGAAATCACCGCAAGCCTACGCTGTCAGCTGAGGGTAAACTGAATATCGGGGGTAACATATGACAGCTGCGGTCGTCATTTTAAGGGTGAAATACAATTTTTCTTGCAATTTGCTTCGACTAGATACTTTATTTGGGGTACCTTAATGCTTTTAATCTTAATCTTTTTCTTTTATTGTAGGTTGACACTCTAGATGTGGACAATGCGATGTGGAGTCCTGCCACTCTGGAAACCACCTCTGAACCAGCCGTGGATGGCAGCCTGCCTCACCTGTGTACCGCATCTGTAACAGACCCGCAGGTAAGAGCTCATGATGAAAACCAATATAACTAACCTTTTGCAAAGATTATATATATGGGATGGTTTTCTGTTTCATATCATGTAGCTCTCTTACAATAATGTCATGATTAGTTCATTACTTTCATATTTTTTCAAGTAAATTGGAAACCTCAGGTTGTTTTTAAAAAATGCTATCCACAACTCGTATTCCAGTTCTTATTGTTAACTATTTGGCAAATGTGTTAAATAAGTAGAAAAGATAACTGAACTAAGCATTATTTTGTCATCAATATTTGATGTTATTTATTTGACATTCTCCTTTCACTTCACCTTTTGTTTCCAGCAATCAACAAATCCTGTGGCGATTCTTCTATTGCCGATTAAACATAGGGCTAAGTATTCCATTTTTAATATCAAGTAGGCATGCTTTTACGACTACTAGATCTTCAGTTAGTATGAATGCTTTGTCAAATTAAGATGCATGATTTAATTTTAAGTTTCAGGAGCCTCAATCTTCCCCTTCCTTGATAAAATTATGATTTTAAAGATTTGTCTCTGTCTCACATAGTTGTAAGCATAGCAAGTATAGTAAGTGAGCATTGTAAGTGGAAGCAAGTAAAATCGCATGTGCAGCTCCAAAGACCAAGATCAAAGGAATATATAGTACTGACCGAGGTGAGATAACTACCGAGGGAATAACTACAGCCATATCTTACCGAGGTCTGTACTGGATTTATTTCAGCCTCCACGAATCTATAGAACTGAATGTGCATTTTAAGTATCAATATCTATTTGTTTCATTTTTTGAATCAAGGAAATTGATTGAATATTGGCGAAGATATTGATTTACAAGAGTTACGACAAAAGGTAAACAAACGACGGAATTTTGTGAAGTAGCAACGCAACCTAGCAACGCTGCTTAGCAACGCGACCTAGATATTCCACTGGTGCGCTCTGATTGGATGATAGCATAAGGGGGCGTGGCTTAACTAAAAGTTATTCCCCTGGTGCTGTGCGTTGCTATTGGTTGAGCCTGAATAAAGGGGCGTGGCTTAATGTTTCCTTGGTGTTCCAGGGGAATAACTTTTTGATATTCCCCTGGTCTCTGTAGTTTACAGTTTAAATCAGGGGAATATCATTTTTGTTATTCCCCCTGGGTGAATAAAATGACGTGTAAATAGGAGATGTACTGACACTACGCCATTAGGGGTGAAATAAATGTTGATATAGAAATAAGCTTCTCTGTTAACATTTTCCATCCAGCATCTTGTAACTCAAGTTATAGTCTGTCATACACTAAATACCCTTTTCCTTTAAATAACTTGCCAATATCTTTCCTTAAGCATTAGGCTTATAAATATAGTGAGAAGATGTCACTTCATCTACATTTAATTAGATGTTATTCATGTCTTCCTTTAAGTTATTCCTAATGCTATTTACACCCAGCAAATGTGTGCTAACGATGACATAGCTTGCCAGTCTTGTGTTACCCTGTACTTCTAATCAAGGGCTTTTGGCAGGTGATGGTAAACTGCGCGTGCAGTTACGATTACCGTGGGATCGAACCCCACAGCCCTTTTCCTTTTGATGCAGGTGCGACACATAAAACTAGTGGCTTGCTACATTCACAGCACCAACAGAACTGTTAAGAATATTTTTAAGGAACATTTCAAATTACACATCTTAAGAATTTAACTAATATGACATAGTCTTAAATTACAGGTATATTTCAAACTGTACATGTTAAGAACTTAACTAATATGACTTGCTTCTAACTTTCAGAATATTTCAAATTGCACATATTCATACCTAGATAAGCATACAGATAAGAAACAGACACAAACTATCCTAGTATGAGAACTTCTAATTGTTAATTTAATAATGAAAAGTACATGTGTGGCATTACCAGTGATTCCTTAATCCTTTATCATTTTATTCAGAGACGATCCTTCCATATAGTTAACTTTGTTAAGTATTTAAATAGCATATTACAGATATTCCTGAACACTATAAACCATCAACATTTCTTCCAGTTCTATGAAACTGAGGTTTCAGTGGAAGAGGTGTTGGCGGGTAAGTTTACCGTGATCCTGAGCCATCCAGAGGCCCTGTTAGAGGAGGATGGCAAACGTCTCCTGCACTCCCCTGCCTTTGGAGAGCGGATTGTCGCTCTATTCGTGGATGAATGTCACACCGTGGAGCAGTGGTAAGTGGTGCTGTTCCTATCCTAACAGTGCCGTCCCTGCCCTTACAGGGCTGTCTGCTTGATTACGGGGCAGCCCCCGACTTTACAGGGCTGCCCCCGACTTTACAGAGCTGTCCTTGACTTTACAGGGCCGCCCCTAACCTTGCACAGCTGTCCCCGGCTTTACAGGGCTGTCCCCGACTTTACAGGGCTGTCCCTAACTTTACAGGGCCTCTCCCGACTTTACAGGGCCTCTCCCGACTTTACAGGGCCTCTCCCGTCTTTACAGGGCTGCCCCTGACTTTAGAGGGCTGCATCCAACTTTACAGGGCCTCTCCCGACTGTACAGGGCCGCCTCCAACTTTACAGGGCCTCTCCCGACTTTACAGGGCCTCTCCCGACTTTACAGGGCCCCTCCCGACTTTACAGGGCCTCTGGACTTTACAGGGCCTCTCCCGACTTTACAGGGCCTCTCCCGACTTTACAGGGCCGCCTCCGACTTTGCAGGGCCAGTGACATTCTGACACAGCCGCCCCCGACTTTGCAGGGCCGCCCCCTACTTTACAGGGCCGCCCCCGACATTACAGGGCTGCTGGTCTTAGATAAAGTCAGAAGATCTTAGATAGGGTCAGAAGGGCGTAGATAGGGTCAAAAGGTCGTAGATAGGGTCAGGAGGTCTTAGATAGGGTCAGAAGGTCGTAGATAGGGTCAGCTGGTCTTAGATAAGGTCACAAGTCTACATATTCGCTCACCAGGTGCCATGTCTCAGCTTGGTCGCACCCTTCCCTATCTTTGTCCCTCAAAAGTCCAGGGCGGCATATTCACTCATAAGGATACCATATCACAGGCCTTGTCCCACGCCCCCCCCCCCCCCCCCCCCCCCCCCCCCCCCCCCCCGAGAGCCAGTGGCGCGAAAGCCTGAGGGCTGTTTCACACCTTTTATTAGTGCGCCTATGACAACTCGGTATACAGGCGATGTTATGCATATATACTGTCTCTATTTTTTAAGTAAACATCTTTCTCATTTAAACATTGGCAGGTCTCTGGCCGAAAAAAAATCGTCAGATGTCAAGTTAAAATATTCTATCTTTAGTATATCTATTTAAACTACATTATAAAATATGGCGCTTAAATTTAAACTACATAATAAAATATGGTGCTTACTAAAGCATGTAAACTACGTTTAGAATGATTCTCACAATGTTGTTTACAATATGCAGACCCTTTGCTACCACTTTGCCATGTTGTATATGAAAAAATCTAATGTTTTTCCCCTTCTTATCCTCAGGTCAAATGACTTCTGCACTGCCTTCGGGAAACTTCACACCCTGCCGGCATATTTTAGCTGTCCCATCATCGGCCTGAGTGCAACCATCACCACCGCCTCCTTGGAGAAACTGCCGCTGATGATGGGAATGTCTTCCCCTTTAGTCATACGCGTAAACCCAGATAAACCAAATATCTTTCTTGAGCGTCGTTCTAAAGCTTCGAATATAGACATAGCAGCATGTGCTGAATCCATTTTTATACCCTTCATAGACCAGCTATTTGAAGAAGGAGATGACTTCCCGGTAACATTGTTGTACATGCCTCTGGAATGGTGTTCAGACGCGCAACTTTATGCATGCGAAAAGTTTGGTTATCCGGATTTGTACACGACCCCGTATGTTGCTATTTACAGCAGTCAGGATACCGAGGTGATCGAGTACGCAACTCAGGTATTGAAATTGACATCACCTCATATCCGACTTGTTTTTTGCACTTCTAGTGTCGGGATGGGTTTCGATTCCCCATGTATCTCTCGTGTTGTCCATGCCAAACCCCCCAGAAACATCGTCGATTACGTTCAGCAGATTGGACGCGCTGGAAGAGTTGGTCAGCCGTCGACTGCTATTTTGTTCTTTAATGCCAGTGACATTGCCAGCAATGTCAAGGACATTAAAGAATCTATTGTCCATTACTGTAGGACTAGCGGGTGTCTGCGACAGAGCATGCTGGAGCCATTTGGTTTTGTATGTCTTGATTCTAGAAGCAGGTGCTGTAGTAACTGTCAATAAGACTAACTCTGGATTGTAACATTATCATGTGTTTATTGATTGCACTGCTCTAACGGGTGTCCATTGTTACAACAAGTCATGTAGGCTCATCGATTATTAGGCACTTAAAGGCAGATTTCTGTTTTGATCCGTATCAGAAGTAACAATGAAAATACAACAAAGTATTTCTTTTCTCAAACACTATATGTATTTTGCATAATGACCAGATGTCCATTTCCCCAGATAGTTGAACAAAAGTAAGGTATTCTGTATCTTTATGAGAGCCACTCCATATTCTAAATTACATTCCAGGGACCAAACCTTGTACATCAAAACGAGGCTGGCCTTGCCGAGGATTAAACAAAAAGCTGTCACTTTGTGATCCTCTGATTATAGCCCACTACACTGTACAGTTTTCAGTATCAAATCTTGATGGCAAATATTTTTCCAATATCTTTAATTTAAGGAAAGTTCATTTACGTCTTACAGTACCTTTATGTACCAAAAGTAATAAATAATGGATTAGACCCACGATTATTAAGTAATTATAGCATAAATAAGGTCATTCTATGTAATTTTCCATCTAAAGCCCATAAATGTAATATTTGGGACATGTTGGTATGCAGCTTCATACTATAATTTGTTCAAAGTAGACTTTGTACATATACAGGACCCTTTAAGTGATTGTGTGAAATGGATGGAATGTCAAATATTGAAAGCTTATCAGGCTTCATCACGCTAATTACCAGCTTTAATCAATACGTTTTAGACAGGCTTGGGGACTGTACAATGATCAGAGCTACAGAACGTTTTGAAACATTTTGGCATAGAGTTTGTTGAACCAAATCAATAAACATACATTAGAATGACTTTAAAAAACGTCATATTACGTTCTGGCATTTGTATTCAATATTTCACAGCTTAGAACGCTCTTATACGTTTTGGCATGTGTGCATGTAGTATACAAATAGGGTGTGATAGGTTTTTGTAGAGCATGAAAAACGTAGTTAACAATTTGCCCTGTTAGAGAGGTTCAAAACATACTATGATCTGTAAAAGTAAGAAACTGTTGAATTCTTGGTCAAACCATCTATAAATTCCCATTTCCTTATACTACGTACATGGCGCGTACATAAGGGGTGACGTTTTATTGGTATATTATTCTGTAACAGGGCTACCAAAACATACCAAAACGTGCAGCAAAAACGGCCCCCTAAACGCCAGTGCTTTTTGGCAGAGCACAACCAAAATGTTTTATGTGTAATAGATTTTTCAAGTTTTGGAAGTCAAAAACGTAATGTGCGTTTTGATAGATGATTTTTCCCTCCATTTCTAATGTAATTCCTCTCTTGAAATACGTTTTGTAACGTTCTGGATATTCTTACTTTACAGGGAAAACGTTTTAAAACATCTTGGAACTTTTGTGCTAGAAATTGTTCATTACACATTACCCTAATCTAACAGCTGCTTGCATTGTTAGAAATACGTTTTGATATGCTTTGGCATGTGTCATATATTTGGGGGTTTTGTAGAGGCAAGACTCAAAGAATGACTAGTCACATGGCTTACTGCTAACTCTATCTGTTTATTAGTTTAGTACTTTAGTACAGGGGTTTTTCCACTAGATGGGGCAATATACCATACATAAGACTTACAGTGAGGTGGCGCCCTCTGGTGCTTTACTACACTCCTTTCCACTTAGATAAATGGTTATCGTCAAGGCACATTCATAAGCATTTTTTTTAAAAGAACCACAACTTTTCAACTTGTACAGTAACCTTCAAAATACAGTGTCACATAACATCATAACACAAACCAATACAACCTGAGTCTCTTAAAGGTCCAGTTTTACCACAGGTTTCCTGATCCTTGCAGGATAGCGTTTTGGAGTAGTGGGAGTTGGAGTCACGCTACTACCCTGCTGTGTTGCGGCACATAGTTCCTTGTCTTTCTCCAGATTGCGGTTATCCTCTGGAGTGATTTGTGCCCTTGGAGTGCTGCGATGAACTAAAGGACTTTTGGGCACTAAGTCCTTTGAGGGAGTAGTAACTACCACATGTCCTGGTGTAGCGGCAGGTACTACTATTTCCTGAGGTGGTACTGGGGGTACAAAGCGTTCGACGGATGTGGTTTCCTGATCTGGCACATGAGACGCTAAGATGTGATCCGCGTGCACATAACGATCAGAGCCTGAGACTCTCACTATGTAGTTGCATGGCCCTTTCACTTTAACAATCCTTCCTGGGATCCACTTTTCCACACCTCTCCTCATATTACGAACAACAACACTTTGGTTGATCACGAATTGTCTGTCCTTAACCCTTTCCTTGTCATGTTGTTCCTTTTGCTTTGTTTGTTGGGCCTCAACATGTTGTGAAAGATTGGGCCTCAGAAGTGTTAGGCGGTTCCGAACTTCTCTTTTCAGGAAAAGTTCTGCAGGTGTCCTCCCAGTAGTTGTGTGTGGAGTGTTTCGGTACCGCAGCAGGAAATTCGCCAGTCGGTGCTGCAGTGAGATTTGGACCCCACCGTACTTGACATTCAGCACATCCTTCAGCAGTGCTTGCTTCAAAACACCCACTGACCGCTCTGCTGCTCCATTACTCGCTGGATGGTAAGGTGGTACTAAAGTCTGCTTAATACCATTGAAGCGGCAGAAGTTCTTGAACTCTTGAGACGCAAACTGCGGCCCGTTGTCGCTAACCAACTCTTCCGGCATCCCGTAGGCCGAAAACAAATGTCTCAGAACATCAATAGTCTTTTCGGATGTCGTTGTACGCATCTGAAACACCTCAATCCACTTTGAGTGGCTATCAATCAACACAAGAAAGTTCACTCCATCCTTCTCAGCATAGTCGATATGGACCCGTTTCCAAGGATGAGTGGGCCATGACCATGGCTGTAAGGGAACCACAGGTGGCATGTTGCGCGATGCCAGACATGGTGCACATCCCTGTACACAAGTCTCAATGTCACTGTCCAGTCCAGGCCACCACAGGTAGCTTCGAGCTACACTCTTCATGCGAGTTATACCCATGTGGCCTTCATGGAGATCCTCCATCAGTCTCTTCCGGAACGCAGGTGGAATCACAACCCGTAGACCCCACAAGACACATCCTTGTTCGACTGAGAGTTCATGGCGCTTGGCGAAGTACGGCTTCAGCGTTTCATCATCGGTATGGTTTGGCCAACCATTCAGTACCAGCTGGTAAACCTTAGCTAGCACCGGATCCTTACGTGTAGCTTCCATGATCTCACGACTGGTCACTGGAAGTTCGTCGACATAGGTGAAATGGAACACATCTCCACCTACATCCTCTTCCTCTCCCTGAAGAGCAGACGGCAGTCTGGAGAACGCGTCAGCATGTCCCAGTTCCTTACCGGGCCTGTAGCGTATGTCGTAGGAATACGCTGACAGTATAAGAGCCCATCGCTGCAACCTTGCAGCCGCCAGAACAGGGACTCCATGCTTTGGTCCTAGTATGCTTAGGAGCGGCTTGTGGTCTGTCTCTAACACAAAATGTCTACCATAAAGGTACTGGCGGAACTTCTTCACTCCGAAGATTATGCTCAACGCCTCCCTCTCTACCTGAGAGTAGTTTCGCTCCCTGGGGAGCATCGTACGGGAACCAAAGGCTATCGGTTTCTCCTTCCCGTCTGGAAACACATGAGATATGACAGCTCCAAGTCCATATGATGAAGCGTCACAAGCCAATATCAGTGGCTTCTTTGGGTCATAATGACACAGAAGATCTGCCTCAAACATCAGTTCTTTGCTCCTCAAGAATGCCGCCTCACACTCCGCGTCCCAAGACCACTCCACATCAGAGTGAGTCAGCTCATTGAGTGGCCGCAGAAGTGTAGACACATCCGGCAGAAACCTCATGTAATACTTCAACAGTCCCAGGTAACTACTAAGTTCTGCTGTGTTCGTGGGTCTCGGAGCATTTTTTAGTGCATCGACCTTCCTAGCACTTGGCCTCAGCCCATCTGCTCTGATCACATGCCCGAGATACTCGATTTCGTCCTTCAGGAACTCACATTTCGAACTCTTCAAATGAACACCAAACTTCTCTAACCTACTGAGCACATCCTCCAGACGCTGAAGATGTTCCTCTTCGGTCTCAGCAGTTATGAGTATGTCGTCAAGATAGCAAGTTACACCATCAAGCCCACTGAGGACCTGATCCATGGTACGTTGAAATATGGCGGGAGCCGAACAAATTCCAAAACTAAGACGGTTCGGCCTGTACAACCCTTTGTGTGTGTTTATAGTCAGTAACTCCTTTGAGTCGTCATCAAGTTCAAGCTGTTGATATGCATGTGCCAGATCTAACTTGGTGAACTTTGTACCCCCAGCGAGTGTCGCGAAGATGTCCTCTGCAGTCGGCAAAGGATAATGTTCAATATCAACCTGGGGATTAACTGTCACTTTGTAGTCCCCACAAATACGCACACTCTTGTCAGATTTCAACACATTGACAGTAGGGGTAGCATAGTTTGAGCGGTCAACCTTTGTTATGATACCATTAGCCTCGAGCCTATCTAACTCATCACTAACTGCCTCGCGCTTTGCATATGGCACCGGGCGCGCTTTCTTAAACACTGGTTTTGACCCTTCCTTAAGATAGATCTTTGCCTTGAAGTCAGTTATCTTACCATAACCCTCCTCAAACAGTGACTTGTGACCCTCTAGAACTACATCTAGGCCTGACTTTTCTTTGTCTACTTTAACACTCTGTACCCTGCCTCCGAATATCTTTGCCCAATTTAGCTGGAAATGTTTGAACCAGTTACGCCCAAACAGAGAAGGTCTATCCCCTGCTACAACCACTAGAGGTACACTAGCCTTCTGATCCTCATATTCTACAGGTACATTGACTACTCCTTTGATATCTAACAAGCCATCCTGGTAGTCTTTAAGTCTAATAGAAGTGCTTTCAAGTGGATACTTAGAGAGATACTTGTTGTAAGCATTTTCACAAACTACTGAGGCAACGGCCCCTGTGTCAAGTTCCATCCTGACCGGAACACCAGCAATGCACACAGGTACCACACATTTTCTTACCCTTTGACCAACGTCATGAACCATGTTCACCTTCACCTCGGCCTCCGGACAATCTGAAATGTAATACATGCCCCACATTTCATCATTTTCATGTGAACATACACTTTCATTGTCATGCGTATCAACATATTTGGTTTGACCAGTTTTTACACCTTTATTTTTGTTAGGACACTTTTTCTTCAAATGACCAATCTCTTTGCACAGAAAACACCTCATAGTCTTATATTTGCAGTTCGATGCATTGTGGTCGGGGTCACCACACCTGCCACAACCAGACACATTGTTGTCTTGTTGCCTGTTGCCCTGTGTCTGATTGCCTTGTTTGTTCGGATAGCGGTGCTGATTCCCGGGCTTGAACCCTCCTTTCCGACCCTGGTAGCCAGCGTTGACCCTGTGCACTGACTCGGCACCCTGGGTTGCCCTACCAGCAAGTTCCTGTGTATTCTTTGCCGCTAGTTCCATAGCCAAAGATATATCACACGCTGTTTGGAAAGTGAGATCCCTCTCAGACAGTAACTTCTTCTGAATCGCCTCCTGTCTCAAACCACACACCAGTCTATCTCTCAGAGCCTCCTCCAGAAATGTACCAAAGTTACAGGTACCAGCCAGTTCTTTGAGAGCAACAATGTAGTCATTAATGGACTCTCCATCCTTTTGGACCCTTTTGTTGAATCTGAACCTCTCAGCAATGACTATCCTCTGGGGCTCATAATGGGACCTGAGTTTTTCAACTAATGCAGCAAAAGTCTGTTCACCGGGCTTTCTTGGAGAGAAAAGGTTTCTCAACAGGGAGTAACTTTTGGGGCCTATAACTGTCAGAAACACACTGATCCTCCTATCTGGAGCATCCCCTTCTGGTGCTTTGATATTATTTGCAGCCATCCACTGTTCTAACCTCTCAAGGTATGCTTGCACATCCTCTTTACTCTCATCAAATTCACCCATATGACCTAGCATCATGGGGGCAGCCATCTTGGATTTTCAACTAGCCAGACTGAGTCACAGAAATCACAAACTAGTAGTAGCACAAAAAGTCACAACTTTTTCAAAATTTATGTTGCCCAGTAACTACCATCTGTATACTTCTCTCAGACCTCATGAATCCATGTCCTCGTCGCCAGAAATGTCATATATTTGGGGGTTTTGTAGAGGCAAGACTCAAAGAATGACTAGTCACATGGCTTACTGCTAACTCTATCTGTTTATTAGTTTAGTACTTTAGTACAGGGGTTTTTCCACTAGATGGGGCAATATACCATACATAAGACTTACAGTGAGGTGGCGCCCTCTGGTGCTTTACTACAGCATGGACTTGTGACCACTTTGTGGACTTTTTTGATACACATTAGTACGTCCAGGTTTGTGCTAAAGATGTTCTTACCAGAGCCAGGACGTAATAATGTGTATCCAAAAACAGGCATCCAAACCATTCAAGAAAGTATCAGAACGTTTTGGCACTTATTATAAGATAACAGGATTCATCAGTTAGGATATTCCATTTGCAAACTCTGCCCAGTTAGATCATCTTCACAAAAATATGATTGAGGGAATGTGCACTGTATCGTGCAGTAGGCAGGGCTCTGATTATGTAGGAAGGACGCTGAGCCTGTAAACTGGACACTGAACATGTATACTGGATGCTAAGCATGTAGACTGGAAGCTTAGCATGTAGACGGAGCTATGAGCATGTAGAATGGACGTTGGGCATGTACACTAGACGCTGACAATGTAGACTGGACACTGGGCATGTAGACTGGACGCTGGGCATATAGACTGGATGCTAAGCATGTAGACGGGACGCTGGGCATATAGACTGGACACTGGGCGTGTGGACTGGATGCTAAGCATGTAGACTGGACGCTGGACATGTAGACTGGACGCTGACCATGCAGACAGGGCTCTGAGCATGTGGAATGGACACAGTCAGTTGGGACAACTAGAAAAATGTGCCACTGTTAAGAATTTTCATCAAAGGGTTCTGACATTTTTTTTTTATAAATGAGCATATATAATAAGAGAGTGTCTTATTGCATAAATTGTACATATCATAAGAATATATATCAGAAGAATAGAATATTATATGGGTCTGGACCACTAAATTCGACACAGCGACATGGGCATTTCTCAAAATCGACATGCGACATGGAGACTTAACTACATGACCTGGGGATCTAAAATGATAGTGATATGCGACAAGGACATTACTGACATGCGACAGGGGCTTTTCTTAAATTCGACACGGCAACGCAACCGTTTTTTAAATTCGACATGCGACACCGGTACCCCCTCATCAAGGGCCCCTATGATTGACAATAGAATTGTAACTATCTGATAATTGTGCTTAACTGCTTGTAGAATAGATAACTTACCAAGTTGTCTGCATTTCCATTTTTGCCACATCAGCTGGGTTGGAACTTGCTGCGAGCAAACCTATTAAAAAAATGATAGAAGACAAGTTTAACCTTGTCCAGCATTCACATGTAATCTTTGATTAATAGCCTATGACATGTACAATAAATAACCTGATTTGTACTCGTAACTCTGAAGCATTGTGTTTTCATTGTTATGCTAATATTATAGAGTGAAGCTGTTTGATGTAAATCAATATAATAGTTCCCACATGGAACTAATAGCACAAGGAATTATGATTAACACTGTGAGAAACAAGCCACCATTATTTTTTAAATTAGTATCCATAAACACTTATTATTCCTGAGTTGTTTGAAGATTGACTCATTGTAAATGGATACAAAACAATTATTTGATAATTTTCTATAGTTTTCCTAGGTGTTATGTTGACAAAATCCATGAAAATTAGCCTGCAGGTGCAGAAAACGATGTAAATCAGCTATCCGTGGTAGGGAGAATTAGGTTACACCCTTACAGACCTACCTACACTTTCTCAGAACGAATTATCAGCTGAGTGGTGCTCAGTAGACTGGAGTGGTGGTCAACAGACTATGGTAGCTAAAAGGCAGCAATGTCAGGTAGCAGTTTGGAACTTGTGGTTGTGGTAGTACACACAGCATCGGACACCGTCATATACATGTGGCAGGGCCGGCATACCTAACAGACTGCACCTATAAGTAGAAAAATTGGATTTTCATAAAAAGTGCATTTTCAAACAGGTTGAAAACAGGTCTATGGAAATTAACCATTCGTTTTCTCTGGCTGTAGTATCACGGAGTTCCGAGCCTTTCTAGGTATAAATTTAGGGGTCTAGAGGTTAATAGCTTACAACAGGTAATAAATAACCTGATTTGTACTCATAAGTCTGAAGCATTGTGTTTTCATTGTTATGCTATATGCTATGTTATGGAGTGAGGCTGTTTGATATAATCAATATGATGTTTCCCACATGGAACTAACAGCACTAGGAATTATCATATAATTAGAGAGACCTACATCTCTTACAGGCACATTCTGCTGTTTGTCTACATGTTAAACATAGCTAAAGATACAAGTGAGTTGCTTCTGATTATAAAATCTTAAAAACTACACATTTGTAACTTTCCCAATTAATGTAAATCAAAAAGAATGTATGAAACGTTTTCCATATGTAACTGCGGGAATGATTTCAAAGGAAATCCAGAACTGTAACGTTACTACACAACATCTGGAGTAAGTGATCACTAATTGTTCACACTCCTAAACCAATACCCATTAGCTGGTCTTTTGAAGGTGCATATGCGGTGCAGTGTCAATATTGGACGGGTGAAGTGGGGCCGAATACTAGGTCGGGTAAGCAGAACTCTGGCCAGTGTATTATGTACTATCAAGTTCACACTCTTACTTTTACCATTTTAGAAACAAAAGAATTAAGTTAAATATAGAGTACTTAAATCCAAATATTGTAAAGTGGAGCTTCCGATTGAATCATGTATTTAGGGGTAGTTGATGATCATGATTTTTGCCATTTGGAGCTGCCTAATATAACAGAATTAAATACTTTTGAAATATTTTAGATGACACTTTCAATTAACCGCAGCTGAACTTAAAATAAAAACAAAAACTAAAAAATGGAATCAATAATTTGTGTAGAACTTCTTATCAAGAAGGTTTATTAAAGTTCTTGTACTATTTATCACTAAATACTTTAGAGAACATTGGATGCATTTTGACTAAAACAATACATTAGAGTCCATACTGAGAGTCCAGAGATGATACTATAAAGTCCATCTTAAAACTAAAGAATTCGAGGATACCAGCTATTACAATACAACATTTGAACCCACCATCCATGTAGACTACATGAGATATCACAGCATAGTATCTAACGCCTTATAACATACATTTTAACACGAGTAATAGATTCAATACTCAAAACTTAAACCTAATGAAGTAAAAGAAACCACTTTCTTGAGTATGAATTGTACCCCCTGCAAGACATATGTAGCATGACAAATCCCTTCACATTAACAGCAGTTTAAAAGTGCAATTGACAAACATAGGCTAGTAACATATGAGCATGCTTGATGTTTGCGTTGCTTAACATCTTGCCAACAGTCAACATTTCTTTTTTTTTGCAGGATTTTGAAGGTAATGAAAGATTCAACTTATTTGATACATTAGGTAGACTGTTTCATTCACAAGCTCCAGAATAATAAACATTTCTTTCATACAATTATATACAGGGTTTCTTTACAATAACTGTTTTGGATGCCATGGATCTTGTTTTGATATAACTTGCATAATTTACTTCAATATCCGATTGTTTTTTTAACATAAAATTTCGAATATGAGCTATTTTTCTTTTATATAATGATGCAATTTTAAATGTGGTACATATATCTGATACTTCACTATTCTGTATTCTAGCACATACTACATATACAACAATTTTGCAGTCTTTCTAACTTATCTAAATCACATTTGTTGGCATACATATAGATAATATCACAATAATTTGCCTGTCAGCTGTCTGAATTGAATAAAGTTAATTAATAGTATCATTAAATTTGCATGTAATTAAGAGAATTTTAATGTTTTTCCTATATCGTGTAAGACTTGGTATTAAGAGTTCTCACTTGCATCTTGGAGAGTTCTGGTGCTGTTGATATGTATTAAAGAATTATTTAGAGGTAAATTTTACAGTCTGTAATCAATAATCAATTATGAGAATTGGCTAAGCCACAACTCATAATAAATATACCTTGCTAACTCAAATATCAGCTTGTCTCAAACACTGCTGATATTATTGCTAATAAGGTATGAAGAAATTCATTTATTTTTCAGAGCTTTCATTATGTTAAATGTACATTTTCCATTTTTCCTTTTCCTAGATGGATCCCAGATGGATCCCATCATTGTCCCTATGTTGGTAGAAATTATTCTTTCTCTCACTGAACTGCCTATGAACTGGCCTTGGATTTGAAGATTTCTGGTGCTGTTTATATGTATATAAAGAATTATTTAGAGGTTGATTTTCAAAGTGGGTACTCAATAATCAATTATGAGAATTGGCTCAGCCACAACTCATAATAAATATACCTTGCTAACTCAAATATCAGCTTGTCTCAAACACTGCTGATATTTTTGCTAATAAGGTATGAAGAAATTCAGTTATTTTTCAGAGCTTTCATTATGTTTGATGCCCATATTTCTTTCATTTCTTTTCCTAAATGGATCCCATCTTTGTTGAGATGTCGGTAGAAGTTCTTCTTTCTCTCACCGAATTGCCTGTGAACTGGCCTTGCTAGATTTGGTACATATATTTGAGTATTATTATATAGTTCCATTATGACCTCATTGAAAGACCACATTGACGCATTAATAATTTCTTGCTGGTCATCTGTCGATGTTGGAATTAATCTTTTGAGAACTAGACCTGGAATTGGGCAAAAGATGAAGGTTGTAGCTGGATAGTCCTCTTGAAGATCTGATTTGGCCTTTAAAAGGACTGAAATTAGGTGGTTAGTGAGCTCGTTTTCTGTTTTCCATGGAAATGAAATTTTCCTTGTGAATTTGTCTCTTTTGGTGACTTCATTGATTCCCCCAGCTATATAAACCATGTCACAGGGATCTAACGAGCAGTGATATTTTGCTTCAATCACAAGTCTCTGCATTTTTGCTCCAGGGAAAAAACGGCCATCAAATACAATGTTAGAATTGTTGATTTTTCCAACTTCTTCATGAAGTCCTCTGCCACGACTGTCAAAGAAGCATACATGTCTTCTTCTTCTTCCCAAAAAGTCCATCGTACAAGTCACTGACAGAACGATAATCTGAAATGTCAACATTGATAATAGATTTCAGAATCAATTAAATTTAGTTCTTCCTCTAGTTATCTCTAACATTTTCCAGGATTTGGCCAAACATGTTTTACTTCACTTTGAGTGCCAGGAAAGCACTGCAATTGTTAAAGTCTGGTGCGACTCGGCCAGGGTTGAATCCCACAATCTCCAAGAGGTGAAGTGGATACTCTACCAACTGAGCTGGTCTCCCCATTTGTAACATTCTATAAATAGTAAGGGGGTGCTGGGGATGCATTCTTTGCAGGAGGCAGCCAAAGGGACCCCCACCCCAATCACCAGGGGGGCTACGAGCCCGCAGAATGGAATGATACTTTGGTCATACTTTACATTTCTACTTCCACTACTTGGACAATTATCAACACAATGGTACAATTGAAGACCAAGCAATATAAGGACAACTTCCAAGATTTGTACAAGCATCCTAGAGGCAACCTAATTGGCAGTTGCCTTTGAGAAGGTTCTGAGAGAATAAAATCCTGAAGTCTGTCATATTCTTTTGTGTAACAACAGATTTTCACTGTCAATCAAGAAATATTTTATCACCACAAAATATTGCTTAAAATGTCTGCACAACGAATGAAGAAAATATGGAGGTCTTCACAATGTGCACTGACAGTTGGCATTGATAGGCTTTAAAATCATTAGAGAAACGCGAAGAAGTTCCTATGGCTGCACAGGTCTCAACACTCTTCGTGGCAATCCCCTTTGTTGTGGTCTTCTTCCATGCCACCCTGGCATTTGCTGCAAGTGGGAACGCTTAGCTTTCTCAAGCACTTCTGTCTTCATCGCCCCTTTGTTGATTTTCCCAAACGGAGAGTGTGGCACAGGCTTCTGTCCGGTAAAGGCACGTCCACACCTGAAGGCAAACGGCCGCAGTCTGCGCAGTGTGTCCTTGGTTTTTTGACGGTCAACGGCAGATGTTCTTTTTGTGTGGCGGTTGGACTTCGGGGTGACTGTTGCCTGCTGATAGATGGATTCAGTCACCCTGTCAATCATGTCTGCAGCCATGGACACCCTCTGCATTGCCTTCTCCGTCTTGTTGGCACCCAGGTTTCTGATGGCATCCTTCCGGTTTCGGATGGAGTGTTCCATGGCCAAGTCCGTCTCTATGTTGTTTCCGGGTCCGCCTTGCCGATTGACATAACTGCCTTCCAGTAGCCGAAACCTCATCAGGGGTGAGAGCGTGTGTTCCGTTTTCATCAGCATGTCGATGTTTTCATAGAGATACTTCGACAAGTGACTGTGGGAATAAAAGAAGTGGATGTTCATCTTGCATCCGAGAGCCATGCGATCCAGATCCCCTTCTTTCGCAGTGTCGTTGAGGTGCATGAGCTGGAGACACCACTGTGCCAAGTTGTTACTGTAGCTCATGACCTGGTCCTCAACCAGCTTCTTCTGTTTAAGAATGAGCTTTCCTGTTGGTGTCTTCCCCACGATTGTGAACGTTGGTACTCCAGAGGTTGGAGGATTGAGCCTGCTCTTGCTTTGATCGTCCCAGGTGAAGACACCGTGCTCATAGTGCTTGAGGATGCCCATCAAGATGTCGTCGGCAATCACCCTTTTCTTTTCCCTGGACAGTTTCGACACGTTGTCAGGGATGCTCACCTGGAAGGAGAAGTGCGGTGAATGAGTGGAACTCATTTAACCGACTAGTTTATATGCTGCCAATACATTATCACCTAAAGGTAAAAGCTATTAAGTGCATGCAGTATACCCATATTCACTCAAGTGTTCAGTTTTCCACATCAGGAAGTGAAATGTTTAGGAAATCGTTCTTACCATTTTGCTGTTAGGTTGATCGTCATATGTAGGCATGCCCAGGTACTCCAATGCTTGCTCAAGCAGAAGGTGCTCACCAACAAGCAGAAATAGCTCTTCATGGGCCTTGTAGTTGCTTTTCACGTTCCCATTCACATGTTTTCTTTGGAGTATCAATTTGAAGTGGTACAACGTTCCGGCATCTTTGGTGGCATTCGTGTCATACAAGAGACTAGGCTTTCTGACAACAATAGGAAAACAGTGAATATTAGGAATCATTCTTTCAGGATGAATGTAATAATGTATGCATCTAGTTCTATCTTTTAGCAAATTGTTTACATCTTATATTTTTAGGATTTTGGGAAAGGCAAAACACTAACTTCGAGCAGATCCTGCTTGTTGTGCCACATGGTGCACATGACGGGGCCAATGTCCTCTAGTATCTTGACTCTGCTAGGAGCATGAATCCTGAGGGGCTTTGCATGTTGCAAACGGATGCGTGTTAGCTGGTCCCCAAACACGGGTACTTTAAGCTGTTCCAGCTCTTCAGTTCCACCTTTCCATGAATGAAAAAGTAAAAGAATACCACTTTTAAAATCATCTTCTCAAACATTTGTATGAGAAATCATTCTCAGTAACACAGAAAGTTGAATTACAGTATCTTAAGCACCTGCAGGTGTATTTGTCCTCAAGAATATACTAGAAAAACTATAGAACATTCCAAATGTATGTATGTAAATCTATCTGTAATGCATGCATTTTTAAAACAACTTAAAACATGTTACTCACATACAGTTTAATCATGAACAATCCCTTGTTTAAAGGAAATGTATACGTTTAAGGCTTATAACTTGTGGCCATGTTAATTATGCTCTGCGTAATTAATGTGTGTAAATCAACATTAGTAGATACACACACCCTCTTGATCATACTTGGTTAATGATGACGTACCAAAGGCGTGTGTATATGCACCACGCACTTGCTTCACGATTTCATCCATTATCAGGACACATTCCTCATGTTTCGCCTCGTTGAGGAGCACAAGCTCGGTAGGGACGAGTGTTGATTTTCGTGCCATGATGTGAGAATCTGTAATACAGTGTAATGACAGATGTAATTGATAAGATTTCAGGTCACGAATGTTACATTCATCTATTGTTTAAGATGTCATTGCAATATCCAATAATTTGTACCTGTGAGGTATGTGCTTTGGCAAAATAGTCTCCATCCAATGCAGGGCTGGGATGTTGGATGCCAGAATACGGCCAAGGAGCACCTTGTACGACTGCAGGATCTGCAACCTTTCTGCTTGTGTTGTGATGACAAACATGTCTGGTGAAAGGGCCTTGACATCGACAACTGGCCGCTCTGTTGAGAGATTCCCTGTGCAGTCGCCCAGGCGGGGGAAGACTAACAGCAAGCCAAAGTAATGCAAGTCCGAGTCATGATTATCAGTGGCCTCGTTTCCGGTATTGATGTTAATGTCACAGTTGTCCCCTACCTGAAATCACATGACGATAGTTGAAATAGGGGTGGTAGAGTTCATGAGTCACAACAATGCCTCGTTATGATCATTAAGATATAAAACTAATTAATCAGATTAAAGAAACAGATGTCGAAAGGGTAATGTGTACATTGACATAGTTTTTAGGATGCATTAAGCAGCACTTACAACATTACAATATCTGGTACTCTTGAGATGGCTAGCTGTAGTTTCTTTATTAAGCGCTGCACATTCGTCCATCAGGTTCAGTTTTGATTGCAGACACAATGTTACACGCAACTTGTTTTGAAGAGTCAGATACTGCAAAGAGAAGTGAGGAAAGATATTTTTATTTGCATTTTTCAAGCCAGGTAAACATGCCTACAGGTGTTATCTGTCCTTGTGAACTGCCGAATTCCATAATTGTTTTCCAATGCTTTTGTTGAGAAATTAGCAAAAATTGAAGCTACAGGTGGCTGAAATACAAGGAAGCAGCTGCAGCAAAAAATTACTACCAAAGAAACATTTATGATTTAATGTAATTAATTTCATACACACCCTTTCGCATACACCACCCTTTGCTGCAGCAATGGTCATGACCCGCTGCATAGCAGACAGCTGCATCGACCTGTTGAACATCAGCATAGAATACACCATTGCAATCATGGCGTACATGCTTTTCCCTGGGTGTTTGAACTCTGGTGTGGCGACAGTCAGCAACGTGTCCAGGAGCAATGGACAGCTGTCAGGGAAATAAGAGAATGTTAGAAAAGTAAGTGCAACACTTCAGCCTCACTTCAAAGCCAATTCATATGTATCATAACATTTTGACATGTTGCTGGCCATTAGACTTGTTTTAAGTGCTGTAAAAAATATGAACTTGAGTCTAAATTTATACTCTGTCTCATACGACTAGGAATTGACACACTACTGACCGATCCTGCATTTCCTGGATGATGTCATCTACCAGACTCTCGCCTTCCAAATCTTTGACTTTTTTTCTTGTTCTGAGGACGGACGGCTTGCTCAAAGATGTCAACTCAACACATGAGGCTCTAAAACACAATAGGATTCCCATTGGATTGAGATACATCCAAAACATAAATATCAGCTACTGAATAGGAAGTTTGATGAGTATATATCATTGTAACTCTTGCCATTTAGCATGAAGACTTAAAGTAATAAGTGCATGTTTACAGAATGGGTGTGCAGATTGGGAAAGGTCTTACCTAAGGTTTTCCAGAAGCCGTCGTTCAACGCCGAGTAGCAGGGCCTTGTTTGTGACAACCGCAGTGACGGCTTTTTCTTCCAAGGAGCCTTTACTCTGTAGCCTGGGGTCCCATTGCACTCCTTTATTCCAAAGAAGGCCGAGATCTTTTGACTCCTCTTGTGAGGTAGGGACCTCCTTTGAAACTAACTTCTGGTGGGGGAAAGGGGCAACTGCTCCAGGCAGTTCAGAAGCCAGTGGTTCAGCATCATCTTGAGTTGTTTGGCGTTCTTCAGCATCTTCTTGATTTGCTCCTGATGGAAATAAGCTGCGTGGTACTGCCCAATTTTCATTTCTTGTGTCTGATGACGTCTTTTGTTTTTTCTTGTTTGAAGGTGGTTCCAACTGCCTCTTCTTTTGCTCCAGGCAACGTGATATTTTTGCAATGTTGCCCTCAAGGACTTGCTTGAATGTAGCATACTCTGTAATTTTCTTCAGGCACGGCTCGCAGACTTCCTGGTTAGACAAGTTATACTTTGTACCTAGTATGAAGAACAGGGATTGCTCGATACCTGAAGTTGTCCATTTTGAGGAGCTGTGCTTAAATGTTCGCCAGGGGTTGGTTGTGAAGCAGGCAAAGCACCTCGTAATGGATGTTTTCGTTGGCGTTACATTCATCCTTACTCTATTGCCATTAATAGCTTAACATCAACATACTAACATTACCTTGATTGAGGCTGTGATGCAAGACTGAAATCAACAGAAAGTGCAAAAAGTCTTTAAGAAAATGTTTCAAGATAATACGATCTAAGTTGAAATGTATTGATGTATGACTTTGTATATCATGGAATGAATTCCGCATAGCGAAGATCTCATGAAGTGATTGTGAGAAATGAGAGTGATATCTACAAGTACTTAATATTATTATGAAAGTACAGAATATAAAACAGTTACGAACCTGCTATGTAGAGCAGCATGAGAACAGCAATGTTGCCCTGACAGGCTGCATAGCTGACAGGCATGATGAGCTGCAGATTGATAGCTCATAAAATGTGAGCATTTAATGAGCAGCATATTCGCCCTTAGAGAACTTTGAATGTTATTACCATCCTCTGCAGTGAGGTAAATATATCTGATCTTATACAAACCCCAAGACATTCCAAAATAATAATGCACCATGTGACGCATTTTGGCCAACGCGTATCAAGCATTAGGTAAACAAACAAGATGGTGACATTGCCGTCACTACAAAAACATCATGACATCACTGTTTTGTAATAATTTGATCATTATTCAGGTAACTGAGGTCCCCAAGTCGACACTGAGGTGTTGAAGTCGACACTGAGGTCTCCTGGTCAACCATGAGGTCCCCAAGTCGACACTGAGGTGTTGAAGTCGACACTGAGGTCTCCTGGTCAACCATGAGGTCCCCAAGTCGACACTGAGGTGTTGAAGTCGACACTGAGGTCTCCTGGTCAACCATGAGGTCCCCAAGTCGACACTGAGGTGTTGAAGTCGACACTGAGGTCTCCTGGTCAACCATGAGGTCCCCAAGTCGACACTGAGGTCCCCAAGTCGACACTGAGGTCCCCAAGTCGACACTGACTGAGGTCCCCAAGTCGACACTGACTGAGGTCCCCAAGTCGACACTGAGGTCCCCAAGTCGACACTGAGGTCCCCAAGTCGACACTGAGGTGTCCAAGCTCTTCACAGCTTGTTGTCAGTCACATGCCAACATTTCGCCACCAGCCACAGAGGTATCTGCTGTGGTTGGTCACGACCTGGCTGTGGCACCCTTATCACACTAATACTGATAACTGAAAGCAGCTGTGTGGTGTTGTAACCTGACGTCCACAGGTACCCTTAAGCTGCCACTAACTAATGAGCAGTTGATAATATGGGTGAGGTGTAAAATGGGTGCTGGCTATATTCAAATGAAGATTCTGAAAGGGGCCATAAAAATAATGGACGTCTGGTTTGCTTTGAAGGCCTGGGCCATATCAATGGGCCGAGTGCACAAAGGGTCTAATCATCTAGCCAGCCATGATTCATATTATCTGAATTCTTTAATCTCCTTGATTACTGTTCCATGTCCCTAGGCCCACTGTAGCATATTGAATTTAAGATAATCAAACTTAGAAATAAGTTCAGGGGCATAGCCCCAGATTTAAAAAAGGTTCATCATAATAATATTATGATGAAAAAGGAGCTATGTCCACGCATATAAACATTATTATTTCATGTGTGCGGTTGAATTCCCATGTTGATAATATTCCTTGAATACGCGGGAACAGTATAAATCTTCATGCCCACACCAACTAGGTTAACTGTGCACGCTACTTCGAGTTGACCCGTGCCCATGCGAATATATGAGTAGGGCTCTCTTGGCCGTCTCCACGTGCATGTCCTCAGCTGCCCCACGTCCCCCCCAACCTCTCAGTGTGTTGCTTCCGTCGCATTTACCAGGCTCCGGGAGTGGAAAGGGGGGAAAGTGCAGTACAGGGTGAAAAACCTAAATTCAATTTTTGGGTTGTTAGTACCTAGCCTCAGTGACTGTCAATCCTCACAACCTACCTATACCCTGTCTGGCTTACCTACGACCTGACAACCCTGGTATGCCCTGACCCTCAATGTCAGACCTGTGTACATGCCCTTTCAGATCTAACAGATCTGACAGACCCACATAACACCTGAATAATGATACCTACGAACCTGTCAGCCCTACCTTAGCACCGACAGCTGTTTCTTAAAAATAGACATAGCCCCCATCGCGTACATCGAGGACTACAGGCTGATAGAGCTAGAGCTAAGCTATCCCCTAAGCTGTCAGCTATGAATACTGGAGAAGTTGGTCTGCAGGAGATCTCGGTCCTGGAGAACTCGGTCTGCTGGAGAAGTTGGTCCGTTTTGATTATAATATAAGTTCTAAGGGTAGTTATTGATTGCCTTAGCCTGGCAGATACGAAATTAAGAATAAGAACCCTTTTCCGACTGGTTTTACATGGGATTCCCAAGTTATTTTGAAAGGAAGTTCCCATTATCATGACTTGGCAAGGGGAGTACTGCCAAGTCCAGAACAGTGATTACGCATTTATTGTGAGATGTATTTTGTGATGTAACACCAGGGCTATACAAAACCTGTATAGCCCTGGTTGTCTTTGAGGGGTTTGCAAGTGTTAAAGCATAGGAAACTATGTGTCAGGGGTGAAATAAAGGTCTGGATGGACTAGTGGTGCTTAAGTTAAGGGTGGGCCCTGTACCTACCCAAAAGGTGCTAAAATGATCAGAAAATGCACTAGACAGCTCATAACTATGTAAGTTGATAAAGTGATGATTAAGGCCATGAAGCCATAGAAACATTCTCAACTTGATAAGATCTTATATCATTAGATCATTAGATATGATCAGATCTGATAGAACCTAGAATCACATTTTGAAACAATGAATTATCTCATTTAATCGTCTTGTAATAAATCATTTCCTCCTTAATTCGATTAAATGTTTGTTTGTTTGTGGGCTTAGTTTAACGTCTGGCCAACCCTTTAGGGTTCTTTTACCAGACTTCACAAGGTAAAGCTTTTCAGCTATTTTTACGCCACAGGGGCAGTGACCAAAATAATGAAATGAGGTGCCTATTTGTAGCAGTGGGACCTAATGCCCTCTTTATAGTGCTGCCACACTGAGATATCATGTCATAGGCCCACACAATACCCCACCCAGTCACATTATACTGACACCGGGCCGACCAGTCATGTTTCGTGATTCTTACTTTATACCGAGTGCCAGGCAATCAGGGACCACTACCATTGTTAAAGTCTTTGGTGTGACTCGGCCAGGGATAAATCCCAAGACCTCCAAGACTCAAAGCGGGCACTCTACTAAAATTCCAGTTCACCCTGGCCATTTCCAAAATTCCTTGACTTTTCCCTGACCTTGAAAAAAACAACTTTTCCCTGACTTTTCCCTGACCAGTGGCAACCCTGTTATTTCCTTTACTTGTTTCCCCATCAGAGTTATACTACTACTGACAGACATTTTCTACTGGATCCATCATATCAGAATATGGGTAGGACATTATGTTTTCCTGTAGCATATTATTACATAGATTGTAAGGGTGATTGGATGGGGTGCAGAAATCACTCCAAAGCATAAATTTAGATAGTAAAAACAAGATAGTAAAAACTAATTCTTCAGTTTCATTTGAACGATGTATTTCAAGATTTATGGATGCTTTTTTTGTTAAATGGAATTCTAGTTTTTAAAAGTTTCAGAAAAATGATAAAAATGTACCATGATAATGACCGATGTTAATTGAGAACGTAAGCGGTCCTACAATTAGGTTACACCCTCACAGACCTACCTATTCCTTCATAGACCAAATTACCAAGCTGACTGGTGTTCAGTATACTGGAGTGGTGGTCAACAGGCCATAATAGTTAACAGGCATGAATGACAGGTAGCAGTCTGTAGCAGTGTTTATGGGGCCGTTTTGAAGGAATTAAGCACATCTGGAGGTGAGGCAAATATATCCTGGTATATATTTACCGCGGGAAATTTGAAAAGAAATTGCACCGCATGACCCTTATGAACCAATGAAAATCAACAATTAGATTAACAAACAAGATGTTGACATTGCTGTCACTATGATGACATTGACATTATATTTCAGGTATTTAGCCATCACATAAAATAAAGAAGACACCTTTATGTCGTAGTTGGTCCAATATATTTAGACCTAGACCGATTTTGGATCTTGGCCTAACGGCTGCAGTCCAGTAACTACAGGGGTAAATATATCCGACCTCATAATCCATAATCATGTCTTTTTATCATAGCACTAATTCATTGTTAATTGTTTATAGTATAATTTCATGCTGTTCCTCTCAATCTAAACTCAATATCACTCCAAATTCCAACTGGAAGAGCACAAATATATTTGAGAGTTAAGCTGAATTAAATAAATAAAAAAGAAAATGTCTGTATAATTGTAGGAAAACATAAAGAGGTTGAGAGTACGACCCTGAATATGAGGTGGGTGATGAAAAATTACTGCTCAAGGCAATTAGACTGAGGGCTGTAACTTTCTTTATCATAGATCTTCTCTCAAGTATATTGCTCTATCAACATCCCAATTTAATCAGATTGCAATATGCTACCTGACATGCAGATCAGTACAGAATTTACCAAATTCTCCCTCTCCCCTGCCATCTCTCCCTCTCCCCTGCTGTCTCTCCCTCCCCCCTGATGCCTGTCCCTCTCCCCTGATGTCTCTCCCTCTACCCTGACGTTTCCCCCTCTCCGTTGGAGCTACCCCCCTCCCCTGCTGCCTCCCCATGCCCTGATGTCTACCCCTCTCTCTTGCCGTCTCCCCCTCTCCCCTGATGTCTCCCCATCCCCCTCTAGTCTCTCCTTCTTTCTTTGACCAGAAGGCCGGGAAGTAGAGCAGGAGAGGGTGGAAAATAGAGCAGGAGAGGGCCGGGAAATAGAACAGGAGAAGGCCGTAGAGCTAGAGAAAGAAGGGCCTCGTGTGTACAGAATTTTGGGGACCATGTAACACGAGGTCCTTCTCACTGAAATATCCATACACGAGGATCAAAACCCATCTTGTGCATATAGCAGACCTTAATAAGCACGAGAAATTATGTTATGAATAGATGATAAGACAAAGAATATTCAATACTGTCTAAAGATATACAACAACAAATTGGCACCCAGCAGCAAAAAGGAAAATAAGTATTTAAAAAACAAGCTTGTAACTCTCTTTTTACTGCTCAAGGCCGTTAGAATGAGGGCTGCAGATCGATTAAAAATTTACAAAATGAAAATAAAAATAAAATATACTACCTAGTAGAACATGTTGATGCACAGAAGACTATATGATGGTGGTTAACAGGCTTTGGTTGGATTCAGGCGGATGTAGTGGTGGATAAGGGCTTCAGTGGTGGTAATCTGCATACTGTTTTGGTCATCGGGTTGTGGAAGGTGGTCAGCATGCTTGTCCAAATATGCCTGCAATGACAGAAATTTCCGATTAAACCACGTTTTTTTCATTTTTTCAGACAATGAATTCTGTCATTCTATGACCCACAGGGAGACGTCTAAATATACAGGGGGACCACTGCATATCCATTATCCACTATAAGTACTGACAGACTTACGTAATGCCATCCCGGCATTTAGAGAGCTAAGCCCCCCAAATTGACAGGCGACCCGGTCAAGGCTTTCAGATTTAATATTACCATGTCAGATTTTTCAAAAGCAAATTAAAAGCAAACAGCAGCAGCAAGTGGTTATCCCAAAGAAGTGTGGTCGTTCTATTTATAGCCCTGTGTGCACAATAAAGGTTGATAAAGTGATATAATTTTTAATACAATCATAATGGCCGTTCTATTATCGAAAAGCTTTTTCTGCATTTGTTCATATGTTTTTCCTTACTTCAGGACTATCAATATAAAATGTGCAATTTACCATTGAGAGATACAACACTGATTTAGCATTTTACAGACTCATAGATATACATTGTCCCCTCCCTCTTCTAGGCGGCTTTTCACAGAGATCATCAGATAAGGCCTGTGGTCACCCCTTAATTGTGACATGAGTATCCCCCATCTACACCCCCGGTTAACCCAGCGGGGAGGAGGAGGGTGGTGGTGGACGCTGTGGATGGCCTGACTAGGTCAGGCAGCTCCTCGCCGAAAATATGATCCACAAACATGGAAAACATACCTATTAATACTAATATTTGAGTGTAGGCAGTGTTTACCACTAACACTGGCCCGTAGGCCAATGGCCAACAATTTCAGAACAGGGCCGACAATTTTCACAAAAGAATAAGGTCAAATAGGCCCTGGTGGCCGACTGGGAATTTCTGATGTTTTTTTTGAATTTCTGATCATTTTAAGGGATTAAGGATAGACAACACCTCTCAGGGGCTATTTTGCGTTGGTCTTTGAGGAGGGCTGTGTCAATTATTGTGCATGACAATGATTTGTACTATACAGCTTTAAGCAGTCAGTTAAGAACTAGATCCATTGATATAAGTTATTTTGCATATGTTGGACAAAACTTGTGGAAATTGACCGGGATGTGAAAAAAAGTAATTTTTAACTTTTATTTTTTGAACAAGGATATCTCACTTAATACTGAAGATAAATGCATGAAATTTTGTTTATGCCTAGAAAACATTCATTTGGAGGGAAGCGTCTCTCGAATTTTTATTTCAGGTCCTAGTTTTTGTTTTATTAAATGTAGAAATTTAATATGAAAAAAATCAGCCAAAGTTTCCCGTTTTTTGACATAAAATAAAAACTAAGGCCTAAATAAAAAATCTGAGACACCCTTCCCTCCATACAGATGTTATAAACAAGCACCCAAAATTTTGTAACAATCAATTAAGCGGTAGCTGAGATATTCATGTTCAAAAAATAAATGTCAAAATATCAGTTTTCTTCTTTTTTTCCTCTCTAACATTGGAGTCAAAATAATTTGCCTTATATCAAAAGATAGAGAAAAAAATGCCCTTTCATTTGATATAAACTAAAGTACTGTACCTTTGATAGAAAGAGCACAATATTGATTACTGCAAATGGCAGGCTGAGAGGTGTTGTCTATCCTTAACCTGTAAAATGGAGACTGACATATTTTGGACCCTTTCCTATGGAGTCAAAACCAGGGCCGACAGAATGCTATCAGGGCCAACAATAGCTTGACATAGTAATAATCGCTAAGGTCTGTCAAACGTCGAAATGGCTCTAAGGCATTTGGCAGTATGAAAAGGGTTAAGATGTACATTTTACTCACTTACAGTACATGGTTCTGATCAATATCAAAAAAGTCATGCAAAAGTGTAAAAAATAATTCAGTCTGTGAGCTTCACTACGAGCATTGTTAGGCCGTGAGAGTATAGGGCGCCGCTCCACTGGGCCCAATATGTGATATATTCATTGCCTAGATCCTTTGTTCTCCCCGTCAACATGGTTTATAGGCCTAGCGTGAGTTTACCGCGACCGGGGGACAAGCTGCGCGACACATTATGTAACAGATAGGGTGGGTTGGGGGTGAGTAGCGCACTAGAGTTTATGTTGGTGGCTTTCAATTACACAACTATAACTTACTAAATATGGACGTGTAACGTCATTCTTTGCCATAAATAACTTTATCTCTGAACCTACTTCCATTCCTCTGTGATATTGATGGTAGGACGCCACTATATCACTATGCTCTCACTCTTTGAATTTTTTAAACTAGTATCACGTGTTACTAGCACCCACTTTAGCACCCATTTTAGAACCCATTTTAGACCCAGCCCAACTTATGCAAAGCACATTAGTGAGTGGAAGCTTTAGGGGGCTTTAGGGTATCAAGGCACAACACAACACATCTGCTTACACTTATCAGAAGCAACATGATAAGGGTGCCACATCTAAGTCGCGACCAACCACAGCAGATATCTCTGTGGCTGGTTGCAAACTGTATAACTGACAACAGGCTGTGAAGTGCTGCGGGGGAGCTCTGTGAATTTTGACGTCACCCCTTATTTTAACCAGTTTGGTGACATAAATTTGATCATAACTTAAAAAAAAAAGGAAGGTAGGCTTAAACATGATTCGACTTGATTTCATACTTTTTGTTGCATGATGTTTGCAAGAGATGTCTCCATATTTTGGATCACTGTAATTCACCAACCATATATGGGGGGGGGGGGGGGACATGTGACCACCTTATTTGTGACTGGATAATGATTTCTTCCATGTAAAATTCTCTGACCTGGAGGATTCAGTGACGGTAAACAGCAGTCTGCTTCAGTGCTCAGAAGGCTGCAATGATTGTTGGCAGGCTGTGTCGGTGTTCCGCAGGCTGCGTCATTGGTAAGTAGTAGTGGTCAAGACGAGGGGAGGACGTGTTGCAGTCATCATTGGTAAGTAGTATGTGTCGGTGGGTGGCAGTCGGCATCAATGGTCGGCCAGATGCATCGGTGATTGACAGGATGGGGTGGTGGTTGACATGCCGTGGCGGTTGTATAATGGCCCTCAGCTGGTTGGAACATGTTACAGACAGTGCAGAAAAGTTTGATATTTACATAAGCAATGGAACACTATTCATAACTTTTATGTTAGCACTGGTAATTGGATGTTGCTAATTGAACAAATATCATGTTAGTGTTTTGCCACCACAAAGTCAATAAAAACTTGCTAAAAAAAATAGAAAGTGAACATCTGAGATGTAGAACATAATTCCCAGTATGCTGAGACCAGTACTGTAGGCAAAATTCTCTTTTTCTTTTGTATCAATCAAAACTATCTCTTTACATGAAATGCTTATACATATACCATGTTCAAATAGCATCATTGACCCAATAGATATGGCAGTTTCAGTAAATTTGCTGCTCAGGACCGTTGTCTAACCTTAAGTGTCATGGAGCATCTAGTGACGGACAATCCAGCACAAGTTAGCTGGTAGACTGCAAAATGGCCGGCAGGGTGCAGCTGTGATTGGTAGGCAGGCGTCAGCAGTATTCAACAGGCTGTGGTGGTTGTACAGTGGCCCTTGCTGGTTGAAACATATTACAGAGCATTGAATGCATGTAACATTTATATTATTAATTATATTATAATTAACTGTAGGGTACGAGATTTGTTTCTGATAACACCCAAGTTGGAGAACTCAGGCTTTTGGAGAACTTTAGTCTGCTGTACTTTACTCTTGACTTTCATGTAGACATACAGCTGCATATGATTCAATGTATCTCCTTGAAAAAAAATAAATTGTGATAATCCTCTGACTCATAAGCATTACCTATAACAGATATTTGATAAGCCAACATACATGTATCTATTTTTGATACAAAGTCAATGATAATTTTCCAACTAACTGAATTAAAGCATTTATGTGGAGGGGAGATGGGAAGGACATAAGAAATGTTATTTCCTGCTGAGATTTGTTGTCCAGAAACAGGACATTTTCGTACCTGAACAGCAGAAAAAAAGAATAAAAAAATACAGACTGTGGATTACATAGGGGGGCACAGGGGATGCCTATTTTTTACCAAAATTTAATGTTTAAAATCTAAATTTCTCTGACCTGGAGGGTTCAACGGTGGTGGTCGGCAGGCTGTTGTGGGTGGTGGTTGGGAGACTACAGTGGTGGTCGGCAGGCTGTGTTGATGGTCTGCATGCTGTGGTGGTGGTGGTCGACAGGCTTCAGTGGTGGACGGCAGTGTTTGTAACTCTCTCAGTAGCAATACCACAACCTTTGAAAATCTATGGACAATATAGAAAATTTGCTTTTACAGGGGTTAATAAAGTAATTTGGATGTAACTTTTCTAAATCTGACATCAGAGAAAAACCAATAATACCATAAGAAAGAGGAGATTCTTGAGTATAGAAGTGTGAGGTTTTATTAAAAATAAATTAACTTCAATATTTCACTTTTGCACAAGTATCATCAAATACAGCCTGACATTTCGATTCACTGGGACTCAACCAATGTGGTCCACTTTTTTCAAAATTTTTAATTTAATGTTTTACACAATAATTTCAAGTTTACACCAAAAAATCTTATCCAAGTAAATATGGCAAAAGAAGTGAGATCCGTGGAAATGAATGATCTTTTTAATGACATATGGCATTGTAATATGCAAAAACGAAGATATCCGCGGATTTAATCATGAAATTCACATTACAGGGTGAAAATCATGGAAAAATGAGCTAATTAGTCGGTTCATGGTTCTGCTCTGGATTTGATGTAAACTTGGTGCCAAAACGTACTACTTTTTTCATCAAATTTTTCTCAATATCTTAGGAGTGCCTAATCTGATTTTGAATCTGTTAAAAGTTGTTCAAAGCACCAGAAAATGCGGATCTTATAAGCATTGACAAATCACTGAAAATTGAAATTCTATTTTTACTGTGGTATTGCTACTCTCAGATTTCCCAAACTGAAAACACATGGTCTGGATAGCTATAGTTTGGAAGATGTTAGTATGCTCACTATATTAATTATGTCTGCGTAGATATCAAACTTAATATTATTCAAAGTTAGGAATAGGCCTATTACACAAAAATTGAAAAATGCTAAAAACAAATATATTGAGCAATATGCCAATGTATTTTCAGCCAGATTCAGTATCTAGTGCTTTTTTAATTTGATTTCTAACTACATTGTTTCAAAAGTTACAGCCAGTTATATATGGTACTCTGGTTTTGCCCTGTCAAAATGATGTGTATTTAGAAGACTCAATGGGCGGCCGTGTCTATTCTCACATCTAAAAAGACCACACATCTAAAAGATCACACATCCACGGGCCCATGCGTGATGACTGTAAACCCAAATTCTGTGACAATAATCGCGCATGGGCACCTTCACACATCCACGGGCCCATTCGCGCTGACTGATAATCATCGCGCATGGCCTCCAAGTCATTGCGCATGGACGCCGAGTCATCGCGCATGGACGCAAAGTCATCGCGCGTGGGCCGAAAATCATCGCACGTGGGCCGAAAATCATCGCGCGTGGGGTAATAACCACACATCCACCGAGTCAGTGCGAATGGGCGTCGTGTCAGTGTGAATGGGCTCGTGGATGTGTTAATGTGTGATGATTTCCGTCAGCGCGAATGGGCCTGTGGATGTGTAAATCATCACGCATGGGGCTGCGAACCTCCCTCAACACCTCCACAGGCCAAACCCATTTGCACTAGCTCCACACATCCAAGAGCCCATTCGCGGTGACTCCACACATCCAAGAGCCCATTCGCGCTGACTCCACACATCCAAGACCCCATTCGCGCTGACGCTACGGCCACTTACGCTGGATGTGTGAATAGACGGTCCCCCGAGAAAGCCCTACCTGTCATTCCCACTATTCTCCCACTGACATGTAGATCTATGTAGTCTCGCGAAATGCTGTTAGAGCTCTTGGACTAGGTAGATCTGGATTGATCTGGACGTAAATGATATGGCATGCAATTTTTGTCCCGCCCCTCCAGGCCTCCCGAGTGTCCCGAATTTCCCGGGACATTCCCGAATTTTCGACCCTTTTGCATTACAAAAATTGTATTAATATTGTCTCAGAATTCACTAGAATGGACAAATCTAGGGGGGAAAAATCATGGGGGGAGGGTGTCGTGAATTTTGGAGCTTACAGGTTGGCAGGCCTGCCCCTCACCCCCACCCCACCTCCGTGGGGGTACCGGGTGTGGGGCTTTGAAGAGGTAAATGTTAAAAAGGTAAATGGACGATCTGCCCTATTGCCTTTCTGCCCTGGACGATCTGCCCCATTTTCCTGGACTATCTGCCCTATGTTCCTGGATGATCTGCCCTATTGCTTTGGATGATCTGCCCTATTGGCTATTCTATTTACTCCTGCCAGCTGAAATATCAGTTTTGATGTGAAGTTTGCAGTGATTTTTATAGCGAAGTTTGTAGGAATTAGAACCAAATAGTTTTTCATGATGTAAGATTTTTTAGTAGGAAAACTTAACTTGTTGCAAGTATCACCCGATCTTTGGAGGGCTATAGTGTCGCTCGTGATTAAAACTAAGAGGCAAAATTTTTACCCACTTAGAGTGTGAATGCTACCTTTCAAACGAATCTTAGTTGATGAAAATCAAAGCACTATAAGCAGAGACATTTTGCGGATGTTCACGGAGCGAATTAAGGCAGGGTTCGAAATTAATGTCAACCCATCAGCCCCAGACGTGACATTTCTTGATCAGGGCAAAAATATTGAGTTATCAGCCCAGATGGCTGACAGATTTTTGAAAAAAAAAGTTGCTTTCTGAACAAATGTTTTTTTTACTTTGATGTGACAGAATATTAAATTCAATCATAATCATGTTCCTGTGGACGCCTAGTTGCAATGTTCATATCTAAGTTTTTCAACATACAATTTTCTATCAGGGCTGACATATTTTCATGATGAATGTCAGGCTGGATGGCTGACTTCCAAAAAAGTTAATTTAGAACATTTTCTCGCCATTATTTTCACGCAAGTAGCGCAAACTTGACGGGAACTACACCACTGTCACTGAAGGCAGATCGTCCACAGCAGGAGGGCAGAACGTCCAAGTCGAATGCCAGACACTTGGTCCCATCGCACTTGGTCCCAGGCACTTGGTCCCACATGGGAGTAGCTGGCACAGTGCTAGGGAGGGACAGGAATATGATATATGATTCTAACTGTTATGTTTTTTTATGTTTTCCTGCCTAAAATTCGGAAAGGCTGTTTCAATAGTTAATTTCCAGATTTTTCAGGATTATAGAGCGGCATCTCTGTTAAAGGTGGGTAGGGGGAAGTGGTAAGGCACTTGGAAATGTCTGTAAAATGCTGTCACATATTCTTCACAGCTTAAATGTATCTTCAAAGAAAAAACGTGAATAACATGTGAAAAGTCCAGGAAATTCAGTCACATTAAATCATTATGGGGGCCAAAAGTCACTGGAGGTGTTGGGGTATAGCCCGGCCACTCATAGGACCAAGTGCCTGGGACCAAGTGCGATGGGACCAAGTGACTTGTTACCTCCAGGTCTCAGCCTCAGGGTAGAACATCCGTGGGGCAGAACGTCCGCAGATCGTCTAGAGTAGTGGAGGGTATTATCGGCACCTTTGGGCATATTATGTCACTGTAGCTTTATCTTATCCTAAATCTAATGAAATCGTATTCCATAGAATAGGCTATACATATTTAAATCAACTTAGGATATAGTAGATGATACTCAGAAATTAATATGGAAAATATCAGTTTGATTATTTTTTCATGTTTTGGAGTGTATTATCGGCACCTGTCGTGTATTATCGGCATCCTAGCTTGTAATCCATCCCTATTTGATGGGAGAAATCGATAAATAAAATAATTTTGCCAGTAAAAAACGTGTATATCCTGTTTTCTTGGAAATCAAAACCATTTCAAGTCTATCATTTATTTTAACTAAAGGGAGATTGTAGCCTAACATAATTCATTGAGAAACATCAATTTTGTCATTTTATTTGTGAGTCCATTATGTAATTTTAGTGGTTGTTTGTTCTTGTGTGAGATGAATAGTAGTATCAGCAAATATTACTTTAAAATCAGTACCTATCACGTAGCCACAGGACTTTTCTCTAAATTCTGAATAATGGTTTGTGATTTTTAGCAATTTTGATATATTTTCCAGTCCAATATTACTATTAACAAGAGGCTCCGCCTCTAAGGCTAAGTTACGGGCAGTGGCGGATTAAGAGGGGGTCCCTCCTTTTTTTAATGTACAATTTTGAAAAGTTGGGGGTGCACCCCCCGCCCCTTTCTATTAGCATCCCCCCCCCCACCTCCCACCTTTTTAAAAAGCTGGATCCGCCACTAGACAGTAGATCTAGATGACTTTGTTGAATTCGATTTGGCGCCACCCATCTGTACTCTCCAAGCAGATCAGGGTGTGAAGAAGGCCACTCTCTGCTGGGAGAGTGTGACCCGATGACGTTCGTTGACGTGACGAAGCTGGTCGGATCAAAGCGTATCAAATCATAATGTTTTAAGATTTATATAAGATTATTCTACTTCATTTTGCTATTCAAAGTAATGATAGAACATTTTTATGAAATCATGTTGATTCAGATTCAGATATCTCATCTTGCCGTGAGTTCCTTCCGCTGGATTCAGTGCGGCAGGTTGGGAAGTGTAAGTTGTTAAGTATTACAGAGATGCCACTCTTGAAACTTGAAAAATACGGAACCACATTTCCGTATTTTAATACGGAAACAACTAAGGCAGTCTATTTTTCAGTAATAAAGCTGTGATAATAAAAGAAATCATATGTGCATGTAATCCAACATATATTTAATTAGTATCACACAAAATTGTTTAGAAAATTATGTTCCTTTTAGATTTTTGGGAGCTTTAAAAACTTGTTGTCAAAGCAAAAAATACGGAAATCCGTATTTATACGGAAAAGTGGCATCTCTGGTATTATAGAGAGATTGCGCAACGTCGTTTGCTGCGGAGCAGTGGAGGACTTCTCGCCTATCTTTTAGCATTGGGAGCAGCAAACAAATCACATTTTCTAATTTCCCTCCGATAGATTAATGTTCATTTTGTGATATTTTGTAGAAAAATGCCCAAGCTATCAATAACCATTCATATTTCCTTTGTAAATTGAGTTTAAGAGACACAGGGAACCAAAGTAGCTGCCCCCTCCTCTTTGATCTATAGTAGAAAACGCACCGGAGGTTCTCCACTCGCCGGTGTCGCACGCCATAATACGTCCCGAAAACGGCGTTGCGCAAGGTCCCTATGGGAGGCTGAAACCAGCAAAAAAACATGACGAAATCTCGTTTCCACAGCGTTTTTAGGAAGGGGGAATAATGTTACCCTGCCGATAATACAAGACATACACATAGAATGGAGTGTATTTTCGGCACCCATGTGATGATACATTTACCTTTACTTTCAAAAAATTATTTTGCCTAATTATTTATCTTTATATATATTTTAGCCCATAAAAATTAGAATTAAATGATTATACTTATTTTCTGAGGTTAAGAGATATATTCTGTACAACCATGTACGTTACCCAGCAGTATAAAATGACAATTTCTGGATGGGCGATTATGCACAGCAATATTTCTTTTGATGTTATATTATATATGAACAGCCCAAACTATAAAAGTCAAATGTTAGACGATAGATCACAGGTGTCCTTGGGATGTGTATAAATCGTATTGCAAAAAAAAACATAAATATTATTTGTAATATCAGAGTATCAGTATGTGTCAGGGGTGCCGATAATAGACCCCTGCCGATAATACCCTCCACTACTCTACCATTCGTTAAAAACGGCCGCCGATAATGACGGTTTTCGGCCCCTAAGACATGTTGCATCATATTTTTGAGACCAGAATCGTAATCATTGACGTCTTTTACATAGAATATGTTATTCTTAGACTAACTGATGGTATATTAAGTTGCACAGCAACACTTTTCTGATGATATGATTTTCGTGTTGACACAAGCCAAAGTACACAGTTACAGTGCCAAGTCCTGTCAGTCGAAATGAAAGTTCTCTGAAAACTGTAATCCTTCGATATTTTTTGATTAAAAGTGTCCCCCACGTAGCATTTCAAATATATGTACTACTTGACATTAATTATTTACCTGGTTACACTCACAAACTCTTACAAACCTACCTAGTTTACAGCAGTAAAGTTGTCAACAAATGGACGCCGAGCACATGCTACTTGTTTACGTCAGAGCCTAAGAACATAGTTCCGGCTCCACGTGTACCAGCGCCATTGAAAATAGTTCCGGTTGTGGTGAGCAGATTATCAATAAATACTCATAAAATCCTAACATCAGACACATCATTCTTTTAAATACTTCAAAATAGAAAACTCCATCGGATAAAATGTCCATCATCTGATTGTTTTAAATGCATAGATATGTGGTGATCCACCTCCAAAAAGGCACTTTGACCAGAGACGTTATCCTAGGCCGAGTGACGTCGCTGGGGCCGAGAGTGGTTTATTTGTGGCGCCATCTGTAGTGTCATATACCTTTCTGTCCCGAGGTGAAGGGAATGGCTTGCTTTGAGTGGCTGATATTCAAATAAGGAAAAGTGGCAGACTTGAATGAAAAATTCCAGGGTACCCCCTATCATTTGTGAGTTGTTTGGAATAAATGAATCCTTGATCTCTGCTTGTTGGTAGCTAGGTGTCAGTGGGATTTCAAAATGGGCTCTGTATCCTGTCATTCTTCTTCGTCCCCTTATTTGAGGCGCTTAGAAACGTCGCACGAACAAACCGAAGCCAGCGTTTCGAAGCCCAGGCCAAGGCGAATTTTTCCAGCTATTTACTTGGAATGCTGGGATAGCCCAAGCCCTTCAAAAACGGCCCGCAAGGTCGGCGGCCTGTTAAAAAGGGGGCTTTCGTTAGAATCAAAACGGCCCGTCACGGAATTGGACGGGAATAGGCTCAAAATGACCGCCAAGGTGTGGGGAATCATGTGTTAAAATTTGAAGTTTCAATTCCAAGTTTGGGTTTTGATTCAATACCATTCTCTGTATAGAGTTTAATATAAACTGGGGCTGGCCTATGCTACAGCACTGCCAGTCAACTTCGTCCCCTTATTTGAGGCGCTTAGAAACGTCGCACGAACAAACCGAAGCCAGCGTTTCGAAGCCCAGGCCAAGGCGAATTTTTCCAGCTATTTACTTGGAATGCTGGGATAGCCCAAGCCCTTCAAAAACGGCCCGCAAGGTCGGCGGCCTGTTAAAAAGGGGGCTTTCGTTAGAATCAAAACGGCCCGTCACGGAATTGGACGGGAATAGGCTCAAAATGACCGCCAAGGTGTGGGGAATCATGTGTTAAAATTTGAAGTTTCAATTCCAAGTTTGGGTTTTGATTCAATACCATTCTCTGTATAGAGTTTAATATAAACTGGGGCTGGCCTATGCTACAGCACTGCCAGTCAACTTCGTCCCCTTATTTGAGGCGCTTAGAAACGTCGCACGAACAAACCGAAGCCAGCGTTTCGAAGCCCAGGCCAAGGCGAATTTTTCCAGCTATTTACTTGGAATGCTGGGATAGCCCAAGCCCTTCAAAAACGGCCCGCAAGGTCGGCGGCCTGTTAAAAAGGGGGCTTTCGTTAGAATCAAAACGGCCCGTCACGGAATTGGACGGGAATAGGCTCAAAATGACCGCCAAGGTGTGGGGAATCATGTGTTAAAATTTGAAGTTTCAATTCCAAGTTTGGGTTTTGATTCAATACCATTCTCTGTATAGAGTTTAATATAAACTGGGGCTGGCCTATGCTACAGCACTGCCAGTCAACTTCGTCCCCTTATTTGAGGCGCTTAGAAACGTCGCACGAACAAACCGAAGCCAGCGTTTCGAAGCCCAGGCCAAGGCGAATTTTTCCAGCTATTTACTTGGAATGCTGGGATAGCCCAAGCCCTTCAAAAACGGCCCGCAAGGTCGGCGGCCTGTTAAAAAGGGGGCTTTCGTTAGAATCAAAACGGCCCGTCACGGAATTGGACGGGAATAGGCTCAAAATGACCGCCAAGGTGTGGGGAATCATGTGTTAAAATTTGAAGTTTCAATTCCAAGTTTGGGTTTTGATTCAATACCATTCTCTGTATAGAGTTTAATATAAACTGGGGCTGGCCTATGCTACAGCACTGCCAGTCAACTTCGTCCCCTTATTTGAGGCGCTTAGAAACGTCGCACGAACAAACCGAAGCCAGCGTTTCGAAGCCCAGGCCAAGGCGAATTTTTCCAGCTATTTACTTGGAATGCTGGGATAGCCCAAGCCCTTCAAAAACGGCCCGCAAGGTCGGCGGCCTGTTAAAAAGGGGGCTTTCGTTAGAATCAAAACGGCCCGTCACGGAATTGGACGGGAATAGGCTCAAAATGACCGCCAAGGTGTGGGGAATCATGTGTTAAAATTTGAAGTTTCAATTCCAAGTTTGGGTTTTGATTCAATACCATTCTCTGTATAGAGTTTAATATAAACTGGGGCTGGCCTATGCTACAGCACTGCCAGTCAACTTCGTCCCCTTATTTGAGGCGCTTAGAAACGTCGCACGAACAAACCGAAGCCAGCGTTTCGAAGCCCAGGCCAAGGCGAATTTTTCCAGCTATTTACTTGGAATGCTGGGATAGCCCAAGCCCTTCAAAAACGGCCCGCAAGGTCGGCGGCCTGTTAAAAAGGGGGCTTTCGTTAGAATCAAAACGGCCCGTCACGGAATTGGACGGGAATAGGCTCAAAATGACCGCCAAGGTGTGGGGAATCATGTGTTAAAATTTGAAGTTTCAATTCCAAGTTTGGGTTTTGATTCAATACCATTCTCTGTATAGAGTTTAATATAAACTGGGGCTGGCCTATGCTACAGCACTGCCAGTCAACTTCGTCCCCTTATTTGAGGCGCTTAGAAACGTCGCACGAACAAACCGAAGCCAGCGTTTCGAAGCCCAGGCCAAGGCGAATTTTTCCAGCTATTTACTTGGAATGCTGGGATAGCCCAAGCCCTTCAAAAACGGCCCGCAAGGTCGGCGGCCTGTTAAAAAGGGGGCTTTCGTTAGAATCAAAACGGCCCGTCACGGAATTGGACGGGAATAGGCTCAAAATGACCGCCAAGGTGTGGGGAATCATGTGTTAAAATTTGAAGTTTCAATTCCAAGTTTGGGTTTTGATTCAATACCATTCTCTGTATAGAGTTTAATATAAACTGGGGCTGGCCTATGCTACAGCACTGCCAGTCAACTTCGTCCCCTTATTTGAGGCGCTTAGAAACGTCGCACGAACAAACCGAAGCCAGCGTTTCGAAGCCCAGGCCAAGGCGAATTTTTCCAGCTATTTACTTGGAATGCTGGGATAGCCCAAGCCCTTCAAAAACGGCCCGCAAGGTCGGCGGCCTGTTAAAAAGGGGGCTTTCGTTAGAATCAAAACGGCCCGTCACGGAATTGGACGGGAATAGGCTCAAAATGACCGCCAAGGTGTGGGGAATCATGTGTTAAAATTTGAAGTTTCAATTCCAAGTTTGGGTTTTGATTCAATACCATTCTCTGTATAGAGTTTAATATAAACTGGGGCTGGCCTATGCTACAGCACTGCCAGTCAACTTCGTCCCCTTATTTGAGGCGCTTAGAAACGTCGCACGAACAAACCGAAGCCAGCGTTTCGAAGCCCAGGCCAAGGCGAATTTTTCCAGCTATTTACTTGGAATGCTGGGATAGCCCAAGCCCTTCAAAAACGGCCCGCAAGGTCGGCGGCCTGTTAAAAAGGGGGCTTTCGTTAGAATCAAAACGGCCCGTCACGGAATTGGACGGGAATAGGCTCAAAATGACCGCCAAGGTGTGGGGAATCATGTGTTAAAATTTGAAGTTTCAATTCCAAGTTTGGGTTTTGATTCAATACCATTCTCTGTATAGAGTTTAATATAAACTGGGGCTGGCCTATGCTACAGCACTGCCAGTCAACTTCGTCCCCTTATTTGAGGCGCTTAGAAACGTCGCACGAACAAACCGAAGCCAGCGTTTCGAAGCCCAGGCCAAGGCGAATTTTTCCAGCTATTTACTTGGAATGCTGGGATAGCCCAAGCCCTTCAAAAACGGCCCGCAAGGTCGGCGGCCTGTTAAAAAGGGGGCTTTCGTTAGAATCAAAACGGCCCGTCACGGAATTGGACGGGAATAGGCTCAAAATGACCGCCAAGGTGTGGGGAATCATGTGTTAAAATTTGAAGTTTCAATTCCAAGTTTGGGTTTTGATTCAATACCATTCTCTGTATAGAGTTTAATATAAACTGGGGCTGGCCTATGCTACAGCACTGCCAGTCAACTTCGTCCCCTTATTTGAGGCGCTTAGAAACGTCGCACGAACAAACCGAAGCCAGCGTTTCGAAGCCCAGGCCAAGGCGAATTTTTCCAGCTATTTACTTGGAATGCTGGGATAGCCCAAGCCCTTCAAAAACGGCCCGCAAGGTCGGCGGCCTGTTAAAAAGGGGGCTTTCGTTAGAATCAAAACGGCCCGTCACGGAATTGGACGGGAATAGGCTCAAAATGACCGCCAAGGTGTGGGGAATCATGTGTTAAAATTTGAAGTTTCAATTCCAAGTTTGGGTTTTGATTCAATACCATTCTCTGTATAGAGTTTAATATAAACTGGGGCTGGCCTATGCTACAGCACTGCCAGTCAACTTCGTCCCCTTATTTGAGGCGCTTAGAAACGTCGCACGAACAAACCGAAGCCAGCGTTTCGAAGCCCAGGCCAAGGCGAATTTTTCCAGCTATTTACTTGGAATGCTGGGATAGCCCAAGCCCTTCAAAAACGGCCCGCAAGGTCGGCGGCCTGTTAAAAAGGGGGCTTTCGTTAGAATCAAAACGGCCCGTCACGGAATTGGACGGGAATAGGCTCAAAATGACCGCCAAGGTGTGGGGAATCATGTGTTAAAATTTGAAGTTTCAATTCCAAGTTTGGGTTTTGATTCAATACCATTCTCTGTATAGAGTTTAATATAAACTGGGGCTGGCCTATGCTACAGCACTGCCAGTCAACTTCGTCCCCTTATTTGAGGCGCTTAGAAACGTCGCACGAACAAACCGAAGCCAGCGTTTCGAAGCCCAGGCCAAGGCGAATTTTTCCAGCTATTTACTTGGAATGCTGGGATAGCCCAAGCCCTTCAAAAACGGCCCGCAAGGTCGGCGGCCTGTTAAAAAGGGGGCTTTCGTTAGAATCAAAACGGCCCGTCACGGAATTGGACGGGAATAGGCTCAAAATGACCGCCAAGGTGTGGGGAATCATGTGTTAAAATTTGAAGTTTCAATTCCAAGTTTGGGTTTTGATTCAATACCATTCTCTGTATAGAGTTTAATATAAACTGGGGCTGGCCTATGCTACAGCACTGCCAGTCAACTTCGTCCCCTTATTTGAGGCGCTTAGAAACGTCGCACGAACAAACCGAAGCCAGCGTTTCGAAGCCCAGGCCAAGGCGAATTTTTCCAGCTATTTACTTGGAATGCTGGGATAGCCCAAGCCCTTCAAAAACGGCCCGCAAGGTCGGCGGCCTGTTAAAAAGGGGGCTTTCGTTAGAATCAAAACGGCCCGTCACGGAATTGGACGTGAATAGGCTCAAAATGACCGCCAAGGTGTGGGGAATCATGTGTTAAAATTTGAAGTTTCAATTCCAAGTTTGGGTTTTGATTCAATACCATTCTCTGTATAGAGTTTAATATAAACTGGGGCTGGCCTATGCTACAGCACTGCCAGTCAACTTCGTCCCCTTATTTGAGGCGCTTAGAAACGTCGCACGAACAAACCGAAGCCAGCGTTTCGAAGCCCAGGCCAAGGCGAATTTTTCCAGCTATTTACTTGGAATGCTGGGATAGCCCAAGCCCTTCAAAAACGGCCCGCAAGGTCGGCGGCCTGTTAAAAAGGGGGCTTTCGTTAGAATCAAAACGGCCCGTCACGGAATTGGACGGGAATAGGCTCAAAATGACCGCCAAGGTGTGGGGAATCATGTGTTAAAATTTGAAGTTTCAATTCCAAGTTTGGGTTTTGATTCAATACCATTCTCTGTATAGAGTTTAATATAAACTGGGGCTGGCCTATGCTACAGCACTGCCAGTCAACTTCGTCCCCTTATTTGAGGCGCTTAGAAACGTCGCACGAACAAACCGAAGCCAGCGTTTCGAAGCCCAGGCCAAGGCGAATTTTTCCAGCTATTTACTTGGAATGCTGGGATAGCCCAAGCCCTTCAAAAACGGCCCGCAAGGTCGGCGGCCTGTTAAAAAGGGGGCTTTCGTTAGAATCAAAACGGCCCGTCACGGAATTGGACGGGAATAGGCTCAAAATGACCGCCAAGGTGTGGGGAATCATGTGTTAAAATTTGAAGTTTCAATTCCAAGTTTGGGTTTTGATTCAATACCATTCTCTGTATAGAGTTTAATATAAACTGGGGCTGGCCTATGCTACAGCACTGCCAGTCAACTTCGTCCCCTTATTTGAGGCGCTTAGAAACGTCGCACGAACAAACCGAAGCCAGCGTTTCGAAGCCCAGGCCAAGGCGAATTTTTCCAGCTATTTACTTGGAATGCTGGGATAGCCCAAGCCCTTCAAAAACGGCCCGCAAGGTCGGCGGCCTGTTAAAAAGGGGGCTTTCGTTAGAATCAAAACGGCCCGTCACGGAATTGGACGGGAATAGGCTCAAAATGACCGCCAAGGTGTGGGGAATCATGTGTTAAAATTTGAAGTTTCAATTCCAAGTTTGGGTTTTGATTCAATACCATTCTCTGTATAGAGTTTAATATAAACTGGGGCTGGCCTATGCTACAGCACTGCCAGTCAACTTCGTCCCCTTATTTGAGGCGCTTAGAAACGTCGCACGAACAAACCGAAGCCAGCGTTTCGAAGCCCAGGCCAAGGCGAATTTTTCCAGCTATTTACTTGGAATGCTGGGATAGCCCAAGCCCTTCAAAAACGGCCCGCAAGGTCGGCGGCCTGTTAAAAAGGGGGCTTTCGTTAGAATCAAAACGGCCCGTCACGGAATTGGACGGGAATAGGCTCAAAATGACCGCCAAGGTGTGGGGAATCATGTGTTAAAATTTGAAGTTTCAATTCCAAGTTTGGGTTTTGATTCAATACCATTCTCTGTATAGAGTTTAATATAAACTGGGGCTGGCCTATGCTACAGCACTGCCAGTCAACTTCGTCCCCTTATTTGAGGCGCTTAGAAACGTCGCACGAACAAACCGAAGCCAGCGTTTCGAAGCCCAGGCCAAGGCGAATTTTTCCAGCTATTTACTTGGAATGCTGGGATAGCCCAAGCCCTTCAAAAACGGCCCGCAAGGTCGGCGGCCTGTTAAAAAGGGGGCTTTCGTTAGAATCAAAACGGCCCGTCACGGAATTGGACGGGAATAGGCTCAAAATGACCGCCAAGGTGTGGGGAATCATGTGTTAAAATTTGAAGTTTCAATTCCAAGTTTGGGTTTTGATTCAATACCATTCTCTGTATAGAGTTTAATATAAACTGGGGCTGGCCTATGCTACAGCACTGCCAGTCAACTTCGTCCCCTTATTTGAGGCGCTTAGAAACGTCGCACGAACAAACCGAAGCCAGCGTTTCGAAGCCCAGGCCAAGGCGAATTTTTCCAGCTATTTACTTGGAATGCTGGGATAGCCCAAGCCCTTCAAAAACGGCCCGCAAGGTCGGCGGCCTGTTAAAAAGGGGGCTTTCGTTAGAATCAAAACGGCCCGTCACGGAATTGGACGGGAATAGGCTCAAAATGACCGCCAAGGTGTGGGGAATCATGTGTTAAAATTTGAAGTTTCAATTCCAAGTTTGGGTTTTGATTCAATACCATTCTCTGTATAGAGTTTAATATAAACTGGGGCTGGCCTATGCTACAGCACTGCCAGTCAACTTCGTCCCCTTATTTGAGGCGCTTAGAAACGTCGCACGAACAAACCGAAGCCAGCGTTTCGAAGCCCAGGCCAAGGCGAATTTTTCCAGCTATTTACTTGGAATGCTGGGATAGCCCAAGCCCTTCAAAAACGGCCCGCAAGGTCGGCGGCCTGTTAAAAAGGGGGCTTTCGTTAGAATCAAAACGGCCCGTCACGGAATTGGACGGGAATAGGCTCAAAATGACCGCCAAGGTGTGGGGAATCATGTGTTAAAATTTGAAGTTTCAATTCCAAGTTTGGGTTTTGATTCAATACCATTCTCTGTATAGAGTTTAATATAAACTGGGGCTGGCCTATGCTACAGCACTGCCAGTCAACTTCGTCCCCTTATTTGAGGCGCTTAGAAACGTCGCACGAACAAACCGAAGCCAGCGTTTCGAAGCCCAGGCCAAGGCGAATTTTTCCAGCTATTTACTTGGAATGCTGGGATAGCCCAAGCCCTTCAAAAACGGCCCGCAAGGTCGGCGGCCTGTTAAAAAGGGGGCTTTCGTTAGAATCAAAACGGCCCGTCACGGAATTGGACGGGAATAGGCTCAAAATGACCGCCAAGGTGTGGGGAATCATGTGTTAAAATTTGAAGTTTCAATTCCAAGTTTGGGTTTTGATTCAATACCATTCTCTGTATAGAGTTTAATATAAACTGGGGCTGGCCTATGCTACAGCACTGCCAGTCAACTTCGTCCCCTTATTTGAGGCGCTTAGAAACGTCGCACGAACAAACCGAAGCCAGCGTTTCGAAGCCCAGGCCAAGGCGAATTTTTCCAGCTATTTACTTGGAATGCTGGGATAGCCCAAGCCCTTCAAAAACGGCCCGCAAGGTCGGCGGCCTGTTAAAAAGGGGGCTTTCGTTAGAATCAAAACGGCCCGTCACGGAATTGGACGGGAATAGGCTCAAAATGACCGCCAAGGTGTGGGGAATCATGTGTTAAAATTTGAAGTTTCAATTCCAAGTTTGGGTTTTGATTCAATACCATTCTCTGTATAGAGTTTAATATAAACTGGGGCTGGCCTATGCTACAGCACTGCCAGTCAACTTCGTCCCCTTATTTGAGGCGCTTAGAAACGTCGCACGAACAAACCGAAGCCAGCGTTTCGAAGCCCAGGCCAAGGCGAATTTTTCCAGCTATTTACTTGGAATGCTGGGATAGCCCAAGCCCTTCAAAAACGGCCCGCAAGGTCGGCGGCCTGTTAAAAAGGGGGCTTTCGTTAGAATCAAAACGGCCCGTCACGGAATTGGACGGGAATAGGCTCAAAATGACCGCCAAGGTGTGGGGAATCATGTGTTAAAATTTGAAGTTTCAATTCCAAGTTTGGGTTTTGATTCAATACCATTCTCTGTATAGAGTTTAATATAAACTGGGGCTGGCCTATGCTACAGCACTGCCAGTCAACTTCGTCCCCTTATTTGAGGCGCTTAGAAACGTCGCACGAACAAACCGAAGCCAGCGTTTCGAAGCCCAGGCCAAGGCGAATTTTTCCAGCTATTTACTTGGAATGCTGGGATAGCCCAAGCCCTTCAAAAACGGCCCGCAAGGTCGGCGGCCTGTTAAAAAGGGGGCTTTCGTTAGAATCAAAACGGCCCGTCACGGAATTGGACGGGAATAGGCTCAAAATGACCGCCAAGGTGTGGGGAATCATGTGTTAAAATTTGAAGTTTCAATTCCAAGTTTGGGTTTTGATTCAATACCATTCTCTGTATAGAGTTTAATATAAACTGGGGCTGGCCTATGCTACAGCACTGCCAGTCAACTTCGTCCCCTTATTTGAGGCGCTTAGAAACGTCGCACGAACAAACCGAAGCCAGCGTTTCGAAGCCCAGGCCAAGGCGAATTTTTCCAGCTATTTACTTGGAATGCTGGGATAGCCCAAGCCCTTCAAAAACGGCCCGCAAGGTCGGCGGCCTGTTAAAAAGGGGGCTTTCGTTAGAATCAAAACGGCCCGTCACGGAATTGGACGGGAATAGGCTCAAAATGACCGCCAAGGTGTGGGGAATCATGTGTTAAAATTTGAAGTTTCAATTCCAAGTTTGGGTTTTGATTCAATACCATTCTCTGTATAGAGTTTAATATAAACTGGGGCTGGCCTATGCTACAGCACTGCCAGTCAACTTCGTCCCCTTATTTGAGGCGCTTAGAAACGTCGCACGAACAAACCGAAGCCAGCGTTTCGAAGCCCAGGCCAAGGCGAATTTTTCCAGCTATTTACTTGGAATGCTGGGATAGCCCAAGCCCTTCAAAAACGGCCCGCAAGGTCGGCGGCCTGTTAAAAAGGGGGCTTTCGTTAGAATCAAAACGGCCCGTCACGGAATTGGACGGGAATAGGCTCAAAATGACCGCCAAGGTGTGGGGAATCATGTGTTAAAATTTGAAGTTTCAATTCCAAGTTTGGGTTTTGATTCAATACCATTCTCTGTATAGAGTTTAATATAAACTGGGGCTGGCCTATGCTACAGCACTGCCAGTCAACTTCGTCCCCTTATTTGAGGCGCTTAGAAACGTCGCACGAACAAACCGAAGCCAGCGTTTCGAAGCCCAGGCCAAGGCGAATTTTTCCAGCTATTTACTTGGAATGCTGGGATAGCCCAAGCCCTTCAAAAACGGCCCGCAAGGTCGGCGGCCTGTTAAAAAGGGGGCTTTCGTTAGAATCAAAACGGCCCGTCACGGAATTGGACGGGAATAGGCTCAAAATGACCGCCAAGGTGTGGGGAATCATGTGTTAAAATTTGAAGTTTCAATTCCAAGTTTGGGTTTTGATTCAATACCATTCTCTGTATAGAGTTTAATATAAACTGGGGCTGGCCTATGCTACAGCACTGCCAGTCAACTTCGTCCCCTTATTTGAGGCGCTTAGAAACGTCGCACGAACAAACCGAAGCCAGCGTTTCGAAGCCCAGGCCAAGGCGAATTTTTCCAGCTATTTACTTGGAATGCTGGGATAGCCCAAGCCCTTCAAAAACGGCCCGCAAGGTCGGCGGCCTGTTAAAAAGGGGGCTTTCGTTAGAATCAAAACGGCCCGTCACGGAATTGGACGGGAATAGGCTCAAAATGACCGCCAAGGTGTGGGGAATCATGTGTTAAAATTTGAAGTTTCAATTCCAAGTTTGGGTTTTGATTCAATACCATTCTCTGTATAGAGTTTAATATAAACTGGGGCTGGCCTATGCTACAGCACTGCCAGTCAACTTCGTCCCCTTATTTGAGGCGCTTAGAAACGTCGCACGAACAAACCGAAGCCAGCGTTTCGAAGCCCAGGCCAAGGCGAATTTTTCCAGCTATTTACTTGGAATGCTGGGATAGCCCAAGCCCTTCAAAAACGGCCCGCAAGGTCGGCGGCCTGTTAAAAAGGGGGCTTTCGTTAGAATCAAAACGGCCCGTCACGGAATTGGACGGGAATAGGCTCAAAATGACCGCCAAGGTGTGGGGAATCATGTGTTAAAATTTGAAGTTTCAATTCCAAGTTTGGGTTTTGATTCAATACCATTCTCTGTATAGAGTTTAATATAAACTGGGGCTGGCCTATGCTACAGCACTGCCAGTCAACTTCGTCCCCTTATTTGAGGCGCTTAGAAACGTCGCACGAACAAACCGAAGCCAGCGTTTCGAAGCCCAGGCCAAGGCGAATTTTTCCAGCTATTTACTTGGAATGCTGGGATAGCCCAAGCCCTTCAAAAACGGCCCGCAAGGTCGGCGGCCTGTTAAAAAGGGGGCTTTCGTTAGAATCAAAACGGCCCGTCACGGAATTGGACGGGAATAGGCTCAAAATGACCGCCAAGGTGTGGGGAATCATGTGTTAAAATTTGAAGTTTCAATTCCAAGTTTGGGTTTTGATTCAATACCATTCTCTGTATAGAGTTTAATATAAACTGGGGCTGGCCTATGCTACAGCACTGCCAGTCAACTTCGTCCCCTTATTTGAGGCGCTTAGAAACGTCGCACGAACAAACCGAAGCCAGCGTTTCGAAGCCCAGGCCAAGGCGAATTTTTCCAGCTATTTACTTGGAATGCTGGGATAGCCCAAGCCCTTCAAAAACGGCCCGCAAGGTCGGCGGCCTGTTAAAAAGGGGGCTTTCGTTAGAATCAAAACGGCCCGTCACGGAATTGGACGGGAATAGGCTCAAAATGACCGCCAAGGTGTGGGGAATCATGTGTTAAAATTTGAAGTTTCAATTCCAAGTTTGGGTTTTGATTCAATACCATTCTCTGTATAGAGTTTAATATAAACTGGGGCTGGCCTATGCTACAGCACTGCCAGTCAACTTCGTCCCCTTATTTGAGGCGCTTAGAAACGTCGCACGAACAAACCGAAGCCAGCGTTTCGAAGCCCAGGCCAAGGCGAATTTTTCCAGCTATTTACTTGGAATGCTGGGATAGCCCAAGCCCTTCAAAAACGGCCCGCAAGGTCGGCGGCCTGTTAAAAAGGGGGCTTTCGTTAGAATCAAAACGGCCCGTCACGGAATTGGACGGGAATAGGCTCAAAATGACCGCCAAGGTGTGGGGAATCATGTGTTAAAATTTGAAGTTTCAATTCCAAGTTTGGGTTTTGATTCAATACCATTCTCTGTATAGAGTTTAATATAAACTGGGGCTGGCCTATGCTACAGCACTGCCAGTCAACTTCGTCCCCTTATTTGAGGCGCTTAGAAACGTCGCACGAACAAACCGAAGCCAGCGTTTCGAAGCCCAGGCCAAGGCGAATTTTTCCAGCTATTTACTTGGAATGCTGGGATAGCCCAAGCCCTTCAAAAACGGCCCGCAAGGTCGGCGGCCTGTTAAAAAGGGGGCTTTCGTTAGAATCAAAACGGCCCGTCACGGAATTGGACGGGAATAGGCTCAAAATGACCGCCAAGGTGTGGGGAATCATGTGTTAAAATTTGAAGTTTCAATTCCAAGTTTGGGTTTTGATTCAATACCATTCTCTGTATAGAGTTTAATATAAACTGGGGCTGGCCTATGCTACAGCACTGCCAGTCAACTTCGTC